>CM052720.1:44239754-44270785 GCA_028551405.1 Uromys caudimaculatus
TCAGGAGATACATTGAAAACTAAGGGAGAAAGAAAGGGCTTATAAGTCATTAATGGTGCTGGAAATCTTGCTTAGCGGAGAGGCTCTGACCAGCCTCTGGGGAACAGTACACTTTTCCTTTCCTGCGTCCCCATAACTCTCCCTTCTATCTTGCCTCAGACCTATCCTGCTTCCTCAGAATTGGGCATGAGACTAAAACTCTGAGCCCTTTAATGCTTGAAGCCCTTGGTGTCTCTGCGGGCCACCCTCCTCCTGCCAGAAGCACCCCCCCACCCCCCCAACTACACCCCCCCACCTACACCCCCCCACCCCCGGTAATTACAGTCGCCTGTGACTCAAGTGCCCCAAGGACAGGCTTCACAAGTATGGGTTAAGAATTTCCCTCCTCCTTTGGCGGCCCAACAGAAAACACTTGCCATCTGACCAATCACAACTCTTCTTGTGAATATCGTCAATGTTCGCAGTCTAATTAAAATTGCCCCTTCCTGACACCACAGAACCAGAAGTTAGGGAGTTTGCTTGCTTGTTTTTAGGATTTTCATTTATTTTAGCTTGTTGTTGCTTTATTTTGAGACAAGGTCTTACCCATATAGCTAGACTCAGACTCTCAGGGTCGGCATTTGGTCTAGGCTCCGCCTCACAGTTACCTGGCAACAGCCAGGTATGCCTGACTCACTGTGAAAGAGGCTGCTTGTCTGCTCCTCACTCACTCTCTTGTTCTGTCCGCTCCTTACCCTCTCTCCCCATTCCCCTCCCCCCTCCTTCCATGTGGTCATGGCCGGCCTCTACTCCTCTGCCTTTCTCTGTCTCTATTCTCTCAACTCCCCTCCCCATGCCCTGAATAAACTCTATTCTATACTATACCGTCCTTGTATGGCTGGTCCCTCGGGGAAGGGATGCCTCAGCACGGGCCCACAGAGGCACACCTTACCCCCACACCTTTACCATACCTCCACCAAACGTATTTCTCTCCTTTTCTTTTCTTTTCTTTCTCTCTCTCTCTTTCTTTCTTTCTTTTTTTTTTTTTGGTTTTTCGAGACAGGGTTTCTCTTGTGTAGCCCTCGATGTCCTGGAACTCACTCTGTAGACCAGGCTGGCCTCAAACTCAGAAATCCACCTGTCTCTGCCTCCCAAGTGCTGGGATTCAAGGCGTGTGCCACCACTGCCAGGCTCTCCTTATCTTTTTATAAAACACAACACTCTGTGATCCTGAGCCTCCTGCCTCAGCATCCTGAAGGTTGGGGTTTCAGGCATGTGCCACTCAGCCTGGCTAGGTTTTATTTAGTCTCCCAATCTGAGAACCACCCACAGAAATCTGACAGGAGAGAACTAGCCTGCTCAGGCTAACTGATCCTAACCCCTTCTTTACCCAGGGGTAGAAGCCACAACCCCACTCTGACCTGTTGTTACAGCTGCTTGCTCCTTCTCTGTCTGTCAAGAGAGGCCCCCAAACTGACCCTTGAGGCCAGGAATGCCTGTTCATTCCAATTAAGGTCTCTATAACGGGTGGGTCGTCCGTTTCCAAGGCAGAGTTACAAATGGTAAAACTGGATATACAGTCTGTCTGACCTTTCACATCAGGCAAAGTGATTTAATTGCCCTGGGCCACTGAGACAGCTCATCGAGTAAAGTCTGACACCTTGATCCATCCCTGGAACCCAGGGAAAGGGAGAAAGAGTTAACACCATTACAAAGTCATAAAACTTACCAAGAAATAAAAAATTGCCCCCTAAACTCAAAAGCCTTTCTCTCCTTTCTACCTGGATTCTTGAATTAGGGTCAAAGCCAGCAGCTGCGGGATCAACACACCCTCACCCTTTAATCCCTGAAATGCTGAGCCAGGCCTTCTATCCCCACACTGAGATAGCCAGCTGTCCCACTGTGGTTTGAAAATGGTGGAGGATGAGAGCGCTGTGGAGGAGGGGGACGTATTCCTAGCATTCGCCCAGGGTCCCACTCCTCCTCGGGGGCCCCTGCGGCGCGCTTTGGACAAGATCTTCCTCACCTTCTTGGTCCTCTTCCTGACTCTGCTGATGCTGGAGGCTGCTTACAAACTGCTGTGGCCCCTGCCGTGGGCCAAGTTTCAGCACTGGCTCCTGAAGACCCCTGAGGAGGAAGCAGCTCTGGAACTCTGAGCATCTTCATACAACCTGTCCTTGCTACTGAGGTGAGAAAGGAGATGTTAGGGAGATGGGGGTGGAAGAGATCGTTAAGGCCAACATTCTAAGATGATCTCTTTATCTGCGCGTCTGTTTGTGGGTGTGTGCACATGAGTTCAGGTGCCCACAGAAGCTAGAGGGTGCTGGATCCCTAAGTATTGGAGTTATAGGAGACTGTAGGTCACCTGAAGTGGGTACTGGGGACCAAATGCAGGTCTGCAACACACACAGACACAGACACACACACACCTACCTTTATACACATATGGTATATAAATGTAATTCCAGAACCCACATATGAGAGAATACAAGGACTAATTTTTCCTTTTGAATAGCTTATTTTGCTTAAGAATGTAGTTCATTTCCTTGTTTTCCTGCAAGGATTATGGTTTAAATTTTCTTCCCAGCGGTAAGCCTCCCATTGTGTATGTCTGTACCACGGTTTTGCCTGTTTTATGAGCCGGCAGGCTGCTTCTATTCTTTTGGCTATCGAGAGCATTACAGCAATAAACATGGATGTGCACGCGTCTCTGCGGTGTTCTGACTTAGGTTTCTTCGTTACCTATCCAGGAGCGATACAGCTGTGTTAGGTCTTAGGCTGTGCATATGTCCAGAAATGAGTCCAGGCCCACCTCAAACTGGATTCTAGAAGGGAAGCGAGGAGGCAGTTGTTAGATAAAGGCCAGAATTCGTCCAGGACCTTGTGAAATAGGTTCCTGTCTGCAGAAAGGATTGGTTTCCCTTGCCTCTGGGAAAAGGGATACAAGGCTGAGCAGTGCCATGTGCCTGGGGTGCCTCTCTGCATATCAGAGCCGTGTATCCGTTATACATTTCAAAGCCTCCACATCCTGAGACTCCCAACCCTGCTCCAGATCAGGGCCTCCCTAGCCCCAGTTCTGCATACTCCTTGTAACAAGCTACTGTCTACTGTTTCTCCCCATGGCGGCTCACAACTCCAGTTCCCGGGGTCAGTCAACCCTCCTCTGATCTTAATGAGTATCAGACACAAAAGTGGTGCATATACCTACATGCAGGCAAACACCCGGATACAGAAAAGTACTTTGTGTAGTTGCGATTATTGCAAGAACAGAATGGATCCAACAATGTAACACGTATGTTTATTTTTATTCATTATATGTAATGAATTCTGGTTTTTTTCACTGGAATTTCTCTCTTGAATTCCCCCTCTCACTGCCAGGGAAGCTTTTATTCCCCCAAGCTGATTCTAATTCCCTATCTTTAATGTTTTATGACTTGGTTTAAGGTTTGATTAGGGTTATTTGCATGAGTATACCTAGGGGTTACTTACTGGAACTCCCTGGATTTACCAGTGGCAGAAAAAGACTCCCCAACAACAATTAATTGCCAATAGCTCTTTAGAGATGGGTAGGGATCCTCATGAGCCCTCTTCCTCATATCTGATGGAATCTTGATAGCTCTTACCTGGCGCAGGTAACCTTGGCTTCTTTGAGTTGGTCAGTGCCACAAGCCAGCCTTGTCCAGACAACAGCATTTCACAGAACTCTTCTTCATCTTTCAACTCCTCACTTCCTCCCCCGCCCCCTTCTTCCATGTTCTCTCAGCTTACTGTCAGTTTTTATAACGACTAACTTTAAAAACACATTTATTTTACTTTATGTGTATGGATGATTTGCCCGCCTGCATGTATGTTCACCACACACAAGCCTATTGGATTTCCTGGAACTAGGGTTACAGATGGCTGTGAGTCACACTAGGTAGGTAGGTGCTGGGAACTGAACTTGCAAGAGCAACAAGTGCTCTTAAAGGCCTCCGCAGGCCCCTGCACTCATGTCGTGTAGAGACTTACACTGGCACACGCATAAAATAATTGTGAAAAGATGGGGAATCTTCATTTCGGGCGCCATTGGAGAGCTCGCGCCCCCTTTACCCCGCCTCAATTGAAATGCTGTAAGCCCAGAAAACGCAACAGGAAGCGAGGAAGTGGGTTTAAGTTTGAAGTTCGAGTCCTCTGACAGCAGCTGGGTTTCTTTTTAGTCCTGTAAATTGGCAAGATGCCCACCCCAGAGGAAGCAAGGCTGCAAAGATGCAGTCTCCGAGCGAAGGCGTCCTCATCAGCACACCTGCGGACCTCATCTCCCCACCTTGGGCCCGGCGGGCATCCCAGTGATTTCACCTCTTTTTTCTTTTCTCCGCAGCTCTCCTGGAGAAGGAGACACCCTGCGGGATTTTATGAGCCTCATTTCGTTTCCCAGCGCTCCCAGCGGCAGCTTGCACGGCTTCTCTCCAAGCCCCGCGCCAGGTTATCCCGCGCTCCGCCCTGTAAATCCCTGTAAATCTTGAAGCCTTCTGTACTGTCTGGACGACCCTCGGAGAAACAGAGGGCCGCGGTTTCCACCCGGGCGCTCGGTCTTTATGTCTGTGGTGCAGATTGAGCTGCAAATCGCCGACTGCAATAATAACGTTACCTCACTCGAGCGGCAAGCTGTGCTCATTTGTATGCACGTGTGTGTGTTGTGTATGTGTGTGTGTGTTGTGTATGTGTGTGTGTGTACACGAGCGCGTACCTGACCCAGGAGGCATGCTGTGCTCATTTGTATGTACGTGTGTGTGTGTGTGTGTGTGTGTGTGTGTGTGTATGTACACGCGCGCGCACCTGACCCAGGAGGCCCGGGCTGGACAGCCTCAAGGGTACACGCCCCGTCTCGAAGGGAAGGGCATTACACCACCCCAGGGCAGGAAAAGAAAATCTTTTATTTTGTTCCCTGGAGCCCTGCACAGCCATAGAGACACCAGCTCCTTAAATACCTGCTTGGGGGTTCCTTCCCCTACTAGGATGGAGGGATGGGTCTTCACCGATGCGGTTCCACTGGATGGCGTGGGGTTGAGGGCAGGTTTGAGGCAGGAAGTTTCTGATTGGGCGAGTGGCTTCGCCAAGGTCCTAGTGCAAAGAGCTCCACGCCCCGCGGAGCAGGCCGGTGCCGTACAGCAACATGGCGCGCCCCACCTACCTGGTCCTAGGCCCCGCCCCCTCTAGCGTCAGAGCACCCGGAGTGGTGGCCCAGGTGGGCGGACCAAACGTCACTTCCTGTTCCAAGCGGACTGGTTCCCGTACAGAGATATGGCCGCCCTCAGGTGCTTCAGGCGGAAACTCTGCGGCTTCCGGTCTGTTGTAGGGCCTGAGGTGGGGGTGGGGGAAGAGGAAGGCGGAGGGAACTTTGCGAGGATTTATGATCCGCGCTGAGGGGATCCTCCAGAGACCGTTTCTGAGGTGGGGGCCAGGTCGTGCGCGGAGCGGGGGTGGCGGCGCTGGAGTGGCGAAGGCGAAGGATCGGCAGGGCCTAGCTGCCGAGTCTAAGGGGCGAGCTCGTATGGTACCTTGCTAGCTATCCCTGAAGGGGAGTGTGGCGGCCTAGGGCTGAACGCGGAGAGGGTTACTTGGCGGGAAGCTGAGGCTGGAGACTGTCCCCGCCTGGGGCTAGAATCCCAGATATTAGGAATGCCGAATGGTGGGCTAGCTGTGGGTTACAAGTCACAGAGAATGGGGGAAACCAGGGTGCGGTGAGAGAGGGAGGGGACTAGAGGTGAAAAATCTCCAGCTTGAAGTCCCGGTTTGAGGAAGGTGGAACATGGAGAGGACTGTAGGAGCGGGGAGGACACCAGGCTCTTGAGAGGGAAACCCTTTCACCTCGGAGTCTTAAGAGTTGGAGTTAGGAGCCGGAGAGGACTGTCGTATTTGAGGATGAGAGGTGGGCAAACCCATAAGGTGGTATCGACTGGGTGTTGGTTTCTGTAGACAGAAAAACTCGGAGAGCAGTGTGGGACCTTGTACCCCATTGGCTTGGGAGTAAGACGAAAACTTACCAGCCGACAGAGAGTGGGGAAAATACAACGGAAAGACGGGAAATTGACTGGGGACTGGAGTTCAGGGTGAGGATTTAAGATGATCGGGAGGTTTTCCCCTAGAGCTGCTTGAAACTGCTAGTTTCGGAAGATAGCCGGTGAAGACAGCTTGAAAGGACTAAGCTATTCTGAACCCCGAGGTATCTGATGGGATGGGACTAAGCAGGAGGAGCTCTTTGTGAGGTTTCTTTCCTCTTCCAGAATTCTGACCTTTCCAATACTTTCTCCCTCAGGGGGATTTGATCCCCCATGGCCACCGATGACAGCATCATTGTGCTGGACGATGACGATGAAGATGAAGCAGCCGCTCAGCCAGGACCCTCCAACCTACCCTCCAATCCTGTCTCACCGGAACCAGAAGCCTCTGGTCCCTCTGAGCCCTGTGGGGATGGAGGGAGCTGTAACTCAGGTAGCAGGAAGTGCTACAAGGTGGAGAATGAGAAGCTCTTTGAAGAGGTAAGCTTTAGGGAAGGCTCCTTTAGCTTCTGAGATAGGGTCTCGATTTGTGGCCCAGGCTGCCTGGAACTGTCTAGATGATGCTGGCCTTGAACTCACAGAGTTCTACCTGCCTCTGCCTCCTGACAGCTGGGATTAAAAGATGTGAACCACTGGGCTGGAGAGATGGCTCAACCGTTAAGAGCACTGAGTGCACTTCCAGAGGTCCTGAGTTCAATTCCCAGCAACCACAAGGTGGCGTGGCACACAACCATCTGTAATGGGATCTGATGCCCTCTTCTGGTGTGTCTGAAGAGAGTGACAGTGAACTCATATATAGAATAAAAAAAATGAGCCGGGCTATGGTGGCGCACGCCTTTAATTCCAGCCCCTGGGAGGCAGAGGCAAGTGGATCTCTGAGTTCGAGGCCAGCCTGGTCTACAGAGTGAGTTCCAGGACAGCCAGGGCTACACAGAGAAACCCTGTCTCAAAAAAACAAGAAAATGTGAGCCACTATGATGTAATAGGGCAGATCCCAGGGAAAGGGGTGTTTGATTGGCTGGTTGTTCTGGCTTCCTCACTGAATCCATTTTTTTTTCTTCCTGTCTCTTCCTCTGAACCACCTAGTTCCTTGAACTGTGTAAGTCGCAGACCTCAGACCACCCTGAGGTGGTTCCGTTCCTCCACAAACTACAGCAGCGAGCACAGTCTACGTTTCTGGCCTCTGCAGAGTTCTGTAACATCCTGTCCAGGGTTCTGTCCCGGTCCTGGAAGCGGCCTGCTAAGTTCTATGTCTATATTAACGAGCTGTGCACTGTTCTTAAAGCTCATTCGGTCAAGAAGAAGCTAAACGTCGCCCCGGCAGCCTCAGCGGCCAGCGAATCGTCTGGGGATAACCCTCCCGCAGATCCCCCCTCTGACCTTCCAAACTCTGACACCACTGCCTCCGAGGCCTCAAGGACTCGTGGTTCCCGGAGGCAGATCCAGCGCTTGGAGCAACTGCTGGCTCTGTACGTAGCAGAGATCCGGCGACTGCAAGAGAAGGAGTTGGACCTGTCAGAACTGGATGACCCAGACTCCTCATATTTGCAGGAGGCCCGCTTGAAGAGGAAACTGATCCGCCTCTTCGGGCGCTTGTGTGAGTTGAAGGACTGCTCTTCTCTGACCGGGAGGGTCATAGAGCAGCGAATTCCCTACCGAGGCACCCGATACCCAGAGGTCAACAGGCGCATTGAGCGGCTCATCAACAAGCCGGGGCCTGACACCTTCCCCGACTATGGAGATGTGCTAAGAGCAGTGGAGAAGGCAGCGACCCGCCACAGTCTGGGCCTTCCTAGACAGCAGCTTCAGCTCATAGCTCAGGACGCCTTCCGGGACGTGGGTGTCAGGTTACAGGAGCGCCGCCACCTGGATCTCATCTACAACTTTGGCTGCCACCTCACAGATGACTACAGGCCAGGTAGGGAGCTCCTGCGATGCCTCCTTCAGGTTGAGTGGAGGCATCTCTGATCCCTTGTAGGATTGGGACTGGGCGCTCTGACGCTGTTTTCCCACACAGGCATTGACCCCGCACTGTCTGATCCCACATTGGCTCGCCGCCTTCGGGAAAATCGAACCTTGGCCATGAACCGGCTGGATGAGGTCATCTCCAAGTATGCAATGATGCAAGACAAGACTGAGGAGGGCGAGAGACAGAAGAGACGGGCCCGGCTCTTAGGCACCGCTTCCCAATCTTCAGACCTCCCCAAAGCCTCCTCGGACTCTGGTGAGGTATGCAAGGGTTAACACTTGTCAGATCTTGTCTTCACCCTGCACTGCCACCAGAGACTCCAGGGTGACTCCTGGAGCAGCGTGAGGAAGCAGGGAAAGAACACTGGTGACGTGCTTGCCTAACACTAGTGAGCTCCCAGGGTCAAGTCCTTGTACAACCAAAAGGCTCTGGGGCCAGGGATTCCTTAAGAGAGACCCCTCTTTTCCCCAGGGTCCTAGCGGAACGGCATCCGAGGAGTGCCCTACTACCTCCAAAGCTGAGACTGATGATGATGAAGATGAGGAAAGTGAGGAGGAGGAGGAGGAAGAGGAGGAGGAGGAGGAGGAAGAAGAGGAGGAAGAGGCCACTGAAGATGAAGATGAGGATTTAGAACAGTTGCAAGAAGATCAGGGGGGTGATGAAGAGGAAGAGGAAGGAGGAGGTATGTGCATAAATGGAGCACCCCTGTGGGGAGCACCCCTGTGGGGTTCTCCTCTGTCAGACATGAGTTTCTTGTTGAACCTGTCCTTCCTCCTCCTATGTCCTTTGCACAGCCCCCTCCACCCCTGTTCCTCATCCACCCTCCCCTTTTCTTTTCCAGATAATGAAGGAGATAAGAGTCCCACATCCCCTTCACACATTTTCTCTAGAAGTAACTTAGAGCCCACAGAAGGGCTCAGGTCCCTGGAGGAACAGCAAAAGAGAGAACTGACAGAGACACCAGCATCCCCGCCAGGAGCATCTCCGGACCCTCCCAGCACCGATGCCGAAAGCAGTGGAGAACAGCTCCAAGAGCTGCTCCTTGGGGAAGAGAGTCCTGTGTCCCAGCTTTTTGAGATGGAAGCTTTGCCTGAGGATACCACCTCTTCCCCTGAAGAAAGAGACGTTTCCTCTTCCAGGGAAAAGTCGGAAGATCCCCTCCCCACCATCTTGGAAAATGGGGCAGCTGTGGTTACCTCTACATCCTTCAATGGGCGTGTCTCTTCTCGTACTGGTCGAGATGCCAGTCCCCCAAGCAAGAGATTTCGGAAGGAAAAGAAGCAACTGGGCTCTGAACTGTTAGAGAACAGGTAACGTGTGGTAAGGAAAAAGGCAGGCAAGGAGGCAGGACTCTCTGCAGTGAGCCTGATATCCTAGGTCTCCCTGCGGCCTCAGGATCTTCCTGTCCTTTCTCTTCTGTCCTTAGCTATATAAGAAAGCAGATGGCACAGCAGGACAGTGAGCAGAAGACAAGTGTCCTGCTTACTCCATCTCCCCCCTTGGCCTCCGTGGCTCCTGTCGCTGATTCCTCCACAAGGGTGGACTCTCCCAGCCATGAACTGGTGACCAGCTCCCTGTGCAGCCCTTCTCCATCCCTGGTTCTCCAGATCCCCCAGTCTCAGTCTCTCCGGCCGTGTATTTATAAGGTAAGTTGGGGTGGCGTCCCTCGCAGTTCATTCTCACCCTCTCTCTGTGAGTACACACTTCTGCTTTCCCCGTGCACCCGCGCACTCGTGCATGCATGTGTGTGTAGGGACAGTTTTGGAATTTTGGTTTCTTTATAAAAACTGAGAGCTGGGTGGTGGTGGTGCATGCCTTTGGTCCTAGGAGGCAGAGACAGTAGGATCTCTTGAGTTTGAGGGCAGCCTGGTTTACAAAGTGAATTCTAGGACAGCTAGGGCCATATAGAGAAACTGTGTCTAAAACCCAAAAAACAACCAACCAACCAACAAACAAAAAAGCCAGTGAACTACGTTTTCATTTTACTCCCAGGTGTGGGGATGTGGGGCTGCTGCCAACTGACTGCTGCAGCCGACTGTGATTTGCCTCGGCCTCTAGCAGAGGTGTGGCTTTGCCCGCTGCAGACAGTTGCTTTGGTTGTGTGATGTGATGTTTGGAGTTCTGGGAATTTTTCAGAAGAGCATATAAATGATAGACCCCCGCCTCCTTCTGCCTCCTCCAAGAGGCATGGTTGGTGGTAGTTCAGGGGTTGCTCAAAAAAGAAACAAGAAGAGAGAAATTAGATTCAGAGAACCCTCTCTCTCCCCTCTCTCCTTTCTTTCCTATCTAGTGATGGGGACGGACAAAGGGGAGGAAAAAGAACCCACAGAGTTTCAAAGACTGGCTGTGTGTGTGTGTTTAGATTTGTTTTGCCCAGTATAGTGGCTTATTCCTTTAACCTCAGCACGCAAGAGGCAGAGGCATACAGATCTCTCTAACTTCAAGGCCACAGTCTAGTCTACACAATGAGTTCCAGGACAGTCAAGGTTACATAGTGAGACCATGTAAAACATAAAACTGATTTATTTTAAGTAAATAGGTGTTTTGTTGGCATATATGTCTGTGTGCTACATTTGTGCCTGGTGCTCATGGAGACCAGAGAGGGTGTCTGATCCTCTAGATCTGGAGTCACGGAGAAGGCAGTAAACCACCATGTGAGTTCTGGATACCACACACAGGTCTTCTGCAAAGCAGCAGTGTGCTAGTGGCTGAGCCATCTTCCAGCCTTCCATCCTGCTTTGTTTTGTTTTTGAAACAGGATCTTTCTATGTAGCCCTGACTGTCTCAGAACTCTGTATGTAGACCAGGCTGGCCCCAAACTCAGATCAGCCTGCCTCTGCCTCCTGAGTGCTGGGACTAAAAGCATGGGCCACCATGCCTGGCTCAGCCTTCCTTCTCCCCTGACTTGTCTGCAGACGAGTGTGGCCACACAGTGTGATCCCGAGGAGATCATCGTGCTCTCAGACTCTGATTAGCAGTTCCTGCACTCTCTGCATCCAGAAGGTTTTGTATGACTGTTGGAAGATGATGGAGCAAAAGATGAACGAAGCTCCTCCCGTTTTGGTGGTGTTTCTTTTGACAAAAAAATCAGATGTTTTAAGTTTTACACAGACACATTAATAAACAATGAATTTGTTTTTATTGTATTCTTTCCTTTCCTTTGTCTTTCTTCTGTGACAGCTGTCACCTGGATCTGCCCTTTCTAGCCTGACCCTCGCAGACCTCTTTTTAGGGCGCCTTCATCGCCTTCATCCTTACCTTTCCTTGAGCCTTCCTCTAGGCACTTGGAAAGATAAGTGCTTCAGAAGCCTTAAGCCGCTTTAGTTTCTCATTTTGAGCGGTATGAGTGAAAAGGCCAATCAGGGGCTGACTCAAGGTTATTTGGCCAATCCAGGCCTGGAGGAAGGGGGCGGGGCTTAAGGGGTTCTGTCATACGCTGGGAAAAGGGCTGTTAGGTCCCGCGAGCAAGCTAATATACAGAGCTGGGGTGGAGCCTGAGGAGCGGAAGCCAGTACTGGTCAATGGGAAAAGGTAGGCTTGTAGGATTAAAGGGGAACGAAGGCTTCGGCCAAATCAATTCCTGAGTCCTCAGCCGCAGAGGGATCTGGTACCTTTAAGGCGGAATGAAGAGCCGGTCCTTTAAAGGAAAAGTGTCGCTGTCGGTCGAATTTTGCCCAGCGGCACAGGAGGGGTGCTGGCCTGCGCCTTTAAGGTCGCAGGTCCGGGAGGCGGAGTGGAGGCGGAGGGCGGAGGGAGTCGGCACAAGATGGCGGCGGGAGGGGCTGGGGCTGCGTCTCTAGTCGCCGAGTGAGGGGGGGCCCCGGGGGCGCGCGGCCAGGTAAGCGGGGGCGCGCGGGGCTGGGGGCCCCCTCAGGCCAGGGAACAGTCCAAGGGCGCGATTGGGGAGGAGTGGGGGGCGGGGTTCGGGGGGCGGGGGCAAACACGAGGCGGGGTCGGGGAACTAGGGGGCGGAGTCCTGGAGGGTCCTGAAGGGGCGGGGTCGGGGATTAACTGGGGGCTGTAGGGGGAGGAGCTTGAGAGCTGTGGAGGACACCCCTTCACCCATAGAAAATTGGTAGGTAACACCAAGGAGGGGCGTTTTTGGAAAGTGAGGCTCTTGGGCAGCTGTAGCATAGGATAGACACCCATTCCCTGAGAGCCCCCTGTTTCCTGACCTAGGAAAGAGTACTAAACTTGAAGTTGGAGTACTTTATTTGCTAGCGCTGCGGTTTGATGTTGTTTGATTGGTGTACTTGGATATTTTACTTAATAATTCTGAGCCTCAGTTGCCCCATCTGTACCATGGGGTTGACAGGTGTACCTATCTCAGTGTTTTGTTTTTGTTTTTGTTTTTTTTTATGCTGTGATAGGCTATGTCTTCAAATTGCTGTTATTCTTTTTTTTCCTAGAGACCCCCCCGGCCGCCCTCTTCTTTCCTTTGTTCCTGTGGCTGGGGGGGTATCTCCTTCCACAACATGGAGCCATCTCCTCTGTCACCCAGTGGGGCAACACTCCCACTGCCTCTGTCACTGGCTCCACCGCCACTGCCTCTGCCAGCAGCTGCAGTGGTACATGTATCCTTCCCTGAGGTGACCAGTGCCCTCCTGGAGTCCCTCAACCAGCAGCGGCTCCAGGGTCAGCTCTGTGATGTGTCCATCCGTGTGCAGGGACGGGAGTTCCGTGCTCACAGGGCCGTCTTGGCTGCCTCCTCTCCTTACTTTCACGACCAGGTCCTACTCAAAGGCATGACCTCCATCTCCCTGCCAAGCGTTATGGACCCAGGTGCTTTTGAGACTGTCCTGGCCTCAGCGTACACAGGCCGCCTCAGCATGGCTGCTGCGGACATTGTCAACTTCCTCACAGTGGGCTCGGTCCTCCAGATGTGGCACATTGTGGATAAGTGCACTGAACTCCTTCGGGAGGGTCGATCCTCGGCCACTACTACCACTGTCACTACTGCTGCAGCCCCCTCTGTCTCTGTCCCTTGTGCCAGTGTCCCATCAGGGAGTGGGGGCACTGTCGCCCCTGCCACTGTAGGCTCTGTACGTTCCCATACCTCCAGCCGGGCCAGTGAGAATCAGTCTCCCAGTAGTAGCAACTACTTCAGTCCCCGGGAGTCGACTGATTTCTCCTCTTCCTCCCAGGATGCATTTGTGGCCTCGGCAGCGGGTGGTGGGAACCGTCGAGATGGTGGCCCCGTGTTCCCAGCCCCTGTGGTTGGCAGTGCGGGTACCACCTCTGGGAAGCTGCTGCTGGAAGCCGATGAACTATGCGATGACGGTGGGGATGGGAGAGGGGCAGTGGCCCCCGGGGCTGGGCTCCGGAGGCCTAACTGCATGCCTGCCAGTGCAGTGCCACAGAAACACTGGGTGTATGTGAAGCGAGCTAGAAATTGCCCTGCACCGGCATCCCTGATCCACCAAGACCCCGATCTAGAGGATGAGGAAGAGGAGGAAGATCTGGTGTTGACTTGTGAGGATGACGAGGATGAAGAACTGGGGGGTGGCTCTGGGGTTCCTGCAGGGGCAGAGCCTGAGGCTACCCTCAGTATCAGTGACGTTCGGACCTTGACGGAGCCTGCAGACAAGGGGGAGGAACAGGTCAACTTCTGTGAATCCTCCAATGACTTTGGCCCCTATGAGGGTGGGGGCGCTGGGGCAGGGCTTGATGACCCCGGAGGACCCACCCCTTCCTCCTATGCCCTCACCCACGCTCCACGACCCCTCCTTCCATTGGATGTACCGGGCAACCAGATCTTGGTTTTCCCATCCTCCTCTTCACAGGTTCAAGGCCAGCCACCAGGGAACACAGCCGAACACGGGGCAGTGACTCTGGGGGGCACCTCTGCGGTGGGGCTGGGCATACCAAGTGGCTCTGGTGGGGCCCCTGGAGGGACAAGCAACAGCGACGGGAATAAGATCTTTCTGTGCCACTGTGGGAAGGCTTTCTCACATAAGAGTATGCGGGACCGGCACGTGAATATGCATCTCAACCTGCGACCCTTTGACTGCCCCGTGTGCAACAAAAAATTCAAGATGAAGCATCACCTGACCGAGCACATGAAAACACACACAGGCCTCAAGCCGTATGAATGCAGTGTCTGCGCCAAGAAGTTCATGTGGCGGGACAGTTTCATGCGGCACCGGGGGCACTGTGAGCGCAGGCACCGGATGGGCGTGGGCGGAGCCGGATCGCTACCTGGACCTGGCCCCGGGATACCTTCTGGGCCAGCATTGCAACCCAAGAGGGAGTCTTCTGCAGTGGGTGGGGGCAGTGGTGATGAGGCAAATTTGGCCACAACCCCGTCCCATAGGCGTGTCTGGTCCCCACCCAGCGTGCACAAAGTGGAGATGGATTTCAGTGGGGGTGGAGGAGCAGCACACTGAAGGGCAGGCGATTGGGAGCTTAGTCTAAGGGCAATGTGGCTCCCGGGGTTTTCCCCACTCAACAGTCTTCCCTCGTCTCTGTGGACTTGTGTATATTCTAGGGAAGGGCGTAGGTTACACCGTCGCCAGCCCGTGTTCCATCCCTCAGCCCCTTCCTCGGTATCTCCGGAACTAAGCCGTTTTTTTTTTTTTTTTTCTCCCTTGAGCACACCAGAGCCCTCACCTTCACGGAGTAGTGCCAACACGGTGGGGGGACGGAAAAGGGACCTTTTGAGCATCCTGGAGTCACAGGGCCAACAGTCAGGTTGTGCTAGTTTGTGCCTGAAGTCTGTGTTTGTTTCGTGGGACGAGGCATTTGAGTCTTTCTATTGCCCTTTCTCCTCTTGAAGGATGCGCCCCTTATTTCTGTACTATCCCACTCTTGCCATGGGGATTCCAAATTGGGTTGTCATGAAAGTGGGCGGAGACAAGGAGTGAGCCGCGTAGTATAGGTCTTAAATTTTTAACGGTGATTAAAATATTTATTGGTCACTTCACTTGGCTTCCCAACACCCCTCTGTTTGCTGGGACCTGGCACAGGTCGGGGAACGCGTGGAGTACGATTCTAAGGGAGGTGGCGCCGAGAGGGCGCAGCCGGAAGGTGGAGCCTAGGCTGCTAAAGGGCTCAAAGTTGGCGCTGCTCGGTGACCCTTGGGGGTGGGTGCAGGGCGGGGAGTGGGTGGAGAGCCGGAGACCCGGTTTCGCCACCTCTGTTTGGCCCTTGTGGGCGGCGTTCCTTCGGCAAGCACTCACGCCCTCACCTGACCAGAGCGGGGAATTTCCAGTTCCTCACCCCGGCCTTTGAGGGAAAACGAAAGTGAAAGGGGGAAGAAGAGACTTGGTAGGGGAGATCGCAGCACCATGAAGCTTCTGTCCCTGCTCGTCGCTGTGGCACTGGGTGAGCGGACCCCATTTCTTCTTGTTTAGGAAAGGACACACTGGGAAGGAGAGGGAGGTGGTCCCATCGCGGGTCTGAAGGGGCGGGCCGGTTGCCGGATACCCTGTGGCCGCCGGGTCACCAGAGCCCCTCTCCCCCAGGCTTGGCGATCGTCGTCTCGGCTGGGCCAGAGACGATTGAGTGCTGGTTCGTGGAGGATGCAGGTGGGGGTGGCCTGTCCAAGAAACCTGCCACATTGCTACTGCGCCATGGACCCAGGGGACCGCCGCCCCGGCCAGATCTTGACCCTAAGCTATACTTCAAGGTTGATGGTGAGTCTTCGGGACTCACCTGCCTTTGTTGCCTCCTCTTAGCTCACGTAGGGACCCTGGGCCTCAGTTTTCCCTTTTGTAAATAAGTTTGGATGCTCTCTAAGTCGCTCACTACTTTGCTAGTTTGTGCCTTCCGGCCTGTGTATAGTCAGCAAGTTTCCAGCCAGGGCTACCATTATACCCTTTTCGATTCCGCAGACCCGGCGGCAATGCTCCTGGCTGCCTTTAGGCGGTACCCCGCAGGCGCCTCCACCCCACACTGCGAGATGAGCCGCTTCCTCCCGTTCCCCACCTCGGCGAAGTGGGCTAGAGGTCTGATTCCGGAGCAGAACTGCCCGCGGGCTCTGGACGGGGATTGGCTGCTGGTCAGCGTATCCAGCTCAGTCTTCCGCCTCTCCAGCCTGCTGCGACTACAGCCGGAGCCTCAGCGGGAGCCTGTCTTCATCACCATGGCAACAGGTAGCTGCGTAGATCGGCCAAATCGGTGACTCGCCGAGAGGTTTGAATGGGTCATACCTCCAATTGGGGATCAGCATATATGTGTGTGTGTGTGTGTGTGTGTGTGTGTGTGTGTGTGTGTGTGTGTGTGTATGTATATATATGTATATATGTGTGTATATATATACACACGTACAGTTTTTTTTGTTAATGGAGGGAGTTGGTTAGATTTTATTTTCACCTTTCATTGTAGGCGGAGAGTAAAATTGAAACCTACTGTGGTTTGGGGGTGGGGCTTGTAGAGGGGTTGGGGAGGCGGTCATGGTGTGGGTTTCCAGATACCAGAGTTTGAGAAACTCATAAGGTTAGGAATCCCGAAACCCGAATTTTTTTTCTGCACTCATCCCAGGTTTCAGAAATCACACTTCAAAGCCCATTCTAGCTTAGCGACAGTCAGCCCAGCAAGGTACCTCTTCCTAAGGCTCTCGGCTACCGTCTTTAGTCCCTCAACAGTGGCCTCTAGTGGGCAGAAGGGACACGGCAGAGACGGTGGATTCTGCACAGACCACTTGCTCACTAAGTAGTGCAGTGCAGCGTGTGCTTCCAGAGGTCCACCACTTTGCTGTGCTGGGCAGGGGAAGTGGGCACGCCATGGGCAGATGTGTGAAATGGAGTGTCTTGAATGTCTGAGCGTTTGCTCTTCTCTCTGGACACCACCTAACAAGCAGATAGAATCATCGGCGTTCCCCATTTCTGGTGTTTCTGTGCAAATACTCTCACCCAACTCCTGAGTCCTTTGCCTTCACCATTTGAAATCTCCTAATGGGGACAGTCTGAAACCCTCGGCTTTGCCGGCACCTTCACCCTTAGCTCCACCCTGTGCAGGCCCATTGTGGGGACAGTAGTTCTCTCGAGAGAACCGGTCCTCACACCGCTGGTCTTCATGTGGGATGGTGGTGGCCACCACAGCCTTTGCCCTGCGGGTCTGTTTTATCCAACTGTAAAAGGTAGGATCTATTTTCCCAGCTACTTTTCGTTGTGGCAGTGAAGCAAGGTGCCGTGCAGCTATTCACTGATCCAGTAAATGTTATTAGCACCAAGGGAGAGTTGGGACCCCGTGGTTCCCAGATAGAGCTCCAGAGAGCTAGGAAAGAACATACAGCAAGCTCAGGCATGAATCACAGTGTGCAGGATGGCCCTGGGTGCTCAGCGACAGGCGATCAGGTGTGGGCTCAGCGTGCGACAGGCGGTCAGATGTAGGCTCAGCGTGCGACAGGGGATCAGATGTGGGCTCAGCGTGCGTCTCAGATCCGTCGCAGGCAATCCTATGTGGCTCAGTGACTGCATCAGTTACTCGCAAAGTTAGTTTTGTGTGTGTTTGTGTGTGTGTGTGTGCGCGCGCGCAGCTGCCCAGGGAACGCAGAAGAGATTGTTGGATCCTCTGGAGCTGGGTTACAGGTGGTTGTGAGCCATGTGGCATGGGTGCTGGGAACCGAACTCGGATCCTCAGAAGTACAGTCTGTGGTTTAAAGAGTCATCTCTCTAGGCTTTTATCTGAGCTCCTGGAGCGCTCTGGGCCAGGGCTGACTCTCAGAAGATGGCTTCTCGTAGACTTGGGGTGAAGTCAAGTTGCTGTGTCTTGTCTTGCTCATCAAATCACTTCCAGGTCACCTCTGCTTGATTAGAAACTCATGAAAACTGGGGGTTGGGTAGATAGATGGCTCATCAGTTAAGAGGACTGGCTGATCTCCCAGAGGGTCCGGGTTCAATTCCCAGCACCTACACGGCAGCTCACTGCTGTAACTCCAGTCTCAGAGGAGCTGGCACCCTCACACAGACATACATACAGGCAAAACACCAATGCACATAAAAGAAATCACTTAAGCCGGGCAGTGGTGGCGCACGCCTTTAATCCCAGCACTTGGGAGGCAGAGACAGGCGGATTTCTGAGTTCGAGGCCAGCCTGGTCTACAGAGTGAGTTCCAGGACAGCCAGGGCTACACAGAGAAACCCTATCTCAAAAAACCAAAACAAACAAACAAACATCGGGAATCCTTCAAGGTTACTGAGGTGACTGGGTAAAGGCCAGCTGATGACGTGAGCCTCATCCAGGGCCCACACGGAGAGAACTGGCTCCCAGAAGTCCTTCTCTGACCTCCACACACACCATGCAGGAACACACATACACAAATAAAATGAATTAATAAAAATGTAAAAGATAGGGGCTGGAGAGATGGCTCAGTGGTTAAGAGCACTGACTGCTCTTCCAAAGGTCCTGAGTTCAAATCCCAGCAACCACATGGTGGCTCACAACCATCTGTAATATGATCTGATGCCCTCTTCTGGTGTGTCTGAAAACAGCTACAGTGTACTTACATATAATAAATAAATAAATCTATTTTTAAAAAAATGTAAAAGATAGCTTAGAAAATGTTAAAGATAAGCATCTGGGACTGGAGAGAGCTCTGGTTTGTAAACTTCCTGTGCTCCGCGTACTAACCTGACTCCTGTAGAGGTTTTTATTAGCCAGAGCCAGGGATGGAACAGATTTGGTTAGCTAGAGGTATTAAATGGCATAACCTTCACCACAATCTCAGTAGCTCAGTAGGTAGGTATAGCTGGTCTTTGTTACTTTGTGGGTTCTTCTTTTATCCCTGTTCTTACTGTGACTGCCTGTCACTCATTTTTGTTTGTTTTTGAGACTAGGTCTCGGGCAGGCATGTTTGGCACTCATGGCAATCCTCCGGCCAGAGTCTCACATGTGCTAGGGTTACCAGTGAGAGCCACGATGGACGTCCAGCTTCCATTTCTACTTAGAGATTGGGGGTGGGGTGGGGCTGAGGTATAGCTCAGGGGAGACCCATTGCCTGCTGTGTGTGAGTGACAGTCAGCACTGGATGCTCAGGGGAGACCCATTGCCTGCTGTGTGTGAGTGACAGTCAGCACTGGATGCTCAGGGGGAGACCCATTGCCTGCTGTGTGTGAGTGACAGTCAGCACTGGATGCTCAGGGGGAGACCCATTGCCTGCTGTGTGTGAGTGACAGTCAGCACTGGATGCTCAGGCCTGGGGTCCTAGCACAGGAACAGGGCCAGGAGATCCGTGACAGCTGTGCGGGACTGTTTCTCAATGACCGGTGCTTGCTCCCATGCATAAGGCCTTAGGGTCAGCCCTTAGCACTGCAGTGGTATTCGCCTCCCCCCAAACCCCCCCCCACACACACACAAGAGAAAGAAAGGAGGCTGAGGTATGATAATCACTTATCTATTGAGTTCCAGACTAGCTTACCATGCAGAGTGAGTTTCAAGATACCCTGGGCCAGAGTGAGTCTTGTCTCAAAGAAAAAAAAGGTGTGTGTGTGTGTGTGTGTGTGTTTGGGGTGGTGGTGGTAGAGTGATGGCCTAGCAGTTGAGCTTTGACCAGCGGTTGTGGTCCTCCTGCCTACATGATGGCTGACGACCATCTGTAACTCTAATTGCAGGGGATCTAGTGCCCTCTGCTGGCCTCCTTTGGCACTGCACACACGGTGCACTTAACATACATGCAGGCGAAACATTCATTCACGTGAGATTTTAAATTTAAAAAAATGTGCCGTTAGATCCGGGCCATCTATAGAATTTGAGACTCGTGGTTGGCAGCGTGTGTTTGTTCAGCCCAGAATCTCCAGGGCTGTAAACCCCCCCATTGCCTTGATTTACCCTTATAGTATTATAAACAGTCGTGTCTCTGAAGCGGGTAAACGGGAGCATTCTCCTTTTCCTTTCTTCCCACTCTCCCCACGCCCAGTGGTGCTGACGGTCCTCACCCATAACCCCGCCCCTCGAATCCAACTGGGGAAGGATGCAGTTCTGGACCTGCGCTTTGCCTACGCGCCCCCCACCCTGGAAGATGCTTCCTCTCTGGCTGTAGGCCCTCCTCCCTTTGGGCTGGAATGGCGGCGCCAGCACAGGGGAAAGGGTCACCTGCTGCTGGCTGCCACTCCTGGGCTGGTCGGGAAAATGCCACCAGCCCAAGAGAAGGCTGCCGCATTCGTTGCTTGGGATGACGATGAGCCCTGGGGCCCATGGACTGGGAACGGAACCTTCTGGCTGCCAGCAGTGAAGCCTTCGCAGGAGGGCGTCTACCTGGCAACTGTACACCTGCCCTATCTGCAAGGACAGGTCTCCCTGGAGCTGACTGTGTACAGTGAGTCGGGGAACACCATGGCAGGGGGGACGGATGACACTGAAAACAGTTGGGAGCCCTAGGAATCGGAAAGATTTAACGTGGGGTTGTTGGGAAATTGTGTCGGGAGACAGAGCACCCCGTGCAGTATTAGGGCAGCCACAAGATGAACTGAGGGAGGGAGGTGCAGTCCCTCAGTTCCCTTTCCTATTCTTTCTTCAGAGCCCCCCAGAGTGTCTCTAACACCAGCACCCCTTGTGTGGGCTGCCCCAGGAGAGGCACCCCCAGAATTGCTCTGTCTTGTGTCCCACTTCTACCCTGTGGAGGGCCTGGAGGTAGAGTGGGAGCTCAGAGGCGGCCCAGAAGGAAGTTCTAGAAAGGCTGTGGGGAAGACGTGGCTCTCCACTGTCCGCCACCATTCCGATGGCTCTGTCAGCCAGTCTGGGCACCTGCAACTACCGCCAGTCACTGCGAAGCAACATGGAGTTCGCTATGCTTGTCGGGCGCACCACCCTAGCCTGCCAGCATCTGGGCGCAGTGCTGAGGTCACCCTGGAGGTGGCAGGTAATCGCCTTGGGAACCTCTAGACCAGGGAGCCTTGGGGAAAACACCAAACTCATTTGCACTGCTTCCGTTTGCTAGGCTTCTCCGGGCCCTCAATTGAGGATGGCATCGGCCTCTTCCTGTCTGCTTTTCTCCTTCTGGGACTCATCAAGGCACTAGGCTGGCTGGGTAAGTGTGAGGCCTGCCCCCACCCACAGAACATACCCTGCCCACTCTCTGAAATCTCACCCACCCCTTCCTTCCTCTGGCATGCCCACATCTCACCCCTCTCTCTTTCCTTCCCCATAGCTGCCTACTTGACCATTCCTGAAGTCTCAAGGGAGAAGGCCACAGCTGCCAGTCTTACCATTCCTAGAGAGTCAAAGGTAACAGTGCCCCATTTCTGGGGCTTTACCTCCTCCTGCCTGTTATTCCGGGGAGAGATGCTGGCTGCAGTGCCAGGTGTGGACTTCACAGGCACCTTGTCTGAATCCTTCCTCAGCCTCAGAGTAGTTCATGTCAGACTTTCCGACCAGGATCTGTTTCCTTGGGAGTAGTGGTTTTTAAAAATTATGCAGGCGGTTCTGTCCACTAGAGATGTGTAAGTCACACACATAAATTGAAAGAATTAGTAGCTACATTTAAAAAAGAGAAGGAAAAAAAAAAAAAAAAAAGCCAGGCATGTTGGTCAGTGTTTCCAGGCATAGCACTTCAGAGGCCCGGGCAGAATCTTGAGTTCTAGGCTGCTACTCAGAAACCTTGGCTCATGGGGGAGAGAGGAGTAAAATAAAACAGGCAAAATTTAATCATACATTTTATTAAGTTGTTTGTTGATACAGGTCTCCTGTAGCTCAGGCTGCCCTCAAATTTGCTACAGATACACATATTTGAGGACACCCCCCCTTGGTTTTTTTTTTTCCGAGACAGGGTTTCTCTGTGTAGCCCTGGCTGTCCTGGAACTCACTCTGTAGACCAGGCTGGCCTCGAACTCAGAAATCCACCTGTCTCTGCCTCCCAAGTGCTGGGATTAAAGGCGTGCGCCACCACTGCCCAGGGACACTGCCAGCTTTTTTAGGATAATCTTAAAACTCTTCTTCCCCCGCCTCCACCTCCTAGGTGCTAGGATTAACGGAGTGTTACCACACTCAGCTACTGGACCTCTGTAATTTTTAGAAGTTACTTTTATTTATTTGTGTGGGACTGTGCATACCACAGCAGACATGTAGAGGTCAAAAAACAATTTGTGGGAGTCGTTTTTCTCCTTCTGCCCTGTGGGTCTTGGGGATCAAACTCAGAACGGCAAGCACCTTTCCCCCGAGCCACCCCACTAGCCCATCCTTCTTCCTCTTAAAGACTTTCCCCTATGTGTGCGTATGAATGTGTGTGGGGTGTTACCACACATGGTTGGGTATCAGAGGACAACCTTGTAGGATCCTGGATCAAATTCATAAGTTTTTATTATTAAAGTGCAGAGGACAATCAGGGTTTATTTCAGAGTAAAGCGGAGCACCATCAAAGCATGGGGGTAGGCAGCGGACCAAGGCACTGTTATGGAGGGAATCTCTCCTAAATTATTGAACAGTGACCCGGGAGACCACTGTGCTGCCTACCAAGTCTGAATCTTACCTATCCAGACAATTTAAACATGTAAAGAGCGCAAGAAATTCCAAAGCCTGGGGGGGTGGGGGGAGGCGCCGAGGGACCGGGGGCGGGGTTTGCTTGGCGTCTCAGCTGATCCACGGGGTCTTCTAGAAGCTTCAGGAGCTAGGACACTCAGGACTGTGTCTGGCAGGTGGGAAATGGCAGCCCCATCCTGCCCCCACGCCTGTAAGGATGAGGATGTTTCTACATTAACCAGGAGGAGCTCACTTCACTCCCAACACTTCAACTTCCCCACTTCTTTCTTCTCTTGCAGAAGTCAGAGTAAAGACACTGTCTGTGGAAGCCACCCTCACCTCTGGCCCGGATGACACCAGCAGCTCCTGCCCCAGAAGCACATCCCTCATAGCCTCCTCTACCCCTCCATTGAATGGCTCAGATTTTTTTTTTTTATCAATGTTTGTTCTTGTTTTTAGACAAGGTCTCACTATGTAGTCTTGGCTGGCTGGCCTCAAGTCCCAGAGATCCACCTGTCTCTGCCTCTGGAGTAATAGGTGGCATTGGACACCATGCCTAGAGCTAGCGCTCGCTCTCGCTCTCTCGCGCGCGCTCTCTCTCTCTTTTTTTAAAAAGACAAATCTAGCGTTCTTAACGTTCCAAGGGAGTGGTTCTCAAAATTTTTGGTTCCAATATATCTTTAAAATAACCAAGAAGCCCAACAAGTTTTTGTTATGTGGGCCACAGCTATTGGAATCAAACTAAAATTTTAAAATGAGGTAAAAAACCAAAGCTTAGTGGCACACTCATTTGATCCCGGCACTCGGGAGGCAGAGGCATATGGATCTCTGATTTCCATGTTAGCCTGATCTACAATAGGGAGTTTCAGGTCAGTCAGGGCTATATAGCGGGGCTTTGTGTGGCGCACACCTTTAATCCCAGCACTCGGGAGGCAGAGGCAGGCGGATTTCTGAGTTCGAGGCCAGCCTGGTCTACAGAGTGAGTTCCAGGACAGCCAGGGCTACACAGAGAAACCCGGTCTCGAAAAACAAAACAAAACAAAACAAAACAAAACAAAACAAAGAATACATATGCACAGAGTCATAGGGTCAAGAAGAACCACTGTCTGCTCTAGAGGGGGGGGTTCTTAACCTGTAGGTCATGACCCCTTTAAGTCCATCGGAACTATCAGACATTTACATTAGGATTCACAACAGTAGCAAAATCACAGTTACGAAGGAGCAGTGAAAATAATTTTACATCTTGAAGAACGGTGCTAAAGGGCTGTAACATTATGAAGGTTGAGAACCACTGCCCAGGGAATTACGGCGATAAGGCTTCATAGCATCTTAACGTTCTAGGGACCTCTGGGACGGCCCACAACAGTAGTCTAGAGACGATGGGTCCATGTGTCTCCCACGGCGGACTAATGCCTACCTCTCCAGCCCTCCATTCACACCTCAGCGATTCCTTTGCCTGGTCCACCTTCGCCATCTCGGGGCCCCAGGCCTGGTGGGTCTCGTCCTTTCACGAGTGTCCCCCGTGCGGTCCTCCTGCCGTACTTAAAGGATGGCTGTCCTCTCCTGTCCGCTGGGCCTCGTGAGCCAATAAAGTGTTCCAGAGTTTCTATGCGGGCCTCTCATTCTCCTGTGTCCAAGCACGGCCGACTCCTTGGTCACCTCCGCGCCCTTGCCTTTACCGGCTCTAACCACACCCAGGGCGGCCACATAGCCACCGTAGGAACTGCGTGCGCTCTGGCGCACCGTGAGAGCCGGACGTCCGGAGCGACGGACCCGCGTGGAACCGGAAGCGCCGCACTAGCTGACTTCCTCCCCCACCCCCCCGCCGCGAGTGGGCGGGCATAAGGGCGGCTCAGAAAACCCGGCACGGATTTGCTCCGTTGCACTCGTGCTGGCGCGGGCGGTGTCATTCTTGGGCTGCAGTAACGGGGTCGCGCCCCCACTAGGACGCTTTCCTCGAAAGTTGCAGCGCTGCTCTTATTAGAGAAAGCGACTTAAAATTCTGTACTTGCCCTCCCGTGGAGGCTTGAGACAGGACCGTGATCTCCAGTCTGTCTGTGCTGGGAGACATGGGCTTCAGAATTCCCGACTAGGGTTGTAGGGGACAGTGGAGTGCTGCACCTGCAGCCTGCGTCCCAGCCCCCGGCATCCAGCACTCCCCTAGTCGGTCGCCCTGGCTCCTGTCCTCACTTCCTTCCCTTTTTGGCTCCTGCTGTCGGGCGGACGCGGGGCGGGGGGAAGCGGAAAGGGCGGGAGGGCCCGGGAGTCCGGCGGGGTGCAGGAGGGGGGCATCGCGGAAAAGCCGGGGAGGGGACTCGGTAGAGGGCCGGAGACCGACCAGAACTGAGGCCTGGAACCCGCGCGCAGCCCCTCACCCTTCCCGAGCAGGTCAGAGCCGGAGCACCGGGTGACCCTGCACTAGTTATCCCCTAACCCCTAGCACGCACCGAGGGCTCGGGTTTCCCCACTCCAGTATCTCCCCTCCTGAGGGACTCCCACTCAGGTCCCTTCTTGCCCTTCTCCCCCACGCCCGTCTGACTCCACCCCAATCCCACCCGTCTCTCCCCAGGCGCCCTCATGGCCCGACCCCGCTGACTCCTTCTCTCGGCCATGCTCCCGCGGCCCCTGCGGCTGCTTTTGGACACGAACCCCCCCGGGGGAGTCGTGCTGAGCAGCTTCCGGAGCCGGGACCCCGAAGAGGGTGGGGACCCAGGTGGCCGGGCCGTGGGCGGGGGGCAGGAGGAAGAGGATGAGGAAGAAGAAGAGGTGAGACGCGGGTGGCGGGAGGCAGGGCATTAAATATTTCTGACTCTCCTCCTTTTAATGTCTCTGGGTCCCTCGGTCTCTTCCTCCCCAGCCTCACTCATACCCCGCCACACTCTCTCTGGATATCTGTCCCCTGGCTGCGGGTCCTGGTGTCTCTGAAGTCCGCCCTGTCCGTCTGACCCGCCCGCAGGAACATGCCGAGTTCCTGCCTAGAATATCTGTCTGGCAGGCAGACTGGCTGTGACTGCGGGGCTAGGGCCCTCTTTGCCCATACCTGCCTCAGACTGGGCAGTTGTGCCTTGGTCCCTGTCTCCCTCCTCGTTTTTGTTTGGCTGGGAGGGGTTTGTTTCCACAGTAACCAGCTCCTCAGACTCTAGGATTGGGGAGGGAACCCTCAGATTTCGCCGCCTCTTCCCCCACCCCCTGGTGCTCAATAGAGGGCAGCAAGCCAAGAGGTTCTGGCACCTGGAGAGATGATCCAGGATAGGTAGATAGATAGGCCATCTTCGTCCTTAGAGACTGATAGTTGTAACCAGCAGCAGGATTTAGGACTTCAGGAGGGTCCAGAAGTTAGATTCGGAGCACGAGGATCCAGACTCCTGGGCCCCGACATTGGTAAAGTTAGGGTGACTGGCAAGGCTGGTTTTTCGGGATCGGTCGGGGGGGAGGGGCTAGGGCCACATGACTCTGAGTCTACCGCCCCCCCACCCCCATCATCCCTACTTCCCCTTCTTCTTGTAACTGGGATTGGAGCCGCCACCTTCAGGGGGTCCCCAGTGCTGAGATTAAGTGGAAGCTGTATTCGGGGACCTGGGGAAAGGGAGTCTCTGCGGAAGGACTAAATTTGGGCTCCTCTGCTTCTGTCAGGGAGGGCGGGTCTTGTGACGGCCTGAAGCTTCAGCGTCTCTCTGCTTCAGGTCTCTCTGCCTTTGGCTTTGTGCTTCTTCGGGCACTCTGCTCATGACTTTGCACCCTGCTTCTCTGCTGTGTTGGGTTCAGCTGTGGGGGCAAGGGGATTTGGGAGTGACCAGAAGGGGGGCTCCTGCATTCAGTTGAAACCCCTACTCCAACCTCTTCCATTCCACCGAGCTCTGAGGTGGCTGGGGGGGGCTGTCTGAGCCCCAGGGTGGGGTAGACCTGGGGTCACCAGTACCCTCTACCCCTCGCACTCGTTGGTATTATCCCCCGCCATCACAGGTGAGGGGTGCAGGGGGAGGAGCAGGGCCTGGGGACAATGACTGGAGACTGGAGGTGCTGTGAAACTGACTTCCTCTTCTTGCTCCTCCAGGCTTCTGTGTCAGTCTGGGACGAGGAGGAGGATGGCGCGACCTTTACTGTCACAAGCCGCCAGTATAGGCCTCTTGATCCCTCGGTGAGATCACGACTTTGAGGTCCTGCCTCTTGGTTTTTAATTTGATTTTTTTTTTTTTTTTTTTTTTTTTTTTGGCCAGAGCACTAGGTTGGAGGTCTGGTAGCACTCTGTGTTATGTGATTTAACCGTGGAAAATGAGCTAGATCTGGGTTATCCTAGACATCTAGCATTAAGATTGAGGAGACCAGCCGGGCTGTGGTGGCGCACTTAGGAGGCAGAGGCAGGTGGATTTCTGAGTTCAAGGCCAGCCTGGTCTACAGAGTGAGTTCCAGGACAGCCAGAGCTATACAGAGAAACCCTGTCTCAAAAAACCAAAAAAAGAAAAAGAAAAAAAAAAAAGATTGAGGAGACTGTCAGTGAGACACCCTCCATGTCCTCCAGGCTCCCTTGCCTCCCCCTCGCTCCTCCCGACGGCTCCGTGCTGGTACTCTGGAGGCCCTGGTCAGACACCTCTTGGATGCCAGGACATCAGGGGCTGACGTGACGTTCACTCCAGCCTTGCTGGCAACCCACCGGGCCTTCACATCCACTCCTACCCTGTTTGGGCTTGTGGCTGACAGGTCAGGGGCCAAGGGTTAGGAGGCTCCTGGATTCCCTCTGAATACTCCCAGCACCAGGGGGGGCTGGAAAAGCCGCAAGGTAGACCCTCTCCTCATTCCCAGGCTGGAAGCCCTGGAATCGAATCCTCCGGGCGAGCTAGAGAGGACCACAGGGTGAGTGGCCCTGTCTCAACCTCAGTCCCCTCAGAGGGAGCTGAGGCTGGACCTCTGACCCCTGGCTGGTTCCCCTTCTCTCAGGGTAGCCATCTCTGTACTTTCAACCTGGCTGGCCTCTCACCCTGAGGATTTTGGCTCTGAGGTCAAGGGTCAACTTGACCGGCTTGAGAGTTTCTTGCTTCGGACAGGGTATGCAGCACGGGAGGGTGTTGTGGGGGGCAGTGCTGACCTCATCCGAAACCTCCGGGCCCGGGTGGACCCCCGGGCCCCCGACCTTCCTAAGCCCCTGGCCCTTCCTGGCGATTCCCCTGCTGACCCCACGGATGTCCTGGTGTTCCTCGCTGACCACTTGGCCGAACAGCTGACCCTGCTAGATGCGGTGAGACCTTGACCTTTGACCCCACATTCTCTGACCCTTTACTAACCTCTCCTTGGCTCCAGATCCTTTTCTTGCTTCCAATTCTCCTGGTGCAGTTCTATCTGCTTCTCCGACCCTTCTCTTCCCTTCACCCCTTGGCTGTTCCCCTTGAACTCTGACCCCACTGGTCCCTGGCCACTTAAAAGCCTCAGATCCCTGATATTGGAAACTTGCCTGGCTTGACTCTAAATTGTAACCTATGACCTCCACCCTACAGGAGCTGTTTCTCAATCTAATCCCCTCTCAGTGTTTGGGAGGCCTGTGGGGTCACAGAGACCGGCCAGGACATTCTCACCTCTGCCCGTCTGTCCGAGCTACTGTCACACAGTTCAACAAGGTGGCGGGGGCGGTAGTTAGCTCTGTCCTGGGGGCCACCTCAACTGGAGAGGGACCAAGAGAGGTGACTGTGAGGCCACTCCGACCCCCACAGAGGGCCCGGCTCCTGGAGAAGTGGATCCGTGTGGCCGAGGTAAGAGAGAACAGCCCTGCTGGCTGGGGACTCTTGTGGAGTGGTGAGGGACCCTAGAGCCTTGACTCCGTGTTCTCCGGTCCTCCCAGGAGTGCCGCCTGCTTCGGAACTTCTCCTCAGTCTACGCTGTTGTGTCGGCTCTGCAGTCCAGCCCCATCCACAGGCTTCGGGCAGCCTGGGGGGAGACAACCAGGTAGGAGGACTGAAGTGCCTGAGGCCTGGGGTGCGGAAGCTTCTGAACCCCAGGCCTGTGCTCAGGGCCCTGTTCTTCCTCTCTAGGGATAGCCTCAGAGTCTTTTCCAGCCTGTGCCAGATTTTCTCAGAGGAGGATAATTATTCCCAGAGCAGAGAGCTCCTCATGCAGGTGAGGGCAGTCTTGCTTTCCCCAGCCTCCCCACCTGCTCCCTCCTCCTCTGCTCCCTCCTCCCTATCACCTTTACTTTGTCACCACCAGGAAGTGAAGCTGCAGCCCCCTGTGGAGCCACACTCCAAGAAGGCCCCAAGGTCTGGCTTCAGGGGTGGGGTGAGTGTTCAGTGGGGCTGGAAACTGGTGGCTTATCTGGTGAGGCGAATAGACAGTCGTGTCTGAAGGGAAGGAGAGAAGGGCTCACATCCCGATCTCTGCCTGCAGGGTGTGGTTCCGTACCTGGGAACCTTTCTGAAGGATCTCGTCATGCTGGATGCAGCCTCCAAGGACGAACTGGAGGTCAGTGGGGGTGTGTGTGTGAGATCTGCCCTGGGTGGCTCAACCAGTGCATCTCAGGGTCAGGCAGACACCCTTCCACAGAGAGGCTACAGGCAGGAGAAACAGTGCAGTCTCTGGAGTCGGGTTCTGTTACCATGGAAGTATGGTATGTCAGTTGTGGATGTCAGTGTATGTGTGTACATCAGCCTGCTAGTGGCAGAGATGCATGCATTCATATTTGTCAAGTGCTTAGGACAAACTGGAAACATTGGCACATACAGTTTATTAAATATACAAAGACTGAGTCGCTGGCAGTAGTGAGTGACTCCCTAGCATGCTCAAGACCCTGGGTTCCATCGTTGCAAACCAAACAAAACACTGAGGTTTCCAGAAAGTTCCTTGTCCCTCTTTGAGCTCCATTTTCTCATCTAGAAGCTAGATGCTCTCTGTCAGTGTCAAGTGTAGCTGGGCATCGCCTGTAATCTCGGCAGTCAGGAGGCAGAGGCAAGCTGGTCTCTCTGACTTAGAGGCCAGCCTGTCTACAGTGTTTGTTTTTAAAGATTTAGTTTGGGGGGCTGGAGAGATGGCTCAGCGGTTAAGAGCACTGACTGCTCCTCCAAAGGTCCTGAGTTCAAGTCCCAGCAACCACATGGTGGCTCACAACCATCTGTAATGGGATCTGGTGCCCTCTTCTGGTGTGTCTGAAGACAACTACAGTGTATTCGTATAAATAAAAAATAAATTAAAAAAAAAAAAAAAAGATTTAGTTTGCCCAGCATGGTGGCACACGCCTTAAACTCTGCACTCAGGATGCAGAGGGGAGCAGATCTCTATGTCTTCAAGGCTAGCCTGATCTACATCGTGAGTTCTAGGCCAGGCATGGCTATACTGTGAGACCTCAGTCAAGATGGGTTTAGGTCTGAGCTGTGAATTTTAGGGAGAGGAGGGATGGGGTGGCCAAGGTCTGAGTGGTGGCACACTGGCTGCATGTGGGGAAGGGTGTGGCTGTGCAGAATTAGCCCCTTATCGCTCTCCTGTTGCCCTTGCAGAACGGCTACATCAATTTTGACAAGCGGAGGAAGGTGAGAGGAGTGTGGGGGTGGGGGGTGGATTTCCCTCTCTGTGTCCCAGGAAGGGGGAGAGGGAGGTGAAGTCAGAGGCCCTGAGTTTGGGTTCCTTCCCAGGAGTTTGCTGTCCTCTCGGAGTTGCTGCGCCTCCAGAACGAATGTCGTGGCTACGACCTCCGACCTGACCCTGATATCCAGCAATGGCTCCAGGGCCTCCAGCCATTAACTGAAGCTCAGAGGTGACTGGCTGGGTGGTTGGGTTCTAGGACTCTGGCTAGGGGACGTGTGTGTGTGTGTGTGTGTGTGTGTGTGTGTGTGTGTGTTGGTGACACGTCCTGACCTCTGCCCATGGCTATCCTGTCCAGTCACCGTGTATCCTGTGAAGTGGAGCCGCCGGGTACCAGCGACTCCCCTGCTGTAAGGACGCTTCGGCCAGCACTAGTCATCACACAGTGGACGGAGTGAGGACATTATTGGCTGGCTGGGAGCCGGTTTCAGGGGACTTGCCGCGGCCTCTGTCACTGTCTAATTTCTTACCTCTGCAGAGTTTTGGGCTCTGTTGGAGGCCCCACCCCGCTCGTGTCCTGGGATCGGCCCAGTGTGGGGGGAGATGAGGTGCCTGGAACCCCTGCTCCTCTGCTGACTCGCCTCGCCCAGGTGAGCCTGCTCTTGCCTCTGACCACGTCAGGACTGTTCTCTTCTGTCTCCCTCCATTCATGACCTCGCCTGTTTGCCCCTAGCACATGAAGTGGCCGTCTGTCTCATCTCTGGACTCTGCCCTGGAAAGCAGCCCCTCCCTGCACAGCCCTGCTGACCCTGGCCACCTCTCTCCTCCAGCCTCCTCCCCGAGGCCTTCTCGGGGTCACCGACGCTCAGCCTCCTGTGGGTCTCCGTTGAGTGGGGGCACAGGAGAGGGGGCCTCTAGGAGTGCTGCCTCTGGGGGTGGGGTATCTGGGCCAGGGTCCTCTGATTGCCGAATCATCCGAGTCCAGATGGAGCTGGGGGAGGCTGGCAGCGTCTACAAGAGCATCCTGGTGAGGAAGCCTGGGGTTGGGCAGGGTGGGGAGGACCTACCTTGTCAGGCATTAGTCCTGGGGAGGACCTACCTTGTCAGGCATTAGTCCTGGGGAGGACCTACCTTGTCAGGCATTAGTCCTG
>CM052720.1:44271285-44294339 GCA_028551405.1 Uromys caudimaculatus
CAAACTCTGTCTTAGTCAGGAGTCATTGCTGATACACAAATCATGATCATGGCCACAGTTATGAAATGAGCATTTAATTGGGGCGTGCTTACAGCCTGTGAGGTTTGTTACATGACTGTAATGGTGGGCAGCACGGTGGCACGCAGACTCACATGGGGCTGGAGAAGTGGGTGAGGGCTCTACACTTGGATCCGCAGCCAGCAGGAAGAGAGAGAGCCTCTGCAAATATCTTGGTGTTTGGAGCCCCATGTCCCACCCGACTGACAGGCCTCCTCAGGCAAGGCCACACCCCCTGATTGCCCCCAATACCTCCATTCCCTGAAGACCACGATAGGAGAGCTAAAGGGAGATGTGACCAGAAGGACTGTGGACTCTGGTAACACATATGTACTTCAGAGGGTAGGAATTAAATCCAAGCAAGCATTTGAGATCCTTCTAATTCAGTGAAATGAAGGAATCCAGTGGTATGGGGCAAGCAGAGATATTCCATCCAAGATGAAGGAAAAATTACTGACCTGGCCCCTTGCTGAATCCCTAAGATCAGTGTGTACATCAAGTGCAGGGGACCCTAGAGTCCTGCACTAGGGCTTGGAGGTGTTCCTACGTGCTGTAGTGACCCCAATACTGTTCAGGAATCTCTTGCTTTACAGAAATCTTATGGATATTATGCCTCCATGTGTGTCTGTGAGCCACATGAGTGGAGTGCACCAGGCGGCCTGAAGAGGGCGCCCTATCCCCTCTGAGACTGGGGTTACAGTGAGTGAGAGCTGGGAACTAAAGCCAGGTCCTCTGGAACAGCAGTAAGCATTCTTCACCTCTGAACAATCTCTCCAGCTCCATGGTTTTACTCAGAAGTGACACCATCTTTAATTTTATGCCTTGGCTCTCTGTGATTCTTTGCTCTGCAGCACAGGGCCTCACTCAGGCCTGAGCCACCTAACGACCCTGCAGAGAAGGTTTGAATAGGAGAAGGGAAGCCCTGGGTTCCTCAGGGTCACAGAGACCAAGAGGAGAATCTTTCCAATCTGTCCCCACAGTGCTCAGTCTACCCAAACGTCTGATGTCATCCATCACCAATGCAGCATTGGAGACTGAAACACACATGGAACGTTCCAGATCCCTGTGTAGGCTTCTATTTTCCAAAACCTACTTTAATAAGCTTACTTAAATGTGTTAACCTCTGTTCTAGCTCACCACCCACCAGAGGTAGTAGAAAGGAAAGGTTAATAGGGCAAAGGAGGGTGTGGACCTCTTATGAATACTTCTTTGGGGCAAGTCTACTCTGCATTGTCAGGACATCAGCAGTTGAGTTCACAGGAATCAACAATGGCAGTTCAATCTAGAATGAACTTTGAGGCTCTACCAATCAGCCTGAGTCGGAAGAAGCAGGAAGAAGCTGCCAGAACACCACCAGAGGTGCTTTGGTTCGTTTCTCTCTACAAAGTCATGGCAAACGATCAGCAGAGAAGGCAAGGCTAAGCAGTGCCTCAGCATCGTCAGTGACGACCAGCACCAGCAAAGACCAACGAAGACCAGCAAGGAGTGGCAGGATGAACCAATGCCACACAATGTCATCTGGATTGTCATGTGTTCTCTCAAGAGGGCATCTCTCCAGTTCTAGCAAACATCACATGCCCCTTTCCAGGCAGCTTCCAGAACAACACCACGAGTCTGCTTCAGCAGAAACATCCTCCCAGAAGACAGTTTACAGAAAAACATCACACAACCCAACTGAGTCTTCAAAGAAACCAGAAATTTCCACTTCAGGCTTGGTTCTCCTAGATTAGGTCCTCAGATCATGGGGCTGCATTACCAAAGTGCTTCTTGTACTCCACCCATGTCTGTTTTTAACAGACAGTCTCTAATTCCATCTTTATCCAAAGCTTTTGTGCGGGCCTTTGAAATAACAGAAAGCCCTTGTCTGCTGACTGGTTTTCAAACATTGGGAATGTGGCTCAGTGACTAGACTGCCCACCGTGTACACCACAGGCCCCAGGTTCAATTTCTCAACACCTCCAAAAACAGGGTGGTGGCAGCCAGGCCGGGATGGTGAGGTGACTCAGGTAGAGGTGCTTGCCACCAAGTCTGACCACCTGAGTTCAGTCTCCCAGAGCCCACATGGAAAGAGAGAACAGGACCCGGAAGGTTGTCTTCTGACTCCCTCTGCCCCCAATACACACTCCACAGCAGGGGAGTGCCCTCCTTCACACACTGTACATATGAAGCAATGGTATAAATACATAACATGTGAAATAGTTTAAATTCCTGCGGTTATCCTTGCATGGCTTGCCCTTCAGTCCTCCTGGCGGCTTCTCATCACAATGTGGGTTTTCAGCACAGAAAAATTTGCACACTGGAAAGTCTGGAGGCAAACTGGACACAACTTATACATACGTGTCCTTATACATACGTGTCCTAATACATACCTGTCCTTATATATACACGTGTCTTTATACATACGTGTCCTTATACATACGTGTTTCCATGTCCTTCAACATGAAACCATCGTGATTTCTTTCTTCATTTTTATTGCACTGATTTAATACTTATGTGTGGGGAGGTGCATGGCGTGATAGCCCGTGTGAGGCTCAGAGGATAACTTACGGGAGTCAGGTCCCTCCATTCACCACGTGGCTTCCGTGGGTCAAACTCACGGAGCCAATCTTGGTGGCAAGGACCTTTAGACTCTGAGCCATCTCGACGTCCCTTGGAGACCATTGAGTTTGAAGGTTTCCTTTGGAAACTTGCTTCATTCCAGCACTTGGCACATACCAGAGTTGCCCACCATGACATTAGAAAAGGCATTTCCTGGCCAGATAGGTACCAGCATTGCCTTAGGTGACTCTGGAGAACCAAGCCTTCTTGCCCAGGTCCCACCTGTGGCAGTGTCAGCCAGCTGCCATCTGTGAGAGGCCAAATCTTTTAAATTCAGACTCCATTTTACAGAATGTAAACTCAGGCAAACTAACAGCCCGGTACCTAGCATTAGTTTCCAAGTTACCTCCCAACAAAACCCAAGACTAGCTCCAGATTCTATGCTAACCCCCAAGAGGACCTGCGTCTCCAGGTTACACCCCCAACAAACCTGCACCCCAGGTTACAAGCCCATCATTCCCCTGTCTAATGACCACTGATGCAGAGGGAAGCAGAAATAAAATTTATGATATGACTCCCAGCACCAGCCAATTATGTTAAAGGCCACAGTAACTTCCCAATTAGATGCTTGCATGCTCATCCCAAGCTTGCTGCGTACTATAAAGCCTTGCCCGATACATATTCAGGGTTCCTCATCACCAAAACTGTCCTGCATGATGCAGTGCACTGGCCTGAGCTAGCTCAATTAAAAAGTCCCTACTGGGGTTACATCGGATCAGCTCTTGTCTGGTTGTGGGGATCGCTAACATTTCCCTGGCACTACACCTGGAAGATCCCATCCTTGCCCTGAGAGCTTGGGTGTCACTGTCTGATTAGTTACTGTGGTCCTTTCAATAAGATGACCCCCATATTCTTGGTCCCTTGAATACTTAGTTCCCACTTGGTGCTGTTTGGGGAAGCTTAGGAGGTGTGGCCTTGCTGGAGGAAGTATGTCACTGGGGGAGTGGTTGGAGGTTGAGCTCTCAGCTGTTCCTGCTGTGGTGCCTGGTGTTTGCTGTCATGATGTTGATGGACTCTTAACTCGTTGGGACTCTAATCCCCAGATAAACCCTCTATAAGTTTCCTTGGACTGAGGTTTTATCACAGCGACAGAACAGTAACCTATACCGTTCCCTTTTCCATCCCTGTGGCTTAATATCTGACAAGACACAGCTTAGGGAGAAAGGGTTTATCCTGCTTATTGTAGTCCCTAAAGCTAAATCTGTCAAAGTGACTGCAGGCCCTTCCTTCCTGCTCCAGCCTAAAGGGCCACCTCAGTGAAATGTCCCACAGGAGCTGTCTAAAATGGCGGCTCTTGTTAAAATGGCAGCTCCATGACATCTCCTCACCTTGTAGTCCTCACAGGAGCTGTCCACGGTAGCACCACCTCTCCAGTCCCTCTTGTCCCCAGTTGCCCCACAGAAATGGCACCTCAGCAAAAGCCAGCTGCATCTGGGAAGGACTTCCCACTCTAACCCATGGGCCTGATGCCAGGGAAAAGGGGGTGAAAAAAAAGGTAGCAATCCCTGAGCACAAAAACCCCATGACAGTGACATGGCCCCGCCTGCCAATGGTGTATGGGAGGAGCTAGAGTTCTTTTACAAGCAATTGGACCTTTTACAGAGCTCTCTCTCTCTCTCTTTCTGTTTCTCTCTCTCTCAGCTTGGAACAGCCTCTATGGAAGGAGCTCCAGGTAAGTGATGGAGATTTCCTCTTTGGGCTTGCAGGAACATCAGAGAAGCAGTTGGCAGAACTCAGGTAAAACAGAAATCTAGGAAAGAGAGCTGAGGGTTCCTCTAGGGTTTGCAGGAGCTCAACAGAAAGGGAGACTATCCTGATAGATTGACACAGAGAGAAAGAGATTTCTAAAGAGCTGGCAGCTTAGTTGTAGAATCAGGCATGTAAATAGATATCTCCTGTGTAGTTAAGAAAATAAAGTTTCCGGGCTGGAGAGATGGCTCAGCAGTTAAGAGCACTGACTGCTCTTCCAGAGGTCCTAAGTTCAATTCCCAGCACCCACATAGTGGCTCACAACCATCTGTAATGGAATCTGATGCCCTCTTATGGTGTGTCTGAAGACAGCTACAGTGTATTCATATAAATAAAATAAATGAATATTTTTAAAAAAAAAAAAAGAAAATAAAGTTTCCTCACTGAGCTGGAAGGTATGCCTCCCATGTCTTTAGCAATATAAATATGAGATGATTTACATGGTTACAGGCCTATGAGCAGGACTTTGGTGTCCTGCAATACAGAGCCACCCACAATGCTGAGCAAGAACAGGCCTGTGAACAGGACTTGAAGGCAGACTTTGCTGAATACCACATCCTGCATGCCCAAGTCAAGGCTGTAATCCCCAGGTGCACAGAACTTGCGGTGGAGATTAAGAGACTTCAGGGAGTCAACTCCAGAACACAAGATGTAAAAGAGAAGAGAGTCCAGGGTCAGGACTCTGTATCCAGGTTACAGGAGAGAGAAGAATCGCTGTTAGGTCTTCTCTCAGCTGTCGGTGTGCTCCTGAGAGATGAACAGAGAGATCACACCAGACCCCTGAGAACCCTGGAACAGATACTGGAAACACAGAGAAGCAGAAATCCCCACAGTAGCATGGCTACAGGAAGCGCCCAGGGCAGCTCCATGATGGCATCATTAGTAGCTAAAACAATGGGTGGGAGGCAGTGTAGTGGGACTGACCTTGTACACCCTGCACTTTAGAGGATCCCCAGTGGACTCTCGGTTCTTTAGCCCTGGGGTCTCCTAATCCTGGGGACAGGGCAAGGCTCTGGTCTTCCCTGTGTCTTTCTGACCACAGAGTTTCAGTATGTTCTTCATCGCGATGGAGAGAGCAGAGCGAGGGGTGACACAGCCGAGGAGTGACCCCATCAAAGATAATAACACACTAGGCCCACCTGGGTACAACCCTGTTCACACTCAGCTGCCACAGCCACAACCTATCCCAACAGATACATACAGCAAAGTGACACAGCTTCTAGAAGGTTCTCCATCTGCCAGTTATTTTGTCAAAAGAAAAAAAAACTCTAAGTATTCTCAGTTCATGTAATTAACAAGCAATCAACACTCAGGTCACAATTTGAACAATCCAGTTTACATTCAGATTCTTATTCTCAGTGTGGAAGTGAGGAGCTGCAGGTCAGGGCAGCATGGAGCTGACAGGATGCTGATTTCCCTCAGTGTTTGGCTGGGCCAGGAAGGTTGGCTGTGGCAGGGAACAGAGGCAGTGCAGGGACAGGGTCCTGGTGTGCAGGGGCAGCCTGGGCTCCACATTCTTCACATTGCGCCCATAGGATCCCAGGGAATATCAGACACTGTTTTCTAAAGAGAACTGAGGGCTCTAGACGTCACAGGAGAGACCTGAAAACTCTGGCTGTCACTCAGTCCACTCCAGGCAGCTGTCTTCATGCTAGAGAATGAGATTCATGAATCATCACTATGAAGAAAACATTCCAACAATCCACAGATCACTCACAGGGAATCCTGGGAATCCCTGAAACCCAATCATGTCCACATTGCCCCTCCCAATCAGGCCCCTGAGTTTCACCTTTACAATCTGGGAAAGACATATCAGAGCTCTGGGAGCTGTTGCTGCCTAGGGTAAAACATATACAAAGATATATTCATTGCAAGGTCTGACCAGGGACCCCCGATAATTACAATGGAGAAGCTATTATGGATTCCCAGAGCTCCCAACATCCCCAGCTTCACTCCAGTTGCCCCAGGACAATCCTGTCCCACACACTAACCTGGAGCCGGAGCATAGTCTCCTCCATTTCCACCTGTGAGAAGGAAAGCTGTGAGAGTTCAGGGAAGATCTTGACACTAGGAAGTGTCCAGAAATGACAGGAGACCCAGTTGGAGACAGTAGCAATGCAGGGTGTGGATGGGTTTCCCATTAAGGAGCAGAGTGCACTTCTAAAGGAGGCTGAGAGAAAACTCAGACCCTGCCCTTTCCTACCTGTGTTTCTGCTCCTCTTCATTATAAAACCCACTACGGCTCCAGTGATGGCCACAGCTCCAAGGACAACCAGAACAGCAATGATCGCCATGTTGGAGTCAGTGGATGGAGGAGGCTCTGGGAAGGACAGGGACAGGAAATGAAGGGGAGGGTCATGACCCCAGCTCTCAGTCCTGACCAGCTCAGGGTCTGCAGAAGGCTCCAGCTTTCCCTGACCCCAGCTCTGCACCCACACCCTCCTTACCCCATCTCAGGGTGAGGGGCTGAGACAGCCCCTCATGCTCCACATGGCATGTGTAATTCTGCTCCTTCCCAAGAGGCACCACCACAGAAGCCCACATCTGGAAGGTTCCATCCCCTGCAGGCCTGGTCTCCACAAGCTCAATGTCCTGGGTCAGGTCCTCCCCATCCCTCTGCCAGGTCAGGGAGGTGTCAGCAGGGTAGAAGCCCAGGGCCCAGCACCTCAGGGTGACATCACCTTCAGGTCTGGGGTGATGGGTCACATGTGCCTTTGTGGGATCTGTGTGGAGCATTTAAGAAATCCCACAATTAACAGGACAAACTGAAACCTAGACAAGACACAGTTAAATCAATAGTGACACTGAATTTTGTGTCTATTTGACATTTCAACTGTCATCACACTAGGGACCTGCAGGTAGAGCTGGTCCCCTCACCTGAGAACTGCACATTTTCTTTGGGACTCAGAAGCTATAAGGGAATCCACATGAGCCAGTGTGTCAACATGGTCGTTCTATGTGATGTTCTATAGCATGAGACAGGTAGTCAGGGAATGGAAGACAGAATGGAAAATATATAATTTATATGTGTTTGAGTTCATATCAAAAGTAGAAATCAGGTCCATATGCCACTGGAAGGGTCCCACCACTGAGACTCAACCACTGTGGTCATTTTGCTGACCTGCATTAACTGTCAGTCCAAGTGAACAACCAGTACAAAGTGTGTAGCAGAAATGTAGTGAACCTCTGACACTCATCCTGAGAAAATGACTCCCAGACTCTGCCTCAGGGGCAAGGTACAGGTGTGATACCCAAGGTCCCTGGAGTGTGCTGTGGACCCCAGTGCAGCACTCACTGGAACACAGTGGGCTCACAGGATGTGTGCATCTTCCCTCTCACTCCAGCCCTGGATTGCAGAGGACCCTGTCTCTCAGAAAGTCCAATTCCTGATTCACTAGGGGCAGCGATGTAACTTGTGGGGACAGGGGAAGAGCAGGAGGCTTCTAGATGTTTAGTTCTGACAAGAAACAGTCTAAGTTCATGAGAATCTCTCCTTTAATGGGCCCTGATTTAACTAGTCTAAATTATCCAGGTTAGTAGTCTCCCCTGGCACCTGTGGAGACGGATACAAATGATAATACAAGAGCCTGGAGAAACAGGCTCGCTCCGGTGCAGAAAAAAAGGACTAGAAGCAAAATAACGCCTTCAAAAACAAAAAGAAAAAAGAAAGTACAAAATAAGATAAAGGAAAGAAAGTGAAAAACAAGAAAAAGAATTCCCACAATTTATATTCCTCCAGGGTGCCCCACAAGGGCTCATGTGACCATTCACCACTCTAGGAAGAGACAGAATGAATTAGCTTGTGAAAGGGATGCAAACCCTGCAGACAGGGAGGGATCTGTGAGAATGTATTCTTTGGAAAGTTCTAGAAAGTGGGGAAAGCAACCTAGTGTAGGGGAGTCCATGTCTCCTATCATGTAAAGGAGACCTCAGGTCCTGAGGTGTAAGGGCTGACACACTCAGCATGACAGGAGTCAGTGTCCACAGACAGTGGGTGTGGGCAGAGATCCCGGCTTGGGAGAGGCCATGGCTGATAGAGGCTACAGGCAGAATGAAGGAAGCAGCTGTTAGGTCGGGGAAATTCTCTCCTTCCCTCCCTCCCCCTGCGAGAAGACTGGGAGAGTCAGTGCAGTCACTGTGATGTGGGATCAGGAGACCCACTGAGACAGGGGATCACCCTAGCTGAGGGTTTCTTCTTCCCCAGGACTGAGCCCCAGCTGGAGGACAGAGGGAGGAGCTGCCCGCGGCCCCTGCACCTGTGCGCAGCAGTGTCTCCTTCCCGCGCTCCAGGTATCTGCGGAGCGAATCCAGGCACCGGCCCTCCAGGTAGGCCCTGTGTCTCTCTGCAACATCAGCATGCTCCAACTTGCGTAGGGAGATCTGCGCCGCCCTGTCCGCCGCCGTCCACGTTTTCAGGTCTTCGTTCAGGGCGATGTAATCGCGGCCATCGTAGGCAAACTGCTCATACCCGCGGAGGAGGCGCCCATCCGACCCCATGTCACAGCCATACATCTCCTGTAGCGTGTGAGAGCCTGCGGGACCCCGCGGTCAGCCCCGCCCGCTAGCCCCGGCCCCGCCCGCCCGCGGACTCCTCCAGACTGAAAGGAAACCGGTCCTGGGTCGGTTCTGCTTCCGAACCTCGGATTTTGGACCCTGCACGTCGCGGGCCCATGTATCGGAGGTGGAGGGATCGTGAACTCCGACCCCGGGTCACTCACCGCCCTCGCTCTGGTTGTAGTAGCCCAGCAGGGTCCTCAGACTCACTCGGAAAGTCTGCTCATGGCCCTTGGCCCTCTGTGTGTTCCGCTCCCAATACTCCGGCCCCTCCTGCTCCATCCACCCCGCCCGCGGCTCTTCTCTCGGATTCTCCGCGTCGCTGACGAAGCGCGCGAACTGCGTGTCGTCCACGTAGCCGACAGAGATGAACCGGGGCTCCCCGAGGCCGGGCCGGGAGAAGGCGGTGTAGAAATATCGCAGCGAGTGTGAGCCGGGGGCGGCGCGCAGTGAGACCCCGATCTCCTTCCGGGATGCTGGGCGGGTGCGCGGGTCGGGAGGGGAGCAGGGCGCGGGACTCGGGATGCGGGTGGAGAAGGGGCGGAGGGTCCGGTGGACGACCCGGGGACGCGGCTTTCCCGGTGCCGCCCCGCCCCTTCCCTCAGAAGCCGTTTCCCTCCCGACCCCGCACTCACCCGCGCGGGTCTGGGTCGGGATCAGGGAGGCCGCCAGCAAAAGGAGCAGCGTGCGCACTGCCATAGTGCCATAGCCCCATCTGTGATCCAGGGCGGCTGAGATCCGAGGGCTGAGTGGACTTTATGACCAGTACCGCGGCGTCGCTGATTGGTTGGCCGGGATCGCACCACCCAATGGGGGTGAGACATATCAACGCCTCATCTTAAAGCAGAGGCGCTGGCCTGCAAGCCCCACAGGGACCCCACAGACAGAAGGTTCTGTTCACCTGCAGAGGGCTGCTCACATTGCCAAGCCTGAGTGCCGGTATCTTACCCATAAAGAGGAAATTTTGTCTTGTGCCCCGGGATCTGTCTTCTCAGCCTTAGCCTTAGCCTTAGACCCCTCCAGTTTATTCACAGATGAAGCATCTGTGGTTCTAGGTGGGTGTGTTTTACAAGGATCTTCATTCCGAGTCCTGAGATTGTCCATGTGGACCTGGGTCATAGGGTCAGCACAGTAGACTCCCTTGTCCACTGTGAAGAAACACCTGTGGAGACCACAGACAGCAGGGCACTGATCTCTGTCTACACTGCACTTCCCTGTGTCTGCACTTCCAGGGTACAGTTACTTTAGTGACTAACTGACAGTAGGAGAGAAACTGTCACCAACTGTCACACTGAATAATGATGCTAGTATGGTAGAAGTCATGTCATCTCTGACCCTCTCACTCCCTCTCTGACCTCCACTCACACTTAGGACCTGATGAGGTTAGGGACATGACTGTCACAGGTGTGGGGGACACTGGATCTGATAACCGAGTTGGTCTCAGAGTTCCTCAGGCCTGTGCAGCCTGGACACTGGAAGAGAGATGAATCTCTTGCCAGAGAGTACACGCTGGTGATGTGAGGCACCATCCCTGGTCAGTAGTGTGTGGAAAGATTAAATTCACACATTTTTGATTCTGTGGATCTCTTCAAATCGCAGTCACAGAGCTGGAGTGGAAGGAAAAGCAGAGATGGGCGAGGACTCCTGAAGAGAGTCACTCATCACAGAGAGTAACAAATGTGTGTGACCACAGGTGTGATCTCCAGTCACCTCCTGATGCAGGTCTCCACAGCAGCCCCGCAGCCTCACCAGGGTTCAGCAGAACCTGTTTCCGTGAACCACCCTTAGTAGGTGCTGTGAGTGTTTTCCACGGAACTTGAAGCTCTTAGGTTTCATCCTGACCGACCTAAGGATGATGTTGGGGTTGGGCAGCTCCACAGAAAGAATCTGGCTCTGTTACTTTTCTTCTTATTTATTCTGTTTTTGAGACAAGGTCTGTCTGCACAGCTCTGGCTGTCCTAGAACTTACTATGTAGACCAAGTTGGCCTTGAACTCACAGAGATATATCTCTACCTTTGCATCTGGAGTGCTAGGTGTCTTAGTTTTGGTTTCATTGCTGTGAAGAAACACCATAAGCAAGGCAACACTTCTAACATTTAATAGAGGCTGGCTTACAGTTTTAGGGATTTCACCCATTATAACATGAAACATGCCAACCTGCAGACAGACATGGTGCTGGAGAAGCTGAGACTTCTACTTCTTGATCCAAAGGCAGCCAGGAAGAGGCTCTCATTCCACACTGGGGACAGCATGAGCATAGGAGACCTCAAAGCCCGCCCTCACAGTGACACACTTCCTCCAGCAAGGTCACGCCTACTCCCACAGGCCACACCTCCTAATAGTCCCACTCCTGGTGGGCCAAGCTTTCAAACCCATGAATCTATGGGAGCCACCTATTCAATCCACCACCCTGGGATCGAAGGCATGTGTCACCACAGTAGCTTTAGATAGTTTTTAATTGCTCTGAAAAGACACTGTGACCAAGGCAACTTATAAAAGAATGTGTCTAATCTTTTCCCTAATTTCAGAAGGTTTGAGTCCATGATGGCACAGGAAAAGTGTGGTGGAGGAACAGCTGAGAAATCACAACTTGATTTGCCACCAGCAGGGGGAGATACTGGGAATACTGGAAGTCTGTAAAATCCTCAGTGCCAACCCAGGGGCACACATCCTCCAACAAGGCCACACCCCCAAACCTTTCCGTAGAGTTCCATCAGTTGGATATGAAGGATTCGTTCCTATGAGCCTGTGTGGCTGTTCTCATTCAAACCAGCACAGCATTCACTATGAAGTGTAAGATACCACCAGGGTTCTGCAGATGTGTCCATTGCAATATGACAGAAATACCCTCCAAGAAAGAACTCTGCTGAGTCAGGTCTCCACTTTTCCCTCTCCTCCTGCTCTGCTCCTCTCTGTCTCTGTCCCTCAGGCCTCACCCCATCAGTGCCCAGCACCCCTCCCTCCTGAGCTCTGAACTGACACTGTCTCTTCTTATGTATCTAGTTTTTCTCACAGTGGTCAGCCAGCGTGCTGTGAATCAGCTGTGTGGTTTCCTGATGTAAACATTCCAGTAGTGGCAGGAGAGAGGGCTCAGCAGCTCAGAACACTTGCTGCTGTGGCAGAGCATCCAGGCTGAGTTCCATCAGCACATGGCGGCTGTCGGCCATCTGTAACTTCAGTCCCAAGGGATGCAATGCTAGTGCACCTACATCCTCACAGACAAACTGAGTCCAGCTCATGAGAATAAAATTTAAAAAATATGATTTTAAGAATACTGCCTGTCTCTCTCCTACACATCCAGAGTGTGAGGCCAGAGGTGGAGGGCACAAGCCGGTTTAGACAACATTGGACCACGAGCCTATGAAGACAGCTCTGTAACAGGACAGGAAAAGATGGTTGAAATAAACTGAATTGAAGTGAAAATTTGAAAAAAGTATAAAATTAAAAATGCAAAAGGAATTTCATTGTACCGACCTACTGTGCACAGTGGATCACAGCCTCATCCTAGGAAGAAGACAGTGTGTGCTCATCTTTGCACTTGAGCCAATGTTAGTTTTTGATTCCCCATGAACAAGATAAATTCCACTCAGACGTTTGAATGCTAATTTATAACAGACCATGACATCCCATCATCCAGAGCGTTCCTGCAGAGAAAGGTGTCCCCTTTCCCCATCTTCCCTCCCACTGCAGACCCTCCAGGGTCTCACCTGTTGAAGATGAAGGAGAAGCATCCCATTCTTGGGCCACAGCACCCCCTGGTGGAAGAAAGAAAGAGGACTGCGCCTGAGCCCACAGAGCTGAGGGTAAAGGAGATCCAGGCTGGCTGAGCTGCCCCAGGGCCTCCTTCCTGTCTGCACTTCTGCAGGGCTCTCAGGTCTCATGCAGCCTGCTCTCATCAAACTTACATCCAGAAGAACTTGACATGCCTCTCCACCCACTGGAAGAAAACTCCCTGTGAGAGGGGAGGCAGGAGGCAGAGCCATGAGGGCTAAAAGGAGCTGCCAAGCCCCAAGCAGAGCAGCTCCAGAACTCTGACAGGGACTGGGATGTAGGTTCTTGGATGTCAGCTACCTGTGGGAACATTCATTTATGATTTTTTTTTGAGGTAGTAAGATACACCTGTCATCCAGGATATTTAACTGAACGCCTCGACCCCTCCTAATCTGGGCCACAGCTTCCTCTGGAACCCTACATGGAGACATGGAAGAAGGAAGGGCTTGCTCTTTGTCTGCTTGCCCCTGCTATCTGTGGGACATTCCTGCTTGCCTGCCCTTGCTCTGAATAATGACAGGAGAATGAGTGCCTAGGCTTTATGCTAGGCTTGTTCCCATCTATCTCATAATTCAGTTATCCCATTTGTACTATTCTAAGTTCTGCCATGTGGCCGGTCGCCTCTCCTCAGTCTCACACATCCCTCTGCCTCCGAGTCTGGGTGGCGAATCCCCCAAGCTTCTCTCTTCCCAGAGTTTCTCTCTCTGACCAGAGTCCTGCCTTCTCCTCTGCTTTGCTATAGGACATGGGCTTTTTATTTTACCACTCAGAAGGTGCTTTAGGTAGGCAAGGTAGGACAGAGACTCATCTTCACACAGGGTACAACAACATTACGTCAGCATTACCCCCTTTAGTCCTAGAAAAGGCTTTTTCTCTGACATCATAAGCTATGTACACTAAGAACAAGTATAAAAATGTAATTATAAAAGTGAAGAATTGCTGGGCAGTGGTGGCGCACGCCTTTAATCCCAGCACTTGGGAGGCAGAGGCAGGCAGATTTCTGATTTCGAGGAGAGTCTGGTCTACAGAGTGAGTTCCAGGACAGCCAGGGCTATAAAGAGAAACCCTGTCTCGAAAAACCAAAAAAAAATTCTAATTTATGAGCTTATATGACTGAACATTGAATATATTTTCTGCTCCTTTTTGTTTTTTAAAGACTGCGTGTCTATAGTGCCCTTTATCTTGTGCACCTGGCCCTTTAAAAGGTAACCAGTTGCTAGTCAAGACTCCTTAGAATTTTTACCTGTTAGAACTGCTTGACACTATGACCTCAAGTGTTGTTGCCTCTTGGATTTCTAGGAACAGGATAGGTTATTGAAAAGCCAGCTGAGGCTGAGATTGAGGATTTGTCGAGCAGAGTAAGAGGAGAAACACTTGGTGCAGAAGATATTGTTTGCAGACAGTAGAACCAGGAGGAGCTGACTGAGCAGATAGGCTAGAGCAGTTGTTACAGGTTGGAGCTGCTGGCATTGGGAAAACTGGGAGGAGGGAGTGTTTAAGCAGACTGGTGGGGAACTGAGGGAGGAACGGTTGGGAGGAAGGTTTGAAGGGGCTGGCTGGAAACTGGGAGGAATGGTTGGGAAAAAATTAGATTGAGGATCTCTCTCTCTCTCTCTCTCTCTCTCTCTCTCTCTCTCTCTCTCTCCTTCCCTCTTTCCTATCTAGTCATAGGAGGTCAAACCAGGAGGATAAAGGATGAGATAAAAAGAACCAAGAAAGTAACAAAGACCAGGTACAGGTCTCTCTGTGTAGCCCTAGTTGACCTGGAACTCACTCTGTACACTAGGCTGGTCTCAGACTCAGAGATCTGCCTGCATCCGGATATGCACAGCCAAGACTCAGCAAATATTCTTAATGAAATCACCACGGAAGCTTACTGATTTTTTGTTTGATCATGTAAGAGGAAAAATTACCAACGAATGAGAGAAAGGCTAATAATAGTGGAAAATCAGTTTCTAGACTTGAGCCAGGTTACAGACCCAGACCTTCTTGAATGAACCAATGGCCAGGTTACCCTTAGTGAGGACCTTATACAATACCTAAAAGTTTACTGTTAGCCTTAATCCAATCCTTCCTTAGAGGGACCTACAGGCTTTTAGCGGGGGAGCCATACACTGTGGAAATAATCGGACTTTCCTGGATCTATAGGATAGGGGTGCAATTTAAGGCTGATTCCTGGAGACCCTAAGAACATTATGGTCCTTCAGTTAAAGTAGAGTGTTATGGAGGGCCAGGGATTAAGGAGGTTTTGGCAGAAGTATGATTCCACTAGGTCCAGTGGGTTCCTGAATTCATCTTGTGGTTATTTTTCCAGTCCCAGTATGTATAATTGGGATAGATATACTTAGAGGTTGACAGAATTCTCACATTGGTTCCCTAACCTGTGGAACGAGTGCTATCATGGCTGGAAAGGCTCAATGGAAGCCTTTAGAGTTCCCTCTGCCAAGGACAATAGTGAATCAAAGACAGTATCGCATCCTTGTAAGAATCTTAGAAATTTGTGCCACCATCCATTGTCAAGTGTGATTCTCCTTGGTGAATCTGTCTTGTTCTGCAATGGCCAGATAGGAGAGCTAAAGGGAGATGTGATCAGAAGGACTGTGGACTCTGGTAACGCATATGTGCTTCAGAGGTGGGAATTAAATCCAAGCAAGCATTCGAGATCCTTCTAATTCAGTGAAATGAAGGAATCCAGTGGGATGGGGCAAGCAGAGATATTCCACCCAAGATGAAGGAAAAATTGCTGACCTGGCCCCTGCTACCATCAAGAAAGGAGCACAGTGCATAGTTTGTCTCTTTGGGTTCTGCAGACAGCACATTCCTCGCTTAGATCTGTTACTGTGGCCCACATGCCTACTGAATCAGAAAGCTGCTAGCTTTGTGTGTGTGTCCTGAAACAGGCAAAGGCTCTTCAACAGGTCCAGGCTGCTGTTCAGGCTGTTCCCACTATTGGACCATAGGACCCAGTAGGCACGATGGGACCTGAGGTGTCAGTCACAGAGAAGGATGTTGTTTGGAGCCTTTGGCAGGCCCCCATGAGTGAATCCCAGAGGAGACCTTTGGGAATTTGGAGCAAGGCTCCACCATCCTATCAAACAACTATTTCCCCTCTGAGAGACAGCTCTTAGCCTTGGTGGCAACTGAACATTGGACAATGGGCCACCAAATTACCCAGTGTCCTGCTCTGCCTATAATGAGTTGGATGTTATCTGACCCACAGAGTCATAAAATAGGGCACACAGCAGTGACCTATTATCAAATGGAAGAGGTCTTAATGTAATCAGGACTGGACAGGTCCTATAGGCACAAGGAAGTTCCATGAAGAATTTACCCAAATGCCTACGGTCTCTACTCCTGTTCCAATGTCACCGGCTGCCATGCACGCACCTACAGCCTCTTGAGGTGCCTTATTATTGCAAGACTGAGGAAGAAGAGACTAGGGCCTGTCTTGCTCATAGTTCTGCCTGTTGTGCACCCACCACCAGAAGTGGACAGTTCCAGCATTACAACCGCTTTCTTGGATAACCCTGAAAGACACTTGTGAAGGCAAATCTTCACAGTGGGTGGAAGTTCAGGCCAAACACATGTGGCTACATGTTATTTGCAAGGTGAAATGGCCAGGTGTCTGGTGATTCTCCTATTCATGGGCTGCAGCTAATGGATTGGCTGGGGGGACAGGGACATGGAAAGAGCATAATTGGAGTCATCTGGGGAAGAAGCGTGGTCATAGGTCTCTCCAAATGGGGGAAGGGTGTGAAGACACTTGTGTCCCATGTGCGTGCTCATCAAAAGGTGATGTCAGTTGGGAAGAAGTTCACTAATCAAGTAGGTAAGCGACCCATTCTGTGGAGAGTCAACCTCTTTACCCAGCCATCAAAGGAGGCATGGTGGCAGAGATTGGGATTATGGATGGCCTCAACCATATGGACTTTCATTCACTATAGCCGACCTGGTTACAGCTGCTGCTGAAAGCCAACCTGCCAACAGCAGAGACCAACACCGAGCCCCGGATATGGCACTCTTCCTCAAGGTGACCAGCAAGCAACCTGGTGGCAGGTTGACTACAGTGGACCAGGTCTTTCATGGAAAGGACAGCACTTGGTACTTCCTGGGGTAGATTCTCTTTCTGACTGTGGCTTTGCCTTTCCTGCATGTGATGCTTCTGCTGAAAGCACCATCAGTGAACTTACAGAATGCCTTATCCACCATCACGCCATTCCACACAGAGTTCCACGGGGTGCTCTGACCAAGGAACTCACTTCACAGCAGGAGAAGTGTGACAGTGGGCCCACGGTCATGGAGTCTTCTGGTCTTACCATGTTATCCACCAGCCTCAGGCACCTGGCTTGACAGAAACATGGGATGACTGTCTGAAGACACAGTTACAGTGCTCATTAGGTGACAGCAGCCTGCAGGGCTGAGTCAGATACAGTGGGACTTTCTTGATCCTTCCAGTGGATGAATAAAGACACAGAGACTTATTATTATTATTTATGAAAGCTTAGATGCTTAGCTTGTCCGACTTTCAGGTATTCTAACCTGAGGAGTACTGGCCTATGTCCGTCACATGACCTGTTCTTTCTTTCTCTCTCACACAGTCATGATCCTTCCCCATGTCAAGCTGCGAATCCTCCTGCCTCTGATTCTCCTTCCAGAGGCCCTCCTCAGCCAGGAAGTCCCCCCTTTGCGCTTCTGACTAGACATTACCATCATTGTAAGAAAGGGACAGCATGTTAGGAGGGTGATTGATGCCTACCGCCAAGGGGAATTTAGATTGTCTCTCCACAGCGAGGGAGAGAAGGATCCCCTCTGGAGTGCAGGAGATCCTGTAGGGCTTCTCTGAGCACTACCATGTCCTGTGATTAGAGTCCATGGGAAACTACAACAGCCTGATTCAGGCAGGATGACAAAGGGCACAGAGTCCTAAGGGATGGTGGTGTGGTCATTCCTCAAAGAAAGGAGCTAAGATCTACTGAGGTGCTTTCTGAAAGAGAGGAAATGCAGAATGGATAGTAGAGAAAGGTAGTTATAAATCTCAGTCAGGAAAGCTGGAGGTCTGTCCCAGGACACTGAAGAGGACAGACACAGGAAGCAGAGGAGCAGTAACTAAGCAGAAAATAGTGTGAAAGATATGGGAACATATATTATGAGCTAGCTGGCGAACCAGAGAAAGCTATTTTACCAAGACGTTAGCATATAAGTTTCAGAGTCCTTACTTCTCTAAATAAAGAGGCTGGGTGAAAAACATAGAGTTACAGTGATGAATACCAGAGTGGCCACGTGACCACTGCAGAAATGAGGATTATAACTGAGCCATGCACTTCTGTTGTATTGGTTATGAATGTATTTGTACAGATATTGTACTTTCTTTTCTGTGGCTTTACCATATGATGTAACATCAGTTAAGAGAATTATCAATGTTTATCATATTTAAATTTGAGACACTAAAAGAATGTCCCTCAAGGAACATTGTCACTTTTTTCTAAATTTATAATGCATTTGCAATTGCACAAGTGATAGTTATCTCATGTTTCAATATTATTATGATCTGGTTATTGATTTCATTTGAAGTTAATCATGACACAAGGAGACATGATTGTGTGTCAGGGTATATTTCATGAAATTAATAAGTGGTGTTTTTTCTCTAACCCAGCTTACTCCCATATAATTGACACAGAGAGACTATGGTTTATTCAATCAGCTTTAAAGCAGCCAGGGATTTCCCCTTCAGCCCCAAACCTCTGTTTTGCGGTTTTCACAGGTCCTTATGATCTTTGGGCTGAAACACAACTTCTGATTACACCTCAGGCTCCTCACCTAATTGTTACTCAACACCACTTCTCCAGTCACGGTGACGTAGACAGACAGACACACACACACACACACACACACACACACACACACACACACACAAACCCACGCACCACGTGTGATCCCAGCCCTTGGCATGCTGAGGTGAGGCAGGAGGATGAAGAATTTAAGGTCGGGACTTGAGAGATGACTGAGACAAAGTGGCTCCCGGTCCTTCCTTCCTGCTCTAGCCTAAGGGCCACCTCAGTAAAATGTATCACAGGAGCTGTCCAAAATGGGGGCTCCTGTTAAAATGGAGGCTCCACTACATCTCCTCAGCCTGAGGACCTCACAGGAGCTGTCCACGGTGGCAACACCTCTCCAGTCCCCTCCTGTCCCTATCAGCCACACAGAAATGGCACCTCAGCAAAAGCCAGCTGCATCTGGGAAGGACTTCCCACTCTAACCCGACGGGCCTGATGCCAGGGAAAAGGGGGTGAAAAAAAGCTAGCAATCCCTGAGCAGAAAAATCTCATGACAGCGACATGGCTCCGCCTACCAAAGGTGTATGTGAGGAGCTAGACTTCTTTTATAAGCAATTGGACCTTTGACAGAGCTCATCCTTGCTCAACCCCCCCTCCCCCAACTTGGAAGAGCCTCTATGGAAGGAGCTCTGGGTAAGTGATGGGGATTTCCTCTCCGCTTGCAGGAACAACAGAGAAGCAGTTGGCAGGACTCAGGTAAAACACAAATCGAGGAAAGAAAGCTGAGGATTCCTCTTTGGTTTGCAGGAGCTCAAGAGAAAGGGAGACTATCCTGATAGATTGACACAGAGAGAAAGAGATTTCTAAAGAGCTGGCAGTTTAGTTGTAGCATCAGGCGTGTAGATAGATATCTCCTGTGTAGTTAAGAAAATGAAGTTTCCTCACTGAGCTGGCAGGTTTGTACCTCAGATTATGCCTCCCATGTCTTTATCAACATAAATATGAGATGATTTACATGGTTGCAGGCCCATGAGCAGGACTTTGGTGTCCTGCAATACAGAGCCACCCACAATGCAGAGCAACAACAGGCCTGTGAACAGGACGTTAAGGCAGACTTTGCTGAATACCACATCCTGCATGCCCAAGTCAGGGCTGTAATCCCCAGGTGCACAGAGCTTGCGGTGGAGATTAAGAGACTTCAGGGAGTCAACTCCAGAAGACAAGATGTAAAAGAGGCTAGAGTCCAAGGGCAGGACTCTGTACACAGGTTACAGGAGAGAGAAGCATCGCTGTTAGGTCTTCTCTCAGCTGTGGATGTGCTCCTGAGAGATGAGCAGACAGATCACACCAGACCCCTGAGAATCCTGGAACAGACACTGGAAACACGGAGAAGCAGAAATCCCCACAGTAGCATGGCTACAGGGAGTGCCCAGGGCAGCTCCATGACTGCATCATTAGCAGCTAAAACAATGGGTGGGAGGCAGTGCAGTGGGACTGACCTTGTACACCCTGCACTTTACAGGATCCCCAGTTAACTCTTTAGCCCTGGGGACTCCTAATCCTGGGGACAGGACAAGGCTCTTGCTTCCCTGTGTCCTTCTGACCACAGAGTCTCAGTATGTTCTTCATCGTGATGGAGAGAGCAGAGCGAGGGGTGACACAGCCGAGGAGTGACCCCATCAAAGATAATAACACACTAGGCCCACCTGGGCACAACCCTGTTCACACTCAGCTGCCACAGCCACATCCTATCCCAACAGAGACACACAGCAAAGTGACACAGCTTCTGGAAGGTTCTCCATCAGCCATTTATTTCTTCAAAAGGAAAAAAAAAAACTTTAAGTATTCTCAATCCATAAAATTAACAAGCAATCAACACTCAGGTCAAGATTTGAACAATCCAGTTCACATTCAGATTCTTATTCTCAGTGTGGAAGTGAGGAGCTGCAAGTCAGGCCAGCATGGAGCTGAAAGGATGCAGATGCCCCACAGTGTTTGGCTGGACCAGGAAGGTTGGCTGTGGAAGTGAACAGAGGCAGTGCAGGGACAGGGTCCTGGTGTGCAGGGGCAGACTGGGCTCCACAATTCTTCACATTGAGCCCATAGTATCCCAGGGAACATCAGACACTGTTTTCTAAAGAGAACTGAGGTCTCTAGATGTCACAGGAGAGACCTGAACACACTGGCTGTCACTCCGTCCACTCCAGGCAGCTGTCTTCATACTAGAGAATGAGATTCATGAACCATCAGTATGAAGAAAACATTCCAACAACCCACGGATCACTCACAGGGGATTCTGGGAAAACCTGACACCCAATCAGGTCCACATTGCCCCTCCCCAATCAGGCCACTGAGTTTCATCTTTACAGTCCAGGAGAGACATATCAGAGCTCTGGGAGCTGTCCCTGCCTAGGGTAAAACATATACAGAGATATATTCATTGCAAGGTCTGACCCAGGACCCCAGACAATTACAATGGAGAAGCTATTATGGATTCCCAGAGCTCCCAACATCCCCAGCTTCACTCCAATGGCCCCAGGACAATCCCGCCCCAACACTAACCTGGAGGCAGAGCATAGTCTCCTCTTCCACCTGTGAGAAGGAAAGCTGTGAGAGTTCAATGAAGATCTTGACACTAGGAAGTGTCCAGAGCTGACAACAGACCCAGATGGAGACAGTAGCAATACGGGGTGTGGATGGGTTTCCCATTAATGAGCAGAGCGCACTTCTAAAGGAGGCTGAGAGAAAACTCAGACCCTGCCCTTTCCTACCTCTGTTTCTCCTCCTCGACACCACAAAAGCCACCAGAGCCATGATGGCCACAACTCCAATGATGGCCGCAGCTCCAAGGACAACAGGAACAATGATTGCCATGTTGGAGTCAGTGGATGGAGGAGGCTCTGGGAAGGACAGGGACAGGAAATGAAGGTGAGGGTCATGACCCCAGCTCTAAGCCCTGACCAGCTCAGGGTCTGCAGAAAGCTCCAGCTTTCCCTGACCCCAGCTCTGCACCCACACCCTCCTTACCCCATCTCTGGGTGAGGGGCTGAGACAGCCCCTCATGCTCCACATGGCATGTGTATCTCTGCTCCTTCCCAAGAGGCACCACCACAGATGCCCACTTCTGGAAGGTTCCATCCCCTGCAGGCCTGGTCTCCACAAGCTCCATGTCCTGGGTCAGGTCCTCCCCCTCCCTCTGCCAGGTCAGGGTGATGTCAGCAGGGTAGAAGCCCAGAGCCCAGCACCTCAGGGTGACATCACCTTCAGATCTGGGGTGATGGGCCACATGTGTCTTTGGAGGATCTGTGTGGACAATTTCAGAAATCCCACAATTAAGAAGACAAACTTTAACCTACACAAGACACAGTTAAATCAATAATGACACTGGATTTTGTGTCTGTTTGACACTTCAACTGTCATCACACTAGGGACCTGCAGGTAGAGCTGGTCCTCTCAGCTCAGAACTGTACATTTGCTTTGGGGACTCAGAAGCTAAAAGGGAATCCACATGAGCCAGAGTGTCAACATGGTCGTCCTTATGTGATGTTCTATAACATGAGACAGGTAGTCAGAGAATAGAAGATAGAATGGAAAATATACAATCTATATGTGTTTGAGTTCATATCAAAAGTAGAAATCAGGTCCATATGCCACTGGAAGGGTCCCACCACTGAGACTCAACCACTGTGGTCATTTTGCTGACCTGCATTAACTGTCAGTCCAAGTGAACAGCCAGTACAAAGTGTGTAGCAGAAATGTGGTGAACCCCTGACACTCAGGCTGAGAAAATGACTCCCAGACTCTGCCTGAGGGGCACCAAGGTACAGATATCATACAGGATCCATGGAGTGTGCTGTGGACCCCAGTGCAGCACTCACTGGAACACAGGGGACTCACAGGATGTGTGGATCTTCCCTCTCACTCCAGCCCTGGATTGTAGAAGGCCCTGTCTCTCAGAAAGTCCAATTCCTGTTTCACTAGGGGCAGCGATGTAACTTGTGGGGACAAAGGAAGAGCAGGAGGCTTCTAGATGTTTAGTTCTGACAGGAAACAGTTTAAGTTCACAGAATCTCTCCTTTAATGAGAACCCTGATGTAACTAGTCTAATTATCCAGGTTAACAGTCTCCCCTGGCACCTGTGGAGATGGATACAAATGAGAACACAAGGGCCTGGAGAAACAGGATCTCTCCAGTGCAGAGAAAAACTAACTAAACAAAAGAATGCCTTCAAAAAAAAAAAAAAAAGTAAAGAAAAATAGAAAAAGAAATCCCAGAATTTATATTCCTCCAGGGTACCCCCTAAGGGCTCATGTGACCATTCACCACTGTAGGAAGAGATAGAATTAACTGAGTTGTCAAAGGGATGCAAGCCCTGCAGACAGGGAGGGATCTGTGAGAATGTATTCTTTGGAAAGTTCTGGAAAGTGGGGAAAGCAACCTAGTGTAGGGGAGTCCATGTCTCCTATCATGTAAAGGAGACTTCTGGTCCTGAGGTGTAAGGGCTGACACACTCAGCATGACAGGAGTCAGTGTCCACAGACAGTGGGTGT
>CM052720.1:44294439-44321253 GCA_028551405.1 Uromys caudimaculatus
TTCTCTCCTTCCCTCCTTCCCGGGAGAAGGCTGAGCCCTGGGAGAGTCAGTGCAGTCACTGTGATGAGGGATCAGGAGACCCAGGGACACTCTTTCCCCTCTGAGACAGGGATCACCCCAGCTGAGGGTTTCTTCCTCCCCAGGACTGAGCCCCAGCCCGAGGGCAGAGGGAGGAGCTGCCCGCGGCCCCCGCACCTGTGCGCAGCAGCGTCTCCTTCCCGAGCTCCAGGTATCTGCGGAGTGAATTCATGCACCGGCCCTCCACGTATTTCTTGTAAAGCTCTGCCTCCCCAGCCTGCTCCAACTTGAGGCGGCTCCTCTGCGCCTCCTCGACCGTCACCGTCCACGTTTTCAGGTCTTCGTTCAGGGCGATGTAATCGCAGCCGTCGTAGGCGAACTGCATGTACCCGCGGAGGAGGCGCCCGTCCGACCCCACGTCACAGCCATACATCCACTGGACAGTGTGAGAGCCTGCGGGACCCCGCGGTCAGCCCCGTCCCCGCCCGCCCGCGAACTCCTCCAAACTGAAAGGGAAACCAGTCCCGGGTTGGTTCTGTTCCAGAACCTCCTCAGACTTGGGACCGGGCAACTCTCGGGCCCATGTATCGGACGTGGAGGGGTCGTGAACTCCAACCCGGGGTCACTCACCGCCCTCGCTCTCGTTGTAGTAGCTGAGCAGGTTCCTCAGACTCCTTTGCAAAGTCTGCTCTTGCCCTTGACCCTCTGTGTCTACTGCTCCCAATACTCCGGCCCCTCCTGCTCCATCCACCCCGCCCGCGGCTCCATCCTCGGATTCTCCGCGTCGCTGTCGAAGCGCACGAACTGCGTGTCGTCCACGTAGCCCACAGCGGTGAACCGGGGCTCCCCGAGGCCGGGCCGGGACACGGCGGTGTAGAAATACCGCAGCGAGTGTGAGCCTGTGGGCGGCGCACAGTGAGACCCCGACCTCCTCCCAAGATCCCGGGCGCTTGTGCGGGCCGGGCAGGGAGCAGGGCACAGGGCTCGGGACGCGGGTGGTGAAAGGTCGGAGGGGCCGGTGGGCGACGCTGGGTCGAGGCTTCCCCGGTGCCGCCCCCGCCCATCCCCGCACGTGCCGTTTCCCTCCCGACCCTGTACTCACCTGCGCGGGTCTGGGTCGGGATCAGGGCGGCCGCCAGCAGCAGGAGCAGCGCGCGCGGTGCCATCGCCTCCATCTGGGATCCTGGGCTAATGAGTCCAGCGGTCTGCGTGGACTTTATAACCAATGCCGCGGCGACGCTCATTGGTTCCCCGTGATCGCTCCACCCAATGGGGGTGAGACGTGCCTGGGCGTCCTCAGTGTCTAGGCAGAAGGACCTGACACAGGTTAGGAGCAGAAGCGAAACTGGGGAGATGGGGAATCCCCAGCCCTGGGCTTCCCCACCCCTGACCTCACTGCCTGGAGACTAAGACTCTGCCTGAACCCTGTGCTATACAGAACGCAGTTTGTCATGGTGTCTCCGAGTTCTGACCCAGAAGCTGTCTGGACACCAGGAGAGACCCGCAGGCCAGACTCTCCTTGTCCTCTACTCCACCCTTCCTCTTCTTTCTTCTGTTCAGAAGTCAGACCCTGGAATCTTCTAGAAGAAAAGCCACTTCCGGGAATGTAATGGCGGCAAAAGCTGTTGGGGATGCAGAGGAGAGATGCTTCTTCTTAAAGCAGAGGCGCTGGCCTGCAAGCCCCACACAGACCCCACAGACATGAGGTTTTGGTCACCTGCAGAGGGCTGCTCACACTGCCAAGACCAAGTGCAGGCATCTTACCCATAAGGAGGAAATTGTGTCTTGTGCCACAGGATCTGTCTTCTCAGCCTTAGCCTTAGCCTTAGACCCCTCCAGTTTATTCACAGATGAAGCATCTGTGGTTCTAGGTGGGTGTGTTTGACAAGGATTTTCATTCTGAGTCCTGAGATTGTCCATGTGGACCTGGGTCATAGTGTCAGCACAGTAGACTCCCTTGTCCACTGTGAAGAAACACCTGTGGAGACCACAGACTGCAGGGCACTGATCCCTGTCTACACTGCACTTCCCTGTGTCTGCACTTCCAGGGTACAGTTACTTTAGTGACTAACTTACAATAGGAGAGAAACTGTCACCAACTGTCACACTGAATAATGATGCTAGTGTTGCAGAAGTTATGTCATCTCTGACCCTCTCACTCCCTCTCTGACCTCCACTCACACTTAGGACCTGATGAGGTTAGGGACATGACTGTCACAGGTGTGGGGGACACTGGATCTGATAACCGAGTTGGCCCCAGAGTTCCTCAGGCCTGTGCAGTGTGGACACTGGAAGAGAGATGAATCTCTTGCCAGACAGTACACGCTGGTGATGTGAGGTTCCAACCCTGGTCAGTAGTGTGTGGAAAGATTAAATTCACACATTTTTGATTCTGTGCATGTCTTCAAATCGCAGTCACAGAGCTGGAGTGGAAGGAAAAGCAGAGATGGGTGGGGACTCCTGAAGAGAGTCACTCATCACAGAGAGCAACAAATGTGCTTGACCACAGGTGTGATCTCCAGTCACCTCCTGATGCAGGTCTCCACAGCAGCCCCGCAGCCTCACCAGGGTTCAGCAGAACCTGTTTCTGTGAACCACCCTTATTAGGTGCTGTGAGTATTTTCCATGGGAACTTGAAGCTCTTAGGTTTCATCCTGGCTGACCTAAGGATGATGTTGGGGTTGGGCAGCTCCACAGAAAGAATCTGGCTCTGTTACTTTTCTTCTTATTTATTCTGTTTTTGAGACAAGGTCTGTCTGCACAGCTCTGGTTGTCCTAGAACTTACTATGTAGACCAAGTTGGCCTTGAATTCACAGAGATATATCTACCGTTGCATCCGGAGTGCTAGGTGTCTTGGTTTTGGTTTCATTGCTGTGAAGACACACCATGAGCAAGGCAACACTTCTAACATTTAATAGAGGCTGGCTTACAGTTTTAGGGGTTTCATCAATTATAATACGAAGCATGCCAGCCTGCAGACAGACATGGTGCTGGAGGAGGTGACTTCTACATTTTGATCCAAAGGCAGCCAGGAAGATGCTCTCATTCCACACTGGGGAGAGCATAAGCATAGGAGACCTCAAAGCCCGCCCTCACAGTGATACACTTCCTCCAGCAAGGCCACGCCTACTCCCACAGGCCACACCTCCTAATAGTCCCACTCCTGGTGGGCCAAGCTTTCAAACCCATGAGTCTATGGGGGCCACCTATTCAATCCACCACACTGGATCAAAGGCATGTGTCACCACATTAGCTTTAGCTAGTTTTTAATTGCTCTGAAAAGACACTGTGACCAAGGCAACTTATAAAAGAATGTGTTTAAACTCCTCCCTAGTTTAAGAAGGTTTGAATCCATGATGGCACAGGAAAAGTGTGGTGGAGGAACAGCTGAGAATTCACAACTTGATTTGTCACCAACAGGGTGAGATACTGGGAATAATGGAAGTCTGTTAAAACCTCAGTGCCAACCCAGTGGCACACATCCTCCAACAAGGCCACACCCCTAATCCTTTCTGAACAGTTCCATCAGCTGGATATGAAGGATTCGTTCCTATGACCCTGTGTGGCTGTTCTCATTCAAACCAGCACAGCATTCAATATGAAGTGTAAGATACCAGCAGGGTTCTGCAGATGTGTCCATTGCAATATGACAGAAATGCCCTCAAAGAAAGAACTCTGCTGAGTTAGGTCTCCCCCTTTCCCTCTCCTCCTGCTCAGCCCCTCTCTGTCTCTGTCCCTCAGGCCTCGCCCCATCAGTGCCCTGCACCCCTCCCTCCTGAGCTCTGAACTGACACTGTCTCTTCTTATGTATCTAGTTTTTCTCACAGTGGTCAGCCAGCGTGCTGTGAATCAGCTGTGTGGTTTCCTGATGTAAACATTCCAGTAGTGGCTGGAGAGAGGGCTCAGCAGCTCAGAACACTTGTTGCTGTGGCAGAGGATCCAGGCTGAGTTCCATCAGCACATGGCGGCTGTAGGCCATCTGTAACTTCAGTCCCAAGGGATCCAATGCTAGTGCACCTACATCCTCACAGACAAACTGAGTCCAGCTCATAAGAGTAAAATTTAAAAAATATGATTTTAAGAATACTGCCTGTCTCTCTCCTACACATCCAGAGTGTGAGGCCAGAGGCGGAGGGCACAAGCCAGTTTAGACAACATTGGACCCAAGCCTATGAAGACAGCTCTGTAACAGGACAGGAAAAGATGGTTGAAATAAACTGAATTGAAGTGAAAATTTGAAAAAAAGCATAAAATTAAAAATGCAAAAGGAATTTCATTGTACCGACCTACTGTGCACAGTGGATCACAGCCTCATCCTAGGAAGAAGACAGTGTGTGCTCATCTTCGCACTTGAGCCAATGTTAGTTTTTGATTCCCCATGAACAAGATAAATTCCACTCAGACGTTTGAATGCTAATTTATAACAGACCATGACATCCCATCATCCAGAGCGTTCCTGCAGAGAAAGGTGTCCCCTTTCCCCATCTTCCCTCCCACTGCAGACCCTCCAGGGTCTCACCTGTTGAAGAGGAAAGAGAAGCATCCCATTCTTGGGCCACAGCGCACCATGGTGAAAGAAAGAAAGAAGACTGCGCCTGAGCCCACAGAGCTGAGGGTAAAGGAGATCCAGGCTGGCTGAGCTGCCCCAGGGCCTCCTTCCTGTCTGCACTTCTGCAGGGCTCTCAGGTCTCATGCTGCCTGCTCTCATCAAGCTTGCATCCATAAGAACTTGACATGCTTCTCCACCCACGGGAAGAAAACTCCCTGTGAGAGGGGAGGCAGGAGGCAGAGCCATGAGGGCTAAAAGGAGCTGCCAAGCCCCAAGCAGAGCAGCTCCAGAACTCTGACAGGGACTGTGATGTTGGTTCTTGGATGTCAGCTACCTGTGGGGTTAACTAACACCCCAGAATGGAGGCAAAGTCTGAGAGGCATTTTTGCTTCATTTGAAGTGGGAACATTCATTTATGATTTTTTTTTTTTGAGGTAGTAAGATACACCTGTCATCCAGGATATTTGACTGAACGCCTCGACCCCTCCTAATCTGGGCCACAGCTTCCGCTGGAAGCCTACATGGAGACATGGAAGAAGGAAAGGCTTGCTCTTTGTCTGCTTGCCCCTGCTATCTGTGGGACATTCCTGCTTGCCCGCCCTTGCTCTGAATAATGACAGAAGAATGAGTGCCTAGGCTTTATGCTAGGCCTGTTCCCAGCTATCTCATAATTCAGTTATCCCATTTGTACTATTCTAAGTTCTGCCATGTGGCCGGTCACCTCTCCTCAGTCTCACACATCCCTCTGCCTCCGAGTCTGGGTGGCGAATCCCCCAAGCTTCTCTCTTCCCAGAGTTTCTCTCTCTGACCAGAGTCCTGCCTTCTGCTCTGCTTTGCTATAGGACATGGGCTTTTTATTTTACCACTCAGAAGGTGCTTTAGGTAGGCAAGGTAGGACAGAGACTCATCTTCACACAGGGCACAACAACATTACGTCAGCACTACCCCCTTTAGTCCTAGAAAAGGCTTTTTCTCTGACATCATAAACTACGTACACTAAGAACAAGTATAAAAATGTAATTATAAAATGTTAAGAATTGCTGGGCAGTGGTGGCACACGCATTTAATCCCAGCACTTGGGAGGCAGAGGCAGGCGGATTTCTGAGTTCGAGGCCAGCCTGGTCTACAGAGTGAGTTCCAGGACAGCCAGGGCTATACAGAGAAACCCTGTCTCGAAAAACCAAAAAAAAAATTCTACTTTAGGAGCTTATGGGACTGAACATTGAATATATTTTCTGCTCCTTTTTGTTTTTTAAAGACTGCGTGTCTATAGTGCCCTTTATCTTGTGCACCTGGCCCTTTAAAAGGTAACCAATTGCTAGTCAAGACTCTTTAGAATTTTTACCTGTTAGAACTGCTTGACACTATGACCTTAAGTGTTGTTGCCTCTTGGATTTCTAGGAACAGGATAGGTTATTGAAAAGCCAGCTGAGGCTGAGATTGAGGATTGGTCGAGCAGAGTAAGAGGAGAAACACTTGGTGCAGAAGATATTGTTTGCAGACGGTGGAGCCAGGAGGAGCTGACTGAGCAGATAGGCTAGAGCAGTTGTTACAGGTTGGAGCTGCTGGCATTGGGAAAACTGGGAGGAGGGAGTGTTTAAGCAGACTGGTGGGGAACTGAGGGAGGAAAGGTTGGGAGGAAAGCTTGAAGGGGCTGGGCTGGAAACTGGGAGGAATGGTTGGGAAAAAATTAGATTGAGTATCTCTCTCTCTCTCTCTCTCTCTCTCTCTCTCTCTCTCTCTCTCTCTTTCTGTCTCTGTCTCTCTGTCTCTCTGTCTCTCTCTCCTTCCCTCTTTCCTATCTAGTCATAGGGGGTCAAACCAGGAGGATAAAGGGTGAAATGAAAAGAACCAAGAAAGTAACAAAGACCAGGTACAGGTCTCTCTGTGTAGCCCTGGCTGCCCTGGAACTCACTCTGTACACTAGGCTGGTCTCAAACTCAGAGATCTGCCTGCATCCGGATATGCACAGCCAAGACTCAGCAAATATTCTTAATCAAATCACCACGGAAGCTTACTGATTTTTTGTTTGATCATGTAAGAAGAAAAATTACCAACAAATGAGAGAAAGGCTAATAATAGTGGAAAATCAGTTTCTAGACTGCAGCCAGTTTGCAGACCGAGAACTTCTTGAATGAACCAATGGCCAGGTTACCCTTAGTAAGGACCTTATACAATACCTAAAAGTTTATTGTTAGCCTTAATCCAATCCTTCCTTAGAGGGACCTACAGGCTTTTCCCAGGGGAGCCATACACTGTGGGAATAATCAGACGTTCCTGGGTCTATAGGATAGGGGTGCAATTTAAGGCTGATTCCTGGAGATCCTAAGAAACATTATGGTCCTTCAGTTAAAGTTGAGTGTTATGGAGGGCCAGGGATTAATGAGGTTTTGGCAGAAGTATGATTCCCACTAGGTCCAGTGGGTTCCTGAATTCATCTTGTGGTTATTTTTCCAGTCCCGGTATGTATAACTGGGATAGATATACTTAGAGGTTGGCAGAATTCTCACATTGGTTCCCTGACTTGTGGAGTGAGGGCCCCCATGGTTGGAAAGGCTAAATGGAAGCCTTTAGAGTTCCCTCTGCCAAGGAAAATAGTGAACCAAAGACAGTATCAAATCCTTGTAGGAATCTCAGAAATTAGTGCCACCTTCCATTGTCAAGTGTGATTCTCTTTGGTGAATCTGTCTTGCTCTGCACTGGCCAGATAGGAGAGTTAAAGGGAGATGTGATCAGAAGGACTGTGGACTCTGGTAGCACATATGTGCTTCAGAGGGTGGGAATTAAATCCAAGCAAGCATTCGAGATCCTTCTAATTCAGTGAAATGAAGGAATCCAGTGGTATGGGGCAAGCAGAGATATTCCATCCAAGATGAAGGAAAAATTGCTGACCTGGCCCCTTCTACCACCAAGAAAGGAGCACAGTGCATAGTTTGTCTCTTTGGGTTCTGCAGACAGCACATTCCTCACTTAGATCTGTTACTCTGGCCCACATGCCTACTGAATCAGAAAGCTGCTAGCTTTGTGTGTGTCCTGAAACAGGCAAAGGCTCTTCAACAGGTCCAGGCTGCTGTTCAGGATGTTCCAAATATTGGACCATAGGACTCAGCAGGCACGATGGGACCTGAGGTGTCAGTGACAGAGAAGGATGTTGTTTGGAGCCTTTGGCAGGCCCCCGTGAGTGAATCCCAGAGGAGACCTTTGGGAATTTGGAGCAAGGCTCCACCATCCTATCAAACAACTATTTCCCCTCTGAGAGACAGCTCTTAGCCTTGGTGGCAACTGAACATTGGACAATGGGCCACCAAATTACCGTGGGACCTGCTCTGCCTATAATGAGTTGGATGTTATCTGACCCACAGAGTCATAAAATAGGGCACACACAGCAGTGACCTATTATCAAATGGAAGAGGTCTAAATGTAATCAGGACTGGACAGGTCCTATAAACACAAGGAAGTTCCACGAAGACTTTCCCCAAATGCCTACGGTCTCTGCTCCTGTTCCAATGTCACTGGCTGCCATACATGCACCTTCAGCCTCATGAGGTGCCTTATTATTGCAAGACTGAGGAGGAAGAGACTAGGGCCTGTCTTGCTCATGGTTCTGCCTGTTGTGCCCCCCCTCACCAGAAGTGGACAGCTCCAGCATTACAACCCCTTTCTTGGACGACCCTGAAAGACACTTGTCAAGGAAAATCTTCACAGTAGGTGGACATTCAGGCCATACACATGTTACTACATTTTATTTAGAAAGAGAAATGGCCAGGTGTGTGATGGTTCTCTAATTCATGGGTTGTAGCTAATCGATTGGCTGGGGGGACAGGGACGTGGAAAGAGCATAATTGGAGTCATCTGGAGAAGAAGCGTGGTCATAGGTCTCTCCAATTGGGGGAAGGGTGTGAAGACACTTGTGTCCCATGTGCGTGCTCATTAAAAGGTGATGTCAGATGGGAAGAAGTTCACTAATCAAGTAGGTAGGTGACCCATTCTGTGGAGAGTCAATCTCTTTACCCAGCCATCAAAGCAGCCATGGTGGCAGAGATGGGGATTATGGATGGCCTCACCCATATGGACTTCCACTCACTATGGCGGACCTGGTTACAGCTGCTGCTGCTGAAAGCCAACCTGCCAACAGTAGAGACCAACACTGAGTCCCAGATATGGTCCCCTCCTCCTGCAGGATCCAAGAAGGTTGTGTTAACGTTTTGATCTGTTAGTAGTATTGTAATTCCTGCAGCTAGAACTGGAAGTGATAAGAGTAGAAAGACGGCTGTAATTAAAACGGATCAGACAAATAATGGTGTTTGGTGTTGAGTTATAGCTGCTGGCTTTATATTAATAATGGTAGTGATAAAATTGATAGCTCCTAGAATAGACAAAACGCCAGCTAAATGTAGGGAGAAAATTGTCAGGTCTACTGGTGCTCCAGACTGTGCTAAGTTGCCTGCTAAAGGAGGGGATACGGTTCACCCTGTTCCTGCTCCTGCTTCTACTGTTGAAGAAGCTGAAAGAAGAAGGAAGGATGGTGGAAGAAGTCAGAAGCTTATGTTGTTTATTTGTGGGATGCTGTATCTGGGCTCCAATTATTAGTGGTACAAGTGAATTTCCAAAGCCTCCAATTATTATTGGTATAACTATGAAAAAGATTATGACGAATGTGTGGGCTGTCACGATTACATTGTAAATTTGATCATCGCCTAGGAGGGCGCCTGGTTGTCCTAGTTCAGCTCGAATTAGGGCGCTAAGTGCCTTCCAACTGCTCCTGCTCAGGCTCCGAATAGTGGGTACAGGGTTCCAATGTCTTTGTGGGTAGTTGAAAATAGTCAACGGTTTACGAACATAGGTAAAATGGCTGGGTAGGCATTAGACTGTAAATCTAAACACAGAGGTTTTAATCCTCTTTTTACCAGACCCTTAAGGTGATTTTCATGTCAAATTGCATACTCGAAGGTGTAGAGGAACGACTCTACTAAGGCTTCTCCCGCCTCGTTTCTGGTGGGTGGGAGAAGTAGATTGAAGCCAGAGTTAGGGTATTTAGCTGTTAACTAGAATTTCGTAGGTGTATAATCCTGCCCGTCTAGAGGAGGTCTTAGCTTAATTAAAGCAATTGGTTTGCATTCAATAGATGTAGGGTATAGACCTACAGTCCTTATCAGAAGTTAAACTGTGTGTTTTCTTAGGGCTTTGAGGGCTCTTGGACTGCAATATCCTAAACTTCTATATGATTAGTTGGGCTGAGAGTGGCAATGTGAGTGAGCTGGTGACCGTGAGTAGGGGGGTGTAGGGTTATATTCTGGGTGTGTGATGTGTGAGAATAGTTTGGAGTTGTTGTTGGTTGGGAATATTGTTATTGAGGCTGAGTAGATCAGGCGGGTGTAGAAGAACAGGTTTAATATGCTATAATAGCTATTAACGTTGCTAAGATTAGGCAGTTATTTTTTAGGAGTTCTGTGATGGTCTTCATTTTGGTAGAAATCCTGTTCGTGGTGGTGGGCCTCCAAGGGATATTAAGATTAGGGAGTCGCGATTACGATTATTGGTGTTTTGTTTCCTAGGAGTGAGGCGGAGTCAATGGTTGTTAAGTTGTTAATTATTAGCATTGTGAATATTGGAATAGTAAGGAGACTGTAGATGATTAAGCTGAGTGGTGTGACTGCTGGGTGTAGGGAAGGATGGCGATTATTTATCCTGTGTGGGTGATTGACGAGAACGCCATGATTTTCCGGGTCTGTGTCTGGTTCGGCCCTCCTCACGCTCCTATGGAAACTGATGAAATTGCTAGAATGAGGATCATGGTTGGGTTTAGGAATTGGTGAATTTGAATTACAACAGACAGGGGAGCAATTTTCTGTCGTGTGAGGATGATTCGTCCTGTGTGACATGGGACGCCTTGTGTTACCTCTGGAAGTCAGCGGTGGAATGGTGCGAGTCCGAGTTTCATTGACAATGAAATGAGTGTCATGTTAAGTAGGAGATTGTTTGTTTGTTGTTGGGATATTCATAATCCCAGGTGTTTATAGTTTAAAATGATGGCTAATAAGATAATTATTGAGGCTGTAGCTTGTGTAATGAAATATTTTGTTGCTGCTTCAGTTGATCGTGGGTTTTTTTTGTTAATTAATAGTGGGATGATTGCTAGCAGGCTTATTTCTAGGCCTACTCACATAAGTAGGAGGTTGGTGCGAGATATTGGGATTACTGGGCCTATAAAAATAGTGAAATAGATGATAATAAGTGTATAGGATTTATTAGTGCGAGAAGGGTTTAAACCAGCGTTTTCGGGGTATGGGCCCCATAGCTTAGTTAGCTGACCTTACTATGGTAGAATGAGGTGTTTAGGTAGCACGAAGAATTTTGGATTCCTAGGAGTATGTTCAAATCCTATTGTTCTAGAAATAAGAGGATTTAAACCTCTATAATTTACTCTATCAAAGTAACTCTTTTGTCAGACATAGTTCTATATGTATGGGGGGATGCTTGCTATGAAAATTGGTAAGGAGATGTGCCGTATACAGAATGCTAATGTCAGCGGTAGGAAGTTTCTCATAGGAGATGTGTGAGTTGGCCGTACCGGAAGTGTGGGTGTGCTGCTCGGATTCACAGAGATGGTGTTGACAGTGGAAGGGTTTCTGTTCTAAGGCTGATTGAGTAAAGTTCTGGTGTGTAAATGTTGTGTAGCTGGCCCAAGAATGCAATGGTTGTTCGGGCATTTATAAGGATAATGTCAGTATATTCGGCTATGAAGAACAGTGCGGATGGACCGGCTGCATATTCAACGTTGAAACCAGAAACAAGTTCGGGTTCTCCTTCGGTCAAATGGAGCGCGGTCTGTTTCTGCTAAGGTGGAGATGTATCATATTATAGCTATTGGTCAGGGTGACCAGCCAGCCACCTGGTGGCAGGTTGACTACATTGGACCAGGTCTTTCATGGAAAGGACAACACTTGGTACTTCCTGGGGTAGATTCTCATTCTGACTGTGGCTTTGCCTTTCCTGCATGTGAAGCTTCTGCTGAAAGCACCATCAGTGAACTTACAGACTGTCTTATCCACCATCACGCCATTCCACACAGAGTTCCACGGGGTAATCTGACCAAGGAACTCGCTTCACAGCAGGAGAAGTGTGACAGTGGGCCCACGGTCATGGAGTCTTCTGGTCTTACCATGTTCTCCACCAGCCTCAGGCACCTGGCTTGACAGAAACATGGGGTGACTGTCTGAAGACACAGTTACAGTGCTCATTGGGTGACAGCAGCCTGCAGGGCTGAGTCAGGAAGAGTGGGACTTTCTTGGTCCTTCCAGTGGATGAATAAAGACACAGACACTTATTATTATTATTTATAAAGGCTTAGATGCTTAGCTCTGCAGACTTTCAGCTATTCCAACATGACAGATACTGGCCTATGTCCAGTCATGTGACCTGTTCTTTATCTCTCTCTCACAGCCATCTCAAGTACATCTGTCCTTCCCCATGTCATGCTGGCAAATTCTCCTGCCTCTGATTCTCCTCCCGGAGGCCCTCCTCAGCCAGGAAGTCCCCCCTTCACTCTCCTGACTAGACATTGCCATCATGCTAAGAAAGGGACAGCAGAGTTAGGAGGGTGATTGACGCCGACCGCCAAGGGGAATTTAGATTGTCTCTCCACTGCGAGGGGAGAAGGATCCCGTCTGGAGTGCAGGAGATCCTTCAGGACTTCTCTGAGCACTACCATGTCCTGTGATTAAAGTCCATGGGAAACACCAACAGCCTGATCCAGGCAGGATGACAAAGGGCACAGAGCCCTCAGGGATGGTGGTGTGGTCACTCCTCAAAGAAAGAAGCTAAGATCTACTGAGGTGCTTTCTGAAAGAGAGGAAATGCAGAATGGGTAGTAGAGAAAGGTAGTTATAAATCTCAGTCAGGAAAGCTGGAGGTCTGTCCCAGGACACTGAAGAGGACAGACACAGGAAGCAGAGGAGCAGTAACTAAGGACACGGCAGGAAATACTGTGAAATAAATGGAATTATATTATGAGCTAGCTGGTGAGCCAGGCAAGGGTATTTGACCCAGGAATTAGCATATAATATAAGCCTCAGTGTCCTTATTTCTCTAAATAAAGAAGTCTGTTGGAAAACATAGAGTCACAGTGATGAATACCAGAGTGGCCACGTGACCACTGCAGAAATGAGGACTATAACTGACCCGTGCATTTCTGTAGTATTTGGTTAAGAATGTGTACAGACGTTGTGCTTTCTTTTCTGTTTCGTTATCATACAATGTAACATCAATTAAGAGACTTATCACTGGCTATCATATCTAAACTTTAGATACTAAAGGAATCTCTCTCAACGGACATTGCCACTTTTTCTAAATTTATAATGCATTTGCGATTGTACAAGTGATAGTTATCTCATGTTTCAACATTTTATGATCTGGTTATTGATTCCATTTGGAAGTTAATCCTGACACAAGGAGACATGTTTGTGTGTCAGGGTGTATTTCATGAAATTAATAAGTGCTGTTTTTTCACTAACCCAGCTTGCTCCCAAATAATTGACACAGAGAGACAATGGTTTATTCAATCAGCTTTAAAGCAGCCAGGGATTTTCCCTTCAGCCCCAATCTTCTGTTTTGTGGTTTTCACAGGTCCTTATGATCCTTGGGCTGAAACACAACTTCTGAGTGAGATTACACCTCAAGCTCCTCACCTAATTGTAACTCATCACTACCTCCCCAGTCACAGTGACATCACACACACACACACACACACACACACATTCACACACCCCACGTGTGATCCCGGCACTTGGCATGCTGTGGTGAGGCAGGAGGATCAAGAATTCAAGGTCGGGACTGGAGAGATGACTCAGAGGTTGAGAGCATTGACTGCTCTTCTATAGGTTCTGAGTTGAATTCTCAGAAATCACATGGTGGCTCACAGCCATCTACAATGAGATCTGGCGCCCTCTTCTGGCGGGAAGGCACATCTGCAGGCAGAACACTGTCCCTAATAAATAAATCTTAAAAAATTAATAATAATAATTCAAGGTCAACCTGAGCTACAAGACATAAGAGCACAAACAGCATGAATGAACGAACACACAGGCTTCATAGCCCAGGAGCATCAGGGCCACTCAGTAGGCGGAGTTGTGTGGCTTTCTCCCTTCCCTTGCTGAGTCCCTAAGATCAGTGTGTGCATCTAGTGCAGGGGACCCCAGAGTCCTGCACTAGGGTCTGGAGGTGTTCCTACGTGCTGTAGTGACCCCAATACTGTGCAGGGATCTCTCTCTTTTTAGAAAATAAAAGGTAAAGAAGCAGGTTTATTTTAAAACAAAGACCACTGAAATCAACAAATAACTTTATCAGTATAAATTATTTTTAAATATAAACAGAACACAATAAGAATATATTAAAAAGAGAGAGAGAATATAAACAGAACACATATGCATCAAATTGCACTGTCATTCACTGGCATAAGCACACCCCAAAACAAAGTAACACAAACAAAAATACATGGTAAGAGCAAGCCACCATTTTCCAAGACCATAATTTTTACAGAAATATACAAGCAGAGAAAAATAAATGCACACCCTTAACATGTACATACTGGAATCCAAAGCTCCACGCAAACGTAACCCTGGTGCTCACATGAGCATAAACACAGCTTGGTCTGAAACAGGATCTGTGCAACAATGCGATTGTGTGCGCGACGATAAACACAGAGACTGAGATTCATGAAATGCCCGCGCCCTAAGCAGACAGTGAGGAAACCACACAGGAGGCCACACAGCCTACTGTGAGCCTTCTCCTCCTCCTCCTCCTCCTCCTCCTCCTCCTCTTCCTCCTCCTCCTCCTATTCTTCTTCTTTTTAGTTTTTTGAGACAGGGTTTCTCTGTGTAGCCCTGGAAGTCCTGGATCTCACTCTGCAGACCAGGCTGGCCTCGAACTCAGAAATCCACCTGCCTCTGCCTCCCAAGTGCTGGGATTAAAGGCGTGCGCCACCACTGCCTGGCGAGCCAACTTCTTCTAAGGTCAAAATGTGTAGAGAACTCAGGGATACAGGAAAACAGAGTCTCAAAAAGAAAAATGAGCTAAATTCTTTTGCTTTAAAGGCCCTGTGGCAGACTTGCTGCTCTGCTTCATGGCTTGGAGAAGGAAAACTAAAGCAGTTGTTGATGAGTTCAGGTGCTGTGGGAGAACACACACACACACACACACACACACACACACACACACACACACGCACGCACATGCAGACGCACACGCACACACATGCACACACACGCACACACACAAATGGTCTGAACTGGACATCTTCATCTCCACCACCTTGACCTCCAACAGGTGTACGGTCCAGAGAAAACTTTGAGCTATCCCCTGATGGGAGGCCAGAGACTCCAGACTGCGGGATCATAGCTGGTTCCTGGGAGCCTTCATGGTTAGCGACAGTGATATTTCTTAGCCTACGTCCTAAATTAAAGGCCCTGGAGCTTTAGGTGCTGGTGATTATGCTCCATAAGTTTTTCAGATATATCACACTAAACTCTTTCTTGTATTCTTCTAGAACTCTCTTCATGGAGGTGACCTCCCCTTTCATGGATTCTACATCCCTGCTCTGTACTTGCTGTGTGAATATCTTCTTCATCTGTTTTAAGTGGTTCTTGGCCTTGCTGAAATTATATTCTTTTTTAAAAAATATTTTATTTATTTTATATACTTGATGAGTACACTGTAGCTGTCTTCAGACGCCAGAAGAGGGCATCAGATCCCATTACAGATGGTTCTGAGCCACCATGTGGTTGCTGGGAACTGAACTCAGGACCTCGGTAAGAGCACTTAGTGCTTTTAACTGCTGAGCCACCTCTCCAGCCCGAAATTATATTCTTGACAGAGACGTTCCTGGTGTACCTGGTATGTCCAGAAGGCCAATGCTCAGGAGCTAATGTCCAAAACAAACTCTGGTCGAAGCCCTGTCAGTACCATAGCTTTGTATTCCTCTGATGGACTGAGTTCTGTTCGGACAATATCTAGCTTTCCAGAAAGGGCGCTGTTGCAAGCAGGACAGATCGCTGGTGACCGGCTGAGATCACCACTGCCATGCTGGTCATAGATATGAGGGCAGGCAGTGACCCAAGCATAACCAGAGAGCTCGATCCAGCACTTCCGATCATTGCAAACAACATGTCTTCACGCGAAGACCTGATGTGTCTCCAGAAGAATCCTTTAATCCCAGCACTCAGGAGGCAGAGGAAGGCAGATCTCTGAGAGTCCCAGGCCAGCCAGGTGAACAGAGTGAGTTCAAGGACAGCTGGGACTGCTACAAAGAGAACCCACGCCTCAGTGAACAATGCAACTCTCACTTTTCATATAACCGTGATTTGCAGCATGAAGGTCCAGACGGGAAATGGGATTGGTATCAACCCGGTGCTCTCTCCTGAATGTTAAATATCTGTACTTGTTGTATTTCATCCTTCGTTTCCGTTACCGAATGAATCCAGTTTAATGTAGGAATCCAGATTGAAATACCAGAGCACCTGCTTACCATCATCTGCATTTATAGTCCCGTCGGCCTTTAAACCTTCCTTCTGAGAGCAAACAAGCCTGCTTTATAGATGTTCTGGGCTTTTCACACGGCCTCTGGGCCTGTGCTGGGCTGGACGCAGCCTCTGGACTGAGTGCTACACTCCCAGCTCTTTCCTGGACACATTTCATCTTCAACCTGAGCCAGACCACCCGAAGCGAGAGATAGAGCAGGAATCTCTTTCTTTACAGAATTCTTATTTCCCTCCATTTCTTTTTCATTCTTTTCAAAAGTACTTTTATGTATATGGGTGTTTTGCCTCCATGTGTGTCTGTGAGCCATAGGCATGGAGTACCCCAGGCGGCCAGAAGAGGGCGCCCGATCCCCTCTGAGACTGGGGTTACAAGTGAGTGAGAGCTGGGAACTGAAGCCAGGTCCTCTGGAACAGCAGTCAGCATTCTTCACCTCTGAACGATCTCTCCAGCTCCATGATTTTACATGAAAGTGGCACCATCTTTATTCTTATGCTGTGACACCCTGTGATTCTTATCTCTGCAGCCACAGGGCCTCACGTCAGGCCTGAGCCACCTAACTACCCTGCAGAGAAGGCTTGAATAGGAGAAGCCCTGAGTTCCTCAGGGTCACAGAGGCCAAGAGAAGAGAAGCTTCCCAATCTGTCCCCACAGTGCTCAGTCTACCCAAACGTCTGATGTCCCCCAGCACCAAGGCAGCATTGGAGACAGAACCCACACATGGAACGTCACAGATGCCCTGTGTAGGCTTCTATTGTCCAAAACCTACTTTAATAAGCTTACTTAAATGTGTTAACCTCTGTTCTAGCTCACCACCCACCAGAGGTAGTAGAAAGGAAAGGTTAATAGGGCAAAGGAGGGTGTTAGTTCTTTGGGGTGAGTCTACTCTGCATTGTCAGGACATCAGCAGTTGAGTTCACACGAATCAGCAATGGCAGTTCAATCCAGAATGAACTTTGAGGCTCTACCAACGGCCTGAGTCTGCAGAAGCAGGAAGAAGTTGTCGGGACACCACCAGAGGTGCTTTGGTTCGTTTCTCTCTACACAGTCATGGCAAAGGATCAGCAAAGAAAGCAAGGCTAAGCAGTGCCTCAGCATCGTCAGTGACGACCAGCACCAGCAAAGCCCAAGGAAGACCAGCAAGGAGTGGCAAGATGAACCAATGCCACACAATGTCGCCTGCGGACTGTTGGGTCACATTTATACCCTTTCCAAACATCATGTGTTCTCTCCAGAGGCCATCTCTCCAGTTCTAGCAAACATCACATGCCCCTTTCCAGGCAGCTGCCAGAACAACACCACGAGTCTGCTTCAGCAGAAACATCCTCCCAGAAGACAGTTTCCAGAAAAACATCACACAACCCATCTGAGTCTTCAAAGAAACCACAAATTTCCCCCTCAGGCCTGGCTCTCCTAGATTAGGTCCTCAGATCATGGGGCTGCATTGCCAAAGTGCTTCTTGTACTCCACCCATGTCTGTTTTTAACAGACAGTCTCTAATTCCATCTTTATCCAAAGCTTTTGTACGGGCCTTTGAAATAACAGAAAGCCCTTGTCTGCTGACTGGTTTTCAAACACTGGGAATGTGGCTCAGTGACTAGAGTGCCCTCCTTGGACACCATAGGCCCTGGGTTTGATTTCTCAACACCTCCAAAAACAGGGTAGTGGCAGCCAGGCCGGATTGGTGACATGACTCAGATAGAAATGCTTGCCCTGAAGTCTGAGAACCTGAGTTCAGTTTCCCAGCGCCCACATGGAAAGAGAGAAGAGGACCGCAAATGTTGTCTTCTGCCTCCCTCTGCCCCCAACACACACTCCACAGCTGGGGAGTGCCCTCATTCACACACATACATATGAAGCAATAGTATAAATACATAACATGTGAAATAGTTTAAATTCCTGCGGTTATCCTTGCATGGCTTGCCCTGCAGTCCTCCTGGCGGCTTCTCATCACAATGTGGGTTTTCAGCACAGAAAAATTTGCACACTGGAAAGTCTGGAGGCAAAGTGGACACAACTAATACATATGTGTCCTTATACATACATGTCCTGTACATACATGTCATTATACATGCGTGTCCACATGCATATGTGTTTCCATGTCCTTCAACATGAAACCATCGGGATTCCTTTCTTCATTTTTATTGCACTGATTTAATACTTATGTGTGGGGAGGTGCATGGCGTGATGCCCGTGTGAGGCTCAGAGGATAACTTACCGGAGTCAGGGCTCTCCATTCACCACGTGGCTTCCGTGGATCACACTCAGGGAGCCAATTTTGGTGGCAAAAACCTTTACACTCTGAGTTATCTCAACGGTCCCTTGGAGACCACTGGGTTTGAAGGTTTCCTTTGGAACGTTGCCTCATTCCAGCACTTGGTACATACAAGAGGTGCCCACCATGACATTAGAAAAGGCATTTCCTGGCCAGATCGGTACCAGCATTGCCTTGGGTGACTCTGGAGAACCAAGCCTTCTTGCCCAGGTCCCACCTGTGGCAGTGTCAGCCAGCTGCCATCTGTGAGAGACCAAATCTTTTAAATTCAGCCTCCATTTTAGAGAAGGTAAACTCAGGCAAACTAACAGCCTGGTACCTAGCATTAGTTTCCAAGTTACTTTCTAACAAAACCCGAGCCTAGCTTCAGTTTCTAGGCTAATCCCCAAGAGGACCTGCATCTCCAGGTTACACCCCAAAAAACCTGTACCCCCAGGTTACAAGCCCATCATTCCCCTGTCTACCAATCACCAATGCAGAGGGAAGCAGACATTAAGTTTATGATATGACTCCCAGCACCAGCCAACTATGATAAAGGCCACAGTAACTTCCCAGTTAGATGTTTGCACCCTCACCTTAAGCTTGCTGCGTACTATAAAGCCTTGCCCGATAGATATTCGGGGCTCCTCATCACCAAAACTGTCCTGCAAGATGCAGTACACTGGCCTGAGCTAGCTCAAATAAAAAGTCCCTACTGTGATTACATTGGATCAGGTCTTGTCTGGTTGTGGGGGTTGCTAACATTTCCCTGGCACTACACCTGGAAGATCCCATCCTTGCCCTGAGAGCTTGGGTGTCACTGTCTGTATTAGTTGCTGTGGTCCTTTCAATAAGATCACCCCATATTCTTGGTCCCTTGAATACTTAGTTCCCAGTTGGTGCTGTTTGGGGAAGCTTAGGAGGTGTGGCCTTGCTGGAGGAAGTACATCACTGGGGGCGTGGTTGGAGGTTGAGCTCTCAGCTGTTCCTGCTGCAGTGCCTGCGTTTGCTGTCCTGATGTTGATGGACTCTTAACTCCATGGGACTCTAATCCCCAGATAAACCCTCTATAAGTTTCCTTGGACTGAGGTTTTATCACAGCGACAGAACAGTAACCAATACCGTTCCCTTTTCCATCCCTGTGACTTAATATCTGACAAGACACAGCTTAGGGAGAAAGGGTTTATCCTGGCTTATTGTAGTCCCTAACGCTAACTCCGTCAAAGTGGCTGCAGGCCCTTCCTTCCTGCTCCAGCCTAAAGGTCCACCTCAGTGAAATGTCCCACAGGAGCTGTCCAAAATGGGGGCTCCTGTTAAAATGGGAGTTCCACTACATCTCCTCACCCTGCAGACCTCACAGGAGCTGTCCACGGTGGCCACACCTCTCCAGTCCCCTCCTGTCTCCAGCAGCCCCACAGAAATGGCATCTCAGCAAAAGCCAGCTGCATCTGGGAAGGACTTCCCACTCTAACCCGACGGGCCCGATGCCGGGGAAAAGGGGGTGAAAAAAAGCTAGCAATCCCTGAGCAGAAAAATCCCCTGACAGTGACATGGCCCCGCCTGCCAAGGGTGTATGGGAGGAGCTAGACTTCTTTTACAAGCAACTGGACCTATGAGAGCTCTCTCTCTCTCTCTCTCTCTCTCTCTCTCTCTCTCTCTCTCTCTCTCCCTCTCAGCTTGGAAGAGGCTCTATGGAAGCAGCTCCAGGTAGGTGATGGGGATTTCCTCTGGGCTTGCAGAAACAACAGAGAAGCAGTTGGCAGGACTCAGGTAAAACAGAAATCTAGGAAAGAGAGCTGAGGATTCCTCTTCGGTTTGCAGGAGCTCAAGAGAAAGGGAGACTATCCTGATAGATTGACACAGAGAGAAAGAGATTTCTAAAGAGCTGGCAGTTTAGTTGTAGAATCAGGGGTGTAAATAGATATCACCTGAGTAGTTAAGAAAATGAAGTTTCCTCACTGAGCTGGCAGGTTTGTACCTCAGATTATGCCTCCCATGTCTTTAGTGATATAAATATGAGATGATTTACATGGTTGCAGGCCTATGAGCAGGATTTTGGTGTCCTGCAATACAGAGCCACCCACAATGCAGAGCAACAACAGGCCTGTGAACAGGACTTTAAGGCAGACTGCTGAATACCACATCCTGCATGTCCAAGTCAGGGCTGTAATCCCCAGGTGCACAGAGCTTGCGGTGGAGACTAAGAGACTTCAGGGAGTCAACTCCAGAACACAAGATGTAAAAGATAAGAGAGTCCAGGGTCAGGACTCTGTACCCAAGTTACAGGAGAGAGAAGCATCGCTGTTAGGTCTTCTCTCAGCTGTGGATGTGCTCCTGAGAGATGAGCAGACAGATCACACCAGACCCCTGAGAATCCTGGAACAGACACTGGAAACACGGAGAAGCAGAAATCCCCACAGTAACATGGCTACAGGGAGTGCCCAGGGCAGCTCCATGATGGCATCATTAGCAGCTAAAACAATGGGTGGGAGGCAGTGCAGTGGGACTGACCTTGTACACCCTGAACTTTAGAGGATCCCCAGTGGACTCTCGGTTCTTTAGCCCTGGGGGCTCCTAACCCTGGGGACAGGACAAGGCTCTGGTTTCCCTGTGTCCTTCTGACCACAGAGTCTCAGTATGTTCTTCATCGTGATGGAGAGAGCACAGCGAGGGGTGACACAGCCGAGGAGTGACCCCATCAAAGATGATGACACACTTAGCCACCTGGGCACAACCCTGTTCACACTCAGCTGCCACAGCCGCATCCTATCCCAACAGATACACACAGCAAAATGACACAGATTCTGGAAGGTTCTCCATCTGCCAGTTATTTCGTTAAAAGAAAAAAACACTCTAAGTAATCTCAATTCATGAAATTAACAAGCAATCAAGACTCAGGTCAAGATTTGAACAATCCAGTTCACATTCAGATTCTTATGTTCAGTGTGGAAGTGAGGAGCTGCAGGTCAGGGCAGCATGGAGCTGACAGGATGCAGATGTCCCCCAGTGTTTGGCTGGACCAGGAAGGTTGGCTGCGGAAGGGAACAGAGGCAGTGCAGGGACAGGGACGGGTGTGCAGGGGCAGCCTGGGCTCCACATTCTTCCCATTGCGCCCATAGGATCACAGGGAGCATCAGACACTGTTTTCTAAAGAGAACTGAGGGCTCTAGACGTCACAGGAGAGACCTGAACACACTGGCTGTCACTCCGTCCACTCCAGTCAGCTGTCTTCATGCTAGAGAATGAGACTCATGAGTCATCACTATGAAGAAAACATTCCAACAACCCACGGATCACTCACAGGGGATTCTGGGAAACCCTGAAACCTAATCATGTCCACATTGCCCCTCCCCAATCAGGTCCCTGAGTTTCACCTTTAGAGTCCAGGAGTGACATATCAGAGCTCTAGAAGCTGTTCCTGCCTAGGGTAAAACATATACAGAGATATATTCATTGCAAGGTCTGACCCAGGACCCCAGGCAATTACAATGGAGAAGCTATTATGGATTCCCAGAGCTCCCAACATCCCCAACTTCACTCCAATGGCCCCAGGACAATCCCACCCCACACACTAACCTGGAGCCAGAGCATAGTCTCCTCCACTTCCACCTGTGAGAAGGAAAGCTGTGAGAGTTCAAGGAAGATCTTGACACTAGGAAGTGTCCAGAACTGACAGCAGACCCAGGTGGAGACAGTAGCAATGCAGGGTGTGGATGGGTTTCCCATTAATGAGCAGAGCACACTTCTAAAGGAGGCTGAGAGAAAACTCAGACCCTGCCCTTTCCTACCTCTGTTTCTCCTCCTCCACACCAGAAAAGCCACCACAGCTCCAATGATGACCACAGCTCCAAGGACAACCAGAACAGCAATGATCACCATTTTAGAGTCAGTGGATGGAGGAGGCTCTGGGAAGGACAGGGACAGGAAATGAAGGGAAGGGTCATGACCCCAGCTCTCAGCCCTGACCAGCTCAGGGTCTGCAGAAGGCTCCAGCTTTCCCTGACCCCAGCTCTGCACCCACACCCTCCTTACCCCATCTCAGGGTGAGGGGCTGAGACAGCCCCTCATGCTCCACATGGCATGTGTAATTCTGCTCTTTCCCAAGAGGCACCACCACAGCTGCCCACTTCTGGAAGGTTCCATCCCCTGCAGGCCTGGTCTCCACAAGCTCCATGTCCTGGGTCAGGTCCTTCCCATCCCTCTGCCAGGTCAGGGAGATGTCAGCAGGGTAGAAGCCCAGGGCCCAGCACCTCAGGGTGACATCACCTTCAAGTCTGGGGTGATGGGCCACATGTGCCTTTGGGGGATCTGTCTGGAAGATTTAAGAAATCCCACAATTAACAAGACAAACTGAAATCTAGGCAAGACACAATTAAATCAATAATGACACTGAATTTTGTGTCTGTTTGACAATTCCACTGTCATCACACTAGGGACCTGCAGGTAGAGCTGGTCCCCTCAGCTCAGAACTGCACATTTTCTTGGGGGACTCAGAAGCTATAAGGGAATCCACATGAGCCAGTGTGTCAACATGGTCGTCCTATGTGATGTTCTATAGCATGAGACAGGTAGTCAGAGAGTGGAAGACAGAATGGAAAATATATAATTTCTATGTGTTTGAGTTCATATCAAAGTAGAAATCAGGTCCATATGGCACTGGAAGGGTCCCACCACTGAGACTCAACCACTGTGGTCATTTTGCTGACCTGCATTAACTGTCAGTCCAAGTGAACAGCCAGTACAAAGTGTGTAGCAGACATGTGGTGAATCTGACACTCATCCTGAGAAAATGACTCCCAGACTCTGCCTCAGGGGCAACAAGGTACAGGTATGATACCCAGGGTCCCAGGAGTGTGCTGTGGACCCCAGTGCAGCACTCACTGGAACACAGTGGGCTCACAAGATTTGTGGATCTTCCCTCTCACTCCAGCCCTGGATTGCAGAAGACCCTGTCTCTCAGAAAGTCCAATTCCTGATTCACTAGGGACAGCGATGTAAGTTGTGGGGACAAAAGAAGAGCAGGAGGCTTCTGGATGTTTAGTTATCACAGGAAACAGTCTTAAGTTCAGGAGAATCTCTCCTTTAATGGGAACCCTGATGTAACTAGTCTAATTATCCAGGTTAGCAGTCTCCCCTGGCACCTGTGGAGACGGATACAAATGATAACACAAGAGCCTGGAGAAACAGGATCTCTCCAGTGCAGACAAAAACTGACTAGGAGAAAAATAACGCCCAAAAAACAAAACAAAACAAAAAAAAAAAAAACAAGTAAAGAAAAAACAAAGAAAGAAAAAGAAATCCCACAATTTATATTCCTCCAGGGTACCCCATAAGGGCTCATGAGACCATCCACTACTGTAGGAAGAGATAGAATTAATTGAGTTGTCAAAGGGATGCAAGCCCTGCAGACAGGTGGGATCTGTGAGAATGTATTCTTTGCAAAGTTCTAGAAAGTGGGGAAAGCAACCTAGTGTAGGGGAGTCCATGTCTCCTATCATGTAAAGGAGGCTTCTGGTCCTGAGGTGTAAGGGCTGACACACTCAGCATGACAGGAGTCAGTGTCCACAGACAGTGGGTGTGGGCAGAGATCCCGGCCTGGGAGAGGCCATGGCTGACAGAGGCTACAGGCAGAATGAAGGAAGCAGCTGTTAGGTCGGGAAATTCTCTCCTTCCCTCCTTCCTGGGGAGAAGGCAGAGCTCTGGGAGAGTCAGTGCAGTCACTGTCATGAGGGATCAGGAGACCCAGGGACACTCTTTCCCCTCTGAGACAGGGGATCACCCCAGCTGAGGGTTTCTTCCTCCCCAGGACTGAGCCCCAGCCCGAGGGCAGAGGGAGGAGCTGCCCGCGGCCCCCGCACCTGTGCGCAGCAGTGTCTCCTTCCCGCGCTCCAGGTATCTGCGGAGCCACTCCACGCACGTGCCCTCCAGGTAGGCCCTGTCTCTCTCTGCCTCCCCAGTCTGCTCCAACTTGTGTCTGGAGATCTGTGCCGCTGTGTCCGCCGCCGTCCACGTTTTCAGGTCTTCGTTCAGGGCGATGTAATCGCGGCCGTCGTAGGCAAACTGCACGTACCCGCGGAGGAGGCGCCCGTCCGACCCCACGTCACAGCCACTCATCCACTGTAGCGTGTGAGAGCCTGTGGGACCCCACGGTCAGCCCCGCCCTCCCGCACCGGCCCCGCCCCCCGCGGACTCCTCCAAACTGAAAGGGAAACCGGTCCCGGGTCGGTTCTGCTCCCGAACCTCGGACTTGGGACCTGGGACGTCTCTGGCCACTGTGTGGGACGTGGAGGGGTCGTGACCTCCGACCCGGGGTCACTCACCGCCCTCGCTCTGGTTGTAGTAGCGGAGCAGGTTCCTCAGGTTCACACGGAAATTCTGCTCCTGGCCCTTGGCGTTCCGTGTGTTCCGCTCCCAATACTCCGGCCCCTCCTGCTCCATCCACCGCGCCCGGGGCTCATCTCTCGGATTCTCCGCGTCGCTGTCGAAGCGCACGAACTGCGTGTCGTCCACGTAGCCCACAGAGATGAACCGGGGCTCCCGGAGCCCGGGCCGGGACACGGCAGTGGAGAAATACCACAGCGAGTGTGAGCCTGTGGGCGGCGCGCGGTGAGGCCCCGACCTCCTTCCAGAATCACGGGAGGGTGCGCGGGCCGGGAGGGGAGCAGGGTGTGGGGCTCGGGACGCGGGTGATGAAAGGACGGAGGGTCCGGTGGGCGACGCTGGGTCGCGGCTTCCCCGGTGCCGCCCCCGACCATCCCCGCACAGGCCGTTTCCCTCCCGACCCCGCTCTCACCGGCGCGGGTCAGGGTCGGGATCAGGGCGGCCGCCAGCAGCAGGAGCAGCGTGCACGGTGCCATCGCCCCCATCTGGGATCCTGGGCTAATGAGTCCCGCGGGCTGCGTGGGCTTTATAACCAATGCCGCAGCGATGATCATTGGTTCCCCGTGATCGCGCCACCCAATGGCGGTGAGAGCTGCCAGCGCCTTGTCAGTGTCTGGGCAGAAGGACCTGACACAGGTTAGGAGCAGAAGTGAAACTGCAGAGATGGGGAATCCCCAGACCTGGGCTTTCCCACCCCTGACCTCACCGCCTGGAGACTAAGACTGTGCCTGAACCCTGTGCTACACAGAATGCAGTTTGTCATGGTGTCTCCAAGTTCTGACCCAGAAGCTGTCTGTACACCAGGAGAGACCCGCAGGCCAGACTCTCTGTGTCCTCTATGCCACCCTTCCTCTTCTTTCTTCTGTTCAGAAGTCAGACCCTGGAATGTTCTAGAAGAAAAGCCACTTCCGGGAATGTAATGGCGGCACAAGCCATTGGGGATGCAGAGGAGAGATGCTTCTTCTTAAAACAGAGGCGCTGGCCTGCAAGCCCCACAAGGACCCCACAGACTTGAGGTTCTGTTCACCTGCAGAGGGCCGCTCACACTGCCAAGCCTGAGTGCAGGCATCTTACCCATAAAGAGGAAATTTTGTCTTGTGCCCCGGGATCTGTTTTCTCAGCCTTAGCCTTAGCCTTAGACTCCTCCAGTTTATTCACAGATGAAGCATCTGTGGTTCTAGGTGGGTGTGTTTGACAAGAATCTTCATTCTGAGTCCTGAGATTGTCCATGTGGACCTGGGTCATAGTGTCAGCACAGTAGACTCCCTTGTCCACTGTGAAGAAACACCCGTGGAGACCACAGACAGCAGGGCACTGATCCCTGTCTACACTGCACTTCCCTGTGTCTGCACTTCCAGAGTACAGTTGCTTTGGTGACTAACTGACAGTAGGAGAGGAGCTGTCCCCTACTCTAACACTGAATAATGATGCTAGTGTGGCAGAAGTTATGTCATCTCTGATCCTCTCACTCCCTCTCTGACCTCCACTCACACTTAGGACCTGATGAGGTTAGGGACATGACTGTCACAGGTGTGGGGGACACTGGATCTGATAACTGGGCTGGCCCCAGAGTTCCTCAGGCCTGTGCAGCGTGGACACTGGAAGAGAGATGAATCTCTTGCCAGACAGTACACGCTGGTGATGTGAGGTTCCATCCCTGGTCAGTAGTGTGTGGAAAGATTAAATTCACACATTTTTGATTCTGTGCATGTCTTCAAATCGCAGTCACAGAGCTGGAGTGGAAGGAAAAGCAGAGATGGGCAGGGACTCCTGAAGAGTGTCACACATCACAGAGAGTAACAAATGTGTGTGACCACAGGTGTGATCTCCAGTCACCTCCTGATGCAGGTCTCCACAGCAGCCCCGCAGCCTCACCAGGATTCAGCAGAACCTGTTTCTGTGAACCACCCTTAGTAGGTGCTGTGAGTATTTTCCACAGGAACTTGAAGCTCTTAGGTTTCATCCTGGCCGACCTAAGGACGATGTTGGGGTTGGGCAGCTCCACAGAAAGAATCTGGCTCTGTTACTTTTCTTCTTATTTATTCTGGTTTTGAGACAAGGTCTGTCTGCACAGCTCTG
>CM052720.1:44321753-44355639 GCA_028551405.1 Uromys caudimaculatus
GACTGTAAATCTAAACACAGAGGTTTTAATCCTCTTTTTACCAGAGCCTTAAGGTGATTTTCATGTCGAATTGCAAATTTGAAGGTGTAGAGGAACGACTCTACTAATGATTCTCCTGCTTCGTTTCTGGTGGGCGGGGAAGTAGATTGAAGCCAGAGTTAGGGTATTTAGCTGTTAACTAGAATTTCGTAGGTGTATAATCCTGCCAGTCTAGAGGAAGTCTTAGCTTAATTAAAGCAATTGGTTTGCATTCAGTAGATGTAGGGTATAGACCTACAGTCCTTATCAGAAGTTAAGCTGTGTGTTTTCTTAGGGCTTTGAAGGCTCTTGGACTGCAATATCCTAAACTTCTATATGATTAGTTGAGCTGAGAGTGGCAATGTGAGTGAGCTGGTGACCGTGAGTAGGGGGGTGTAGGGTTATATTCTGGGTGTGTGAAGTGTGAGAATATTTTGGAGTTGTTATTGGTTGGGAATATTGTTATTGAGGCTGAGTAGATCAGGCAGGTGTAGAAGAACAGGTTTAATATGCTGTAATAGCTATTAACGTTGCTAAGATTAGGCAGTTATTTTTTAGGAGTCCTGTGATGGTCTTCATTTTGGTAGAAATCCTGTTAGTGGTGGTGGGCCTCCAAGGGATAATAAAATTCGGGGAGTTGCGATTACGATTATTGGTGTTTTGTTTCCTAGGAGTGAGACGGAGTCAATGGTTGTTGAGTTGTTAATTATTAGCATTGTGAATATTGGAATAGTAAGGATACTGTAGATGATTAAGTTGAGTGGTGTGACTGCTGGGTTGTAGGGAAGGATGGCGGTTATTTATCCTGTGTGGGCGATTGACGAGAACGCCGTGATTTTCCGGGTCTGTGTTTGGTTCAGCCCTCCTCACGCTCCTATGGAAACTGATGAAATTGCTAGAATGAGGATCATGGTTGGGTTTAGGAATTGGTGAATTTGAATTACAACAGACAGAGGAGCAATTTTCTGTCGTGTGAGGATGATTCGTCCTGTGTGACGTGGGACGCCTTGTGTTACTTCTGGAAGTCAGCGGTGGAATGGTGCGAGTCCGAGTTTCATTGACAATGAAATTAGTGTCATGTTAAGTAGGAGATTGTTTGTTTGTTGTTGGAATAGTCATAATCCCAGGTGTTTATAGTTTAAAATGATGGCTAATAAGATAATTATTGAGGCTGGAGCTTGTGTAATGAAATATTTTGTTGCTGCTTCAGTTAATCATGGGTTTTTTTTTTGTTAATTAATAGTGGGATGATTGCTAGCAGGCTTATTTCTAGGCCTACTCATATAAGTAGGAGGTTGGTGCTAGATATTGGGATTACTGGGCCTATAAAAATAGTGAAATAGATGATAATAAGGGTGATAGGATTTATTAGTACGGGAAGGGTTTAAACCAGCGTTTTCGGGGTATGGGCCCGATAGCTTAGTTAGCTGACTTTACTATGGTAGAATAAGGTGTTTAGGTAGCACGAAGAATTTTGGATTCCTAGGAGTAGGTTCAAATCCTATTGTTCTAGAAATAAGAGGATTTAAACCTCTATGATTTACTCTATCAAAGTAACTCTTTGGTCAGACATATTTCTATATGAATGGGGGGATACTTGCTATGAAAATTGGTAAGGAGATGTGCCGTATACAGAACGCTAATGTCAGCGGTAGGAAGTTTCTCATAGGAGATGTGTGAGTTGGCCGTACCGGAAGCATGGGTGTGCTGCTCGGATTCACAGAGATGGTGTTGACAGTGGAAGGGTTTCTGTTTTAAGGCTGATTGAGTAAAGTTCTGGTGTGTAAATGTTGTGTAGCCGGCCCAAGAATACAATGGTTGTTCGGCATTTATAAGGATAATGTTAGTATATTCTGCTCTGAAGAACAGTGCGGATGGACCGGCTGCATATTCAACGTTGAAACCAGAAACAAGTTCGGGTTCTCCTTCGGTCAAATGGAGCGCGGTCTGTTTCTGCTAAGGTGGAGATGTATCATATTATAGCCATTGGTCAGGGTGACCAGCCAGCCACCTGGTGGCAGGTTGACCACATTGGACCAGGTCTTTCATGGAAAGGACAACACTTGGTCCTTCCTGGGGTAGATTCTCATTCTGACTGTGGCTTTGCCTTTCCTGCATGTGATGCTTCTGCTGAAAGCACCATCACTGAACTTACAGAATGCCTTATCCACCATCACGCCATTCCACACAGAGTTCCACGGGGTATTCTGACCAAGGAACTCACTTCACAGCAGGAGAAGTGTGAACGTGGGCCCACGGTCATGGAGTCTTCTGGTCTTACCATGTTCTCCACCAGCCTCGGGCACCTGGCTTGACAGAAACATGGGGTGACTGTCTGAAGACACAGTTACAGTGCTCATTAGGTGACAGCAGCCTGCAGGGCTGAGTCAGGAAGAGTGGGACTTTCTTGGTTCTTCCAGTGGATGAATAAAGACACAGACAGTTATTATTATTATTTATAAAGGCTTAGATGCTTAGCTTGGCTGACTTTCAGCTATTCCAACAGGACAGATACTGGCCTATGTCCCATCATGTGACCTCTTCTTCTCTCTCTCTCTCACAGCCATGGTACATCTGTCCTTCCCCATGTTGTGCTGCAAATCCTCCTGCCTCTGATTCGCCTCCCGGATGCCCTCCTCAGACAGGAAGTCCCCCTTTCACTCTCCTGACTAGACATTGCTATCAGTCTAAGAAAGGGACAGCAGTGTCAGGAGGGGTGATTGATGCCGACCGCCAAGGGGAATTTAGATCATCTCTCCACAGCGAGGGAGAGAAGGATCCCGTCTGGAGTGCAGGAGATCCTTCAGGGCTTCTCTGAGCACTACCATGTCCTGTGATTAAAGTCCATGGGAAACTCCGACAGCCTGATCCAGGCAGGATGACAAAGGGCACAGAGTCCTCAGGGATGGTGGTGTGGTCACTCCTCAGAGAAAGAAGCTAAGATCTACTGAGGTGCTTTCTGAAAGAGAGGAAATGCAGAATGGGTAGTAGAGAAAGGTAATTATAAATATCAGTCAGGAAAGCTGGAGGTCTGTCCCAGGACACTGAAGAGGACAGACACAGGAAGCAGAGGAGCAGTAACTAAGGACACGGCAGGAAATAGTGTCAAATAAATGGAATTATATTATGAGCTAGCTGGTGAGCCAGCCAAAGGTATTTGACCCAGGCATTAGCATATAATATAAGTCTCAGTGTCCTTATTTCTCTAAATAAAGAAGTCTGTTGGAGAACATAGAGTCACAGTGATGAATACCAGAGTGGCCACGTGACCCTTGCAGAAATGAGGATTATAACTGACCCATGCGTTTCTGTAGCATTTGGTTCAGAATGTGTTTGTACAGATGTTGTACTTTCTCTTCTGTTCCGTTATCATACGATGTAACATCAATTAAGAGACTTATCGCTGGCTATCACATCTAAACTTTAGATACTAAGAGAATCTCTCTCAACGGACATTGCCACTTTTTCTAAATTTATAATGCATTTGTGATTGTACCAGTGATAGTTATCTCATGTGCTCAACATTTTATGATCTGGTTATTGATTTCATTTGGAAGTTCATCCTGACACAAGGAGACATGATTGTGTGTCAGGGTGTATTTCATGAAATTAATAAGTGGTGTTTTTTTCTCTAACCCAGCTTGCTCCCAAATAATTGACACAGAGAGACTATGGTTTATTCAATCAGCTTTAAAGCAGCCAGGGATTTTCCCTTCAGCCCCAATTCTCTGTTTTGCAGTTTTCCCAGGTCCTTATGATCTTTGGACTGAAACACAACTTCTGAGTGAGATTACACCTCAGGCTCCTCACCTAATTGTTACTCAACACCACCTCTCCAGTCATGGTGACATAGACACACACACACACACACACATACACACACACACACACACACACACACACACACACACACACACCACGTGTGATCCCGGCACTTGGCATTCTGAGATGAGGCAGGAGGATCAAGAATTTAAGGTCTGGAGTGGAGAGATGACTCAGAGGTTGAGAGCATTAACTGCTCTTTTATAGGTTCTGGGTTGAATTCTCAGAAATCACATGGTGGCTCCCGGCCATCTAGAATGAGATCTGGCGCCTACTTCTGCTGGGCAGGCACATATGCAGGCAGAACACTGTCCCTAATAAATAAATAAATCTTTAAAAAGGATAATAATAATTCAAGGTGAACCTGAGCTACAAGACCTAAGAGCACAACAGCATGAATGAACGAACCCCAGGCTTCATAGCCCAGGAGCATCAGGGGCCACTCTGTGGGGGAGTTGTGTGGATTTCTCCCTTCCCTTGCTGAATCCCTAAGATCAGTGTGTGCATCTAGTGCAGGGGACCCCAGAGTCCTGCACTAGGGTCTGGAGGTGTTCCTACGTGCTGTAGTGACCCCAATACTGTGCAGGGATCTCTCTCTTTTTAGAAAATAAAAGGTAAAGAAGCAGTTTTATTTTAAAACAAAGACCAGTGAAATCAACAAATAACTTTATCAGTATAAATTATTTTAAAATATAAACAGAATACAATAAGAATATAAAAAGAGAGAATATAAACAGAACACATATGCATCAAATTGCACTTTCATTCACTGGCATAAGCACACCTCCAAAACAAAGTAACACAAACAAAAATACATGACTGTAAAATACATGTTAATAGCAAGCCACCATTTTCCAAGACCATCATTTTTACAGAAATATACAAGCAGAGAAAAATCAATGCACACCCTTAACATGTACATACTGGAATCTAAAGCTCCACGCAACGTCACCCTGGTGCTCACATGAGCATAAACACAGCTTGGTCTGAAACAGGATCTGTGCAACAATGCGATTCTGTGAGAGATGATAAACACAGAGACTGAGATTCATGAAATGCCTGTGCCCTAAGCAAACAGTGAAGAAACCAAACAGGAGGCCACACACCCTACTGTGAGCCGCCTTCTTCTCCTCCTCCTCCTCCTCCTCCTCCTCCTCCTTTTCTTCTTCTTCTTTTTCTTCTTCTTCTTCTTCTTCTTCTTCTTCTTCTTCTTCTTCTTCTTCTTCTTCTTCTTCTTCTTCTTCTTCTTCTTCTTCTTGTTTTTCGAGACAGGGTTTCTCTGTGTAGCCCTGGGTGTCCTGGAACTCACTCTGTAGACCAGGCTGGCCTCGAACTCAGAAATCCACCTGCCTCTGTCTCCCAAGTGCTGGGATTAAAGGCGTGCGCCACCACGGACTGGCGAGCCAACTTCTAAGGTCAAAATGTGAAGAGAACTCAGGGATACAGGAAAACAGAGTCTCAAAAAGAAAAATGAGCTAAATTCTTTTTGCTTTAAAGGCCCTGTGGCAGACTTGCTGCTCTGCTTCATGGCTTGGAGAAGCAAAACTAAAGCAGTTGTTGATGGGTTCAGGTGCTGTGGGAGAACACACACACACGCACACACACACACACACACACACAAATGGTCTGAACTGGACATCTTCATCTCCACCACCTTGACCTCCAACAGGTGTACGGTCCAGAGAAAACTCTGAGCTTCCCTGATAGGAGGTCAGAGACTCCAGACTGCGGGATCATAGCTGGTTCCTGGGAGCCTTCGTGGCTGGCGATAGTGATATTTCTTAGCCTACGTCCTAAATTAAAGGCCCTGGAGCTTTAGGTGCTGGTGACTGCGCTCCGTAAGTTTTTCAGAGATATCACTAAACTCTTTCTTGTATTCTTCTAGAACTTTCTTCATGGAGGTGACCTCCCTTTTCATGGAGGTCAATTCTACATCCCTGCTCCGTACTTGATGTGTGTATATCTTCTCCATCTGTTTTAAGTGGTTCTTGGCCTTGCTGAAATTATATTCTTTTTTTTAAAATATTTTATTTATTTTATATACATGATGAGTACACTGTAGCTGTCTTCAGATGCCAGAAGAGGGCATGGGATCCCATTACAGATGGTTCTGAGCCACCATGTGGTTCCTGGGAACTGAACTCAGGACCTCTGGAAGAGCAGTCGGTGCTCTTAACCGCTGAGCCATCTCTCCAGCCCGAAATTATATTCTTGACAGAGACGTTCCTGGTGTCCCTGGTATGTCCAGAAGGCCAATGCTCAGGAGCTAATGTCCAAAACAAACTCTGGTCGAAGCCCTACCAGTACCATAGCTTTGGATTCCTCTGACGGACTGAGTTCTTTTCGGACAATATCTAGCTTTCCAGAAAGGGCGCTGTTGCAAGCAGGGCAGATCGCTGTTGACCGGCTGACCTCCCAACTGCCATGCTGGTCACAGATGTGAGGGCAGGCAGTGACCCAAGCATAACCAGAGAGCTCGACCCAGCACTTCCGATCATTGCAAACAACATGTCTTCACGCGAAGACCTGATGAGTCTCCAAAAGAATCCTTTAATCCCAGCACGCAGGAGCCAGAGGAAGGCAGATCTCTGAGAGTTCCAGGCCAGCCTGGTGTACATAGTGAGTTCAAGGACAGCAGGGACTGTTACAAAGAGAACCCGCCTCAGTGAACAATGCAACTGTCACTTTTCATATAACCGTGATTTGCAGCATGAAGGTCCAGACGGGAAATGGGATTGGTATCAACCCAGTGCTCTCTCCTGAATGTTAAATATTTGTGCTTCTTGTATTTCACCCTTCGTTTCCGTTACTGAATGAATCCAGTTTAATCTAGGAATCCAGATTGAAATACCAGAGCACGTGCTTACCATCATCTGCATTTACAGTCCCGTCGGCCTTTAAACTTTCCTTCTGAGAGCAAACAAGCCCGCTTTATAGATGTTCTGGGCTTTTCACAGGGCCTTAGGGCCTGTGCTGGGCTGGATGCAGCCGCTGGACTGAGTGCTACACTCCCAGCTCTTTCCTGGACACATGTCATCTTCAACCTGAACCAGACCACCCGAAGCGAGAGATAGAGCAGGAATCGCTTTCTTTACAGAATTCTCATTTCCCTCCATTTCTTTTTCGTTCTTTTCAAAAATATTTTTATGTATATGGGTGTTTTGCCTCCATGTGTGTCTGTGAGCCACATGAATGGAGTACCCCAGGTGGCCAGAAGAGGGCGACCTATCCCCTCTGAGACTGGGGTTACAAGTGGGTGAGAACTGGGAACTGAAGCCCGGTCCTCCTGAACAGCAGTAAGCATTCTTCACCTCTGAACAATCTCTCCAGCTCCATGATTTTATTCAGAAGTGATACCATCTTTAATTTTATGCCTTGGCTCTCTGTGATTCTTTGCTCTGCAGCACAGGGCCTCAGTCAGGTCTGAGCCACCTAAGGACCCTGCAGAGAAGGTTTGAATAGGAGAGGGAAGCCTTGGGTTCCTCAGGGTCACAGAGGCCAAGGGGAGGATCTTTCCAATCTGTCCCCACAGTGCTCAGTCTACCCAAACGTCTGATGTCCTCCAGCACCAAGGCAGCATTGGTGACAGAACCCACACATGGAACGTTCCAGATGCCCTGTGTAGGCTTCTATTTTCGAAAACCTACTTTAATAAGCTTACTTAAATGTGTTAACCTCTGTTCTAGCTCACCACCCACCAGAGGTAGTAGAAAGGAAAGGTTAATAGGGCAAAGGAGGATGTGGACCTCTTATGAATAGTTCTTTGGGGCGAGTCTACTCTGCATTGTCAGGACATCAGCAGTTGAGTTCACACGAATCAGCAATGGCAGTTCAATCCAGAAGAAACTTTGAGGCTCTACCAATCAGCCTGAGTCTGCAGAAGCAGGAAGAAGCTGCCGGAACACCACCAGAGGTGCTTTGGTCCGTTTCTCTCTACAAAGTCATGGCAAACGATCAGCAAAGAAAGCAAGGCTAAGCAGTGCCTCAGCATCGTCAGTGACGACCAGCACCAGCAAAGCCCAAGGAAGACCAGCAAGGAGTGGCAAGATGAACCAATGCCACACAATGTCGCCTGAGGACTGTTGGGTCATATTTATACTCTTTCCAAACATCATGTGTTCTCTCCAGAGGGCATCTCTCCAGTTCTAGCAAACATCACATGGCCCTTTTCCTGGCAGTTTCCAGAAAAACACCACGAGTCTGCTTCTGCAGAAGCATCCTCCCAGAAGACAGTTTCCAGAAAAACATCACACGAAAAAACTGAGTCTTCATAGAAACTAGAAATTTCCTCCTCAGGCCTGGCTCTCCTAGATTATGTCCTCAGATCATGGGGCTGCATTGCCAAAGTGCTTCTTGTACCCCACCCATGTCTGTTTTTAACAGACAGTCTCTAATTCCATCTTTATCCCAAAGCTTTTGAAAGAACAGAAAGCCCCTGTCTGCTGCCTGGTTTTCAAACATTGCGAATGTGGCTCAGTGACTAGAGTGCCCTCCTTGTACACCATAGGCACTGGGTTTGATTCTCAACACCTCCAAAAACAGGGTGGTGGCAGCCAGGCCGGGATGGTGAGGTGACTCAGGTAGAGGTGCTTGCCACCAAGTCTGACCACCTGAGTTCAGTCTCCCAGAGCCCACATGGAAAGAGAGAACAGGACCCGACTCCATCTGTTCCCAATACACACTCCACAGCTGGGGAGTGCCCTCATTCACACACCGTACATATGAAGCAATGGTATAAACACACAACATGTGAATTAGTTTAAATTCCTGCGGTTATCCTTGCATGGCTTGCCCTTCAGTCCTCCTGGTGGCTTCTCATCACAATGTGGGTTTTCAGCACAGAAAAACTTGCCCACTGGAAAGTCTGGAGGCAAACTGGACACAACTTATACATGCATGTCCTTCTACATACGTGTCCTTATACATACGTGTTTCCATGTCCTTCAACATGAAACCATCGTGATTCTTTTCTTCATTTTTTACTGCACTGATTTAATACTTATGTGTGGGGAGGTACATGGCGTGATGCCCGAGTGAGGCTCAGAGGATAACTTACGGGAGTCAGGGCTCTCCATTCACCACGTGGCTTCCATGGACAACACTCAGGGAGCCAACCTTTATACTCTGAGCCATCTCGACGGTCCCTTGGAGACCACTGGGTTTGAGGGTTTCCTTTGGAACGTTGCTTCATTCCAGCATTTGGCACATACAAGAGGTGCCCACCATGACGTTAGAAAAGGCATTTCCTGGCCAGATAGGTACCAGAGCTGCCTTGGGTGACTCTGGAGGACCAAGCCTTCTTGCCCAGGTTCCACCTGTGGCAGTGTCAGCCAGCTGCCACCTGTGAGAGGCTAAATCTTTTAAATTCAGACTCCATTTTAGAGAAGGTAAACTCAGGCAACTAAAAGTCCAGTACCTAGCATTAGTTTCCAAGTTACCTCCCAACAAAACCCAAGCCTAGCTCCAGATTCTAGGCTAACCCATAACAGGACCTGCTTCTCCAGGTTACACCCCAACAAACCTGTATCCCCAGGTTACAAGCCCATCATTCCCCTGTCTAACCACCACCGATGCAGAGGGAAGCAGACATTAAGTTTATGATATGACTCCCAGCACCAGCCAATTATGTTAAAGGCCACAGTAACTTCCCAGTTAGATGCTTGCATGCTCATCCCAAGCTTGCTGCGTACTATAAAGCCTTGCCGATAGATATTCGGGGTTCCTCATCACCAGAAATGTCCTGCATGGTGCAGTGCACTGGCCTGAGCTAGCTCAAGTAAAAAGTCCCTACTGGGGTTACATCGGATCAGCTCTTGTCTGCTTGTGGGGGTCGCTAACATTTCCCTGGCACTACACCTGGAAGATCCCATCCTTGCCCTGAGAGCTTGGGTGTCACTGTCTGATTAGTTACTGTGGTCCTTTCAATAAGATGACTCCATATTCTTGGTCCCTTGAATACTTAGTTCCCAGTTGGTGCTGTTTGGGGAAGCTTAGGAGGCGTGGCCTTGCTGGAGGAAGTACGTCACTGGGGGCGTGGTTGGAGGTTGAGCTCTCAGCTGTTCCTGCTGCCATGCCTGGTGTTTGCTGTCCTGATGTTGAATAACTCTTAACTCGATGGGACTCTAATCCCCAGATAAACCCTCCATAAGTTTCCTTGGACATGAGGTTTTATCACAGTGACAGAACATTAACCAATACCGTTCCCTCTTCCATCCCTGTGGCTTAATATCTGACAGGACACAGCTTAGGGAGAAAGGGTTTATCCTGGCTTATTTTAGTCCCTAAAGCTAAATCCCTCAAAGTGGCTGCAGGCCCTTCCTTCCTGCTCTAGCCTAAGGGCCACCTCAGTGAAATGTCCCACAGGAGCTGTCCAAAATGGGGGCTCCTGTTAAAATGGAGGCTCCACTACATCTCCTCAGCCTGCAGTCCTCACAGGAGCTGTCCACAGTAGTGACACCTCTCCAGTCCTCTCCTGTCCCCAGCAGCCCCCCAGAAATGGCACCTCAGCAAAAGCCAGCTGCATCTGGGAAGGACTTCCCACTCTAACCCATGGGCCCAATGCCAGGGAAAAGGGGTTTAAAAAAAGCTAGCAATCCCTGAGCACAAAAATCCCATGACAGTGACATGGCTCCGCCTACCAAGGATGTATGGGAGGAGCTAGACTTCTTTTATAAGCAACTGGATCTATGAGAGCTCGCGCGCTCTCTCTCTCTCTCTCTCTCTCTCTCTCTCTCTCTCTCTCTCAGCTTGGAAGAGCCTCTATGGAAGGAGCTCCAGGTAAGTGATGGGGATTTCCTCTGGGCTTGCAGAAACAACAGAGAAGCAGTTGGCAGGACTCAGGTAAAACAGAAATCTAGGAAAGAGAGCTGAGGATTCCTCTTGGGTTTGCAGGAGCTCAAGAGAAAGGGAGACTATCCTGATAGACTGACACAGAGAGAAAGAGATTTCTAAAGAGCTGGCAGCTTAGTTGTAGAATCAGGCATGTAAATAGATATCTCCTGTGTAGTTAAGAAAATGAAGTTTCCTCACTGAGCTGGCAGGTTTGTACCCCAGATTATGCCTCCCATGTCTTTAGTGATATAAATATGAGATGATTTACATGGTTGCAGGCCTATGAGCAGGACTTTGGTGTCCTGCAATACAGAGCCACCCACAATGCAGAACAACAACAGGTCTGTGAACAGGACCTTAAGGCAGACTTTGCTGAATACCACATCCTGCATGCCCAAGTCAGGGCTGTAATCCCCAGGTGCACAGAGCTTGCGGTGGAGATGAAGAGACTTCAGGGAGTCAACTCCAGAACACAAGATGTAAAAGATAAGAGAGTCCAGGGTCGGGACTCTGTACCCAGGTTACAGGAGAGAGAAGCATGGCTGTTAGGTCTTCTCTCAGCTGTGGATGTGCTCCTGAGAGATGAACAGACAGATCACACCAAACCCCTGAGAACCCTGGAACAGACACTGGAAAGACAGAGAAGCAGAAATCCCCACAGTAACATGGCTACAGGGAGTGCCCAGGGCAGCTCCATGATGGCATCATTAGCAGCTAAAACAATGGGTGGGAGGCAGTGTAGTGGGACTGACCTTGTACACCCTGCACATTAGAGGATCCCCAGTTGACTCTCCATTCTTTAGCCCTGGGGGCTCCTAATCCTGGGGACAGGGCAAGGCTCTGGCTTCCCTGTGTCCCTCTGACCACAGAGTCTCAGTATGTTCTTCATTGTGATAGAGAGAGCAGAGCGAGGGGTGACACGGCCGAGGAGTGACCCCATCAAAGATGATAACACACTAGGCCCACCTGGGCACAACCCTGTTCACACTCAGCTGCCACAGCCACAACCTATCCCAACAGATACAAACAGCAAAGTGACACAGCTTCTGGAAGGTTCTCCATCTGCCAGTTATTTCTTCAAACAAACAAACAAACAAAAAACCTCTTAAGTATTCTCAGTCCATGAAATTAACAAGCAATCAACACTCAGGTCAAGATTTGAACGACCCAGTTCACATTCAGATTCTTACTCTCAGTGTGGAAGTGAGGAGCTGCAGCTCAGGGCAGCATGGAGCTGACAGGATGCAGATGTCCCCCAGTGTTTGACTGGACCAGGAAGGTTGGCTGTGGAAGGGAACAGAGGCACTGCAGGGACAGGCTCCTGGTGTGCAGGGACAGACCGGGTTCCATATTGTTCACATTGCGCCCATAGGATCCCAGGGAACATCAGACACTGTTTTCTAAAGAGAACTGTGGGCTCTGGACGTCATAGGAGAGACCTGAACACACTGGCTGTCACTCAGTCCACTCCAGGCAGCTGTCTTCATGTTAGACAATGAGACTCATGAGTAATCACTATGAAGAAAACATTCCAACAATCCACGGATCACTCACAGGGGATTCTGGGAAACCCTGAAACCCAATCATGTACACATTGCCCCTCCCAATCAGGCCCCTGAGTTTCACCTTTACAATCTGGCTGAGACATATCAGAGCTCTGGGAGCTGTCCCTGTCTAGGCTGAAACTTATAAGGACATATATTCATTGCAAGGTCTGACCCAGGGAACCAAGACAATTACAATGAAGAAGCTATTAAGGATTCCCAGAGCTCCCAACATCCCCAGCTTCACTCCAATGGCCCCAGGACAATCCTGCCCCACACACTGACCTTGAGCCGAGCATAGTCTCCTCCTTTTCTGCCTGTGAGAAGGAAAGCTGTGAGAGTTCAAGGAAGATCTTGACACTAGGAAGTTCCCAGAACTGACAGGAGACCCAGTTGGAGACAGTGGCAATACAGGGTGTGGATGGGTTTCCCATTAATGAGCAGAGCACACTTCTAAAGGAGGCTGAGAGAAAGCTCAGACCCTGCCCTTTCCTACCTGTGTTTCTCTTCCTCTTCATCACCACAGCTCCAACAATGGCTTGAGCTCCAAGGACAACCAGAACAGCAATGATCACCATCTTGGAGTCAGTGGATGGAGCAGGCTCTGGGAAGGACAGGTTCAGGAAATGAAGGTGAGGGTCATGACCCCAGCTCTCAGCCCTGACCAGCTCAGGGTCTGCAGAAGGCTCCAGCTTTCCCTGACCCCAGCTTTGCACCCACAGCCTCCTTACCCCATCTCAAGGTGAGGGCCTGAGACAGCCCCTCATGCTCCACATGGCATGTGTATCTCTGCTCCTTCCCAAGAGGCACCACCACAGATGCCCACTTCTGGAAGGTTCCATCCCCTGCAGGCCTGGTCTCCACAAGATCCATGTCCTGGGTCAGGTCCTCCCCGTCCCTCTGCCAGGTCAGGGAGATGTCAGCAGGGTAGAAGCCCAGGGCCCAGCACCTCAGGGTGACATCACCTTCAGATCTGGGGTGATGGGTCACATGTGCCTTTGGGGGATCTGTGTGAAAGATTTAAGAAATCACACAGTTAACAAGACAAACTGAAATCTAGAAAAGACACAGTTAAATCAATAGTGACCTTGAATTTTGGGTCTGTTTGACACTTCAACTGTCATCACACTAGGGACCTGCAGGTAGAGCTGGTCCCCTCAGCTCAGAACTGCACATTTTCTTGGGGGACTCAGAAGCTAAAAGGGAATCCACATGAGCCAGTGTGTCAACATGGTCGTCCTATGTGATGTTCTATAGCATGAGACAGGTAGTCAGAGAATGGAAGACAGAATGGAAAATATATAATTTCTATGTGTTTGAGTCCATATCAAAAGTAGAAATCAGGTCCATATGCCACTGGAAGGGTCCCACCACTGAGACTCAACCACTGTGGTCATTTGGCTGACCTGCATTAACTGTCAGTACAAGTGAACAGCCAGTACAAAATGTGTAGCAGAAATGTGGTGACCCTCTGACACTCTGCCTGAGAATATGACTCCCAGACTCTGCCTCAGGGGCAACAAGGTCCAGGTAGGATACACAGGATCCCTGGAGTGTGCTGTGGATCCCAGTGCAGCGCTCACTGGAACACAGCAGGCTCACGGGATGTGTGCATGTTCCCTCTCACACAGCCCTGGATTGTAGAAGACCCTGTCTCTCAGAAAGTCCAATTCCTGATTCACTAGGGGTAGCACCTTAACTTCTGGGGACAGAGGAAGAGCAAGAGGCTTCTGGATGTTTAGTTCTGACAGGAAACAGCCTAAGTTCACAAGAATCTCTCCTTTAATGGGAACCCTGATGTAACTAGTCTAAATTATCCAGGTTAACAGTCTCCCCTGGCACCTGTGGAGACGGATACAAATGATAAACAAGAGCCTGGAGAAACAGGATCACTCCAGTGCAGACAAAAACTGACTAGGAGCAAAATAAGGCCTTCAAACCCGAAAATGAAAAAAGAAAGTACGAAATGAGATGAAGAAAATAAAGGGAATAGAAAGAAAAAGAAATCCCACAATTTATATTCTCCCTGGGTATCCCATAAGGGCTCATGTGACCATCCACTACTGTAGGAAGAGATAGAATTAATTGCATTGTCAAAGGGATGCAAGCCCTGCAGACAGGGAGGGATCTGTGAGAATGTATTCTTTGGAAAGTTCTAGAAAGTGGGGAAAGCAACCTAGTGTAGGGGAGTCCATGTCTCCTATCATGTAAAGGAGACTTCTGGTCCTGAGGTGTAAGGGCTGACACACTCAGCATGACAGGAGTCAGTGTCCACAGACAGTGGGTGTGGGCAGAGATCCCGGTCTGGGAGAGGCCATGGCTGACAGAGGCTACAAGCAGAATGAAGGAATCAGCTGTTAGGTCAGGGAAATTCTCCCCTTCCCTCCTTCCCGGGGAGAAGGCTGAGCCCTGGGAGAGTCAGTGCAGTCACTGTGATGAGGGATCAGGAGACCCAGGGACACTCTTTCCCCTCCGAGACAGGGGATCACCCCAGCTGAGGGTTTCTTCTTCCCCAGAACTGAGTCCCAGCCCGAGGGCAGAGGGAGGAGCTGCCCGCGGCCCCTGCACCTGTGCGCAGCAGCGTCTCCTTCCCGCGCTCCAGGTATCTGCGGAGCCATCCCACGCACTCGCCCTCCAGGTAGGCCCTGCTTCTCTCTGCCTCATCAGCCTGCTCCCACTTGCGTCGGGTGATCTGCGCCGCCGTGTCCGCTACTGTCCACGTTTTCAGGTCTTCGTTCAGGGCGATGTAATCCCGGCCGTCGTAGGCGTACTGCCAGTACGCGCGGAGGAGGCTCCCGTCCGACCCCACTTCACAGCCACACAGCCACTGGATCGTGTGAGAGCCTGCGGGACCCCGCGGTCAGCCCCGCCCTCCCGCCCCGGACCCGCCCGCCCGCGGACTCCTGGAAACTGAAACGGAAACCGGTCCTGGGTCGATTCTGTTTCTGAACATGTAGGGGTCGTGACCTCCGACCCACGGTCACTCACCGACCTCGCTCTGGTTGTAGTAGCGGAGCAGGGTCCTCAGGTTCACTCGGAAATTCTGCTCGCGGCCCTTGGCCCTCTGTGTCTGCTCCTCCCAATACTCCGGCCCCTCCTGCTCCATCCACCACGCTAGCGGCTCATATCTCGGATTCTCCGCGTCGCTGTCGAAGCGCACGAACTGCGTGTCGTCCACGTAGCCGACTTCCATGAACCGGGGCTCCCCGAGGCCGGGCCGGGACACGGCAGTGAAGAAATACATCAGCGAGTGTGAGCCTGGTGAAGGCGCGCAGTGAGACCACGACCTCCTAACGGGATCCTGGGCGCGTACGAGGGTCGGGAGGGGTGCAGGGCGCGGGGCTCGGGACGCGGTTGGAGAAGGGGCAGAGGGTCCGCTGGGCGACACGGGGACGCGGTTTCCCCGGTGCCGCCCCAGCACCTCCCCGCAGAGGCCGTTTCCCTCCCGACCCTGCACTCACCCGCGCGGGTCTGGGTTGGGATCAGGGCGACCGCCAGCAGCAGGAGCAGTGTGCTCAACGCCATTGCCCGGATCTGGGATCCAGGGCTTCTGAGTCACCAGGGCTGCATGGACTTTATAGCCAATGCCCCGGCGACGCTGATTGGTTCCCCGCGACTGAGACACCCAATGGGGGTGACACGTCCGGACGTGTCATCAGCGTCCGGGCAGAAGGACCTGACACAGGTCAGGGGCAGAAGTGAAACTGGGGAGATGGGGAATCCCCAGCCCTGGGCTTCCCCACCCCTGAACTCACCGCCTGGAGACTATGACTTTGCCTGAACCCTGTGCTATGGACAGAACGCAGTTTGTCATGGTGTCTCCACGTTCTGACCCAGAAGGTGTCTGGACAACAGGAGAGACCCACAGGCCAGACTCTCTGTGTCCTCTACTGCACGCTTCCTCTTCTTTCTTCTGTTCAGAAGTCAGACCCTGGAATCTTCTAGAAGAAAAGCCATTGCCGGGAATGTAATGGCGGTACAAGTGGTAGGGGATGCAGAGGAGAGATGCTTCTTCTTAAAGGAGAGGCGCTGGCCTGCAAGCCCCACAGGGACCCCACAGACATGGGGTTCTGTTCACCTGCAGAGGGCTGCTCACACTGCTCACACTGGGTAAGTGCAGGCATCTTACCCATAAAGAGGAAATTTTGTCCTGTGCCCCAGGATTTGTCTTCTCAGCATTAGCCTTAGCCTTAGACTCCTCCAGTTAATTCACAGATGAAGCATCTGTGGTTCTAGGTGGGTGTGTTTGACAAGAATCTTCATTCTGAGTCCTGAGATTGTCCATGTGGACCTGGGTCATGGTGTCAGCACAGTAGACTCCCTTGTCCACTGTGAAGAAACACCCGTGGAGACCACAGACAGCAGGGCACTGATCCCTGTCTACACTGCACTTCCCTGTGTCTGCACTTCCAGGGTACAGTTACTTTAGTGACTGACTAACAGTAGGAGAGGAGCTGTCACCAACTCTGACACTGAATAATGATGCTAGTATGGTAGAAGTTATGTCATCTCTGCCCCTCTCACTCCCTCTCTGACCTCCACTCACACTTATGACCTGATGAGGTTAGGGACATGACTGTCACAGGTGTGGGGGACACTGGATCTGATAACTGAGCTGGCCCCAGAGTTCCTCAAACCTGTGCAGTGTGGACACTGGAAGAGAGATGAATCTCTTGCCAGAGAGTACACGCTGGTGATGTGAGGTTCCATCCTTGGTCAGTAGTGTGTGGAAAGATTAAATTCACACATTTTTGATTCTGTGGATCTCTTCAAAGTGCAGTCACAGAGCTGGAGTGGAAGGAAAAGCAGAGATGGGCGGGGACTCCCAAAGAGAGTCATGTAGGGAGCGATTAGAGTATTCACCATTACAAGATGGCGCTGACTTCCGCTGTCGCTCTAAGGAAACTTACGGATAGCGCGGGAAAACCCCGAAGCGCTTGCGCATTAAGGGTGTACATGACTAATCACCGCCCACTCCCGGGGGCGCGCCAATCAGTGGAGGACACGCTGCCTCAGGGCTATATAAGCAGCGCCATTCTGGGGCCCCGGGGTCTTCCTCTTTTCATCATGCAATAAACGCATTGCTACAGAAGGATCCGTGTGTCCGCGTGGGTTCTTGCTGGCGAGACCAAATAGCGCGCGGGACAACTGGTGCCGAAACCCGGGAACATAGCGACTTCATCATCGCCGGCACCGAGGAGACCCTCCGCTTCTGCAGAGTGGATTCAGAACTGCAGGACTGAAGGCAAGCTCTGAGAGGTATGTCTGTCCGCGAGCTTTTCCCTCACCTCCTTCCACAATCGGCTGACGCAATAGAAACTATCCTTATAGTATCGGCCGCACTCGCCCTCTTTACGGGGACCGTGTCTTTGTGGAAGCTGGTAAAATCATGTTTGGAGGAGGAAAACTGCCGCCCGACAGTAATAGCGGGACCGGGGACAATGGAGGATTTGCAGGACAACATGTCAGAAACAGAACGAAACAAAAGAAAAGGAAAAGGCATGCCTAAGAAACAAGACCTTTCTGAGGACCTCGAGTCCAAAGAAACGAGAGAAAAGGGAAAGAACGCCCTGTGAGAGAGAAAGAGAGGCCAAGAAGGCCTGGGAGAGAGAAAGAGAGGCCATGAGGGCCTGGGAAAGAGAAAGAGAGGCCAAGAGGGCCTGGGAGAGAAAAAGAGAAAGGAGGGGAAAAGACGTCTCTATCCGGTAAAGGAGTTAGAGGCTCTGGGTCTTACTAGCTCTGAGGACAAATTTAGTCCTCCCGAAGAGGAAGACCTAAAAAATCAGGCAGCTCGCTATGAAGAGGAGAGATACCATCCAGATAATCACTGTAAAAGTGAAACTAACAATAGACAAACAAAAGAGAAGGGGAAGGGCCATATGATCTCTGGGCCTATGGCTCCCAGCACGCCACCTCCGTACGTGGAGGGGCGTGGCCCGGATTCCTTTCTCACAAAGGAGGAACAGAGAAAGATCTGACAGACATTTCCGGTATTCGAAGATGCCAGAGGAAGCCATGTCCATGCTCCAATAAAATTTAATCAGATAAAAGTGCTTACAGAGTCAGTCCATAATTATGGGATTAATGCCAACTTTACTGTCTCTCTAGTTGAGAGACTTACCACTACAGCTATGACCCCAGGGGACTGACAAACAGTCGTAAAGGCGGTGCTCCCCAACATGGGACAATATTTAGAATGGAAAACATTATGACATGATGCCTCTCAAACACAGGCGAAAATTAATGCTAATGCCGAGGGAAACCAGAGGCTTTTCACATTTGACCTTCTGACTGGACAAGGCCCTCATGCTAACAATCAAATAGATTATCCATAGGAGGCCTATGCACAAATAGCCACAGCCGCTTTTAGGGCGTAGAAGATGCTGACTAAAGGAGAGGCTGGAGGACATTTAACAAAGATTGTACAGGCCCCCCAAGAACCATTCTCCAGCTTTGTAGCCAGAATGACAGAGGCTGCGGGGAGAATCTTTGGAGACCCTGAATCGGCGATGCCTCTAATAAAAAGGTTGGTCTATAAACAGGCCACCCAAAAATACAGGGCTGCCATTGCTCCCAGGAGGGGTAAAGGATTACAAGATTGGCTAAAGACCTATAGAGAACTTGGAGGTCCGCTTACCAATGCTGGTCTTACGACAGCCATCTTACAAAGTCAAAGACGCCCCAACATGGAAAAAAATTAATGATCCTACAAAGGGCTTATCCTGTTTTGCTTAAAGCTTTGGGCCATTGGGGCCTACAGATTCAAAGATCAAAAGAAATGGTGAAATAGAAGGATGTTTTAACCGGAAAATGGAAAGGCCCAGATCTAATATTGATAAGATCCAGGGGAGCTATCTGTGTTTTTCCGCAGGGAGAAGATAATCCATTTTGGCTGCCAGAGCGACTGACACATAGAGTCCTAATACCAGGAGATGAACCCCAGATGGATTCTCCGGATGCTGATTCCAGCCCTCAGTGGACCTGTCCCTGACGAAGGGGCTCTTTTTCTAAATTTTTTCTTCTTTCTCTTTCCTTAAGGAATGGGCGGGAATGGCGGTGTTTGGTATACTCCTGTGTGGCAGTATGGTGTTCCTCCTATGGTTGGTCTACAAGCTCAGAGCTTAACAGATTCATGATAAGATCATTGTCACCCAAGCACTTGCAGCCTTGGAGCAAGAAGCTTCCCCTAACTTCTGGCTATCCATGCTCAAAAAATGAGATTCGTTCTCTATTCCATCTGGGTCGCTGCGTTTCGCCCCCTCCCCTCAAGCGTGGTTTTCATTTGTGGGTTAACAGCCCTTGCACCCCTAGGAGATATGCTCCATTGCACGGGGATGGGTGTACTCATAGCATAGCCTCCTTAGCCCTTGCACCCAGGGGTCTTGTACCATTGCACCTGGAAGGGTAAAGATGAAATGCTCTCAAAATATTGGCCTTTGACCGCCTATTCACTCATGACGGAATTCGCTTGATCGAGCCTGGTTCTGTGTTTTGATACCACTATAGGGAGGTGTGGCCTATTTAACCCAGCTGACCCCCCTCTCCTTCTTACTTGAAAGAATGGGGGGAGATGTAGGGAGCAGTTAGAGTATTTGCCATTACAAGATGGTGCTGACTTCCGCTGTCGCTCTAAGGAAACTTACGGATAGTGCGGGAAAACCCTGAAGCGCTTGCGCATTAAGGGTGTACATGACTAATCACCGCCCACTCCCGGGGGCGCGCCAATCAGTAGAGGACACGCTGCCTCAGGGCTATATAAGCAGCGCCATTCTGGGGCCCCGGGGTCTTCCTCTTTTCATCATGCAATAAACGCATTGCTACAGAAGGATCCGTGTGTCCGCGTGGGTTCTTGCTGGCGAGACCAAATAGCGCGCGGGACAGAGTCACTCATCACAGAGAGTAACAAATGTGTGTCACCACAGGTGTGATCTCCAATCACCTGATGCAGGTCTCCACAGCAGCCCCTCAGCATCACGAGGGTTCAGCAGAACCTGTTTCTGTGAACCACCCTCATTAGGTGCTGCGGGTATTTTCCACGGAACTTGAAGCTCTTAGGTTTCATCCTGGCCGACCTAAGGATGATGTTGGGGTTGGGCAGCTCCACAGAAAGAATCTGGCTCTGTTACTTTTCCTCTTATTTATTCTGTTTTTGAGGCAAAGTCTGTCTGCACAGCTCGGGCTGTCCTAGAACTTACTGTGTAGACCAAGTTGGCCTTGAACTCACAGAGATATATCTACCTTTGCATCTGGAGTGCTAGCTGTCTTACTTTTGGTTTCACTGCTGTGAAGAAACACCATGAGCAAGGCAACACTTCTAACATTTAATAGAGGCTGGCTTAAAGTTTTAGGGGTTTCATCAATTAGAACAGGAAGCATGCCAGCCTGCAGACAGACATGGTGCTGGAGGAGCTGAGACTTCTACATCTTGATCCGAAGGCAGCCAGGAAGAGGCTCTCATTCCACACTGGGGAGAGCATGAGCATAGGAGACCTCAAAGCCCACCCTCACAATGTCACACTTCCTCCAACAAGGCCACGCCTACTCCCACAAGACCACACCTCCTAATAGTCCCACTCCTGGTGGGCCAAGCTTTCAAACCCATGAGTCCATGGGGGCCACCTATTCAATCCACCACACTGGGATCGAGGGCATGTGTCACCACACTAGTTTTAGCTAGTTTTTAATTGCTCTGAAAAGACACTGTGACCAAGGCAACTTATAAAAGAATGTATTTAAACTCTTCCCTAGTTTCAGAAGGTTTGAGTCCATGATGGCACAGGAAAAGTGTGGTGGAGGAACAGCTGAGAATTCACAACTTGATTTGCCACCAACAGGGTGAGATACTGGGAATAGTAGAAGTCTGTTAAAACCTCATTGCCAACCCAGTGGCACACATCCTCCAACAAGGCCACACCACCCAATCCTTTCTGAACAGTTCCATCAGCTGGATACGAAGGATTCGTTCCTATGAGCCTGTGTGGCTGTTCTCATTCAAACCAGCACAGCATTCACTCTGAAGTGTAAGATACCAGCAGGGTTCTGCAGATGTGTCCATTGCAATATGACAGAAATACCCTCAAAGAAAGAACTCTCCTGAGTTAGGTCTCCCCCTTTCCCTCTCCTCCTGCTCACCCCTCTCTGTCTCTGTCACTCAGGCCTCACCCCATCACTGCCCAGCACCCCTCTCTCCTGAGCTCTGAACTGACACTGTCTTTTTTTATGTATCTAGTTTTTCTCACAGTGGTCAGCCAGCGTGCTGTGAATCAGCTGTGTGGTTTCCTGATGTAAACATTCCAGTAGTGGCTGGAGAGAGGGCTCAGCAGCTCAGAACACTTGTTGCTGTGGCAGAGAATCCAGGCTGAGTTCCATCAGCACATGGCGACTGTCAGCCATTTGTAACTTCAGTCCCAAGGGATGCAATGCTAGTGCACCTACATCCTCACAGACAAACTGAGTACATCTTATGAGAGTAAAAATTTAAAAATATGATTTTAAGAATCCTGCCTGTCTGTCTCCCACACATCCAGAGTGTGAGGCCAGAGGCGGAGGGCACAAGCTGGTTTAGACAACATTGGACCATGAGCCAATGAAGAGAGCTCTGTAACAGGACAGGAAAAGATGGTTGAAATAAACTGAATTGAAATGCAAATTTGTAAAAAAGCATTAAAGTAAAAATACAAATGGCATTTCATTGTACAGACCTAATGTGCACAGTGGATCACAGCCTCATCCTAGGGAGAAGACACAGTGTGTGCTCATCTTTGCACTTGAGATAATACTAGTTTTTGATTCCCCATGAACAAGATACATTCCACTCAGACGTTTGAATGCTAATTTATAACAGACCATGACATCCCATCATCCAGAGCATTCCTGCAGAGAAAGGTGTCCCCTTTCCCCATCTTCCCTCCCAGTGCAGACCCTCTTGAAGAGGTGGTGGTGGCACACACCTTTAATCCCAGCACTTGGAAGGCAGAGGCAGGTGGATTTCTGAGTTCGAGGCCAGCCTAGTCTACAGAGTGAGTTCCAGGACAGTCAAGGCTATACAGAGAAACCCTCTCGAAAAAAACAAAACAAAAACCACAAAAAACAAAACAAAACAACAACAAAAACAGAAAGAGAAGCATCTCACTCTTGGGCAACACCGCCCCCTGGTGGAAAAAACAAAGAGGACTGCGCCTGAGCCCACAGAGCTGAGGGTAAAGGGGATCCAGGCAGGCTCAGCTGCTCCAGGGCCTCCTTCTTGTCTGCACTTCTCCAGGGCTCTCAGGTCTCATGCTGCCCTGCTCTCATCAAACTTACATCCAGAAGAACTTGACATGCTTCTCCACCCACAGGAAGAAAACTCCCTGTGAGAGGGGAGGCAGGAGGCAGAGCCATGAGGGCTAAAAGGAGCTGCCAAGCCCCAAGCAGAGCAGCTCCAGAACTCTGACAGGGACTGTGATGCTGATTCTTGGATGTCAGCTACATGTGGGGTTAATAACACCCCAGAATGGAGGCAACATCTGCGAGGTGTTTTTGCTTCATTTGAAGTGGGAACATTCAGTTATGGTTTTTTTTTTTGAGGTAGTAAGACACACCTGTCATCCATGATATTTTACTGAACGCCCCCACCCCCCTCTAATCTGGGCCACAGCTTCCTCTGGAAGCCTACATGGAGACATTGAAGAAGGAAAGGCTTGCTCTTTGTCTGCTTGCCCCTGCTATCTGTGGGACATTCCTGCTAGCCCGCCCTTGCTCTGAAGAATGACAGGAGAAGGAATGTCTAGACTTTATGCTAGGCCTGTTCCCATATGAATCTCATAATTCAGTTATCACATTTGTACTATTCTAAGCTCTGCCATGTGGCCGGTCACCTCTCCTCAGTCTCACACATCCCTCTGCCTCCGAGTCTGGGTGGCGAATCCCCCATGCTTCTCTCTTCCCAGAGTTCCTCTCTCTGACCAGAGTCCTGCCTTCTACTCTCCTTTGCTATAGGACATGGGCTTTTTATTTGACCACTCAGTAGGTGCTTTAGGTAGGCAAGGTAGGACAGAGACTCATCTTCACACAGGGTACAACAACATTACGTCAGCATTACCCCCTTTAGTCCTAGAAAAGGCTCTTTCTCTGACATCATAAACTATGTACAATAAGAACAAGTATAAAAACGTAATTATAAAAAGTTAAGAATTTAATTAGTTAATAATCTAAATTATTTATTAAGAATTATTACGTGCTTATTAATGAATTAATTAATTTGAAGAATTACTTTAAAATTAAGAATTTTAATTAATTCTTAATATTAACAGTGTAAGAATTGCATTCATAATGTCTGATTCATTTGTATTTGCCAGCCATTGAGAAATTATTATCTATCCTATGAATCCAAAGTCCAATCTCTGCTATGAGGTCAAAGTTCTTTACTTAATTCCGTTTCCATCATAACGTGAAATTATCCACCTAAAATATCTTCCTAGACCTAAAGCATTTTCTTAAATCCTAAGCAACTTAAGCTTAATGTGAGACTGTAACTATCTAGTCTTCCATCCCATCAGTGACCTGAGAAGATTAAATCTTCCCTGAGAAGACCGGAAGTGCAGAGCAGCAGCTTCCAAAGCTATGGGAATGGCAGAGATCGCTGGCTGCCTGGACAGCCACTCAAGGTTCTTCTGCACAGCCGGGGCATCCATCTTTGTCCTACTGACCCAGTGTATGACAGCCTGTGTCTGTGAAACAGGAGTATTGAAGGGCGTCCCCAGCTTGTCCTGGCCAAGCTCACCAGTCCCCTTCCTCTGTGTTCTGCTTGTCCACTGTTAGGACAGCATGCAGCCTGCAGTTGAAGCAAGGGCAGGTGTTTGGCTGGTGCCTCGATTTGCCACATTTGAAGCAAACTCCGCATGGAGGTTCTTAGATGCCCACTCTCCTCTCTGAAGTAGAATTGGGGCGGTACCAGGCGCAGTCTTGTCTCACTGTTATGGAAAGACTTGTGTTAATAACACTTGTTTGAATGCCATATCCTATAGATGTCTGAGATTTTCAAAGACCACCTATCTATTTATCGTACATCAGACGAGGCAAATGTTGTTTGTTTCTAGATATCTACCATGTTTTCAACTTTGGAAAAATCTACAAGAGGCTATAGAAAGTTTATTTCTGTAATTAACACAACCAGTACCTAACCTGCCCATAACTTTGACTGACTGACTACACACTTGCATTTCTTAATTATCTTGAACTGTTTGCAATAGTTTCCTTTCAAGACTACAACTTCACATTACATTTTAAAATGAGTTGCACGGATGCAACACCTTAAACAAGAGTGGAAGCATGTACACAGTGTGTTGTAGCAAAATATAACCTCAAATTCCTCTCAGTATACAAAAATCCAAGCCCATTTAACACATTTGAGACTAATAGTTGATGTTCTTTAGTCTAAAAGTAGACTCAGCCATCTACCCTTTTATCCTACCATTCCTCTATAGTCCTGACGTGGAAACTTCTAGTTTCTTTGGAAAGTCAATTATATCAAATGATGGTTTGCTGGAGCACACAACGAAAGAATGTTTTTTTAAGCAGACACATAAAAGGACCTGTGATGAAGGAGTATAAATATGACCCCACAGACAGTCGGGGACGAGCACTGAGCTTTGGTTTGATTTGCTCCACCTTTCTGTTCTTCACTAACGACATGCATGTATCCATTTGTCTTCCATAGTTGTTGAGATTTACCTGTGGTAATGCCACCATTGAGAGAAACTCTCCAAAGAACTGCTCCTGAGGCTCCTGCTGCTTCTGGGTTGGTGAGCCTTGCAGAACTACCTTTGCTGGTTCAGCCATGGTGTCTGCCTGCAGAGTGGACTGGACTGCAGCTGTTATTTGTATTTTGTGTTTGCTATGGGACTGAACTGCTGGCAAAGAAGATTGAGCTTATCCCCAAAGAACTATTGTTAAACAGGTCCCCTTCCCCTTTATCCTAACAATGTTTCTCTTCCACTCCCTCTTCTGGGTGGTGGGCAACAGGAGAGGTTGAACTTTTATTTATTTATTTATTTATTTATTTATTTATTTATTGTTTGTTTGTTTGCTTGTTTGTTTGTTTGTTTTTGTTTTTCGAGTCAGGGTATTTCTGTGTAGCCCTGGCTATCCTGGAACTCACTCTGTAGACCAGACTGGCCTCTAACTCAGAAATCCGCCTGCCTCTGCCTCCCAAGTGCTGGAATTAAAGGTGTGCGCCACCACTGCCCGGCAACATTTATTAAAGTAGAGTAGAACACATGTATGCCCACATACCCCATTTTCTCTTTACATCCCTTCTCCCCCTCAGCCCTAACATTAAACAGTAGAGAAGGAAAGAAAAAGAGAGAAGGAAACTTCTGAATCTAATCTCCTTTCTTTGTTTCCTCCCTGAGCAGGACCTTTAACAACTTGTGACCACGCCCACTTTCCCCACCACAAACATTCTACACCCACTCAGCAACCACACACCTCCCACCCCACTCATGGCAGTGAGGGCTTAGTGTTCTTACAATTGCTTCCTGCCCTCTGGGAAGGATGATATCTTTCAGGGGCCCTAAGGCAATTAGGAGAATGGTCAAACCCTAAGAAAGGTGGTGCCATGGACAACCCCAGCCGGGTGTGGGGGTCCCTGGGAGGAGGGTTCTAGAAGACTGGGTAGGTAAGGATTCAGCGGTGACAAACAGAAACAAACACAGAGGCAGTTTGAATCTGAGTGTGTTCTGCAGCTCTCGAGCAAGGGTTTTTATACATTAAAGAAACAAGGATTACAGCTCTTAGAAGATGTATTCAGGAAAGCAATCACAAATATCGTCGTTATCTGGCACAGTAAAGCCCAAAAATCATCCAGGTATTACACTTCAGAAAGAATACATACAGTAAAAACAATCATGAATAAAACAGACGGCATCACTGTTATTTGGCATAATAGAAACCATCCAAGTATTACATCTCTAAAAAATCTATTCAGTAGGGCACCCATCCCAGGCTAGGGGCATATTTCCAAACGCAGGCTAATACATTTTTTGATCAGTTATTGTTTAACGTCTAATACCTGACTTTTTATAAATCTTCAAAGCATAAATTGAAGTTATTTTAATTCTATTTATTTAAAGCTTTATTCACCACATACCAAAGCCCACCTCTGATAACACATGTGCAGCCCTATGGAGTTTCATTATTGGAAAGTTTTTATCTACCATAATACTATATCATTTTATAGATGATTTATAAAATAAAGCGCTGGGTTTTCCCGGAGATCAGGTCATGGCTAGTGACCTCCTCTCAAGGGGTGGTTTCTTACCCATTTTTCTCACTTAAGATCTTGGCCTAGGTCACCAGGAGCATGTCATAAATAAGAAAAGGAACAAAAAGAAAATAAAACAGATAAATTGCCACGAGAACTCGGCTCAATATTTTGTTCCGGGTAAGAGTTCCACAACCGGTTCCAGGAGGCCGCCTTCTTTTGAAGTTTTTACCTCAGTCTGTGGAACTTGTCACACAGATTCTTCTGGGGTTGTTGTGGCAAGCCAGCTGTAACGTTTCCTGCCCAGTGTCTTTGTGAGGGGGAAGCCCAGGGCTTAACTGAAGTCCTGGATGGAGCAGTCTGAGAGGCTGGAAGATTTGAACTAGCCATTTTGAAGGGTTCTGGATGCATATTTCTGAGGAGCCAGCTATTGAGGCAGTTAGAGGTTGGATCATCTGGGCTATTTGTCTTGTCTTCTTTGGCATCTGATTCTTTCTCTATAAACAAACAAACGTTTATAAGTGACATACATTTCTGCACTAACACAGGTACGGAATGTACAGTGTGCACAGATCAGTTAAAGATGATTTTCTTCTATGTGTGAGGAGGAAAGGCATCAAACTCTATAAGTCTGTTTGCAGTGTACACCTAAGCTGCTATCTAAATATCCACCCAGGCCATAGGAAAGGACGACGTGAGAAGCCATGTGGACTTTGTAGCCAACAAGTTTTATTGGCTATGAGTAGCTGGAGTCCTGGCTGGAGACAGCCATTTTCAAAGCTGTTTCCCTGTAGACAGATGAGAATTCATGTTTTGTTCTTGTTGTTGTTGTTCTACTTGTTTTCTTCCTTCATTTTTGCAGCCAAGATTTTCAGGAGGCCTCCCCTGGTCAAAGGTAATCTATATGAATTTCGAAGGAATCCTTAGCTTTCCTTCTCTGGTTGAAACAAAGGCAAAACCTCTCCCTGAACCCAACACATTTCCTTCCTTCCATTCTGAGGTCCTCATACATACCCTGAATATGGTAACACATATGTGCTTTAGAGGGTGGGAATTAAATCCAAGCAAGCATTCGAGATCCTTCTAATTCAGTGAAATGAAGGAATCCAGTGGGATGGGGCAAGCAGAGATATTCCACCCAAGATGAAGGAAACATTACTGACCTGGCCCCTTCTACCACCAAGAAAGGAGCACAGTGCTTAGTTTGTCTCTTTGGGTTCTGCAGACAGCACATTCCTCGCTTAGATCTGTTACTCTGGCCTACATGCCTACTGAATCAGAAAGCTGCTAGCTTTGTGTCCTGAAACAGGCAAAGGCTCTTCAACAGGTCCAGGCTGCTGTTCAGGCTGTTCCAAATATTGGACCATAGAACCCAGCAGGCAGGATGGGACCTGAGGTGTCAGTCACAGAGAAGGACGTTGTTTGGAGTCTTTGGCAGGCCCCCATGAGTGAATCCCAGAGGAGATCTTTGGGAATTTGGAGCAAGGCTATACCATCCTATCAAACAACTATTTCCCCTCTGAGAGACAGCTCTTAGCCTTGGTGGCAACTGAACATTTGACAATGGACCACCAAATTACCATGGGACCTGGTCTGCCTATAAAGAGTTGGATGTTATCTGACCCACAAAGTCATAAAATAGGACACACACAACAGTGACCTATTATCAAATGGAAGAGGTCTTAATGTAGTCAGGACTGGACAGGTCCTATAGGCACAAGGAAGTTCCATGAAGAATTTACCCAAATGCCTACGGTCTCTACTCCTGTTCCAATGTCACCGGCTGCCATGCATGCACCTTCAGCCTCATGAGGTGCCTTATTATTGGAAGATTGAGGAAGAAGAGACTAGGGCCTGTCTTGCTCATGGTTCTGCATGTTGTGCACCCACCACCAGAAGTGGACAGCTCCAGCATTACAACCCCTTTCTTGGACAACCCTGAGAGACACTTGTGAAGGCAAATCTTCTCAGTAGGTGGGAGTTCAGACCAAACACATGTTACTACATTTTATTTGCAAAGTGAAATGTCCAGGTTTGTGATGGTTCTCTGATTCATGGGCTGCAGCTAATGGATTGGCTGGGGGGACAGGGACATGGAAAGAGCATAATTGGAGTCATCTGGGGAAGAAGTGTGGACATAGGTCTCTCCAAATGGGGGAAGGGCATGAAGACACTTGTGTCCCATGTGCATGCTCATCAAAAGGTGATGTCAGCTGGGAAGAAGTTCACTAATCAAGTAGGTAAGCGACCCATTCTGTGGAGAGTCAACCTCTTTACCCAGCCATCAAAGCAGGCATGGTGGCAGAGATTGGGATTATGGATGGCCTCAACCATATGGACTTTCATTCACTATGGCCGACCTGGTTACAGCTGCTGCTGAAAGCCAACCTGCCAACAGCAGAGACCAACACCGAGCCCCGGATATGGCACTCTTCCTCAAGGTGACCAGCAAGCAACCTGGTGGCAGGTTGACTACAGTGGACCAGGTCTTTCATGGAAAGGACAGCACTTGGTACTTCCTGGGGTAGATTCTCATTCTGACTGTGGCTTTGCCTTTCCTGCATGTGATGCTTCTGCTGAAAGCACCATCAGTGAACTTACAGAATGCCTTATCCACCATCACGCCATTCCACACAGAGTTCCACGGGGTATTCTGACCAAGGAACTCACTTCACAGCAGGAGAAGTGTGACAGTGGGCCCACGGTCATGGAGTCTTCTGGTCTTACCATGTCCTCCACCAACCCCAGGCACCTGGCTCGACAGAAACAGAGGTGACTGTCTGAAGACACAGTTACAGTGCTCATTAGGTGACAGCAGCCTGCAGGGCTGAGTCAGGAAGAGTGGGACTTTCTTGACCCTTCCAGTGGATGAGTAAAGACACAGAGACTTAATATTATTATTTATGAAAGCTTAGATGCTTAGCTTGGCAGACTTTCAGGTATTCTAACCTGAGGTGTACTGGCCTATGTCTGTCACGTGACCTGTTCTTTCTTTCTCTCTCTCTCTCTCTCTCTCTCTCTCTCTCTCTCTCTCTCTCTCTCTCTCACAGTCATGGTCCTTCCCCATGTCATGCTGCGAATCCTCCTGCCTCTGATTCTCCTTCAAAGGCCCTCCTCAGCCAGGAAGTCCACCTTCACTCCCCTGAGGAGACATTGCCATCATTCTAAGAAAGGGACAGCAGTGTTAGGAGGGTGATTGATGCCGACCGCCAAGGGGAATTTAGATCCTCTCTCCACAGCGAGGGAGAAGGATCACGTCTGAAGTGCAGGAGATCCTGTAGGGCTTCTCTGAGCACTACCATGTCCTGTGATTAAAGCCCATGGGAAACTCCAACAGCCTGATCCAGGCAGGACGACAAAGGGCACAGATCCCTCAGGAATGGTGGTGTGGTCACTCCTCAAAGAAAGGAGCTAAGGTGCTTCTTCTACTGAGGTGCTTTCTGAAAGAGAGAAAATGCAGAATGGGTAGTAGAGAAAGGAAGTTATAAATCTCAGTCAGGAAAGCTAGAGGTCTTTCCCGGACACTGAAGAGGACAGACACAGGAAGCAGAGGAGTAGTAACTAAGGATATGGCAGAAAATAGTGTGAAATAAATGGGAACATATATTATGAGCTAGCTGGCGAACCAAAGAAAGCTATTTTACCAAGACATTAGCATATAAGTTTCAGAGTCCTTACTTCTCTAAATAAAGAGGCTGGGTGAAAAACATAGAGTTACAGTGATGAATACCAGAGTGGCCATGTGACCATGGCAGAAATGAGGATTATAACTGAGCCATGCATTTCTGTTGTATTTGGTTATGAATGTGTTTGTACAGATATTGTACTTCTCTTCTGTTTCTTTACCATACGATGTAACATCAATTTAGAGAATTATCAATGTTTATCATATTAAATTTGAGATACTAAAAGAATGTCCCTCAAGGAACATTGTCACTTTTTTCTAAATTTATAATGCATTTGCAATTGCACAAGTGATAGTTATCTCATGTTTCAATATTATTATGATCTGGTTATTGATTTCATTTGGAAGTTAATCATGACACAGGAGACATGATTGTGTGTCAGGGTGTATTTCGTGAAATTAATAAGTGGTGTTTTTTCTCTAACCCAGCTTGCTCCCATATAATTGACACAGAGAGACTATGGTTTATTCAATCAGCTTTAAAGCAGCCAGGGATTTTTCCTTCAGCCCCAAACCTCTGTTTTGCGGTTTTCACAGGTCCTTATGATCTTTGGGCTGAAACACAACTTCTGAGTGAGATTACACCACAGGCTCCTCACCTAATTGTTACTCAACACCACCTCTCCAGTCATGGTGACGTAGACAGACAGACAGACAAACACACACACACACACACACACACACACACACACACACACACACACACACACACGCACCACGTGTGATCCCAGCCCTTGGCATGCTGAGGTGAGGCAGGAGGATGAAGAATTTAAGGTCGGGACTTGAGAGATGACTGAGACAAAGTGGCTCCCGGTCCTTCCTTCCTGCTCTAACCTAAGGGCCACCTCAGTAAAATGTCCCACAGGAGCTGTCCCAAATGGGGGCTCCTGTTAAAATGGAGGCTCCACTACATCTCCTCAGCCTGAGCACCTCACAGGAGCTGTCCACGGTGGCTACACCTCTCCAGTCCCCTCCTGTCCCTATCAGCCACACAGAAATGGCACCTCAGCAAAAGCCAGCTGCATCTGGGAAGGACTTCCCACTCAAACCCGACGGGCCTGATGCCAGGGAAAAGGGGGTGAAAAAAAGCTAGCAATCCCTGAGCAGAATAATCCCATGACAGCGACATGGCTCCGCCTACCAAAGGTGTATGGGAGGAGCTAGAGTTCTTTTATAAGCAATTGGACCTTGGACAGAGCTCATGCTTGCTCATTCTCCCCCTCCCCCCCCCAACTTGGAAGAGCCTCTATGGAAGGAGCTCTGGGTAAGTGATGGGGATTTCCTCTGGGCTTGCAGGAACAACAGAGAAGCAGTTGGCAGGACTCAGGTAAAACACAAATCTAGGAAAGAGAGCTGAGGATTCCCCTTGGGTTTGCAGGAGCTCAAGAGAAAGGGAGACTATCCTGATAGATTGACACAGAGAGAAAGATTTCTAAAGAGCTGGCAGTTTAGTTGTAAAATCAGGCGTGTAAATAGATATCTCCTGTGTAGTTAAGAAAATCAAGTTTCCTCACTGAGCTGGCAGGTTTGTACCTCAGATTATGCCTCCCATGTCTTTAGTGATATAAATATGAGATTATTTACATGGTTGCAGGCCTATGAGCAGGACTTTGGTGTCCTGCAATACAGAGCCACCCACAATGCAGAGCAACAACAGTCCTGTGAACAGGACTTTAAGGCAGACTTTGCTGAATACCACATCCTGCATGCCCAAGTCAGGGCTGTAATCCCCAGGTGTACAGAGCTTGCGGTGGAGATTAAGAGACTTCAGGGAGTCAACTCGAGAACACAAGATGTAAAAGAGAAGAGGGTCCAGGGTCAGGACTCTATACCCAGGTTACAGGAGAGAGAAGCATGGCTGTTAGGTCTTCTCTCAGCTGTGGATGTGCTCCTGAGAGATGAACAGACAGATCACACCAGACCCCTGAGAACCCTGGAACAGACACTGGAAAGATAGAGAAGCAGAAATCCCCACAGTAGCATGGCTACAGGGAGGGCCCAGGGCAGCTCCATGACAGCATCATTAACAGCTAAAACAATGGGTGAGAGGCAGTGTAGTGGGACTGACCTTGTATACCCTGCAATTTAGAGGATCCCCAGTTGACTCTCAGTTCTTTAGCCCTGGGGACTCCTAATCCTGGGGACAGGACAAGGCTCTGACTTCCCTGTGTCCTTCTGACCACAGAGTCTCAGTATGTTCTTCATCGTGATGGAGAGAGCAGAGCGAGGGGTGACACAGCCGAGGAGTGACCCCATCAAAGATAATAACACACTAGGCCCACCTGGGCACAACCCTGTTCACACTCAGCTGCCACAGCCACATCCTATCCCAACAGAGACACACAGCAAAGTGACACAGCTTCTGGAAGGTTCTCCATCTGCCAGTTATTTCTTCAAAAGGAAAAAAAAAACTTTAAGTATTCTCAATCCATAAAATTAACAAGCAATCAACACTCAGGTCAAGATTTGAACAATCCAGTTCACATTCAGATTCTTATTCTCAGTGTGGAAGTGAGGAGCTGCAGGTCAGGGCAGCATGGAGCTGACAGGATGCAGATGTCCCCCAGTGTTTGGCTGGACCAGGAAGGTTGGCTGTGGCAGGGAACAGAGGCAGTGCAGGGACAGGGTCCTGGTGTGCAGGGGCAGCCTGGGCTCCACATTCTTCCCATTGCGCCCATAGGATCCCAGGGAACATCAGACACTGTTTTCTAAAGAGAACTGAGGGCTCTAGATGTCACAGAAGAGATCTGAACACACTGGATGTCACTCAGTCCACTCCAGGCAGCTGTCTTCATGCTAGAGAATGAGACTCATGAGTCATAACTATGAAGAAAACATTCCAACAACCCATGGATCACTCACAGGGGATTCTGGGAAACCCTGACACCCAATCAGGTCCACATTGCCCCTCCCCAATCAGGCCCCTGAGTTTCACCTGTACAATCTGGCTGAGACATATCAGAGCTCTGGGAGCTGTTGCTGCCTAGAGTAAAACATATACAGAGATATATTCATTGCCAGGTCTGACCCAGGACCCCAGACAATTCCAATAGAGAAGCTATTATGGATTACCAGGGCTCCCAACATCCCCAGCTTCACTCCAGTGGACCCAGAACAATCCCATCCCACACACTAACCTGGAGCCGGAGCATAGTCTCCTCCATTTCCACCTGTGAGAAGGAAAGCTGTGAGAGTTCAAGGAAGATCTTGTCTCTAGGAAGTGTCCAGAGCTGACAGCAGACCCAGTGGGAGACAGTAGCAATGCAGGGTGTGGATGGGTTGCCCATTAATGAGCAGAGCACACTTCTAAAGGAGGCTGAGAGAAAACTCAGACCCTGCCCTTTCCTACCTCTGTTTCTCCTACTCTTCATCACAAAAGCCACCACAGCTCCAGTGATGGCCACAGGTACAACCAGAACAACAATGAACACCATCTTGAAGTCAGTGGATGGAGGAGGCTCTGGGAAGGACAGGGACAGGAAATGAAGGTGAGGGTCATGACCCCAGCTCTCAGCCCTGACCTGCTCAGGGTCTGCAGAAGGCTCCAGCTTTCCCTGACCCCAGCTCTGCACCCACACCCTCCTTACCCCATCTCAGGGTGAGGGGCTGAGGCAGCCCCTCATGCTCCACATGGCATGTGTATCTCTGCTCCTTCCCAAGAGGCACCACCACAGATGCCCACTTCTGGAAGGTTCCATCCCCTGCAGGCCTGGTCTCCACAAGCTCCATGTCCTGGGTCAGGTC
>CM052720.1:44356139-44401920 GCA_028551405.1 Uromys caudimaculatus
CCCTGACCCCAGCTCTGCACCCACACCCTCCTTACCCCATCTCAGGGTGAGGGGCTGAGGCAGCCCCTCATGCTCCACATGGCATGTGTATCTCTGCTCCTTCCCAAGAGGCACCACCACAGATGCCCACTTCTGGAAGGTTCCATCCCCTGCAGGCCTGGTCTCCACAAGCTCCATGTCCTGGGTCAGGTCCTCGCCATCCCTCTGCCAGGTCAGGGAGATGTCAGCAGGGTAGAAGCCCAGGGTCCAGCACCTCAGGGTGACATCACCTTCAGATCTGGGGTGATGGGTCACATGTGCCTTTGGGGGATCTGTGTGGAAGATTTAAGAAATCCCACAATTAACAAGACAAACTGAAATCTAGGCAAGACACAGTTAAATCAATAATGACACTGAATTTTGTGTCTGTTTGACACTTCAACTGTCATCACACTAGGGACCTGCAGGTAGAGCTGGTCCCCTCAGCTCAGAACTGCATATTTTCTTGGGATACTCAGTAGCTAAAAGGGAATCCACATGAGCCAGTGTGTCAACATGGTCGTCCTATGTGATCTTCTATAGCATGAGACAGGTAGTCAGAGAATGGAAGACAGAATGGAAAATATATAATTTATATGTGTTTGAGTTCATATCAAAAGTAGAAATCAGGTCCATATGGCACTGGAAGGATCCCACCACTGAGACTCAACCACTGTGGTCATTTTGCTGACCTGCATTAACTGTCAGAACAAGTGAACAGCCAGTACAAAGTGTGTAGCAGAAATGTGGTGACCCTCTGACACTCTGCCTGAGAAAATGACTCCCAGACTCTGCCTCAGGGGCAACAAGGAACAGGTGTGATACACAGGATCCCTGGAGTGTGCTGTGGACCCCAGTGCAGCAACCACTGGAACACAGCGGGCTCACAGGATGTGTGGATCTTCCCTCTCACTCCAGCCCTGGATTGCAGAGGACCCTGTCTCTCAGAAAGTCCAATTCCTGACTCACTAGGGGGAGCGATGTAACTTGTGGGGACAGGGGAAGAGCAGGAGGCTTCCGGATGTTTAGTTCTGACAGGAAACAGTCTAAGTTCACAAGAATCTCTCCTTTCATGGGAACCCTGATTTAACGTGTCTAAATTATCCAGGTTAGCAGTCTCCCCTGGCACCTGTGGAGACGGATACAAATGATAACACATTTGGGCCTGGAGAAACAGGATCACTCCTGACTAAGAGCAAAATAACACATTCAAAAAAACAAAAGAAAGTATGAAATAAGATAAAGAAAAGAAAGGGAAAAAGAAAAAGAAATCCCACAATTTATATTCCTCCAGGGTACCCACAAGGGCTCATGTGACCATTCACCACTGTAGGAAGAGATAGAATTAATTGAGTTGTCAAAGGGATGCAAGCCCTGCAGACAGGGAGGGATCTGTGAGAATGTATTCTTTGCAAAGTTCTAGAAAGTGGGGAAAGCAACCTAGTGTAGGGGAGTCCATGTCTCCTATCATGTAAAGGAGACTTCTGGTCCTGAGGTGTAAGGGCTGACACACTCAGCATGACAGGAGTCAGTGTCCACAGACAGTGGGTGTGGGCAGAGATCCTGGCCTGGGAGAGGCCATGGCTGACAGAGGCTACAGGTAGAATGAAGGAAGTAGCTGTTAGGTCAGGGAAATTCTCTCCTTCCCTCCTTCCCGGGGAGAAGGCTGAGCCCTGGGAGAGTCAGTGCAGTCACTGTGATGAGGGATCAGGAGACCCAGGGACACTCTTTCCCCACTGAGACAGGGATCACCCCAACTGAGGGTTTCTGCTTCCCCAGGACTGAGCCCCAGCCCGAGGGCAGAGGGAGGAGCTGCCCGCTGCCCTTGCACCTGTGCGCAGCAGTGTCTCCTTCCCGCGCTCCAGGTATCTGCGGAGCGAATTCACGCACCGGCCCTCCAGGTAGGCCCTGTGTCTCTCTGCCTCACCAGCCTGCTCCCACTTGCGTTGGGTGATCTGCGCCGCCATGTCCGCCGCCGTCCATGTTTTCAGGTCTTCGTTCAGGGCGATGTAATCCCGGCCGTCGTAGGCGTACTGCCAGTAAGCGCGGAGGAGGCTCCCGTCCGACCCCACCACACAGCCATACATCCACTGGACGGTGTGAGAGCCTGCGTGACCTCGCGGTCAGCCCCGCCAACCGCACCGGCCCCGCCCACCCGCAATCTCCTCCAAACTGAAAGGGAAACCGGTCCTGGGTCGGTTTTGCTCCCGAACCTTGGACTTGGGACCTGGGACGTCTCTGGCCCCTGTGTGGGACGTGGAGGGCTCGTGACCTCCGACCCGGGGTCACTCACCGCCCTCGCTCTGGTTGTAGTAGCCCAGCAGGGTCCTCAGGTTCACACGGAAAATCTGCTCCTGGCCCTTGGCCCTCTGTGTGTTCCGCTCCCAATACTCCGGCCCCTCCTGCTCCATCCACCCCGCCCGGGGCTCACATTTCGGATTCTCCGCGTCGCTGTCGAAGCGCATGAACTGCGTGTCGTCCACGTAGCCGACAGCGGTGAACCGGGGCTCCCCGAGGCCGGGCCGGGACACGGCAGTGGAAAAATACCGCAGCGAGTGTGAGCCTGGGGACGGCGCGCGGTGAGACCACGACCTCCTCGCGGGATCCCGGGCGGGTATGCGGGCCGGGAGGGGAGCAGGGCGCGGGGCTCGGGACGCGGGTGAAGAAGGGGCGGAGGGTTCGGTGGGCGACGCGGGGACAGGGCCTCCCCGGTGCCGCCCCCGACCCTCCCCGCAGAAGCCTCTCAACACCGCACTCACCCGCGCGGGTCTGGGTAGGTATCAGGGCGGCCGCCAGCAGCAGGAGCAGGGTGCGCGGCGCAATTGCCCCATCTGGGATCCTGGGCATCTGAGTCCCGCGGGCTGAGTGGACTTTATAACCAGTACCGCGGCGACGCTGATTGGTTGTCTGGGATCGCACACCCAATGCAGGTGAGACATATCAACACTTCATCTTAAAGCAGAGTCGCTGGCCTGCAAGCCCCACACAGATGTAAGGGCTAGACTGAGCAGATAGGCTAGAGCAGTTGTTACAGGTTGGAGCCGCTGGTATTGGGAAAACTGGGAGGAGGGAGTGTTTAAGCAGACTGGTGGGGAACTGAGGGAGGAACGGTTGGGAGGAACGCTTGAAGGGGCTGGGCTGGAAACTGGGAGGAATGGTTGGGAAAAAAATAGATTGAGTCTCTCTCTCTCTCTCTCTCTCTCTCTCTCTCTCTCTCTCTCTCTTCTTCCCTCTTTCCCTCTTTCCTATCTAGTCATAGGGGGTCAAACCAGGAGGATAAAGGGTGAGATAAAAAGAACCAAGAAAGTAACAAAGACCAGGTACAGGTCTCTCTGTGTAGCCCTGGCTGCCCTGGAACTCACTCTGTACACTAGGCTGGTCTCAAACTCACAGAACTGTCTGCATCCGGATATGCACAACCAAGACTCAGCAAATATTCTTAATCAAATCACCATGGAAGCCTACTGATTTTTTGTTTGATCATGTAAGAAGAAAAACTGTCAACAAATGAGAGAAAGGCTAATAATAGCGAAAAAGAATGTCTCGGGCCATGAATCGGTTTCTAGACTTGAGCCAGTTTGCAGACCCAAAACTTCTTGAATGAACCAATGGTCGGTTACCCTTAGTAAGGACCTTATACAATACCTAAAAGGTTTGCTGTTCGCCTTTCTCCAATCCTTCCTTAGAGGGACCTATAGGCATTTTAGCAGGGGAGCCATACACTGTGGAAATAATCAGACTTTCCTGGGTCTATAAGATAGAGGTGCAATTTAAGGCTGATTCCTGGAGATCTTAAGAAACATTATGGTCCTTCAGTTAAAGTAGAGTGTTATGGAGGGCCAGGGAGTAATGAGGTTTTGGCAGAAGTGTGATTCCCACTAGGTCCAGTGGGTTCCTGAATTCATCTTGTGGTTATTTTTCCAGTCCCAGTATGTATAACTGGGATAGATATACTTAGAGGTTGGCAGAATTCTCACATTGGTTCCCTGACCTGTGGAGTGAGGACTGTCGTGGTTGGAAAGGCTAAATGGAAGCCTTTAGAGTTCCCTCTGCCAAGGAAAATAGTGAACCAAAGACAGTATCACATCCCTGTAGGAATCTCAGAAATTAGTGCCACCATCCATTGTCAAGTGTGATTCTCCTTGGTGAATCTGTCTTGTTCTGCACTGGCCAGATAGGAGAGTTAAAGGGAGATGTGATCAGAAGGACTGTGGTCTCTGGTAACACATATGTGCTTCAGAGGGTGGGAATTAAATCCAAGCAAGCATTCGAGATCCTTCTAATTCAGTGAAATGAAGGAATCCAGTGGGATGGGGCAAGCAGAGATATTCCATCCAAGATGAAGGAAAACTTACTGACCTGGCCCCTTCTACCACCAAGAAAGGAGCACAGTGCTTAGTTTGTCTCTTTGGGTTCTGCAGACAGCACATTCCTCACTTAGATCTGTTACTCTGGCCCACATGCCTACTGAGTCAGAAAGCTGCTAGCTTTGTGTGTGTCCTGAAACAGGCAAAGGCTCTTCAACAGGTCCAGGCTGCTGTTCAGGATGTTCCAAATACTGGACATAGGACCCAGCAGGCATGATGGTACGTGAGGTGTCAGTCACAGAGAAGGAAGTTGTTTGGAGCCTTTGGCAGGCCCCATGAGTGAATCCCAGAGGAGACCTTTGGGAATTTGGAACAAGGCTCCACCATCCTATCAAACAACTATTTCCCCTCTGAGAGACAGCTCTTAGCCTTGGTGGCAACTGAACATTGGACAATGGGCCACCAAATTACCGATTGACCTGCTCTGCCTATAATGAGTTGGATGTTATCTGACCCACAAAGTCATAAAATAGGGCACACACAGCAGTGACCTATTATCAAATGGAAGAGGTCTAAATGTAATCAGGACTGTACAGGTCCTATAGGCACAAGGAAGTTCCATGAAGAATTTACCCAAATGCCTACGGTCTCTACTCCTGTTCCAATGTCACCGGCTGCCATGCACGCACCTACAGCCTCTTGAGGTGCCTTATTATTGCAAGACTAAGGAAGAAGAGACTAGGGCCTGTCTTGCTCATAGTTCTGCCTGTTGTGCACCCACCAGCAGAAGTGGACAGCTCCAGCATTACAACCCCTTTCTTGGATAACCCTGAAAGACACTTGTGAAGGCAAATCTTCACAGTGGGTGGAAGTTCAGGCCAAACACATGTTCATACATTTTATTTGCAAGGTGAAATGTCCAGGTATGTGATGTTCTCTAATTCATGGGCTGCAGCTAATGGATTGGCTGGGGGGACAGGGACATGGAAAGAGCATAATTGGAGTCATCTGGGGAAGAAGCGCGGTCATAGGTCTCTCCAAATGGGGGAAGGGCGTGAAGACACTTGTGTCCCATGTGCATCCTCATCAAAAGGTGATGTCAGCTGGGAAGAAGTTCACTAATCAAGTAGGTAGGTGACCCATTCTGTGGAAAATCAATCTCTTTACCCAGCCATCAAAACAGCCATGGTGGCAGAGATGGGGATTATGGATGGCCTCAACCATATGGACTTCCACTTACTATGGCCAGCCTGGTTACAGCTGCTGCTGAAAGCCAATCTGCCAACAGCAGAGGCCAACACTGAGCCCCGGATATGGCACTCATCCTCAAGGTGACTAGCCAGCCACCTGGTGGCAGGTTGACTACAGTGGACCAGGTCTTTCATGGAAAGGACACACTTGGTACTTCCTGGGGTAGATTCTCATTCTGACTGTGGCTTTGCCTTTCCTGCATGTGATGCTTCTGCTGAAAGCACCATCAGTGAACTTACAGACTGCCTTATCCACCATCATGCCATTCCACACAGAGTTCCACGGGGTATTCTGACCAAGGAACTCACTTCACAGCAGGAGAAGTGTGACAGTGGGCCCATGGTCATGGAGTCTTCTGGTCTTACCATGTTCTCCACCAACCTCAGGCACCTGGCTTGACAGAAACATGGGATGACTGTCTGAAGACACAGTTACAGTGCTCATTAGGTGACAGCAGCCTGCAGGGCTGAGTCAGGAAGTGTAGGCCTTTCTTGGTCCTTCCGGTGGATGAATAAAGACACAGAGACTTATTATTATTATTTATGAAAGCTTAGATGCTTAGCTTGTCCAACTTTCAGGTATTCTAACCTGAGGAGTACTGGCCTATGTCCGTCACGTGACCTGTTCTTTCATTTTCTCTCTCTCACAGTCACGGTCCTTCCCCATGTCATGCTGTGAATCCTCCTGCCTCTGATTCTCCTTCCAGAGGCCCTCCTCAGCCAGGAAGTCCCACCTTCACTCTCCTGACTAGACATTGCCATCATTCTAAGAAAGGGACAGCAGTGTTAGGAGGGGTAATTGATGCCGATCGTCAAGGGGAATTTAGATTGTCTCTCCACAGCGAGGCAAAGAAGGATCCCATCTGGAGTGCAGGAGATCCTGTAGGGCTTCACTGAGCACTACCATGTCCTGTGATTAAAGTCCACGGGAAACTCCGACAGCCTAATCCAGGCAGGATGACAAAGGGCACAGAGCCCTCAGGGATGGTGGTGTGGTCACTCCTCAAAGAAAGAAGCTAAGGTGCTTCTTCTACTGAGGTGCTTTCTGAAAGAGAGAAAATGCAGAATGGGTAGTAGGGAAAGGTAGTTATTTATATCAGTCAGGAAAGCTGGAGGTCTGTCCCAGGACACTGAAGAGGACAGACACAGGAAGCACAGGAGCAGTAACTAAGGACACGGCAGGAAATACTGTGAAATAAGTGGGAACATATATTATGAGCTAGCTGGTGAACCAGAGACAGCTATTTTAGCAAGACGTTAGCATATAAGTTTCAGAGTCCTTACTTCTCTAAATAAAGAGGCTGGGTGAAAAACATAGAGTTACAGTGATGTATACCAGAGTGGCCACGTGACCATTGCAGAAATGAGGATTATAACTGAGCCATGCATTTCTGTTGTATTGGTTATGAATGTATTTGTACAGATATTGTACTTTCTTTTCTGTTTCTTTATCATACGATGTAACATCAATTTAGAGAATTATCAATGTTTATCATATTAAATTTGAGACACTAAAAGAATGTCCCTCAAGGAACATTGTCACTTTTTTCTAAATTTATAATGCATTTGCGATTGTACAAGTGATAGTTATCTCATGTTTCAATATTATTATGATCTGGTTATTGATTTCATTTGGAAGTTAATCATGACACAAGGAGACATGATTGTGTGTCAGGGTGTATTTCATGAAATTAATAAGTGGTGTTTTTTCTCTAACCCAGCTTGCTCCCATATAATTGACACAGAGAGACTATGGTTTATTCAATCAGCTTTAAGGCAGCCAGGGATTTTTCCTTCAGCCCCAAACCTCTGTTTTGCGGTTTTCACAGGTCCTTATGATCTTTGGGCTGAAACACAACTTCTGAGTGAGATTACACCACAGGCTCCTCACCTAATTGTTACTCAACACCACCTCTCCAGTCATGGTGACGTAGACAGACAGACAGACAAACACACACACACACACACACACACACACACACACACACACACATGCACCACGTGTGATCCCAGCCCTTGGCATCCTGAGGTGAGGCAGGAGGATGAAGAATTTAAGGTCGGGACTTGAGAGATGACTGAGACAAAGTGGCTCCCGGTCCTTCCTTCCTGCTCTAACCTAAGGGCCACTCAGTAAAATGTCCCACAGGAGCTGTCCAAAATGGGGCTCCTGTTAAAATGAAGGCTCCACTACATCTCCTCAGCCTGAGGACCTCACAGGAGCTGTCCACGGTGGCGACACCTCTCCAGTCCCCTCCTGTCCCTAGCAGCCCCACAGAAATGGCACCTCAGCAAAAGCCAGCTGCATCTGGGAAGGACTTCCCACTCAAACCCGACGGGCCCGATGCCAGGGAAAAGGGGGTGAAAAAAAAGCTAGCAATCCCTGAGCAGAATAATCCCATGACAGCGACATGGCTCCGCCTACCAAAGGTGTATGGGAGGAGCTAGAGTTCTTTTATAAGCAATTGGACCTTGGACAGAGCTCATGCTCGCTCGCTCTCCCCCCCCCCCCCCCCGCACCCCCCAGCTTGGAAGAGCCTCTATGGAAGGAGCTCTGGGTAAGTGATGGGGATTTCCTCTGGGCTTGCAGGAACAACAGAGAAGCAGTTGGCAGGACTCAGGTAAAACACAGATCTAGGAAAGAGAGCTGAGGATTCCTCTTGGATTTGCAGGAGCTCAAGAGAAAGGGAGACTATCCTGATAGATTGACACAGAGAGAAAGAGATTTTTTTCTAAAGAGCTGGCAGTTTAGTTGTAGAATCAGGCGTGTAAATAGATATCTCCTGTGTAGTTAAGAAAATCAAGTTTCCTCACTGAGCTGGCAGGTTTTTACCTCAGATTATGTCTCCCATGTCTTTAGTGATATAAATATGGGATGATTTACATGGTTACAGGCCTATGAGCAGGACTTTGGTGTCCTGCAATACAGAGCCACCCACAATGCAGAACAACAACAGTCCTGTGAACAGGACTTTAAGGCAGGCTTTGCTGAATACCACATCCTGCACGCCCAAGTCAGGGCTGTAATCCCCAGGTGCACAGAGTTGCAGTGGAGATTAAGAGACTTCAGGGAGTTAACTCCAGAACACAAGATGTAAAAGAGAAGAGAGTCCAGGATCAGGACTCTGTACCTAGGTTACAGGAGAGAGAAGCATCGCTGTTAGGTCTTCTCTCAGCTGTGGATGTGCTCCTGAGAGATGAACAGACAGATCACACCAGACCCCTGAGACCCCTGGAACAGACACTGGAAACACGGAGAAGCAGAAATCCCCACAGTAACATGGCTGCAGGGATCGCCCGGGCAGCTCCATGACAGCATCATTAGCAGCTAAAACAATGGGTGGGAGGCAGGGTTGTGGGACTGACCTTGTACACCCTGCACTTTAGAGGATCCCCAGTTGACTCTCGGTTCTTTAGCCCTGGGGGCTCCTAATCCTGGGCACAGGGCAAGGCTCTGGGCTTCCCTGTGTCTTTCTGACCACAGAGTCTCAGTATGTTCTTCATCGTGATGGAGAGAGCAGAACGAGGGGTGACACAGCCGAGGAGTGACCCCATCAAAGATAATAACACACTAGGCCCACCTGGGCACAACCCTGTTCACACTCAGCTGCCACAGCCACATCCTATCCCAACAGATACACACAGCAAAGTGACACAGACTCTGGAAGGTTCTCCATCTGCCAGTTATTTCTTCGAAAGAAAAAAAAATTCTAAGTATTCTCAATCCATGAAATTAACAAGCAATCAACACTCAGGTTGAGATTTGAACAATCCAGTTCACATTCAGATTCTTATTCTCAGTGTGGAAGTGAGGAGCTGCAGGTCAGGGCAGCATGGAGCTGACAGGATGCAGATTTCCCCAAGTGTTTGGCTGGACCAGGAAGGTTGGCTGTGGTAGGGAACAGAGGCAGTGCAGGGACAGGGTCCTGGTGTGCAGGGGCAGACTGGGCTCCACAGGTCTTCACATTGAGCCCATAGGATCCCAGCGAACATCAGACACTGTTTTCTAAAGAGAACTGAGGGCTCTAGACGTCACAGGAGAGACCTGAACACACTGGATGTCACTCAGTCCACTCCAGGCAGCTGTCTTCATGTTAGAGAATGAGATTCATGAGTCATCACTATGAAGAAAACATTCCAACAACCCAGGGATCACTCACAGGGGATTCTGGGAAACCCTGAAACCCAATCAAGTCCACATTGCCCCTCCCCAATCAGGCCCCTGAGTTTTACCTGTACAATCTGGGAGAGACACATCAGAGCTCTGGGAGCTGTCCCTGCCTGGGGTAAAACATATACAGAGATATATTCATTGCTAGGTCTGACCCAGGACCCCAGACAATTCAAATGGAGAAGTTATTATGGATTCCCAGACCTCCCAACATCCCCAGCTTCACTCCAGTGGCCCCAGGACAATCCCGCCCCACACGCTAACCTGGAGCCGGAGCATAGTCTCCTCCATTTCCACCTGTGAGAAGGAAAGCTGTGAGAGTTCAAGGAAGATCTTGACACTAGGAAGTGTCCAGAACTGACAGCAGACCCAGTTGGAGACAGTAGCAATGCAGGGTGTGGATGGGTTTCCCATCAATGAGCAGAGCACACTTCTAAAGGAGGCTGAGAGAAAACTCAGACCCTGCCCTTTCCTACCTGTGTTTCTCCTCACCTCCTTATAACAGCCACCACAGCTCCAGTGATGGCCACAGGTACAACCAGAACAGCAATGATCGCCATGTTGGAATCAGTGGATGGAAGAGGCTCTGGGAAGGACAGGGACAGGAAATGAAGGTGAGGGTCATGACCCCAGCTCTCAGCCCTGACCAGCTCAGGGTCTGCAGAAGGCTCCAGCTTCCCCTGACCCCAGCTCTGTACCCACAGCCTCCTTACCCCATCTCCGGTGAGGGGCTGAGACAGCCCCTCATGCTCCACATGGCATGTGTATCTCTGCTCCTTCCCAAGAGGCACCACCACAGATGCCCACTTCTGGAAGGTTCCATCCCCTGCAGGCCTGGTCTCCACAAGATCCATGTCCTGGGTCAGGTCCTCCCCATCCCTCTGCCAGGTCAGGGAGATGTCAGCAGGGTAGAAGCCCAGGGCCCAGCACCTCAGGGTGACATCACCTTCAGGTCTGGGGTGATGGGTCACATGTGCCTTTGGGGAATCTGTGTGGAAGATTTAAGAAATCTCACAATTAACAAGACAAACTGAAATCTAGACAAGACACAGTTAAATCAATAATGACACTGAATTTTGTATCTTTTCAACACTTCAACTGTCATCACACTAGGGACCTGCAGGTAGAGCTGGTCCCCTCAGCTCAGAACTGCACATTTTCTTGGGGGACTCAGAAGCTAAGAGGGAATCCACATGAGCCAGAGTGTCAACATGGTCGTCCTATGTGATGTTCTATAGCATGAGACAGGCAGTCAGAGAATGGAAGACAGAATGGAAAATATATAATTTATATGTGTTTGAGATCATATCAAAATTAGAAAGTAGGGCCATATGGTACTGGAAGGGTGCTAGCACTGAGGTACAACCACTGTGATCATCTTGCTGACCAGCATTAACTGTCAGTCCAAGTGAACAGCCATCACAAAGTGTGTAGCAGACATGTGGTGAACCGCTGACACTCAGCCTGAGAAAATGACTCCCAGCCCCTGCCTCTGAGTGGACAAGGTACAGGTGTGATACACAGGATCCCTGGAGTGTGCTGTGGACCCCAGTGCAGCGCTCACTGGAACACAGCGGGCTCACAGGATGTGTGCATCTTCTGTCTCACTCCAGCCTTGGATTGCAGAAGACCCTGTCTCTCAGAAAGTCCAATTCCTGACTCACTAGGGGCAGCGATGTAACTTGTGGGACAGAGGAAGAGCAGGAGGCTTCTAGATGTTTAGTTCTGACAGGAAACAGTCTAAGTTCACAAGAATCTCTCCTTTAATGGGAACCCTGATTTAACTAGTCTAAATTATCCAGGTTAGCAGTCTCCCCTGGCACCTGTGGAGACGGATACAAATGATAACACAAGGGCCTGGAGAAACAGGATCACTCCAGTGCAGACAAAAACCGACTGGAAGCAAAATAACGCCTTAAAAGAAAAAGAAAAAGAAAAAAGAAAGTACGAAATAAGAAAAGAAAGGGAAGGGAAAAAAAGAAAAAGAAATCCAGAATTTATATTCCTCCAGGGTACCCCCTAAGGGCTCATGTGACCACTCACCACTGTAGGAAGAGATAGAATTAATTGGGTTGTCAAAGGGATGCAAGCCCCGCAGACAGGGAGGGATCTGTGAGAATGTATTCTTTGCAAAGTTCTAGAAAGTGGGGAAAGCAACCTAGTGTAGGGGAGTCCATGTCTCCTATCACGTAAAGGAGACTTCTGGTCCTGAAGTGTAAGGGCTGACACACTCAGCGTGACAGGAGTCAGTGTCCACAGACAGTGGGTGTGGGCAGAGATCCCAGCCTGGGAGAGGCCATGGCTGACAGAGGCTACAGGCAGAATGAAGGAAGCAGCTGTTAGGTCGGGGAAATTCTCTCCTTCCCTCCTTCCCAGGGAGAAGGCTGAGCCCTGGGAGAGTCAGTGCAGTCACTGTCATGAGGGATCAGGAGACCCAGGGACACTTTCCCCACTGAGACAGGGGACCACCCCAGCTGAGGGTTTCTTCCTCCCCAGGACTGAGCCCCAGCCCGAGGGCAGAGGGAGGAGCTGCCCGCGGCCCCTGCACCTGTGCGCAGCAGCGTCTCCTTCCCGCGCTCCAGGTATCTGCGGAGCGACTCCACGCACTCGCCCTCCGTGTAGGCCCTGCTTATCTCTGCAACATCAGCCTGCTCCTACTTGTGTCAGGTGATCTGCGCCGCCGTGTCCGCTGCCGTCCACGTTTTCAGGTCTTCGTTCAGGGCGATGTAATCGCGGCCGTTGTAGGCGTACTGCCAGTTTGCGCGGATGAGGTGCCCGTCCGACCCCACCTCACAGCCACACAGCCCCTGGATCGTGTGAGAGCCTGCGGGACTCCGCGGTCAGTCCAGCCCCGCCCACCCCGAACTTCTCCAAACTGAAAGGGAACCCAGTCCCGGGTCGGTTCTGCTCCCGAACCTCGGACTTGGGACCCGGGACGTCTGTGGCCCGCGTGTCAGGACGTGGAGGGCTCGTGACCTCCGACCCGGGGTCACTCACCGCCCTCGCTCTGGTTGTAGTAGCGGAGCAGGGTCCTCAGGTTCACTCGGAAAATCTGCTTGTGGCCCTTGGTCCTCTGTGTCTGCTGCTCCCAATACCTCCGGCCCCTCCTGCTCTATCCACCGCGCCCGCGGCTCATCTCTCGGATTCTCCGCGTCGCTGTCGAAGCTCACGAACTGCGTGTCGTCCACGTAGCCGACTTCCATGAACCGCGGCTCCCCAAGGCCGGGCCGGGACACGGCGATGAAGAAATACCGCAGCGAGTGTGAGCCTGGGGACGGCGCGCAGTGAGACCCCGACCTCCCTCTGGGATCCCGCGCGTGTGCGAGGGCCGGGAGGGGAGTAGGGCGCGGGGCTCGGGACGCGGGTCGAGAAGGGACGGAGGGTCCGGTGGGCGATGCGGGGACACAGCTTCCCCGGTGCCGCCACCGCCCCTCCCCGCAGAGGCCGTTTCCCTCCCCACCATGCACTCACCCGCGCGGGTCTGGTTCGGGGCCAGAGCGGTTGCCAGCAGCAGGGTCGGGATGGGGCGGCCGCCAGCAGCAGGAGCAGTGTGCCCCGCGCAATAGCCCACATCTAGGATCCGGGGGGGTCTGAGTCCCGCGGGCTGCGTGGACTTTATAACCAGTACCGCGTCGACGCTGATTGGTTCCCCGGAATCCAATGGGGGTGAGACCTGCGAACGCGTCATCAGTGTCCGAGCTGAAGGACTTGACCCTGATTAGGAGCAGAAGTGAAACTGGGGAGATGGAGAATCCCCAGCCCTGGGCTTCCCCACCCCTGACCTCACCCCTGACCTCACCGCCTGGAGACTAAGACTTAGTCTGAACCCTGTGCTGCGGACAGAGCGCTGTTTGTCATGGTGTCTCCGAGTTCTGACCCAGAAGCTATCAGGACGCCAGGAGAGACCCGCAGGCCAGACTCTCTGTGTCCTCTACTCCACCCTTCCTTCTTTTCAGAAGTCAGACCCTGAAGTCTTCAAGAAGCAAAGCCACTTCCAGGAAAACATTGGCAACACAAGCGGTTGGGGATGCAGTGGAGAGATGCTTCTCCTTAAAACAGAGGCGCTGGGCTGCAAGCCCCACACGGACCCGCAGAGACTTGGCTTTGTGTTCACCTGCAGAGGGCGGCTCACACCTCCTAGCCTTACTGTAAAGAGGAGACTGCCTCTTCCCTCAGGATCTGTTTTCTCAGCCTAGGGCTTAGACTCAGACTCCTCATGTTTCTTCCCGGATGAAGCCTCTGTGGCTTCAGATGGGTGTGTTTTATTTACAAGGATCTTCATTCTCAGTCCTGAGATTGTCTGTGTGGACCTGGGTCATTGTCACGGTGCTTGTCCACTGGGAAGAGGATTTTTGTACCAATGGGAACATAAATTTTATGAATCACTCCATTCTCCATGGTTCGTTCCAAGGTTCTCCAATGTTTATCCAAACGTGGTTAACATTAGGGGCTGTAGGGTGGTGTATATCTGTACTGTGGGAAGTCCCATGCACCCCCCTTTTTAATTATCCCACCAATAGGGACCATCCTCTATAGGTATTAATGTCCTTAAGGCATTATGAGTCTGTATGTGAAGGAAACAAGCAAAGGAATCAGCGCTGGAAGTGGCATTTGGGTATATAGAAATTATAATGGGTTTCTGACATCCTGCTAGTGAGCAGTCTCCAGACCCAATTATCTGGTTCTTCCCATGATATGTTTCCCTGAAGTTAAACAAGCAAGGCATAGTGTTAGGAGTGGGGCTAGCGGGGGGGGGAGGGGGGGGGACAGCGGCATTGAGCTGTTTCATTGAGGACATGAATGTCCTTCCAGGTGATCTCTTTGTGTGTCCTCAGGTGCCTGCATGGTCACCTCTTTGTTTTTTCTGTGATCCCCAGGCGTGCCATCTTTCTGACTGACAGGGTCTCGGCAGACATTGCAGGCTGGCACCCAGACAGGGTGAGGCTGGTCCTGTGGAAAGATACAAACAAATCCATGTTCTACTGTTACTCGGGAATCCGTCCGTCCCCCTCCAACACCTGTCAAATGGGCCCTTCAAACTGACCAGGATGGGTGGTATAGGTGGTAGTTGACTCCAGTGACAGACAACAGGAGGTTTGCCTTGGGTGGCATAGACATTGAACACAATCAGTGTGAATAATGCCAGGTTTAATTCAGTATTTGCTGGTAGGAAGCCTCGTGTTTAATTAATTATTTTTTAAGTATTTGATTTGTTCTCTCAATGACAGCTTGGCCCTGAGAGTTGTGAGGGATACCAGTGTGGTGGACAATTTTCCAAGTCTTGCAGAAATTGTAGAATTGATGGCTCTTGAATGCCAGGCCAGTATCACTTTTGATATGGAGAGGGACCCCCATAATAGCAAAAGTGGAGAGCATGCCATTAATTAGGTTTTTTATGGGAATGGGTATCAACGGTAACGAATATAAATTTCTGTGTAATGAATGATGGGATGTGGGTAACATCATTCTTGAAAGAGGACATTAGCCTTAAAGCGTCTGGGATTGGTGCCCAATTGTTGTATAGCAGGGGTTCGAATTAGGGAGGCACGGAAGGAGCAAGTTCTGAGGGTGTGTTTGAGGTATTTTATGGGGGCATTGGGGAATTCGAGCTGTAGCCCTTTCAGGGGAGGTTAGCTGACGGGAGTTCTTTAACAGTGAGGGGTGACATAGTAAAGGCCCCAGTTGTGGCAATCTTACCGGCTGGTGTGTTGCCATCAGAGAGGGGTCCAGTGAGGGATGAGTGTGACCGCACATGGCTGATTAAAAATGGAATATGTTCTAGTTTAAAGTATTTTTGAAATCTTAATTATTAGTTGGGAAAGAGGGTCACCGCCAAGTCTGACATAGAAGCAGGCTAGCCACGGGAGTTAGCTGATCATATAAATGGTGTCTGAATATAGATTAGCTGTTTCTTTCAGGTACGTTAAGACCAGGAAGATGAGCCAAGCAGTGGTGGCGCACGCCTTTAATCCCAGCACTCGGGAGGCAGAGGCAGGCGGATTTCTGAGTTCGAGGCCAGCCTGGTCTACAGAGTGAGTTCCAGGACAGCCAGGGCTATACAGAGAAACCCTGTCTCTAAAAAACAAAAACAAAACAAAAACAAAAACAAAAGACCAGGAAGGTGGAATACAGTTCTTTAAATTGGGAAGATTTATCTGTGAGAGCGGGGAAATGTGACTCAGAGCTGGTGTCTCTTTGGTATACTGTGTAGATGGCATCCTGTGGCTCTCCATCCGTGAAAACTGTGGGGCTATGGGATAGCAGACCAAGAGAGCAGTGGAGGAGGAAGCCACCTAAAGACTGGTGTGGCTGCAGGAATTTATCTTTGGGGTAACAGTTGTCTGTCTGTCCTGGGAAGCCAATGAGGCTATTAGCAAAGAGGTGTGGTTTCCCAGGAGCCATTGGATGTCTGGGAGGGGAAGGGTAAAACAGTTACATCAGGTTCCTTACCTATAGTTTTAAGGTCTGCTCTCTCCCCGTCCTTATTATAGTGGATAAAGTGTCAACTTCGGTTAGTAGTTGAGGTGCTCCCCTTATTGGCTCATGGAGCCATCCTAGGATCCCCATGGGGGAACACTTGAATATAAGGACCTGGATTGGGTGTTGTAGATCATGATGAGCCAGGTGTTTCTAACGTGGTTTTTAATAGAACAAAGGGTCTCTCTGGCTGTTGGCATCAGGGAGAGAGGAGAGAAGGGGTCCTTGTCACCCATAAGTAAATCAAATAGAGGCTGTCCTTGCCTGGTATGGGGAGCTAAGGTCTAAGCCAATTAATATTGCCTAAGAAGTTTTGAAGTGTATTTAGGGTTAATGCATTGAGGTATTGACTTTAGGTACTGAGAAGGCAGTTAGAGGGTTAGGCCTGGGGTGTACATAAACAGACTTGCTTAAAGCAGCCAGCAGGGAGTAAGTTCTAATTTATTAATGGAGAGGGGTTGTCCTTGTTGTGGTCCTATTTGTTGATTATGTATTTCATTTTTCCTAGCCTGCACCTGACTGACATTCATCCTAAACAAGGCTTCCCACTGTGCACACAGGAGACAAAGAGAAGTAGCTCAGCATACATCTCTCCAGTCTAGGGAGTTAAAGGTCTCTCCTGAAGCTTCGTATATAGACTTGATTCAAGGGCCTGAATTCCATCCTCACAGGCAGCTTTGCATAATTCTTTTAAGTCTGTTACTGGGAGGGGATACCAAGCAAGTGAATCTTGTCTTGATACATGTAGATTAACAGGGAAGGTCCCTATGGATGGAGGTTCTGGATCTCTGGGCCACTGTGGCTGAGCATAATTGTTCCCAGTGTTTCTGAGATTACAGAGCTGCTCTGCCTGGGGGTTTGGTGGAGGTTCTGTAGGTGTAAGCATTTCTGCTCAGATGGAAGGGTATCTTGGGACTCAGAAGCCCAGGAACTACAGGGCTCTGAGATGGGACAGTGTCCCAAGGGAAGGGCATCCTGAGACATGGGAGCCCAGGAACCACACAGCTCTGAGAGGAAGCCTCCTTAGCAGAGGCCTTGCAGCTCCCACAGAAGGCTCTCCCCAGCTGAGCTGAGGTGGTCAGGAGCCTCAGCCCCACTCCTTCTCTTCACTTCTTCTCTTCATTGCTTCTTTTCTTCTTGGCTTCTTCTGATGAGAGAGAGTCACACTAGGCAGCAAACCTCATGAAAGAGAGTTATTGGAGGATCCAGGGTGTGGAGGGACGAGTCCAGGAATGGCTGCCTCTGCTCCTGGGAGAGAACAGCAGGGAATTGGACAAAGGGCAGGGCTTATATAGGATTTCTGAGGGGGCGGAGCTTCTCAGGGCAGAGATTTCCAGAGTGAGGATTGGTGGGCTTTCAAGTCAGTTTGGGGGAGCTCAGGGATTGGTGGGTTTTCCTGCTCAGGGATTGGTAGCTTTTCTTCACAGCTTTTCCCTGCATTGGGCCGGTGGGTTAAGGTGAGAAGTCTTTCCAGCTGCAGCTAGCTTTTGCTGAGGCGCCATCTCTTGAACTTCAAAGTCATCTCTTGACTTTCAAAGGCAAGCAAAAGCCCATAGGCTTTAGAAGGGTCCCGTGATGAGTTCTGTTCTTACCCAGAACTCAGGTGAATTGTAAGTAAGATGGCTCCCCAAACCAGAAATTTCTCGTGAGAAAGACAATGAGCTTATTCTCTCAGGGGGCACTGGACAGATTATGACTGATGGGGTAGGGGCTTACTTGCTTTTCTCACAACAATAGTAACGTAAGAAAGAAGCTATTTTGGCTTGTGATTTGATGGTGCTGATCATCTGGGGAAGACGTGGTGAGAGAGGTTTGAGACATTGTGGCAGAAGTGTGAGGCAGTGGTCTCATTTCATCACCGGGAGAAGTGGGATACACATGACGATGTAAATACATTATGTCCGCTTTTCCTTTCCCAGACCTGTTCCCAGAATGACAATGCTGGGACTAATTATTCATTAATAAATGTCCAGGCCATAAGCTTTGACTCACTTCCTAACTAGGTTTATCCTAGTCAGGGTTTCCATTCCCGCACAAACATCATGACCAAGAAGCAAGTTGGGGAGAAAAAGGTTTATTCAGCTTACACTTCCACATTGCTGTTCATCACCAGAGGAAGTCAGGACAGGAACTCACACAGGGTAGGAACCTGGAGGCAGGAGCTGATGCAGAGGCCATGGAGGGATGTCACTTACTGGCTTGCTTGCTTCCCCTGGCTTGCTCAGCTTGCTCTCTTATAGAGCCCAAGACTACCAGCCCAGGGATGGCACCACCCACAATGGACCCTCCCCCCTTGATCACTAATTGAGAAAATGCCTTACAGCTGGATCTCATGGAGGCATTTCCTCACCTGAAGCTCCTTTCTCTGTGGTAACTCCAGCTTGTGTCAAGCTCACACACAAAACCAGCCAGTACACCATAAGAAAGAGAATGTAGCATATTTATGAATGGATGCAGAGGGTCCACCACAGACCGGCTGGAATCACCTTTCGTTCATCATAGTCTGTCCAGTCACACGCACAGTCTGTAGGCAACAAGCCGGGTTACAGTAAGCACCAGGAAAGCCAGGCTTAAGTTTAAATGAGTATAGCTGCTGTTTCTGGGGTGTTCTCTGAATCCTTGTAAGTGGAGGGGAATTTCTGTGTGCATCTAGAGATACAGGGTGAGTCTTGTTGGCATCGGTGTGGTACAGTAAGGTTCCCTTAGCATCCTGCACCTCCTTTAGAGTGTTTCCGTAACAGAGTAACCATCAGCAAAGGTAGGGCTGATCTGAACAACTTGCTAAATTCGAATGTGCACCCATGTTGTATGACGGAATTGTCCTGGTAGACTTGAAACCCCTCTTCTCACTCCAAAAGTAACGATGGCACCAAAGTCCACCTTGGTGAGCCAGTGAGATTTTATTGGGTTACCAGGAGTAGGGGTGATGGGTTACTGTGGTGGTTGGCCTAGAGTATGGCACTATTAGATGTGGCCTTGTTGGAGTGGGCATGGCTTTGTTGGAGGAAGGGTGTCACTGTGGAGATAGGCAATGAGACCCTCCTCCTAACCACACTAGGTCTTCTGCCAGCAGCCTCCAGATGAAGATGTAGAACTCTCAGCTCCTCCTGCACCACGCCTGCCTGGATGCTGCCACGCTCCCACCTTGATGATAATGGACTGAACCTCTGAACCTGTAAGCCAGCCCCAATTAAATGTCCTTACAAGAGTTGTCTTGGTCATGGTGTCTGTTCACAGCAGTAAAACCCTAACTAAGACAGTGGTTCACACACTACACCTACATCCCCAGAATCTTCTCAGGAGGAGGGGTGATTCCAAGGCAGCTGAGAGCCGGGCAGTGGTGGTACACATCTTTAATCCCAGCACTCGGGAGGCAGAGGCAGGTGGATTTCTGAGTTTGAGGCCAGCCTGGTCTACAGAGTGAGTTCCAGGAAAGCCAGGGCTACACAGAGAAACCCTGTCTCGAAAAACTAAAAAAGAAAAAGAAAAAAAAGAAAACCCAGCTGCCATGATGACAAACTACTGAAAAGCTTGCTTGCATTTCAGTTGCTGTAAATAACATGACTTAGATTCTTCCCAGTGGGCAGGGGCTCTGAGCATGTTCCCCAGGTCATTGTGAGCACAAGACAGCTCAGGACTGTTACGGAAGAGCAGAGACAAAAGCTTGCTCACCTGCTTCTGCCAGGTGGGGTTCTGTTTAACTGGCAGGGTGTTTAAGTGAGCAGGTCTGTCCAGCCTTCAAGTGTGTAATGAAAGTGTAAATGAAAAGAATAAAAGCTTGTCAGCATTGTTAGCTCTTGCTTCCAGGGAGGCTTGCATTCTCTCAGATGTCTCACAATCTACTACGTGGCGCTCAATATATTTTTTAATGATTTATTTTTATTTCATGTGCATTGGTGTTTTGCCTACATGTATGTCTGTGTGAGGGTGTGGGAGTCTCTGGAACTGGCGTTTCAAACAGTTGTGAGCTGCTATGTGGATGCTGGGGATTGAACCTGGCTCCTCTAGATGAGCAGCCAGTGCTCTTAACCAGAGTCATCTCTCCAACCTCTGATTTCTTTTTTTTCTAGAGATGGTTGGAATAGGGCAGCAGCTGTACTGGCATTTTGGAAGGGTTAAGGGGTTGCACCGGTTATAGGATTTGAATCTTGGGAATCTCCTGTTAGACATCTGCCTCTCCCTCTCTAGGGCTTTTATGGAAACTGTACTGCGTGAGAACCAAACTCACAGTGACATGTCTCAGGATTTTTATTGCTGTAGTAAACACCATGACCAAGGAATCTTGGGGAGGAGTTTATTTGGCTTACAATTCCACATCACTGTTCATCATCAAAGGAAGTCAGGACAGGAAGTCAAATACGGCAGGAACCTGGAGGCAGGGGCTGATGCGAAGGCTATGGAAGAGTGCTGCTTACTGGCTTGCTCAGCCTGCTCTCCCCCCCCAAGATTGGGTTTCTCTGACAGCTCTGGCTTTGAACTCATAGAGATCTGCCTGCCTGCCCCCCAAGTGCTGTACCACCATGCCCAGAAATCAGCCTTTCATTTTTCCCACTATTCACTTTGCAGGCTCCCCGTCTCCTTTTAGTCCTCCCCTCACACATTCCTTCCCCTCATCCTCCCTCCCCTTTTCAAGCCCAGTCCTGTTTTCTTATAGAGCCCAGGACCACCAGCCCTTCTCTATCACTCACTGATTAAGAAAATGCCTTACAGGCTTGCCTGCAGCCCAATCCTATGGAGTTTTCTTAACTGAGGCTCCCTCCTGTGATGGACATAGCTTGTGTCAAGTTGACATATAAAACTATCCAGCACGCGTGGCTGGGCAAAGGGAAACCTAGCAAGGCTTTAGTCTGGCTTTCTCTGTGAACATCCATCCCTTCCCCAGGATGTGGTGGCCAGATCTCTTCAGAAATGATGATCTCAGGAGCAGAGGGCTAAGTGGCAAGAGCACTTGCTGCTCTTGCAGAAACCCCAGCTTTGATGTACAGGTGGCTCACAGCCCTCTGTAACCTGCTCCACAGGACCCAGTGCCCTCTGCTGGCCTCCACAGGCAGTGCACATGCAGTGCATTTAGATAGATGCTGTCAAAACTTGTAAACATACAGTAAGATATCCTGAAAATAAAAACAAAGAACGAGCAGGGCAGTGGTGGCGCACGCCTTTAATCCCAGCACTTGAGAAGCAGAGGCAGGCGGATTTCTGAGTTCGAGGCCAGCCTGGTCTACAAAGACCAGCCTGGTCTACAAAGTGAGTTCCAGAACAGCCAGGGCTACACAGAGAAACCCTGTCTCTAAGAAAGAAAAAAAAAAGAAACAGAACAAGACAGAGACTGAGGCATTTGGCCATATGTAAAGGTAGTTCAGCCTGAGAGACCCTGACTGTGGGAAAGCTCTTCTGTGCAGACTATCCTCTTTGCTAACCCAGGGAGGCAGAGAGAGGTGCAGCCAAGGGCACCGAAGGTATGAGACCTTTGCTGTGCTCTGGGGCATGTCTTTCTGCAGACATCCATTTCCCCAAGCGAGCAAGAGCAATACCACTCACCCCTTCTGAGGCACGCCCACCCACATGACCTCCCTTACAACACCCATTAGTGCTGAGGCTGGCAACACAACTGCAGTTGTGTGGATCTGAAATCTCAAACCAGCAACATGAGTTCCAGCCTGTCTGGCCAGTCTGGGCAGGCGCCTTACCAATGCCTGGGCCTGAAGTGCAATCAAGGTCCGCAGAGAGCCAGTTCTGGGGAGCAGCAGCTCAGGCAGCGGCTGTGCTGCACTGTTATTCACCTCCCACCTCCTGCTCCCGCCCCTCCAGGGATCCCAGCGACACTGCCAAGAACCCCAAGATAATCCTAGAACAGACTTGCTCTACAGATACAGATCCATTCGCGTCTGAGGTAATAAGCTAACTGGGCTTCATGTGTGACCTTCTGAACTTCAGACCAAAAAAAAAAAAAGAACGGGAAGACAGGCCAGACTTCTACCACAGCTTTCCTGGCTTCCGGCCCCTGCCCTGGTTGACACTGTGTTTAATCCCGCCCAGGGACTCCAGGCTCTTTACGCAGCTAAGCTGGCAGGTATGTGTGTGTGTATGTGTGTGTGCACTCGGGCGGGATCTACCAGGCCCCCACTTAGAAAGGCAGGATGCCTGGGAGGCACAGGCCCTCATACAAGAAATCCAGCTGAAGGAGACGAGGTACCTGAACATGGATCTTACTCTCTCCCCGGCAGCATCCCAGCCTCACTTGTCCACAGCCACTTTAGAAAGCAAATGAAACTAGGAAGAGACAGCAGCTGGGGAGCCAGCCACAGCCTCTTCTTGGGTTTGGGCACTACCTCACTGTGACCCTGCCCCACAATAGGGCGTACAGCCCTCAATGACCCTGGTTCAAGCCCTAAATGGAGCACTTACAGACACCACAGACACAGTTGTTTCATTCTTAGTTTTGTTAAAAAACAAAAACAAACAAACAAACAACTCTGATAAATCAGGACTAGGTTTAGGAGTGGTGGTGACGCAGAGAGAAGCATAGATAGGGTGGGCCGAGGGGTGTTTCCTCCTGACCCGTGTCCTCTTCTACAACAGACTGCCACAGTCCAGAGCGGGTGAGCCATCTACCGTGTCTGCTCAACTGAAGAAAACACAGTCAGTTACAGTAAGACACCAAATGGGAAACACGCACGCACACACAGGCGGCACTCACTGTAGGAGGAAATGTCGATCTCGTCGGGCAGCTCGCTGATGTTGACCTCGAAACGGTCCTGCACGTCATTCAGGATCTTGGCATCGTTCTCGTCTGACACAAATGTGATAGCTAAGCCCTTGGTGCCAAACCGGCCTGCTCTGGCCACCTGGAAGGAGAAGGGGAAGACTGCAGGCCTCGTGGGGAAGGCACAGAGGAGAGGAAGGAGCACAGCACGTGCACAGGAAGTAGGGTGAGGGCAGGCGGCTTACCCTGTGCAGGTAGGTGTCCGAGTCCTCTGGCATGTCATAGTTGAAGGCGATGTTCACGCGCTCAATGTCCATGCCGCGGCCAAACAGGTTGGTGGCCACAAGGATCCTCCGCTGAAAGTCCTTGAACTGCTGATACCGAGAGAGCCTTTGTGAGAGAGTAAATGAGAGGGTTGAGACTCCCTTCTCTTCACATCGCTTCCTCCTCAGAATAGGACACAGACATGGACACAGACAGACAGACACACATGCCCACCTCCAACCCACCTCTCCTCCTGGGGCATTCCACGGTGGATAGCAATGGCGGGGAAGTTCTGCTCCACTAGAAGCTGGGCCAGGGCGATGCAGCGCTGCACAGACTTCACAAAGATCACCACCTGAGGGAGCACGGGCGTGATGTATGTACCCCACCTGAGGGAGCACAGGCGTGCAGTATGTGCACCACCTGAGGGAGCGCGGGTGTGATGTATGTGCCAGCTTTCCACAATCACCGTGTTTTAAGTTCAGGCGCGTGGGCTTTGTCTGCACACGTGCTTGTGCATGTGCGCCTGGTGCCTATGGAGGACCAGCACAGCACACTGGACCCTCTTCTTCCGCCAACTGTAATTACGTGATTGGGAGAATCACATATTGAGAATTTAACTTGGGAATTTCTGGAAGAACAAAAAAAGTGCTCAACCTCTGAGCCACTTCCCCAGTCCCAGAAATCTCACTTTTGAAGTTTTTAAAATGTATGTCTGTGGTTCTGTGAACGTATACCAGGTGTACTCTCATGAGCACGTTGGATCACCTGGGGCCAGTTACAATGACAGGTGCTATGAACTGAATGTGCATCTCCTGGAAGAGCAGAAAGATCGACACAGAGTTTCTCTATTAGCACTGGCTGTCCTGAAACACACTATGTAGACAGACCAGGCTGGCCCCAAACTCAAGAGATCCACCTGTCCCTGTCCAGTGCTTGGGATTAAAGATGTGTATGCTAACACATCTGGCAGATTTTTGGGTTTTTGCTTTTCAAGGCAGCACTTCTCTGTGTAGTCCTGGCTGTCCTGCAACTCACTCTGTAGACCACTCTGTAGACTTAAGAGCTGCCAGCCTCTGCCTCCTGCATGCTGGATTTAAAGGCATGTGCCACCACGTCCCAGACCTGGCAGAATTTCTAAAGGAATTCCTCAGTCCCTTATTCCAACTCAAATATCCCTTCACAAATGTTCTTTTCTGCTGTTCAACCTGACTACAGGTACATTTAGGCCTTAATTTCTTATTTATTAATTTCTTAATTTCCTGGCCTCTGAGCCACGTGGACTGGACCTCAAACCAGCACACACAAGGGTGAGGCCACCTCTCGAACAAGATGAGAACTAGAGTCTAGGAAACACCAAGATTCCCACAGCTCTACAGCAGTCTAGCACAGGCTGCCACTGAGTGCCGGGTGCCTGCAAAGCTCTTCTGCACTTACTGATGTCATCAAGTACGCTACCTCAGCTCTTACCCAACTCCATCTTCCCACTGCGGACTTGCTCCAGCCACCGCTTCACCTACGCGGCCCCGTCAATTACAGGCTACTTCTACAGGCTTCTGCCACAGCTGGCCGCGGACAGCACTCACGCCCACAGACCCTCCATACTGACCTGGTTGAACTCCAGGACATCAAGAAGGTCAAAGAGCTTCCGGTTCTTCTCGTTGTCCTTCAGTTTCACGTAGTATTGCTGCAACCCATGCAGCGTCAACTTGGTCTCGTCATCCACGAAGATCTCCATAGGCTGAGGGGGAGGAGGGGTGGGGGCAGGAGGAGGGCAGAGTGGGGGGGTTAAACCTGGGGGGGTGGAGGACGCTGATCTCCAATACACCCCATGGAAGGATGGGGAGGAGAGAGAAGACTGAAAACCCCTCCCCACCACAAAGAATACTGTGCTAAGGTCTCTTTCCAGCTAGATCTGGTAGCATCCACATCAATTGAATTTTAAGCCCAATTGACAATGGTTAGAGATGAGAGCTCTGCACAGAGCAAGGTGCTGGTTGCCAGGCAGAAATAGCAGAGGAAAGATGGCAGGACATGGTGCTCAAGGGGAGAGCATGGCCAGAACACCCAGGAGAGGCAGCGGTGTCACCAGAACAGGACAGGGACAACTGGCCCACTCAGTTGTCCTCTCTGCACTTTAGCAAATGTCCTCAAGACCAGGAGGTTGCAATGGACACCATCAAAAGGCCATTTAATAGCCAGGCATCGATCCACAGCACACTGACCCCAGCTTTCGGTGGCTGAGGTGGTACATTTCTAAAACATCATTAAAGAGAAGCAAACACTGCTCAAGGTGAGACACACCCTGCTCTGAACCACCAGATCAGCTTTAGAAGAGAATGGCCTCTGAATTCAGTCAAAACCATCTACATTTGGGGGATCGGGAACAAACCGTCCCAGACAGTGACACTGCAGCCTCCCTCACCCACGCCTGCCACAGCCAGGCCAGGTCAGCTCCAAGCTCTAGGTCAGCGTAGCCTGCCCTTTCCGCTCTTCTCCCTCCTGGTACCAGGCAGCATCCTAAGCAGCTCCTCCTGCCCTGACCCTGAGTCCCCACCCCCTGCAGATGCCCTCAGACCTCCATCACTGAGCCTGCCTGCTTTCTTCAACTCTTAACTCTTTCTCCAGCTCCCTCCTTGCAGCAGCTCTGAGATCTGCAGCTTGGCTGCCCTGTTTTTCTCTTCAGTTCTAATACAAAGATCTTTTAGCATCAAAGGTGAAAAGGGCAATGGAAAGGAAATCGCCTTACATTTTATAAAAAAAATACAAGTAAGCGTACCCACCCCTAACCCTTGAAGGGAAGGAAGGAGCATAGATAGAGGCAGACAGTTAACTCCAGGCTGGCCCTTTCCCACTCTCCACACTGTCTTGAGAGACAGTTTACATAGAGCCAGGGACCAAGGCGGGGGGGGGGGGGGGTCAGAGAAACCTCTTCCAGAAGACAGGCTCCTCAAGTCGGTCCCACAGCTACCTCCTAATTCTGCCCCAAGCCCAGCCCAAGAGAAAGCCATCCTCTCCAGGCAAGGGCCCAGGAAGGGGGAAAGACCCACGGCTCAGTCTCGGCACTGACCCCACTTGGTCGCTTGTCAGTACAGCTTCCCACTTGACGTTTCCCATAACCCTCATTAAAAAAAAAAAAAAAAAATGAGAGGAAAAAAAAATCCACCACCCCACTCAGGACACCTCCTCCCCCAACAAGTATGGGGAAAATGGGGTACAGCACATTAGGTTCAGGAAAAAACCGGGAACAGAAAAAGAGGCTGGCTTGGTCCTCAGCATCCTGGTCAGGCTCCCCGTGGCCTCCGTGGCTGCCATCCACTGCTCGCAGGTCTGCATTCTGCCGTCGTGCCTCAGTGCTTCTCTGCCGCCAGCTCACATCAACCAAGGCTCCGATGGGCGCAAGGAGGTACGGGTGGGAAGGAGTAGGGGACTGGGGGGGCTGAGGTGCCAAAGGCCCCCGCTCCTGGAGGTTGGGAGGTTCGTGGTGCTGTTTGTCTGTTCTTCTTCTGGACAGGCCCTGCACCTGACTGTCCCTCTCTCGCTCTCCTGCCACTGACATGTAGAGTTTCGGTGAGCAGAGGCTCCAGCTGAATGCTCCATGCCACCTGGAGAGTGCGTGGCTGAAGGGGGTGTGTAGGAGACGATGGGAGGGTGGTAGGGCACAAAATCTGCCCTACCCCCAAAGGGAGAAGAGGTTCAAAAATGTCGTGATTAAAAATGTCAAACACTACCCGCTCTCACGTTAACCCGACCAAGTCTTCCGGAGTTTCCCTGGCACGCGCAGACCCTATCACTAACTGTCTCTGCCTCTGTGTTTTTCTTCAAGGAGTCGTTGCTCCCAGGCGGGTACAAGCTCCCTTCTTGGTGCTTGAAGGACAAGGGAGTCTGGAGGAAGAGGGCGAGGAGGGGGAGGAGGCAGCGGGCGGGGAGTGGAGGGAGAGAAGGTAGAAGGGTATTTACATCTTGCATGAACTTGCGGCAGACTGGGCGGATCTCTTTGCTCAAGGTAGCACTGAACATCATGACCTGCTTCTCATGGGGGGTCATGCGAAAAATTTCCTGGACATCCCGACGCATGTCTGCAAGAAAAAAATTCACAGAAGGAAATGAGTCTGTGACTTAAGTCTGGTGAAGCCGATGAAACTCTCAGGGAAGCCACTGCAGAGATGTGGCATTTCCATGATCTTAGGAACAAGTCAGGCTTTGTGGCAATGCCTGTTATCCCAGCACTTCGGAGGTCCTGGCAGAAGGACCAGGAGCTACATGCACTAGTAACATGGAAAAAGCAATGCGCTTAGAAAGACTTGGGGTCCAGTTCACTCCTGTGTTCAGACAACAGGACCGAACCCAAAGTGCACATTTACAAAATGGGGAGCAAGCTCACTGGAGGCTCAGGGAACAGCAACCCTTAAATATGGAGCATGAGGCTGGACTGCTCTTACACTAGGTCCCAGCGCCCACAACTACCTGGAACTTAGCTCCAGGGGGTTACTGCTTCCACCCTCTCTGGGCACAAGCATGCATGCATACATACACATTTAAAAATAATAAACTTACACCTGTATCCCAGAACTCAGAAGGTAGAGGTAGGCAGACCTGAGTTTGAGGCCAGTCTGGTCTCTAACATAATAAGTTCCAGGCTAACCATTGCTACACAGTAAGACCTATATATACACATTGTCTCCAAGAAAACACGCACGCACACACCTCTGAAGGCCCTTTCCCGCTGCTCTCCCTACGCCCGTCTAAGAAGCACTTACTCAATACACCAGTCCACTGTGCCTTCCACCTTCCCCTCTAGCCTCACACATCCTGTTCAGCCAGATATGGCTATCTAATGCCACCATCAGTGTGCTATCTTGGGACAGCCAAAGGCCATTTGGAAAGACTTCTCTAGAGCTACATTTTTTTTTTTTTTTTTTTGGTTTTTCGAGACAGGGTTTCTCTGTGTAGCCCTGGCTGTCCTGGAACTCACTCTGTAGACCAGGCTGACCTCAAACTCAGAAATCCGCCTGCCTCTGCCTCCCAAGTGCTGGGATCCGCCTGCCTCTATGTAAAGCCTTTTTAAAAAAAAGATTTTTCACAAGTTTCTCTGTGTAGTCCTGGATGTCCTTGAACTGACTCTATAGACCAAATGGGCCTCCAACTCATAGACTCACCTGCCTAAGACTCTTGGAGTGCTAAGATTAAAGGCATGTGCCAAAACTAGAGCTCTACTTATTTTTATTTATATTATGCATGTAGGTGTTTTAGCTTGCATGTACATCTAAGTAACATGTACGTGCCTAGCACTCAAAAAAGCCAAAGAAGGGTTTCAGGTACCCCTGGAGCTATATATAGTTGATTATATGCTGCCATATGGGTGCTGGGAATGAAACCCAGGTCCTCTGCAACATCAGCCAGAGCTCTTAACTAATGAGCCATTTCTCTAGCTCTCTTAATGAAAATTGTCTTTTAACCCCACATGGTACACCAGAACACATGATCTCCTGTGAACATTTACCAGATGAATTCCAGATTTTAACTCCAGAAACCTGCACATCTATGAATCCGGATCACGCATGCTCTACTGGGCTACAAGGGCAGGCACCTGCAGCTCTAGTGTAACACCCGGTACATGGTCCATCCCCGAGGAGAGGGCAGTGTCATGACTTGTAGTGTCAGCACATTCCAAGCACACGGCCTCACTGCACAGCACCAGGAGAAGGGAAGCGAGCCCAGAGCCATCAGTCATGGGTGATAGATAAGAGTCGTCCTTGCACACAAGTGCTCCTATGGCAAACATACATCATCTGGCTCAAAGGGCGGCTCCCCAAACCACCTGAGCTGGGGTCTGGGCACCACCACTCACCGAGCTGTTCAAGCATCTTGTCACACTCGTCCAAGATAAAGTGTTTAATGTGTTTGAGGTTCAGGCTCTTATTTCGAGCCAGGGCTAGAATCCGGCCAGGAGTCCCCACGACAATGTGTGGGCAGTTCTTCTTCAGTACCTCCTCATCCTTCTTGATAGACAGACCGCCAAAAAACACCGCCACCTGTCAACCACAAGATAGGACAGTGTTCCCGTCTCCCAGAGTTCCCATTCTTTCCCATCCCTTTGTTTGAGACAAGCCTCACTGTATTGTATAGCCCTAGCTGGCCTAGAACTCACTTTGTCCATCAGCCTGTCTGTCACCCAAGTGCAGATTAAAGGCAATGGGCCACCTTGCCAATGCCAGTGTCCACTCTGTAACTGACTGTAAACCAACTCTTAGCTTTCAAGCCTGAAGTGACTCCTGTGCCTCCGTAAGAAACAGGTAATGCGGGTAAGGAACAAAGCGACTTGCTCAGCACCGCAGGGCTAAGGGGGACGGAGGGGTTGAGACAGGATCGCTCTACACAGCCCTAGCTGGCGTACACAATGAGGCATACGTGAGTCTAAAGTCACAGCTTCCTTCCTTACTCAAATGAAGAAAGCAAGAAGCCACCAAGGAAGTGTGAGGTGCCACCAAACAAACCAACCACAAGCCAGCTTTCCTAACTGAGCTGTCATTTAGACCGGCTAGCTGGCCTGGAACCTTTGCTTCCTGAGTACCTAAGGTAAAAGTCACACCATGTGTAAACCACTAGGTGGGTGTGAGCTGTGACACTAGGTGAGTGTGTGAGCTGTGACATGTGGACTTGTCCAATTTCTTTTCTTTCTTTTTTTTTTTTTGAGACAGGGTTTCTCTGTGTAGCCCTGGCTGTCCTGGAACTCACGCTGTAGACCAGGCTGGCCTCAAACTCAGAAATCCATCTGTCTCTGCCTCCCAAGTGCTGGGACTAAAGGTGTGTGCCACCACTGCCCGGCGAACTTGTCCAATTTCAAGGGGAGAGAAATAATCAGGAAGCTTACTCTTGTAAACCTCTTACCCCTTCTCAAACCAGAATCATAAATGGTTAGCATGTGGCATACAGGAGCATTCCTGTCCAAAATGTTTTACCATGTATCAATTACGCTTTCGGATAGAAGTTTTGGTCTGTTACAGATACTGAGGGGAAAGCCAGCTAAACCTAACTAAGGGAGGGACTAGAGGACACTTTGTTGCAGAATCAAGGAAAAGTACAGATCATTCTCATTTTATGACTGTGTAGGTAACCGATGGGGTGGGGTGGTGCTTGGCCTAACCAGCGAATCTACGGGCTAGCATGACAAATCCGGCCTCATACTTGATCCCAACACTCAGAGCATTTTGAGTAGCACAAGGGTGTTGTAAGACCTGCAAAGAAGAACAGCAGCTCCCTCGTAAATGGTTTGCCATCCTCTCCCTTTGAGACACTAGCGAACTCCCACCTCAACCTCCCAAGCCCTGGATTATGGGAATGAGCCACTGGGACAGCTTCAGTTTCCAACTCTTAGATCCACCCAGAAAGGACCGCTCAGTCAAAGAACTGAAAGTCTATTAGTTTCTTGGTAAGGTATGATAACTACATACAACCAGAGGCACAGACACACAAACAAGCACATAGACAACGCCTCCAGAATTACAAGCTCCTGCCGGCAGTGATGGCACACGCCTTTAATCCCAGCACTTGGGAGGCAGAGGCAGGTGGATTTCTGAGTTTGAGGCCAGCCTGGTCTACAGAGTGAGTTCCAGGACAGCTAGGGCTACACAGAGAAACCCTGTCTCGAAAAAACAAAAAAACAAAAAGCCAAAATTAAAAAAAAATACAAGTTCCTTTAAAATACAGTGAGTTGAGTCAGGGGAGTGATGGCACACACCCATAACCCTATGCTCAAGCAACAGACAGATGATGGCAAGCACCCATCCATAGTGACATCCTGCCTCAACTAAGCAAAACTACATTATCTGCTTAAAAAAAAAAAAAAGTGACCCAAGGGCCGTTCTCCTTCCCACCCTAACCAGAGTTGGAAGTCTGCAGGCATCTCTCCACTCACAGGGCCAGGTTACAAGTACTTTCGAACCCAGCAGGCCACACACCCAAGCGTGGAAATATATAATCCCAAAGCTCCAAAAGGATGCATAGTATGAGGCCACACCACGTTCCGTCCTAGAAGACACGGGCCACTTGTATGACCCCCAGAACGCTTTTACCACTCTAGAGTCCACACAGAGCTGTCTTAAGAGTGCCTAGCTTCCTTCTGCCATGCACATTCCAAACTCAAGCAGTCTACCAAGCAGTACAGGAGAACAGAAGAGAGGCTCTGGCCAAGCCAGGGGCAAAGTCCTGTCCCACCTACTCAGGAACCTGTGGCAGGAGCCTCAGGTTCAAGGCCTCCTGTCTCTAGACTAAGGTGAGTTCAAGGCCTACCAAGACAACTGGGTTAAGAGACAATTATGAACATAAAAACAAAGGGACCCAGGGTAAGCTCAGGGCTCTGGAATGGAATTTGCAATACCAAAACCAACCAATTACAAACTGCTGCAGTGGCATCACCTAAAGCTACAAGCTCTCAGGAGTACACAGACGTATGCACAGTGTGGAACCTGGAAGGGCAGCTACAGAGGGGCCTGGCATCGACTGAAGTCTCTTCTGTGCTCCAGCCTGCAGGAAGGCACCACTGACAGACAGCACAGGGCCTCCTAAGCTTACTCAATGCCCGAGGACAGCCAACCGTTGGCCCACAGCCTCCCTGTCCCAGGTTTCTTTATCCCCCTTACCTTGACATTCGGCATGTACTTTGAGAAGCGCTCATATTCCTTGCTGATCTGAAAAGCCAGCTCCCTGGTGTGACACATCACCAGCACCGACACCTTCGAGGGAGCAAATGGAGACAGACACAGTAAAGCATTTCGCAACTTGTCGGTTTTGTTAAACCATTATACCAACACCCCCACCCCCACCCCCCATCCCCCCAACCCCCTACCCTCCCCCACCCCTCCACCCCCACCACTACCCCCGTGAACACCGCCCTGTCCAGCACTGCCTCTGACGTACCTGCCCAGTAACTGGCTCCAGCTGCTGCAGCGTGGCCAGCACAAACACTGCTGTTTTCCCCATGCCCGACTTGGCCTGGCACAGGACGTCCATCCCCAGAATGGCCTGGGGGATGCATTCATGCTGGACTACAAGGGAAGGGAGACATTTTCACCACCACGCCAAACCCCTTTCTTCCCAGCCGGTGCGTCGGACTTTGCTTTGTCACCTTTCTCTGACCCTGCATCACACTTACACCCACATCAAATCCCTACCTGTGCCCCAGCTCCCCAGTGCTATGAACCCTCATGAGCCTACCACCAGCTCACCTGGCTGCCCTTATATTTCTTACACCGTAACCACCCATGACTGCCACAGGCCATTTCTCCTACATAGGTTGCTGTGCTTTTGGGTCATGTAACCTGCAACCTTGAACAAAATGAAGGACTTGGTACCTGACCCAGAAGCCAGCATCTTTAAGCGGATCGTTACGGTTTCCAGAGACCACAGTTGGCCTGGCCTAAAAGAGGGGAACTAAAGGTCTAACCAGGCCCCCTCTGAAGAGTCCAAATAGTCAAAAAGATGAAACCCAAGCAAAAAAGCCAGGCAGGGAAGAAATGGCAGCCCTCTGTCTAAGGGAACACAAAAGCCTCTTCTATAGCTAGCCTTTTGGGTACATTCTCAGAGCTTGGTCTATCCTAAATAAATTCAAATCCTATGACCAAGACACCAACCACACCTTTCTTGCTTCCCTAAGGTGCTAAATAAGGTCTCTACACCAAACAGTAAAATATACCCTCTGACGGGTGCTCAAAGCCACAGTCGACGATGGCTCGGAGCAACTCTGGCTTGAGCAGGAAATCTCGAAAGCCCGAGCTGTGGATGGAGACGTAGGAGCCCTTGACGTCTTTCTTGGCGGGAGCTTCAGTCCCATCTGCCCCAGCGGCCGTCTCCACCTCATCGTCTTCATAGTCCAAGAGCTCATTGTCCACATCATTCTCTGCCATAATTGGGCCGGCAGGGGGAGAAGGGAGGTCTCTGAGTTAGGTGTCCCAGAGCAGGTGAGGAAGCAAGGGCTTGAAAGAGAGGGGTTGAAGAACAGCAAGGGGAAAGACACCAGTTTCCGACAGAAGAGCTGGGAGAGAGGACAACAAAAAAACCGGAAAAACTCGTCAGTCATGAACGGACTCGTCACTTCTCGTCCATCCCTACACCCTTCCTATATTTCCCTAAACTGTGAAACCTTTGTCCCGAAAGAAAAGTTAACAAAGAGACACACGACATAAAAAACGGAGCGCCAGTGGGAGAGACAGAGAGTGGTCTCCACTGCTAACCAGATTTAGGATCACACTTTTGACAGGCAGAAGCCAACCCGCGGAGACCGCGAAGATGAGCGTGACTAACGACTCACGAGAGGGTGGAGACAACACAAAGGACAAGAGAAGACAGAGACTGCGCTTTCCCCTGTCACCTCGCCATGTTGATCCCCAACGTCAGCCATCAGTCAAGGGTGATAGATAAGGGTCAGCACTGCGCAGATCTGCGCTCACTTCCCAAATGCAAACATCATGTGGCTGCCGCTATTCACCTGCTCAGAAACACCCAGAATGCCCGTCCCGGCGGCGGTGTGGTTCCCAGCACCGGGGAAAGGAAGGTGGGCGGGGGTGGGATGAGAGACTATGGTAATTAAACAGCAAGTGCAGGAGTGTGAATGGCTCCATTTCAAGAAAAAAAAATTTGCTTTTGAAAAGGCTGGAGGTGTACGCAGTTAAATGATAGACAATGCTTGCTTAGCGACGAGACAGGTCGCAAGGATCCGCCCAGCGCTGGCCAAAATTAATTTTAAAAAGTTCCATGAAGGAATTAAGGTCACAGCTGAGAACCATGCAGGCGGCTTAAGAGTATGAATCTTGAAAACGAACGCCCTGCAGTGCGAGAGTCTGAAAGCTTCCCGAGAAATGCGCGACACCATTGGTCATGCACGGAGATAGCCATTTACAGAAAGCTCCAGATAAGGGAGCGTAAGCAGGGGTCAGAGGGTTGAATGGCCCCGGAGCAGGATCCTTCCCATCCCTGGCCGAGCAAGAAAAGGCCCGGAGGGGAGATGAGAGGGGCCCCGCCCTCCTCCTGGCGCCGCCTCCGGCCGCCGCGGCCTCCGGTGGGCAAAGGACCCACTGGAACATCCAGGAAACGAGGAAACACAATGGCGGCCGAGGCCACCATTTTGGATCGTTCCCCCCTTGTCTCCCAGCTCCCCGCCAAGATTTGCTCTCAGAAAAGGACGGGAGACAATGGAACTGAACGCCCGCCTACGCGCCGGCGGTCACAGAGCCGGCCGGGCACGGGGTATCAGGGGCCCGCACGGCGGGGCGGGCCGCGGGAGAAGCAGATGGCGGCGGATGGTGCACAAGGCCAAGCTTACCTAAGCACTGCGAGCGTGTATGGCGGCAGCAACAGGGACGGAGGCGGGAAGCTGCCTTCACTTCCGGTTCTAGGCTCGTCCCCGGTCTCCCGCCTTCCCGGCCCCCCCAGGACGCATGCGCGGGGTGCCGGAAGCAGGCCTCTGGCTGCGCGCGCTCCGCGGCTGGCTTTGCAGAATGCCCACTTGATATTAAGCTTCTGACGCCTCCGCCCGTCGCCAGGAGCCAGAGCGCGACAAGAAGCTCACATTTTTCCCCTCAGATCTCTCCTTTTTGTTCTTCTACTCTTCTGCACACCCTCCGACGGGCGGCTTTACTTTTGTTTTGTTTTGTTTGTCATGCCAGGCTTCTTCCTGGGCACCTCTCTGTGGGCATGGAGGACTGCGCGAGCCGAGCGGGAAGCGTTCTCACGGGGTCCTTAGTCTCGTAGTCAAGGTGACCCGAGAGCGGCTAAGTCTGGCCTCTTCTGGGGGGGTGGGGGGACGTGACCACGCCCATTACAGTTGTGCAGAAAATAGGCCTGATTTACCCAAAATTATATTGGGAGATGGAGGCTTGCATTCTGTGTAGGTGCTAAATAAATGGTGGAGTGTGAGATTTATGCACCTTTCCATAATTATTACTAATTACTGATCTCAATTCCATCATTCAGCCTGGACTTTTCTCCCCCTAAATATGTGGTACTCCCTTCTTTGAGATGCTACATATGTGAGAAGTGATATTCTGTTGCCTTGCTGCATAAACAGAAGCATGCGCTTTCCGTATTAAGCACACTTAATATTAATACTAAGTAACACTAAGTAGGTATCATTGTTGCCAACCAGCTGGCTGTGTCCTGCTCAACGCATAAGCTCGCTGGGCCTGGGCTTAGTAGCTTTTGATTCCTTAGCATTTGGCAGCTGTAAGCAGCAGGCCGGTGGGGTGGGTGGTGGGTTTTATATAAATCGGGGAGGAAGTGGGGATTCCTCAGCCCCTGGTAACTTAGTAAGTGCTGTAGGTCCAGAAAGTGAGGTACCTGGGCCTTTGGCTTTGAAGAGTTTCCAGGAACTCTCCTAGTGACCTAGTTGGCAGGCTCTCAGCTATTTCTTCCTGTTACTGGACCTATTGTGGCAGCACTGAGGAGGGTAACATAGTAAGGTTTGTCCCAGCTGACCCAAGTGAGCCAAACATTGTGCTTTACAGCCAACAAAGGGTGTTTGCACCAACCACAGCAAACAGCAAACTCATGCAAATGGAGACTTGTGTTTGCACTAATCATAATATTGTCCCTTTGGCATAACACATCCTCCTGCTACAGGACTATGGGAAGTTCCACCACGCCACTGGGGGATGGGGGGGAGAGGACACAAACAATCCTGGCTGAGCTACACTTTCAGGAGTTGGAGCAATTAGCTGTCATCACTGTGTGGTTTTCTCAAAGCCTTTACAGAGGATTCAAAATGGCCAGTTGGGCTGGCTGTTTGACTGACAGTCCTGGTTAAGGTAGCCAGGGCAGGAAGGGATTGTCTAACAGCTTGCTGTGATTTTAACAATGCTTAAAACCTGGGCCACTGGCCCAGAGCAAGGTGAGTCCTCTCATCTGACTTGCTATTTTTTCTTCCTTTCTCTGTTACTGAGTTTGAGCTGTTATATCGCCTAGACTGGCCTCAAACTCTCAATTCTCCAGCCTCCGCCTTCAAATGCTGGGATTAGGCACCATGCCCTGCTCCACTATTCCTATAAACATTAAAAAAAAAAAAAATAGAGAAATAAAACAAGGTGACCAAAGCAATACAGCTAGCAGGGTAACACCAGGGTTGTAAGCACCCCAATTTCCCATCACATGTGTCCCCCCCCTCTTTAAAAATCTGCTTTCTTCTGTATAGCTATTTCCTCTGAACTGAAACATTCCCTCCTGATGAGAGTGGAGAAGGCTCATGAAATTCAGAAAGATTGGGCCGGAGAGATGGCTCAGCGGTTAAGAGCACTGACTGCTCTTCCAGAGGTCCTGAGTTCAATTCCCAGCAACCACATGGTGGCTCACAACCATCTGTAATGGGATCCGATGCACTCTTCTGACCTGTATCTGAAGACAGCTACAGTGTACTCACATAAATAAAAATAAATAATAAAAAAAATTCTTTTCAGAAAAAAAGTTGCAAGACGCAGAACCCTTCTCCAAGATTATGTCACCAGTAAACAGCTCCTGGAGACAGGACTTCCTTTGGTGGGTCTGTGTACAAGTCATGCAGAAGATGCTGGTGGTGCATGATTTTTGGATGAGAAGCTGCTCCAGTCTCACTCACTCCTATAAGTAACCTTTCACCCACGATACTGCCAATAACTCCAGTGAGCCCCTTGGTCTGCCAAGTGAGCCTTGGGTAGTGAAATTTCTTCTGTGTTTCATATGCCAAATGCTATCCTAGGCTCTGGGGACACAACCACCTTATCATCAGATACATGATGAGAGCCAATAGCCAAACATAATGTCAAGCGGGGCTTGGGCGGTACACATCTTTAATTCCAGTACTCAAGAGGCAGAGGCATGTGGATCTCTGTGAGTTCAAAGCTAGCCTGGCCTAGCAAATTCCAAGACAGTCAGGGATATGTAGTAAGATACATAGTGATGGTCTGTCTGCCTGTCTGTCTGTCTCTGGTGCTGATGAGCAGAGTAAAACAAGAAAGGGTACTGGGTGCTGCTCTGCCAACATTCCCTTACAGCTATCGTATGTAACCTGTAACCCTCCGTTCCTGAGGAACACACGTGTTCCCTCTTCTTTTTTTTTTTTTTTTCGAGGCAAGGCACGTGTTCCCTCTTTTTTTTTTTTTTTTAAATTTATTTATTATATGTAAGTACACTGTAGCTGTCTTCAGACACCCCAGAAGAGGGTATCAGATCTCATTATGGATGGTTTCGAGCCATCACGTGGTTGCTGGGATTTGAACTCACGACCTTCGGAAGAGCAGTCGGCGCTCTTAACCGCTGAGCCAACTCTCCAGCCCCCACATGTTCCCTCTTGAGAGAGAGAATGCAGTACCGTGTGCTTTTGTTTCTCCAAAAAGCTTCCAGGACAGCCCTTTGCAGTGTTTTGGAGACTGTATAGATGCAGAACTCTGAGTACAGCGAACCAAAGGGAGCAACGGCAAGGCAAAAGGAGGCTGCTTTCACCAACAATTGACTCATCCACCGGTATTTTATTGACACTCCACTGTCACACAGAGAGGCGAAGTGCTGAGGGCACAGAAAGGAATGCATGCATGTGGATGTCACAGATCTCTTCAGCTCCCAGAAGCAGCAAGCTTTGGGAAAACAGAGGAAAGGGAAGCCCCCCATGAGAAAGATCGGCTTGGGAGAAACAACGAGAGGTATTTGGGGCTCAGAGAGAGGGGCTAAATGACATTATTATTCAACTGCTCAGGGGGCATGATGTACCAGGAGAGAGCCAAAGAAACAAATTCTTTAGAGGATTACTAGAGTTACAATGACCGAGCAGAGCTGGATTCTGGCAGGCATGCAGAGTGTGGTCATGATACAGGCTCGCCATTTATCCCACTGCAGCTACTACCCATCTGGAACTATGCTGAATTGCCATAGGACGAGTCACAGCAGCCACCTTACAAAGTAATCGTTACTGCTGTCATTCCAGTTACAAAGATGAGGCTTCCAGGTTAAATAGCTTGTGCCAGTGGTGCAGCCAGCAAGGAACAGGGGTGGGAGAGGAACAGAAGGTGGCCAGCTCTGAAGTCACCACAACATACATTTCTCAGAGGGATTCGGTGGGGATGGACTTGGACATTCATTAGTATAATTCCAGTGGGTGTCATGGAACATAGAGATTGGGGTTTGTAAGTCTCATGGGAGAGTATTGGATCCTGTCACGTAGAAGCCTCCCCTCCAGGAATAGGTTACTAATCGAAGTGATTTGGCGGTAGGGGGATGGTACTATGGATTGAACCCAGGACTCTGTGCATGCTACACAAGTGGTTTTGAGTAGGGATATTTCTCTGTGGAAGGAGCTGATAGAAGGAGTCACTCTATGGATGTGTCCCTAAGCAGTAGTTCTAGACAGTGATCCGATAGTTGGGATGGACCTGGGGCCTGACGTCACAGACCATGCCGAGAAGCTGAGCCAGGACACGCTCCCGATTTCTCTGCTGGGAGCTCTGCATGCCCTGAACCTGACGTCTGGTGGCCTGCTCCACTTCAGCAGACAGGTTTCCCTGAGAGCCCATGGCCTGGGGGAGCGCGGGAGGGGGGGATGGAGGAGAGAAAGAAAAAAGCAGACACAGAGAAAGGAAGGTCCCAGCATGTAGAAGGAAGGATCCTAAATAAGGCCTGGGAAGCCTTTTCAAAACTATTCCCACCCCCACAAAAACATGTAGATACCAAACATGTCAACATAATCCCTACTTCTAAGACTGTAAAGCCCCCACCTCCTCACTACAATGACCATAACTGTCCCCCGCCATCAGACTGTGAAGGCTGCCTCACACGTGTGTACCGTTTAAAACCCCCAGACCTTACAAATCCCGTCAATGTATGGCCCTTGTCAGGGCTTCCTCGGCTCTCAGACACCCTAATTTCTTGTTGAGTCACCTACATACATCTTACAAGAGGTACCCACCAATTTACCCCTGGGTGGGTCCATCCCCCTCAACTCACCGCCTGCTGCTTGCCCTGGAACTCCTGCTCCCGCTCCCTGCGGTATTGCTCCACCTCCATCTGAGCCTCTTCCTTTGCCTGCTTCAGTCGCCGGGCCTTCCCTAGAGGTAGAAGGACAGTGAGTACAGACACATACAGACACGCGCGCGCACGCGCGCACACACACACACACACACACACACACACACACACACACACAGGTGCGTTCGTGGGATTGGTGCCCTCCAGAAAGTTACTCAGTCTCCTATCAACCAACCAAGTGCTAGACTGTAAAACCCACCCGTTTCTTCTATCCTAATAGCCTCAGTCCCCCTATCTGTCCCCATTGTCCTTGGGTTTTCCTAAGGACTCAAATGTCCGCTATCCCCTATTCCTAAATTCCCCTTCTAGATTCCTATGAGAGGAGGAAAGAGGGGGCTCACTCTTCCTGGCATCGGCCACCTTCTCCGCTGCCCGCTTCTCAGCCTGGAGGAGCTGCTGGATACCCTGGGACTGACTGGCCATTTTTGTCACTAGAGAGGATGCTGTTCCGAAGGCGGCCAAGGTACCAGATGACTCCCACCCTCCAGCGCCTACTCCTCCGGTCCCTTGATGCGGTCCTCCACTCCCACTGGGTCTTAGTGCTCCCGTTTTCACTCAGTCTCCAGCACCGGGTGCGTGTCTCATCCTCACACTGATGACTGGTCCTCCTCTCGAACCTCACTGAGGTAGTACCCTAAACGGCCGCCAGAGGACAGCAGAGACCAGCCGTGTGCTGACTGCTGCAGCAGGTGCAGGTCCATAGAGATGGGGCTGGAGGAAGCGGAGGGCAGAGAGTTTGGGTGGGAGGAGATCTTGATTGGTGGTCTCGAAGGAGACACAAAGGCGATGAGAATGGTGTGGGAAGGTAAGGATGTGCTTGGACATAGTATGCTGGGTTTCACTTACACTCCCAACTCTGTGTCTCCACGCCTCCCTCTGCCCTTCCCCCCTCTTTGCAGCCTCCATCTTCTCTTTAGACTCCCCCCCCACCAAATCCGAACGTCTGCACACATCACCCTGCCCTGTCTGTCCTACGTTTGCTTGTTAGTGCCTACTCATGTGATTTTTCTTTTTGGAATCTACCCATATACTTGGCTTTATTGTAATTGTGTGTACGTGTGTGCGTGCGTGCGTGTGCTTGTGTGTGTTTTCGAGACAGGGTTTCTCTCTTGTAGTCCTGGCAGTCGCTGCAGCTCGCCCTATAGACCAAGCCTCCCTTTCAGAACCTCGCCTCTAATCTTCCGCTTGCAGGAGGACCCTATGTCGCAAATTGTCTTGTTTCCCCTTCGGAGGCCTAATCACGAGTCACCCAGTCGGGGCGGAACGATTTCCGGGATGGGACGCACAGTTCATTTCCGCTCGAAACTCGCGCGTATGCTTGCGCCATTTCCTGCAGCCTGGCGTGCCTCCTCCCTCCCCACCTCCCTTCTCCGAGCGTCTTAAACCCAGGCCTCCGGCCTCCGTCTCTGAGGGTCCTTGGGGGGGTGGGGAGCAGATCTGATGAGTAACCCCTCCCCCCAGGCCCCAGAGGAAGAAGCCTCTACGTCTGTCTGTCGGGTACATTATATTCAATTTCTAGATCGCTCTTTGAATTTGTGACTTTTCTTCAGATTTGTGGCTAATGAAAATTTCCCCCATCTGGCCCTACTTGATTTTTTTTGGTGGTTGTTGTTTCTCTCCAAAGTTCAGAATTAACTTTTTTTCCTTGGGCTCTGGAGCCTTAAAACAATTATGAATCATTTTCTCAAAAAAAAAAATTACATCAAAAATTAACTCTGGTACACCCCCCTACCTTGCCACCCCACCCCCCGCCCCAAACTTGCCATCTGCTAAGGGATGAGAGTTTAGAATAGGCCTTATCTCTTGCTGGAGATGCGAGGGGGAGGGAATGGGAGGTAAAGGGAGAAACAGGAGGAAGAGCGGAGCTGGGTCCTCACCGCTGTCATTCCCCACTTCTTCCTCAGCCCCAGAGTTCCATGGCCTCCGCTTCCCGCCGGCACCGCCGAGAGCGACGCTTCCGGCGGTACTTGTCTGCAGGAAGGCTGGTGCGAGCCCAGGCTCTCCTCCAGCGACATCCCGGCCTTGATGTGGACGCTGGGCAGCCCCCGCCTCTCCACAGGGCCTGTGCCCGCCACGATGCCCCTGCCCTGTGCCTGCTGCTGCGTCTCGGCGCTGACCCTGCCCACCAGGACCGCCATGGCGACACGGCACTGCACGCTGCTGCCCGCCAGGGCCCTGATGGTGAGTGGGTCCGAGGGAACTGGTCTTGAGAAGCTGGCCAGATCTGAACTGAAAGAATGGGTGGGAAAAAAGGGCTGGTGTGGTGGCGCAGGCTTTTGAGCCCGGTAAGCAGAGGCAGGAGAATCTCTGTAAGTATCCAGCCTAGTCTGCACAAGTGAGCTCCGGGACTACATAGAGAGACCTCACACAACAAAAATAGTTGGGAAATAAGCTAGTTATTTGGTCCTTGGGAACTGTTGAAGTAATTGACATGGTTGGTATGTCTTTCTAGTAACGGATAAGCTTATCCCAACATCGTCCAAACAACTAAAGGGTGTATGTGTATGTCTGTGTTAGCATGGTGTGATTGTTTTTGTTTTTGAGTCAGGGACTTGCTGGGTATCTCAGGCTGGCCTCAGCATCCCAAGTACTGAGGTTGTAAGCAGGTGTCAGCATACTCAGCCACACAGCTTGCAACTTTTTCTTTACATTTTGTATCTTTCACGGTTAGTGACTACTTTGTTTCTTTGATGGCTGTTTACCTATAGCACAACCTTGCAGTTTGACTGCTTGGGGTCAGATCCTAGCTCCGAGGAGCTGGCCCCACTCAACCCCCCTGCCTCTCCCAGATTAGTTTGCTTCTCTCTGTGCATAATTAAAACAACGGCAACCTTTGTAATATGCCACAAACATCTTACAAAGTATCCATACCGTCTGTCACATGATCAGCTGGGATGGCCAGAGGACGTGAAACTTTTGCACGGTGTTATGCCCAAGATCTGATGTTCTGTGTTAGGAACGGTCTCATGTATGTCCCTTGACACATACCACACAACCTGTTTTCCTCTTTCTCACCAAAATGCTATAACAAAAATCCAACTCAAGCTGGTGGTGCAGGCATTAACTAGCACTCTGGAGGCAGAGGCAGTCGAGTCTCTCTGCAAGCTCAAGGCCAGTCTGATCTCCATAGTGAGTTCCAGACTAGCCAGAGCCACATTAGGAGACCCTGTCTCAAAATAACAACAAAACATCTCAAGTCAGCAGTAATGGCTTCACAGTGCAGACAGCCTCTTTGTATTCTATTTGTGCTACTAGCAGATAACCAGCCCTGAAAGAACCTAGCCACCTAGAAAGACAGGAAGTTCACAGTGCTCTCCTGTAATCCCAGCCCTCAGGAGTACCTCAAGGCCACTCTGGGCGGGGCCTAAAAGTCTCAAAAAGTGAAGAAAAAAAAGCTACCAAGCAAATCTAACCTACATGGAGGCTGTGGTGACTAGTTTTATCCCACTGAGGTTAACACTCGGCTGTTTTCTACCAGAAACTTGTGCATGCCTGCCCCCTGATCCCCCACCCACTTGACCTAGACCCAGACGGCGTACTTCTAGATCGGTTTTACCAAATCCCACAGTTCTGAAAACAACGTAGGTGTTGCCTTTGCAGTGACAGCAGAAGTGGTTACACAGAGAGCAGCTTCCTGACTAGAACCAGAGGGGAGGCCCATCCATCGAGGGACGGCCTTCTGACCACAGGAGATCGTGAACATCAACAACCCTGCTTACTCCTTTACTCATCTCCAGCTTGGTCTCCCCTTGATCAAAAAACAAAAACAAAACCCTTTAACACAAGTAAGATGGACCTGCATAGTGTATTTTCTTTACGCTTAAAGAGAGCGAGCCGGGCAGTGGTGGCGCACGCCTTTAATCCCAGCACTTGGGAGGCAGAGGCAGGTGGATTTCTGAGTTCGAGGCCAGCCTGGTCTACAGAGTGAGTTCCAGCACAGCCAGGGCTACACAGAGAAACCCTGTCTCGAAAATCCAAACAAACAAACAGAAAGGCAGCTCTGGACATATGCAGCAAGCAAGCTTTGCTTACAGAAGCAGAGAGGTTAAATGGTCAGGCAGTTAACCTTTAGAGTCACATTGTACAGGAATTTATGGCTGGACCAGAGGCCAATTTATTCTAAGAGCTTATAGCCGTTGGGTTTACCCAAGGTAGTTTTAGCACTTAAAGTATTCTTGGGTATGCTTTCATTAGATGATGCGTGCCTCTATCTAGTTCAGCAGTTTAAGAGGCAGCTCCCTGGGTGGTAACACTGCAGTGCCTAGGACGGCTGCTTGCAGATCCTGAGACCCTGCACCCTTACCTCAGTCGGGAGCTTGTTCACCTCTGACAGAGGTTCTGATGACCATGTGAACCATGCCTAGCTACAGCTTTGCTACATAATGATAAGTATGCTATGCTGAGTAGCTCCTAACGGTGGAGAAGGCGCCTCCACCGTTGTATTGAATCTTGAGAAGCACGTGAAACATTTAACACAAGGTTACAATGTTCCAAAGAGGAAACAATCCCTCCACCCTTCTCCCAAACCCTGGCCGCCTCTCCGGAGTTTCCCGGCACCTGCCATCCCTGCCACCAGGTGGCGCTCTAACCTCAGCTTCTCCATCTCATTTAGCTACCCGCTGCTTTGAAGACAGTGGGATTGCTTCATTGAGCAGATTAAGTGATTGAACTGCAGGAGTCTCCCCTGGATTCTCGAGTTAGGTCAGAGGGGTGCCCAAGGTCACTGAAGTGACTGGGTGGGTTTATCTCACCCAGTAGAAAGCCAGAAGAGGCCCACATTTTATGCCTCTCCCCCCTCCTTTGGTGAATGTCATGGAAGAGCAGTTTCAGCTGTCAGGGACCCATCCGTAAAGCATGTGTCAAACAGTGGCCACTCAGCACAGAGCAAGCACAAGTGGACACTGACAAGCAGTGTAGTTCACTCAGTTTTGGGGGGGAGGGAAAAAAAAACAAGCCATCATTCTGATGTTTGGGTATGGGGTTTAAGGTTTGCTTTGATCTTCTTTGGGGTTTGGCTTGCTGGTTTGTTGGTTGGTTTTTTGAGACATAGCCTCTCTCTCTCTCTGTGGCCTTGGCTCTTCTAGAACTCAGTATGTAGACCAGGCTAGCCACCAACTCAGAGATGAGTCTACCTCTCTCTCTGCCGATCCAACACCTGGTCCCTGCGCCTAAGTCCAGGGTTACAGGTGTGAGCCAGCACCGAGCCTTGTCTCCCAACCTTCCTTTTTCTCTTTTTAGTTGAGACAGTGGCCATTGTGCAGCCTCAGCAGCTCTTGACTGTGGTATTCCTGACAGAGATGCAGGCCTGCACCTCCAGGCCTGTTTTGTGTTTGTGTTGACACTCACTGTGCTTCTTATCTGTCATTGTGGCAGACATAGTGTCCACAGCCTCCCTGATCTGTACAGGGAAGGCCAGAGGCGACCTTGTTTCAGAATGACTGAGCATATTTTATGTTCCACCTGTCCTTCCAGACTCGAATTCTGCACACCCACGGACCTGTCACCTCCACCGCAGTTGTCTTCGGTGACCCTAGCACAGTTTCATAAGCCTTGCCCTGTCAGGAAGTGGGTGGTGAAAGAGTTTACCAGAGCCAGGCATGGTGGCACAGGCCTGTACTCCCAGCACCCAGGAGGCAGAGTCAGGGGGATTATGAGTTCAAGGCCAGTCTTGGCTATGTAGGCAATTCAAGGCCATCCTGAGCTACAGGAAACCCTGCCAGGGGTTGGGTGCCAGAGATAGACGGCGCTGCCATAGAGAATTATTGCTGCAGGCAGACTATAGAGAGGAGCTGTCTGCACTTGGTATCACACCATGGTGCCCTGGTCATTTAGGTCTCGCAGGATAGACACTTGTGTGGGTTCATGCCAGATGCTCAGATATATATTCCTTTACCATGGGATACATGTCACAGTATAAATTACTTCTTATAGTCCCAGGTTGTCATGAGTTACTAGGGGGTCAGACCCTGGTGGCCTGAGCCTGCTGGTAAAGAGAATTCTCTGTGGTGCTGCTGTGATGCCCTTAGGTAGACTGCAGCCTGCCTCACTAAGCCTAGTTCTTCCCCCTTTAAAATTTACGTTTATTTTTCTGTCTGTGTGTAGGGGGCAGAGGATACAGTTGGCTGTTGGTCCTCAACTTCCATTGTATTTGAGACAGCATCTTTTTTTTTTTTTAAGATGTATTTATTTTATGTATATGAGCACACTCTATCTGTCTTCAGACACACCAAAAGAGGGCATCAGATCCCATTACAGATGGTTGTGAGCCACCATGTAGTTGCTGGGAATTGAACTCAAGACCTCTGGAAGAACAGTCAGTGCTCTTAACTGCTGAGCCATCTCTCCAGCCTATCTTGTTTGATTTTTCAGCCCTGTCCACCAGACTAGCTGGCCCATGAGTCTCTATGGACTCCCAACTCCACCTCTTATCTTACAGTGGGAGTGTTAGGATTGCAGATGTGCGCTGCTGTGACTGGGGTTGCAGATGTGCGCTGCTGTGACTGGGATTGCATGTGCGCTGGGATTGCAGATGTGCGCTGGGATTGCAGATGTG
>CM052720.1:44402420-44435423 GCA_028551405.1 Uromys caudimaculatus
AGTTCATTGGAGGCATTGGTGGGGGCCGGCCCAGAGCACCTGGGTACAGGGCTTTGGGAGGTGGGGGTGGTGCCTGTGGGGCAGGTACAGCTCCCAGGGTCACAGGCTGTGGTGGTGATGGGGGCACTGGGGCAGGAGGGGCAGTGCCTTGTTGCTGCTGCTGCCACTGCTGCTGCTGCTGCTTTAGGAGCTGCTCCTGCAAGGAAAGAGACAGGATGAAAAGGTTACAATAGCCTATAGCAAATGGCATCAGTACAGAACGTTAAGGCAGACACGACAAAGCTCTGGCGTGGAGTAAACTGTGCTACCACAGAGATGAACCCAGGCCTGAAGACAACAAAAAAGGATGGTGAAGAGACAGAACAGCCCCAAAGTGGAAAGAACTTGGCCTCACCTGTTGCTGCCGCTGGAAGCGAGGTGGCAATGACTTCTGGTATTTGGGGTAGCCCAAGCCCTGACTGGGGGGCTGGCGAGTAGGACCGATGCCATCACCCTTGGGTTCCACCTTTGGAGCTGGGGGTGTGGTAGGTGGAAGAACCTCTTCTGGTGGTTCAGGACCCTCTTTTGAAGGCAGTTGGGGTTCCACTGCATTGAAGAACAGAGTGACTTGGTCCATCACAACAGTCAAATATCCCAGAAATTCCACCCCCAGTTAAGTTTTCAACAAAATACCAACTGTATAAGTGCTCATCCTGTTTACAAGACATAAAAATACTTTAAAGCCTCAAGTATTCCTGTGATACTACCAGAAAACACAAAAACAGGAAACAGAAGAGTTCTGTTCTATAAGATGCTTAGATTCTCCTCCCACATATCCTGACACTTACAGTTCAATAAAGTAACCTGTCACTCTCTCCCACTGACACCCACCTTTACTACCTGGTATCCCCTTTAGCCTAGCAGACTTGACACCTAGTAGGGCCTATTCCTTTCTCCATACCTGGGCTGGCTTCGAAGCTGCCACTGCTGGTGCTGCTGGCAGTGCCACCCCCACTCACCAAAGTGGGAACTGGAGCCACACCTGGACTGGGGGTGGACTGCACAGGAGGGGCTTGTGCTGGCTCTTCAGGTTCTTTCTCTGGTATTGGGGTTGGTGTTGGTGGCAGAGCTGGAGGTGTAGGGATTTCTTTGGGGACTACAGGTGGTAGAGCTGGGGCAGGAGGGGTAACAGGTGGGGCTGCAGGCTCTGCCTTGAGCCGCTTGTCAGGTGCCCCAAACTTCTCATCAAGGCGCTTAAGTTTCTCAGCACAGGCTGCCCGGCGCTCCTCCTGCATTCGTCGCTCTTCTTCCTCTCTGCGCCTTCGGGCTCGTTCCACTGCCAGGGAGATCTCTGAGGAAGATTGCTTCCGACGCTGTCGCCATGCCTCATCCTCATCTTCAGGGGCTGGGGGCTTGCAGGGAGGACCCCCTCGATCCTGGCAACAGGCAAACCCAGCAGGCCAGGCATGTCAGTCATTCTACCTTCTACCACCTCTTTCAAAGATCAAACAACTGTCTACAGCTACAGGATAAAAGAACCAGGCTTTGGAATGAACGGTCTCTGGGTGGAGACAAATTCCTCAGCCTTATCTCTGTTCCTTTTTTACTTTGGAGACCTAATCATGCAGGCCCTCCTTACCAGCATCCCAACTCATCTCCGCAACTCCCCTAGAACCAAAGGCTCCAAACTTTTCTCAGATACAACCCCTAATCCTGCCCTAGCTTCTTGTCATTACCGTCAATTATTCAGTTGATGCCCCCCACAACTGACCCTCTTGACCCTGAATTGTAGATACTCACTGGGTAGTCCCCAGGGGGCCCCCAGTTCCCGACAGGCCCCCGGTGAGGTGGAGGTGGGGGAGGCTTTGGGGTAGGAGGAGCTGGCTCTGTCTCTGAAGGCCGAGAGTTCTCTGTCCAGGCTGTCTTGGGAGGGGGCAATTCGCTGCCAGGGGAAGTGCCCTTTTTGCCATCTGTCTCAGGTTCCTCACCAGCAGCTGACTGGGAATCCTTGCTGTGGGCAGATCACAGTATAACTAAGCTCTGCTATAACCAGCCCTTCTACGAGGCTGTTATACCAGACACCCCCCCCCCCCTCCCCGTGCCCTAACTCACTGGCCCTCAGCTCCCTCCTCTTCAGAGTCTCGCCCATCTTCCTCATCGCTGAATTTGAGCTTTTCAGTGTAGTCGACCTCTTCATGGGCCCCTGAGGTAAAGAAAATGGACATTACGTAAACTAAGCAGTAAGCTCTCCAATCCCAGATAGCTAGCTTCCCAGAAGGCAGCAAACAGTCTAGGACTACAGCAGCAGGCGCCGTCAATGCTAACCGTCCTCACCCCTCAGCAGCACTAAGCTCTCTCACGCATTCACTCTTTATCCTTTCACATCTGCCTTCCTCTCACGCCCCATCATTTCGTCATCACATTTTACATTTGAGGATCCAAACATTCATATTCACCTGCCCAACCATCATCATTTTCCTGGTCCAATTGGTCAAACTCTTTGAGATTATCCTCTTTAAGAATAGAAGGCCGACCCACAGGCTCTACAAGGCGCATTGGTGGCCCTGAGCCCCGGGGGCCCGCCACACGGGGAAAACGGCTGTGTATTAGAAAAAGGGGGAGCAATGTTAAAATATAGCATGTAGCAGAATCACATACAAAACTGAACCCCCAAGGTAGGAAAACCATACCTCCCCAAATAGTCTTACCCTGCCCCCCAATAACATACCCAGAATTTGATTACTTACCTGGGCCCATCAGGAGTCGGGTATCTGTAAGGCCCCTGGGGTCCATAGGGCGGAGGGAATGGGAGATATGGGGGATACATCTGCAAAAAGGCCCAACAATAGCTGCTTAGAGGGATAAGTAGTCTGCCAGCCCTTTAAACATATCCTCCCATCCCCACCCCTACCCCACCCCCATCTCACTGGGGTTTACTTTCTGTGTCTTCCAAAGACTAAGTCCTAATTCTTAACACTCTGGCTTTCAAGTAACAGCCAAACTCACAAAGGGCGGCATCATTCCGCGGTAGGGAGGGAACTGGGGTGGGCCTGAAGGCTGCAGCCCACCCCGGGGATCATGACCATGATGAAGTTTGGAGTCCGGGCCCTCCAGGTCATCAGGGCCACGCCCACCTCCGTCCCTCCAAGTTGTAGAATCTGTAGTTTAGAAATGCAAAGAGGGAGGAAAAGATAAGTTACCACTGATCTGGGCAGAGTGGATGCACGGGGAATGGATGCATAGGGAAGGAGGTGAGTAGTACAGCATGCAGCTCCTCCACAGAACAGGCACAATCCTGATCATAAGGCAAGCACTCACTCACACAAGGCAGCACTCACTTTGGGGGCGGAGGCTTGGTCCGGGCCCAGACGACTGTTCGGCAGACTCCCTTTCCTTGGCAGCCTTGTCCTGGTCGCCAGCCGCCTGCAGGGTCGGAAATTCCTCTCGAGAGAATCGCGACAGTAGGCTTGATGCCCTTCCACCTGTTGAAATGAGGGTGTACACCAGACGGGTTCAATTCCTGAACTTGTACATAAAAGTGGGAGGCAGTGTGGACACAAGACTAATCAGAATCTCTCCTGCCTCCCTCCCACAGACGCCAACACTCTTGCACTCACCATCTCCATGGGCTCCATGGGTGACACTGGCTTGTGCCCAGGACTTTACCCCGCTTGGAACCGAAGGAGTGTTCTGGGGAAGCAAAGGTAGCAGATGGTCATGAGAGCAGAGTAAGGGTCATTCTTCCTCCTCCAACCCTTCTAGTTCTCTGGGTACCTCGGGGGCTGTTGGGGGTCGTTTCGGCTGGTTGGAGGCAGGCGTCTGTGAAGCCGGCAGTGGCTGCGATTCCGGCGGCTGAGCGGTTGAGGCATCGGAACTGGGATAGCAGGATGGAAAGAAAGGTCATCCAGAGTGTGAGAAGCCACTTCCTTAGTTCTCTACTAGTACAAAGCTGGAACTGACCCGAGCCTAGCACTACCATCTACAAATACTAGGACAAAATAACTCTCACACAGGCCTTGTCTGTTTCTTCCTGTTTTCTCTCCACCTAAGTTTAAGGTTTCGTTTCTTTGTCATCTAACAAACTAGGTGCAGAAGGCGCTTCTCTGTCTCCGGCTGAAAATGACCATGCCTTAATACACTCCCAAACTCAAAGACTCATCAGGTTCCACAGCCTGTCTACCTCTTGGGGTCGGACTGCTCCTGTTTGCTTGCCCATCCTGTCCCGTCCTTCGGCACTAGTGAGACATTGGGGTCGTTGCCTTTGTTCTCGGCTTTCAGGCTTGGAAGGTTGGCTGGGGGCGGCATACGCCGGGCAATGGCAACTTTTCCGAGACTCTGCAGGCCATGTCGAGGAGCAACTGAAGAAAAGGTGGAGAGAAAAAGGGGTCAGAAGGGCCTCACATGGGAGACCTAACCATGTCCCACCACAGATCCCATTTAGACAACCCTGCTACCTTTTCACTACAGGCTTCTCTCAGAGAGCCATTCCATTACTCAATAATCTCTAAGCTCTCCTGGGAAAGGTAAGATGCAACAGAATCATCGCTCCTCTGTGGGACGGTTGAGCCTGAGCCTGCGGGGGGCAAGCTGGTCCCAGACCTTTCCAAAGCCACCACATTTTTTTGCCTCCGATTCTTACGTGTCCAAGGACAGGGAACCAAAAACACGCCTTTGTAGGAGGATGACCTGTGTTTTACCCAGAGCCCAGCACCCCCTTCAGCACTGAAGACGAAACTGAGAGGTCTCCAGTCTTCCTCTGGTCTGTTAGTTGCCTTGGTTGAAGAGCTCTAAAGCCTATACCCCACACATGCTTAGCCTGCAAATGTCAGGAACTTCTTTACAGGACCCTCACCAGCGGGTTTCTGGATCTCTAAGGACTTGCCCTTATACGTATCAAACAGGTTGAGCGAGGAATACTTCTTTCCATCCTTCCCCTTGGCAGTCGGCCCCGAGCGATCGGACATTGCGCTGGAAGCTCATTGAGTACGTTGGGTCCTGCAGGCACCTCCCCCAAAACGAGCTGGTGCCTGTGGGCCAGACAGTAGGCAGCTCAGGTTCTGCCCCTTTCACAGACAAAAGCCTAGAAGCTCTCTGCATTCTCTTTAGGGACCAGATACGTGGCTCTCTAGCTTGTGTAAACTACTACAGTCTCTTCAGCAGCCACAATCCACTCAGCGTCCACAGCCAGTCCCTTCTCCCTGACATATCCTGACAAAGAAAACCAAGTAACAGCCTAGTATCTTCCTCATCTATCCTTTGTGCCACTTTAGAAATGGCAGCTAATCTTTCACTCCTCCAAAATAATTTCAGAGATATACGATAAAATCGAACAACCAAGTCAAAGCCCCAGAGAAAACCAGAATGAGGCACACAACTCCATCGAGCAAGTATGAAAAACTTCAGACTGCCAACCTATTAGACACCAGCTCCCTAATCACGCCCCAGGGCCCTGTGTCCCAGGTTCCATTCCCAGCAGCCTTAAGTCCCATCTGGGGAGGTTTGAAGGAAGGTATGCTGGGAGCTTAAGGATTTTTATGAGCTTGCTCTGCCAGACCGGGTGCTGGTGCCAGAATAAGCCTTACTAAACAACGGGGGCTCCACAGTCCCAGGCTGAACAAAACCCCTGTATGCAGAATACTCCATCTATTCCTTAACTGGCCCCCACCTTGATTCTTGGAAACACTTCTGCTTACTGAAAGAAAAAAGAAAAGAACAAACAACTAATGGACCCAATGTAAAACTGAGGAAAAACACAGCATTATGAAGCTACCTCGAAAATACCCTGTAACCATGGGCCAGACAGCAGAAAGCCAAAACCAGAACCAACTACAATTTTTATCCTCATCCAATCTCTTCATAAGCAGTCATTTGTTTCCCTAACAGCCCTTACTCCCCAGGCAGGCCAAACTCGACATCTTAGTCCGTCCTAGAGTGACCAGGCATATTCATTTGTGGGTGGGAACGGTGTGAAAAAGAGATGGAAGATAGCAAGAAAGCATGCAGGCCTAGGATGAAAGCCAAAATCGAGGAGACAACTTCACCACTAGCCAGAGACAAGAAGATGGGGGTTGCTCTAGACACTTAAGGAAGCCAATCTGAAATCTACCACGAGAAGGGGGGAAAGCAGGAAAATCGTAGAGCAGACAGACTGAAACTACTAAAGAGAGAATCAACAAGAAAGCAGGGAGGGAAGCAGGAACGGCAGAGGAAGGCTGGGAAGGGGGCAGTGTCAAGGGAGCTCGGAAGAAAAGAGGAAAAAGGAGAAGACAGGGCTATCAGGAAAAAAAGGGAAAGGGGAGGCTTGGGGAATGCAGAAAGGCAAAGATGCTGGGCGAAAGCAGGGCTCCAGGACGGGAGTGACTCGACGCAAAGACCAAGAAAGAACGGGAACCATAGCGCCGGGTGGTAGGAAGGGCTCCAGTAATACGGAGAGGAGACCCTCAAAGGGAAGGTCTACAGGCGGCGGAGGGGCCGCAGACGGGCCGAGGACGCGACGCGGGCAGGGACTGCGGCCTGGAGCGCGGCCGTGCCCGAGGAGAGGGCTGCTGGGTTGCGCTCGGCCCCTAGCCCTCCACAGCGGCCTGGGAGCGGCCGGAGCAGGCCGAGGGGGAGGGGCAGGCCAGCGGCAGGAGGACAAGATGGCGGCGGCTGATGGCAGCTTCTCCCCCGGCCCGCCGCCGCCGCCGCCGCCCCGCGCCGGAAAGGGCGTCAGCGCCCGGCTCGCCCAGACTCACCTGGCCGGGTGCGTGGGGGTCCGGGACCCGGGCTTAGAGGCTTCCCGGGGCGGATGGCGGCGGGGCGGGGGCGGATGGCGGCGGATGGCGCCGCGCTCGGCTCCTCCCGTCTCCCTCGCTCACTCCGCGGCTGGGCTCCGACTAACGGCCCATCCGGGCAACCGCCGCCCCCGGGAGCACCCCCCCACCTCCCGCCTCCCTCCGCGGCTGGGCACGCCCCCTTATTTGCATAGGGGGCGGAGCCCCCTTCTCTCCGACCCCTTCTCTTCTCAGGGCTGTCCCTACTTTAAAAAATAAAGACAGTGTGTGGAGGATATTTGCATAAAGGGGAGGGACTTACAGACGCTAGGACGCCGGTTGGCTAAGGAGACGCCTTGGCGTCGGCAGTTGAGACGCGTAGACCGGGCGGAATGCGAGGCCGTTGGGGCGCAGAATTTACACGACGGATGGTGGGAGAAAAAGGATGCGCATGCGTAGTGCGTCCGCGGAAGGCTGGGAGCGGAGACACAGGAAAGGGATGCTAGGCCCCGGCCACTCTCAGCGGAGAAGACGGAAAAAACTGCGACGAATGGAAGGGATTAGCTAGTCGAGGGCGGAATTACATAGACGCTGGAAGAATTTCAGGTCTGGTGTTCATTTGGAAGAGGTAAACGCGTCAGGGAGGCGGAGCTTTCCAGTTATCAAATCACGGCATGCAAATGAAGTGGATATGCAAGCCAATCAAAGGATCCAGAGGAGTGTATCACTGACTTTCTTTGAACAGGCTTTCTGCGAGTGGTTCTGGGTATTTGCATAATATATGCAAATAATTTGAACAAAGACAAGGAATGACCTACTCTTCCGAATTTTAGCAGCAAATAACTACAGTGGACATTTGATATTTAATTTTATGTTCAGTGATTTTCAAAAATGGGTTTTTATGGTTAATGTTCTTTCAACAATGAGTTTCAGCTTTAAAGGTGCTATTTCCCCTCTTTGTTCCTTAGTACTTAACTGGAGAATCCTTTGCCTCTCACCACACCTACTACCTACTCAACATTTTCGTGTTAATTTTTATGTATATAGGTGAGTGCACTGGCCTTTATGGGTGCTTGTGCAAGTCAGAGGTTGACATCCAGAGGTCTCCCCCAAACACTTCATTTTTTGAGACATATTCTTTCTTCTTTCAGTGAATCTTGATACTTGGGTGGGTGAGTGCATATTTCACAGAGACTGGCCAATGAGCTCCAGAGATCTTCCTGTCTCTGCATCCCAGTGCTGAAGTTACAGACACAAGTGATCGGCCCAGCCTATACATGAGTACAGGAGGTCCAAACTTAGGTCCTCATGTTTGCATAGCAAGTATTTCATCCACTGAGCCATTTCCCCAACTCTAGAAATAACATTTTTTATTTATTCATTTTTATTTTATGTATATGCATATGTACCAAGTGGATTCCTGGTGCCAAAGAGGAGATCAGAACAGGATGTTGGATCTCTTTGAACTGGAATTACTGGTGGTTGTGAGCTCCCATATGTTAGTGTTGGGGACCTATATTAGTCATTGTTCTCTGGAGTCACAGAGCGTATGGGTAGTCTCTATATAGTAAGGGAATTTGTTGATGACTTACAGTCTGTAGTCCAACTCCCCAACAATGGTCAGCAGCAGCTGTGAATAAAAGTTCAAGGATCTAGCAATTGCTCAGTCCCACAAGGCCTTCAGGCAAAGAAGAGAGAATCTTCCTTCTTCCAATGTCCTTATGTAGGTCTCCAGCAGAAGGTATGGCCCAGATTAAAGGTGTGCACCACCATGCCTGGATCTGGAACTTACTTTGTCCCAGGCTGACCTTGAACTCAAAGATCTCTTTGCCTCAGTCTCCTGTACTACTTTGCCTGGGCCTAAGCTTTTCATGGCTATTATACCTCAAGATCTCCATGCCAAGGCTGGGCAGTGGTGGCACATGCTTTTAATCCCAGCACTTGGTAGGCAGAGGCAGGCGGATTTCTGAGTTCAAGACCAGCCTGGTCTACAGAGTGAGTTCCAGGACAGCCAGAGCTACACAGAGAAACCCTGTCTGGGAAAAAAAAAAAAAAAAAAAAAAAGATCTCCATGCCAAGATCCAGGTGAGAAACTTGTGTCTTCCAGCCTCAAGATCTGGATCACAGGAGAGCCTTCTAATTCTGAATTGTAGTTCACTCCAGATATAGTCAAGTTGACAACCAGGAATAGCCACTACAGAATCCAATCCAGGTCCTCTGAAAGAACAGCAAGTGCTGAGCCATCTCTCCAGTGGCCTTCAGTAACAGTTTGGAGTACCAGAGACACACACACGAGGTATTGTAGAAGCAGAGAAATAACCTGACTATTCTGGTGGGAGCAGGTTAAAAGATATATGAGGAGAGTGAGAAGAGGGGAGGGAGAAAGAAGCACTTGGCATCCACAGTAATTCCAGTGCTGTAGAGGCAAGAGACGGGTGGATCCCCTAGGACTCCCTGGCATCTCTCTTAGGCTAGTTCAAAGCCCATGAGAGAACCCATCTCAAAACCACACACAAAACCAAGGTGGGCATAATCTGAGAAGTGGCAGACACACACACACAGAGATGGTGCAAATCTTAGTCCATTTTGAGACATATTGAAACTGAAATGCTCTCTGTTGTCAAGGGCTGAAGGATCTGTCTTAGTCAGGGTTTCTATTCCTGCACAAACATGACCAAGAAGCAAGTTGGGGAGGAAAGGGTTTATTCGGCTTACACTTCCATGCTGCTGTTCATCACCAAAGGAAGTCAGAACTGGAACTCAAGCAGGTCAAGGAGCAGGAACTGATACCGAGGCCATGGAGGGATGTAACTTAGTGGCTTGCTTGCTTCTCCTGGCTTGCTCAGCTGGCTTTCTTATATAGCTCAAGACTACCAGCCCACAGATGGTACCACTCACAAGGGGCCCTCCCCCCTTGATCACTAATTGAGAAAATGCCTTACCTCTGGATCTCATGGAGACATTTTCTCAACTGACACTCCTTTCTCTATGATAACTCCAGCTTGTGTCAAGTTGACACACAAAACTAGCCATTACAGGATCCTAGACTCACCTACCAGGAAGCTGCAATTCCAGTTGCTACCAAGGGTTGAAGTACCCTGATCCTATTTATCCCTACCTACACAAGAGCTACATGAGAGTTTTACACTAGAGGGCGCCATTACTGCAAAACATAGTTCAGGTACAGGAGAGACAGATGAGTAGAAGTAAAGGTTTGCAGGCTTGTGCCTAGCTGATGTAGGTAAATAAAAGAATCCCTTGCCCAATAGGGACAGCGAAGATGAAAAGTTAGCAGGACACAGTTAAGAATCAGCATGTGGGACTGGAGAGATAGCTCAGAGGTTAAGAGCACTGTCTGCTCTTCCAGGGGTCCTGAGTTCAATTCCCAGCAACCACATGGTGGCTCACAACCATCTGTAATGGGATCCAGTGTCCTCTTCTGGCCTGCAGACATACATGCAGGCAGAATGCTGTATATATAATAAATGAATAAATCTTAAAAATAAAAAGAATTAGCATGTGCTTGTAAACCCCCCTTGGAGCACTAGCACTGTTAAAATCTGTCCAAATTGTTACTGAGTAACAAGTTCTTTAAGGTAAGTACTCTTTTGATCACTTTCCTGTGAACCAAAGACACTGGAGCATGGGACAGTTTGACTCACTCATTGGTGCCTTGTTGGACTTTCCCTTCCTACCTACCCCGGTTTCTTGAAGAGGAAGGGCAGTCAGTCAAAAACTAGCCAGACTAGTCTTTGCCAATATACCCCCCCCCCCTTGTTTTTTAGTGTTTTTGTTTTTGTTTTTTGAGACAGGGTTTCTCTGTGTATCCCTGGCTGTCCTGGAACTCACTCCGTAGAGCAGGCTGGCCTTGAACTCAGAGACTCACCTGCTTCTGCCTCCCAAGTGCTGGGACCTGGGATTAAAGGTGTGTGCCACTACCGACCAGCTCAGTATACACTCTTTAGAACACTCTACAATATTGGAGAAACAATTTTAGTTGTTTGTCCCAGCCCCGGATTGTCCTCAGCCAGGGCAATTCAAACAGTTTGTACTCAACTTTCTTGCTGTCACAGGCATTCATAAACTCTATGTGATCTCTGCCATTTCCACATAGTGGCCTAGTAGAGATGCTGCTGTCACTGGTGCTAAAGGGATAAGTGTATGCATTTTACAATTCAAAGCACTTGCATGAGAGATCGGCTGTGATTGGCGCTACCCCTTTTCAGGGCACATAAGCAAAGATGTCTGGCTCACCTGGAAGTTGCCTGGGCAGCATTCTTGTGCTGCCTCCCTTGGTGTTAGAACACTGGGCCCAAATAAAGGCTCCCTTTTGATGATTCTCTCTTGCCTGCTTTTAGTAGTGTGGGCTGAGCTGGCAGTGGAAAAAGTGGCAGAGATGGTGGAGGGAGACTGCCTGATAGCTGAAGAAGTGGCAGCCCATCGGTTTGAGAGAGCATGTAGACAGGAACAAGGGGAAAAGCAGGGGTAGAAAGGGTGGAGAGCAGAGGCTGAAGAGTCGAAAACTACAATAAACCAGAGAGGAGCTGGTAGTGTACCCATGAGTCCCAGCAGTCAGGAAGCAGAGGCAGGCAGATCTTGGTGAGTTCCAGTTCAGCCTGGTCTACATAGTGAGCCGATGCCTCAAAAGGGGGAGGGGGTAGCTGGTGGGATAGCTCAGAGGTTAAAAACACCTGCCACGCTCTTATAGCTGACCAAGGTTCAATTCCCAGCACCCACATGGTTCCTCACAACAGTCTGTAATTCCAGTTCCCAGGATCTGATGCCCTCTTCTGGTCTACAGGCACCAGACACATGCAGTCCATAGACTGACGGGAAGGCAAAACATTCATATCTGTAAAGTAATAATTAAAAATAAAGGATCCATTCATCCTAGCACTTGGGAGGCAGAAGCAGGAGGATCTCTGAGTTCGAGGCCAGCCTCGTCTACAGAGTGAGTTCCAGGACAGCCAGGGCTACAACAGAGAAACCTTGTCTCGAAAAAACCAAAAAATAAAATAAAGTAAAAAAAAAAAAAGGATCCAGAGAGAAGAAACTGCAGCCCCAGTCATTGTTACCGAGAGCTGTCAAGTTTTCAGGACAGGTCCTTGGATACCCCTGGCCAACAGCTGTAATGCTGCCTGGTGTCAAGGGTTGAAGGAACCTAGGCTCACCTGCCAGGAAGCTGCAATTCCAATTGCTGCCAAGGATTGAAGAATCCTGATTCCTCTCCCTACCTACCCAAGAACTACATGAGAGTTTTACACTAGAGGGCGCCATTGCTGCAAAACCAGCCAAGACTTAATTACAGAGCTTCTTAGTTGCAGATGGTAATTATCTGGGTAGAACAAAAGGACTGCAGATTGGGACCCTAAGCCCACACTTCCCAGAGTAAAGCAGGGTCTTGAGTTTGAGGCCAACTTATGCTACACAGTTTGGGCCGGCCTAAATTACAAGTGGACCTTGGAGAGGAAGAGAGAAGAGAGAAATGGAGAGGGGTGGGGCACTGAATACATGGACTGTTGATTAATAGTGGATGTGACTGATTTTTCAGAGGACCAGAGTTTAGATCCCAACATTCAGATCAAGTGGTCAAACCTGTAACTCCAGCTCCAGGGGGATTCCGTGCCTCTGGGGTCCTAGAGCACCTGTGCTCATGTGCAACACGCTCACAGGCATACACAATCAGATACAGGTTCTAAACAACTGCAGCCTTGGTCAGGAGTGTAGCTTAGTGACAGAGAGTGTGCTGCAGTCCCTTAATTCCCAGCACCAAATAAAATTTGTGTATGTGTGGTATATTTATGTCTGAGCCACTGTGTAGTCCTGGCTGGCCTCGAAGTCACAGAACTATACCTGCCTGTGTCTCCTGAGTGTTGGGAATAAAGGCATGCGCCAACACACCTGACGTTTTAATTATGTGCATATGTGTATTGGGGAGGGTGCATGTAAGAGCATTGCCCACAGACAACAGCAGAGGGTGTCAGAACCTCTGAAACTGGAGTGGGTGCTGGGAAATTTTTTTTTTTTTTTTGGTCTAGGGACTAAAGTGAGAGGCTCATGTATGCTAGGCAGGCACACAGCTCTGAACTCCATTCTCAGCCCTGGTCCTCTTTGAGAGCAGTGTGTATGCTTACCTGATGAGCCCTTTCCAGCCCCCACCTCTCCCGAAGCTTTACACAGTCACTGGATCTTTATGGGAATTACCAAAAAGGACCTCTCCCTTGCTTCGAGGCTGAGGCTGCTGTATGTGAAGCTTTCAGGGAGTAAAGAAAGATGGGTTGGGGGCATATTCTACATGAGTGCCTGCCCAGTATGTGGGGAGCCCTGGGTTCAACGGGGCATTGGAGGAAGGAAAGAACAGTGAATGAATTCAGATTCGTCTCTGTGGCTGGAGATGACTTACCTGGATCCCTCGGAGAGGTAAGGCCTGGCCTCGGGTCCTTAGGTCCCTTGCTTTTCCTGGTTTGTTGGCTGTTCCACAATTTCTATCATTTAGAAATGCTGAATTCGCCATATTTTCCCCTGGTAGCTTCCCGATATACCCCCTTTTCCCTTCATTAGTAGACGGGTGCTTTGTTTTTGGCAGTACTGGGAATCGAACCTAGGGCTAGGCGAGCATTCTACCACTGAGCTTTAGCGGTAGCTCCAGACTGGATTTCGTGACTTTTCCTCATAAGAATCCCAACGTCTTGTCTAACTTTATAGTATCATGAGGACTTCACCCCATCTGTTCACTCAGGTTTCAAACATTACTGAGGACTTCTGATAGACCAAGCACAAACACTTAACTCTCAGCTGGGCAGTGGTGGTCCATACCTTTAGTCCCAATACTCAGGAGATAGGTGGATCGCTGAGTTTGAGGCCAGCATGGTCTACAGTATTAGTTCCAGGATGTCTCAAAAAACAAAACAGAAAGCTTAGCCGTCATTCCCATTTCCAAAGTAAAGCTTTCGAGACTGTGATTGTCAGGGTCACAGACAGGGAGATGAAGACTTTGTCAAGGTCACCCTCACCTCTAAGAAGCTCCTGCAAGCCTGGACAGAGAAGATAAAACACTTATATTTTCTTTTGGTTTGGTTTGGTTTTTCAAGACAGAGTTTCTCTTTGGAGCCCTGGTTGTCCTCACTTTGTAGACCAGGCTGGCCATGAATTCGAACTTGCAGAGTTCTGCCTCTCCCTCCAAGTGCTGGGATTAAGGGGGTGCACCACCACTGCCAGGCACACACCTATAATCTTTGAGGTCAAAGCTGTCTTGAAACTCTGGAATCTCCCCTCAGTACAAAGAGCTATCAGCCATAGCAAACCCATCCAATAGTAAGGATGGCAAATCCTTACTACCCTTCCCTCAAAGATGCTTGTTTCTCCCCCAGATCCAGGACACATGTCCCCAGTAAATGCAGAGTTGATTTGACCCACTAGGGAGCATTATTTATTTAGTTTGACTCTGGCTCACAACTGCTTCTTTTTTCCATGCTGCTGTCATTAGAAGCTTCTCAGTCCTACCATGTTATATCCACCTCCAATTAGGGCAACTCAGAAATAGCTTTCTTGGCTGGGGGACCAGTTGGCCTCTGGTGTTCTTTGTTTTTCTCCTCATACATCAGAATCCTGGAAGAGACACAGGCGTCAGGGAGAAATCTCAAGGGAGTAAATCTTAGGTTGCTTTAAGAGTGCAGAAGGGGAGGAAGAGGAAGGACCGGGAGCACAGTGCTGGGGACTGTGGGGACAGAGCTGTGGATGGGTTGGGGGTTGTGAAGGGTCTTGGAAGAGTCCCTCTGAGAAGAAGGAAGGGTGGCAAGGCTGGGGCTGTTGAGAAGATGGAAGTCCCAGGAGGTTGGAACTGGACCTCACATTCTCAAGATGGCAGACCTCTTGCCCAGCATCATTCTGAGAAAGTCAGAGTAACTGAACGTCTCCTCGGAGCCACTGGACACCTCTCTAATTAATTTCTTCAGCTCTAGGTGGGTCTTGGGAACCCCAAGTTTCTCCAGCATTCGCTTCAAGGACATAATATCTGAAAGTGGAAAAGGAGGGTCCCCTATGCCATCTTGTACCTCCACGTACCCACTCCCACCCTTGTATTATTGGTTGTAGCTAGACCTTCTCCTGTCTCTAGGGGACAGAGCTAGTAAACAAGGCCTCCATTTCCCCGGGTCTGCACACTAGCCCAAACCCCTTCTCACCGATATCTCCGTTTCCATTCAGGTCAAACTCCATGTACTTCGCTGGGTGAGAGAGCAGAGAGAGTGACTGCTGTTGTGGGGTTTGAGGAAGAGGTGACTGAGCAATGCCAGGGTAGAAGATATGGAAGGAGGGCAGGGTGTAGGGATAGAGGCTTGGACGGGAGCCCTTGGAGGTGCTAAGATGGGGAGAGCAGGGACAAGGACCACAAATGGGAAGGAAGAGCCTGAAGGCAGCCTCCCTCCTCCACAACAGTCAGCCGTGATCCTCTGAGGCCCAGCCCCCAGCTTCCCTCTCTACCCACAGCCCTCCTCACTCTTGAAGGCTTCCAGTTTGGATGGCAGATCCTCGTCAGTGCTGTACTTGGGATCTTCGAGGAAGTGCTGTAGGGACAGACAGGAGCCGGGGCTCATCCTGGTCAGCCTGAGGAGCTCAGGCCCCGCCCCCCATCGGCTCCTGCTTTTACCTTGTTGATCCCATCCAGCCTCTCTTCCTGCTGGGCCTTCAGCAGGCCAAAAGCTTTTCCTCCTGAGGGGTACAGAGATTAACCACCCCTCCCTTCCTTCCCTCCTCCCCGTGCCCAGCCCAGGTGTCACCCAAGTGCTGCCCTCCAAGATCCTCCAGCAGCGCCCCTGGCTCCCCGAGCCAGGCCTGACTCATGCTGGCTCCTGGTACTGTGTGGTCTACCTTCCCTACCCTGCAAATCCCTGCTTTGGCTCATAGCTCCTCAGACCCTGGAGGCCTTAGGTGGGGAGATGACGAGGCTCTGACTGCTGGCTCCTCTCTCCACCAGCTCCCTGGTCTCTTCTGGGACCTCTCTTACTTCCCCTTTCCACTCATTCCCTTCTTGCAACTCCCAGGCATCACTTCCCCATCAGCTTCTGCTGACACTAGCACCCCAGGGGAAGGCAGAACAGGTTGAAAAAGGAGACAAAAAAGTAACGTGCTGAAAAATTACTTTGGGGGGTGGGGCGGGGGCAGGGTCTCATCATCCAGGCGCTTGAGAGTTAAAGCAGCCACCCTGCCTCTGCCTCCTAAATGGCTGGAACTGCCAGCCTGTAACACCGAGCTCCACACAGTCCCCCCAAAAAAGCAACACCTAGTTCCACACAGTTCCCCCCAAAAAGCAGACTGTACATAGGAGAAAGACTTAAATCAGCTCCGAGAGGTGTGGAAAGCCACCAGGATCTGAGGGGCCAAGCGCGATACCCTAGGCCTGCAATCTAGCACCTAAAAGAGGTTGAGGCTAGAGGATCCTGGGAGTTGGAGACGAGCCAGGCCAACACAGTAAGAACCTGTCTCAAACCCAAACCAAGGAAGCAATAAACAATGGCTTTCCCCAGATCCTGAGGTGGGGGCTGGGAGGGTTTACTTGAAATTTCCTCAGGCTTCATGATGCAGGTTAAGACGGGAAGCTGAGGAGGACTGGCTGGCTTTCTCTGGTGTGGAAGAGAGAGGCTGAAACTGAAGTCTGCAGGCTGCTCCAGGAATGGGGTGAGCTGAGCCTAGAGCCCTGAGAAGGAAAGAGACCTCTCAGGGGCTACAGAGGAACTCGGGACACATGGAGACACGGTCCAGGACTTCGGCTTGTGTTCTTCACCTCTTGAGTGCTAACCTCCTGCCTCACCTGCTTTGAAATCTTTAGTTGAACTTACAAAGTCATTTGAGAGTTTAAAGAGACACTTTGGAGGAACAGAAAGTGAGACTGAGAGGGATGGCAGACAGTCACTTCCTGTCCCCATCGTGGGCTGAGAAGAGCTCTAACTCATGCCAATGCCCTCCCCTCATAACGGGTAGCCTTGGTCCCCTCAGCGTCATGGTCTCTTTCCTTCCCCAGGCTATGTCCCCTTGTATTGCAGTCCACTCTGCAGAAGACTCCACCCTCTAGCCCTGTGAGAGGCTCTCAGTGTCTGGTGGGGACAGTTCTCTAGCCACGTTCATGCAACAAATGAAGACTGAGTGCCTCCTACTTGCGGGGCACACTGCTAGGCCTGGGGAGCTAACAGATGAAAACTCTGGTCTCATGATCCCCGTACAGAACACGGTACAGAGAGGGCAGGTTTGAATAGCATGGTTATGGGAGATGGCTGAGAAATTGCTCTCAGGGATGCAGGAGATATGTGGGTAGAAAGGAAAAAGTATGCTGTTTTCCTTTAATTAAATTTTCTTTTCTTTTAATTTCTACTTTTTTATTTGTATCTGTGTGTACAGGCACAGGATGTGTATGGAAATTAAAAGAGAACTTGCAGGAGCTGGATCCAACCAGTTCCCCAGTTAACAGGCTTCATGGGAGGGTTCCTCCAGCAGCAACCAGTTCATCAGTTCCTGGTGGAAACTGATCACACATCCTGTAACATAATTCAGTTCTGACAATGCCGGCCAATCCTCCGTGTGGAGGGGCTCTGTCCTTACAAGCCTGCTCCAGGTTAAGATCTGGTCTCCAGTATAGGCCTCCTGTGCTTCTGGACAGCTAGCTATATAAATCAAGACTGCTACACGCCCCTTCAGAGTTGGTGATTTGCCGGGCTGGCAGACAGGACTCAAGTAAAGCACCTTGGTGCTTCATTATAAAGCATCCCACACAGTGGCAGCCAGGTGCAACAGTGAGAAGAGGAACCAGGGAGAGGGGTCTGGAGCCTCCTTGCCCTTCTGTACTGGTGTCCCTGGCAGCCCTCTGACCCGAATCTTCTTGGGTGGTTTTTTTTTTTTTTTTTTTTTTTTTTTTTTGGTTTTTTCGAGACAGGGTTTCTCTGTGTAGCCCTGGCTGTCCTGGAACTCACTCTGTAGACCAAGCTGGCCTCAAACTCAGAAATCCGCCTGCCTCTGCCTCCCGAGTGCTGGGATTAATTCTTGGGTGTTTAAGGAGGTACCACCAGGCTGGGATCTGGCATGGCCTGTTAAATCATTAGCTATTTAGGTGGGCAGTGGTGGCGCACACCTTTAATCCCAGCACTTGGGAGGCAGAGGCAGGTGGATTTCTGAGTTTGAGGCCAGCCTGGTCTACAGAGTGAGTTCCAGGACAGCCAGGGCTACACAGAGAAACCCTGTCTCGGAAAAAAAAAAAAAAAATCATTAGCTATTTAAATAATCAGCTATTGGCTATAAACCAGCTGAGTTGAGAGTTATAGCCCTCTTCCTCATTCCTGCCCTTGGCAACAAGATTCCTATCTTTAGGGACTTTCCAAAAGCACCCTATTAACATAAACCCAGTTTAAAAAGTCTTACTATAAGCGACAGAAGATGCCATATTAAACCTTTATCAATTAGCAAACTGCAAGGGTTTTAGGAGCTTTGCCCAGGAGGTGAATGAGGTTCTGTATCTCAGTGTGACATGGGGAGAGTAAGAGCAGCCGCTGCCCAAAAGCCCTGAGGGAGAGCAGTCTTCTTGGCTGAAGTACCTTAGAACAGCTGCAGACAAAGGAAGCCGTTATGAAGCTTGTTTGAGGGTAAGAAAAGAGTCAAGGGATTTTTAAGAAGTCACCTGGGGAGATGAAGGGCTGGGGAGGCCAAGTCAGGACTGCCAAAGGCTTAAGGCAAGGAGCCTTATGGAGTTCTAGGTGAGTCTGGTCTGGAAAGAAAAGCCAGGGCCAGGCCAGGGCAGGGTTCCATCAGCGAGGTGCTGCCACCAAGCATGAAGACCTGAGTGGGAAGCCGAGAACCCACATGGTAGACAGGAAGGAACAGACTTCCACAAGCCGACCTCTAACCAGTCCAGTCATGCCCTTGCACACAGACGGACAGAGAATAAATAAATGTAAGAGAAAAACCACACCAAAACAATGTACCAGAAGAGGTTTGGGAATGGAGTCGGGAAGGAGCTGTTAGACCAGAGATTAGAGACCTGTTGCTGAAAGCCTGTGTCACAGTTCTCTGCTCTCCAAGGGGAATGGCTGCTGCCTGGGAAAGGATGCACTGTCCAGAAAGTGAGAGAGGGAGAGGGAGAATGTGTGTGTGTGTGTGTGTGTGTGTGTGTGTGTGTGTGTGTGTGTGTGTGTGTGTGCGCGCGCGCGCGCGCGCGCGCAGGTGTGTCCTGAGGGCCTTCCATTTACCCTCCACTCTCCGAACCCTGCTCTTTGCTCAGGAGACTGACCTGTGCAGACCACATCAGAGGGTGCGTCTGACTTCCAGTTAGTTTGGGTCTTGGAGGGGCCTGACGTAAACAATAACATGGAGGAACTGGGTGCCTATCACCGCGGCTACCTTTCCATGAGGTCACAGTGGCCCAACCTTCCCTAAGACCAGCAGTCCCCTCAAGGTACCTGCTCTGTTAAAAGATTTCTCTCAGGTGTCAGTAGCTCACGGGCAGATCTCAAATGATCAGTGATAGAAAAGTCATACAGACTTTTCATCTTGTTGAGACAGAATCTCATGTAGCCCAGGCTGGAATGCCTGGGATTCACTACTTAGCTGAAGAAGACCTTGAACAGCTGACCTTCATGCCTCAGCCTTCCAAGTGCTGGGATTTGAAGTTAGTAACACTTTTCATAAAGACATATAGGACAAAGTACCATTGCTTGGTTTTGAATCATAACTTTAAAAAAATGTGTGTGTGGGGTCTTCTGTCTACATGGATGTCTGTGTACCGGTTCTGTTCCAGAGGCCAGTTGAGGGTGTAAGATACCCTGAAGCAAGAGTTATGAGAGGATGTGAGCTGCTGGAGATCCCCAGGTCCATTGGAAGAGCAGCCGGTGCACTATTTGGCTGAGCTACTTATTTAACCCCAAGAACTAATTTTGTTTTGTTTTGTTTTGTTTTGTTTGTTTTTCAAGACAGGGTTTCTCTGTGTAGCCCTGGCTGCCCTGGAACTCACTCTGTAGACCAGGCTGGCCTCGAACTCAGAAATCCACCTGCCTCTGCCTCCCAAGTGCTGGGATTAAAGGTGTGTGCCACCACTGCCCGGCTAGGATGTGTCTTAAATTAATTAAAATGTAAATTGAAGGCTGGGTGTGTTGCTGCATGCCTTTAATCCCAGTACTCAAGAGGCAGAGGCAGGTGGATCTCTGAGTTCAAGGCCAGTCTGGTCTACACAGAGTTCCAGAGCCAGCCAAGAACTACATAATTGAGACCCTGTCAAAAACAAAAACAAAACCCTGTCTCAAAAAACCAAAAACCAAAACAAAAAAACAAACAAACAAAAACTATTAAAGTCCCTAGAAAGTCTGAAATAGTGAAAATTATTCTTTTTTTTTTTTTTTTTTTTTTTTTTTGGTTTTTCAAGACAGGGTTTCTCTGTGTAGCCCTGGCTGTCCTGGAACTCCTCTGTAGATCAGGCTGGCCTCGAACTCAGAAATCCACCTACCTCTGCCTCCCAAGTTCTGGGATTAAAGGTGTGTGCCACCACTGCCTGGTGAAAATTGTTCTTGAATACACATACAACATGACTTCCTCTAGATGAACTGCCCTGCATAGTTTTGTCAACAAGCAGAATCATCTGAAAGAGGGAGCATGACTGAGAAAAGGCCTGCAATCCGTCTGATTGGAGGAGGGCCTTGCCCACTGTGGGTGGACCATCCCTGGGCTGGCAGTCCTGGGTTCTATAGAAAGCAGGCTGAGCAGCTGGAGGAGCAAGCCAGCAAGCAGCACCCCTCCATGGCCTCTGCATTAGCTCCTGCCTCCAGGCTCCTTCCTGTCTGAGGTGCTGCCTTGGCTTCCCTCAGTGAACTGTGTAATTCAGGACCTGTATGCCCAATAAGCCCTTCCTAGGTTTCTTTTGGTCGTGATATTTCATCACAGCAATAGTAACCTAAGACATGGACTGATATCAAAAGCATTCATGTAGTGACTCAGAAGCCAAGTCTTGCTGGGCCGCGGTGGCGCACGCCTTTAATCCCAGCACTTGGGAGGCAGAGGCAGGTGGATTTCTAAGTTCGAGGCCAGCCTGGTCTACAGAGTGAGTTCTAGGACAGCCAGAGCTACACGGAGAAACCCTGTCTCAGAAAACCAAAAAAAAAAAAAAAAAAAAGAAGCCAAGTCTTATCTGGTAGAAAGAGAAGAGGGGAGCAGAGTCCCCTTAAGTTTAGGCCCAGCCATCTCCTGGATCACCCCAGCCCAAGAGTGGGAGGAGAGACTTATATACACTAAGCTAGGGTGGGAAGTCTGGAAAGTCAGTTGTAATTCCCGACTTACAGATGTGCACACAAGTAGTGAACAGAGAGTCTAGTTCAGAATGATTACTTGTAAGCCATTATTTCCCGAGCTACAGAGTACCACCGTGTGTCAGAGTGTGCATTGTAAAAATATAGGTTGGGGGTTGAGCGACAACTCAGCACTTAAGAATGCCTGCTGCTCTTCCAGAGGACCCAGGTTTGATTCCCAGCACCCATATGGCAAATCCCAACTGCCTGTAATTCCAGTCCCAGGGCATCCTCTGCCCTATTGTCTCTGTAGGCACCAGGCACACAGGTGACCTGACATAAAATTTAAACAAAACACCCATACACATAAAACAAGAGAAAAGACAAGAAAATATAACGTTCATCTCAAAGCAGAAGGCCATTTGTACTTCCCTCCCCAAACCATGGGCTTACGGTGAAGAAAAGTGTTCTTCACCCTGACTCTGCTTGGGAACTAATTGTTCTTGGGAGGGGTAATTGAGGCCCTGTGAAGAATAGCCTAAATTCTTCAGGTCCCAGGCTCTGTGGCCAGCAGAGGGCAGCACATACCTGCCCATGGCACCGGGGTCCCACACCCTCCACCTAGCTACCTTAAGGAGAAGGCCTCGCTGGGCAGTGGTGGCCCACGCCTTTACTCTCAGCACTTGAGAGGCAGAGGCAGGTGGATTTCTGAGTTCGAGGCCAGCCTGGTCTACAGAGTGAATTCCAGAACAGCCAGGGCTACACAGAGAAACTCTGTCTTGAAAAAACAAAACAAAACAAAAAAAAGAAGGCCTCTCCACAGCTGACCAGATGACCCAGTGGAGACCTTCCCAGGTGGTATGGTTCTCCAGGTGGTGCGAGAGTAGCTGCACCAGAAGTGCTCCAAGCCAGTCTTCTTAACAATGAGATATTGCTTCTTCAACAGAATCCTGTGTCACTTCACAGTGCAACCGGACAATAGTACATCAACATGTTACAGAACAGAAAGGAGCCGGGCAGTGGTGGCACACGCCTTTAGTCCCAGCACTTGGGAGGCAGAGACAGGCAGATTTCTGAGTTCGAGGCCAGCCTGGTCTACAGAGTGAGTTCCAGGACAGCCAGGGCTACACAGAGAAACCCTGTCTCGAAAAACCAAAACAAAACAAAACAAAAAAAACAAACAGAACAGAAAGGAAAGCCAGCCAGCTGCTGGTGGTGCACAACTCTAATCCCAGAGGCATCACAATTCCTGTGAGTTGATGCCAGCTTATATAATGAGTTCCAAGTCTACATAGTGAGTCCCTGTCTCAACAAACGGCTTTTCAGATAATTTCAATACACTCTCAAGTTTGAGAACCACTACATTTGAATGACCAGTAAGTGTACCTAGTTTTTAAAAAAATGAATCACAGATTCTAACAATTGGTTTACTTCATCAGCGTGGACATGTTAGGGCTCTCAGCCAACTACAGCTGTGTCTTCCCCTAGAAATTTATGTTATTAAGGTTCTAACGAGAACCAGTATAGATACAAGAAGTTCCTGGCCAGCGTGGGCATAGTGGTAGGCTGTTTGCCCACCGTGTACATAGCCATGGGCTTGACCCCAGGCATTGCATCAACCGGCCATGGCAACACAGCTTGTATTCAGGTACTCAGAAGAATCAGAAACTCAAGGTGATCCTCAGCTATGTGATGACCCCAAGGCCAACTTGGGCATACAAGACTATTTTTAAAAGGGGGGATGAGGAGAGTGCAGAGATGGCTCAGAAGTTAGGAACATTGACTGCTCTCCCAGAGTGCACAGATTCAATCCCCAGCACCCACATGGCGGCTCACAACTCTCTGAGCCCATTCCAGTTCCAGGGGATCCAATACCCTCTGTGGATACAAACATACATGCGACAAAACCACCCACACACATGGAATAAAATACTTTCTTCTTTTCTTTAAGATTTATTTATTTATTGTATGTATGTGACTACACTGTCACTCTCTTCAGACATACCAGAAGAAGGCATCAGATCCCATTACAGGTGGTTGTGAGCCACCATGTGGTTGCTGGGAATTGAACTCAGGACCTCTGGAAGAGCAGTCAGTGCTCTTAACTGCTGAGCCATCTCTCCAGCCCAATAAAATACCTTCTTAATGATGGGAAATGCAATCAAAGTATCTATAATGTCTTAGTCAGGGTTTCTATTCCCACACAAACAAGACCAAGAAGCAAGTTTTGGAGGAAAGGGTTTATTCAGCTTACACTTCCATGCTGCTGTTCGTCACCAAAGGAAGTCAGGACTGGAACTCAAGCAGGTCAGGAAGCAGGAGCTGATGCAGAGGCCATGGAGAGATGTTATTTACTGGCCTTCCCCTGGCTTGCTCAGCTGGCTTTTTTTTTTTTTTTTTTTTTTTTTTTTTTGGTTTTTTGAGACAGGGTTTCTCTGTGTAGCCCTGGCTGTCCTGGAACTCACTCTGTAGACCAGGCTGGCCTCGCTGGCTTTCTTATAGAACCCAAGACCACCAGCCCAGGGATGGCACCACCCACAATGGGCCCTCCCCTCTTGATCAGTAATTGAGAAAATGCCTTACCGCTGGATCTCATGGAGGCATTTCCTTAACGGAAACTCCTTTCTCTGTGATAACTCCAGCTTGTGTCAAGTTGACACAAAAGCAGCCAGTACATATAATAACTTATTATAGAATGTAGCCAAGATTCCAGCTTCAGGTATAAACCTGAAGCTGGGGATGTGGCTCATTGGTAGAGTTAGTTGCTAGCATTCATCAGGTCTGGGTTAAAGCCTAATACAGCCAAATCCAAAATCAAAACAAAGCAAAACAACTCCCATCACAGTAATAATACCCAGAGCCTCATGGCCATGAAGTTACACACGGAGGCAGCTACACTCTTTCATGATCGCTAAGTATATTGCAGGGATCAAGTTGGCCAAAATGGGTCTGTAGAGAAGGTGGCTGTATATGGGTGGGAATTAGTGTATAATTGGTGAAGAGGAAAAGGTTTAATGAGACAACCCGGGGCGTTTGTCCTGACACCCCACCTCGGGGAAGGAGAGCTGTGGAGAATGCTTTTCTTTTTCTTTTTCTTTTTTTTTTTTTTTGGTTTTTTGAGACAGAGTTTCTCTGTGTATCCCTGGCTGTCCTGGAACTCACTCTGTAGACTGGCCTCAAACTCAGAAATCCACCTGCCTCTGCCTCCCAAGTGCTGGGATTAAAGGCTTACTCCACCACTGCCCGGCGAGAAAGAATGCTTTTCTTTGTGGAATAACTGAGTAGGCGTTCTCTGGATATTTGCTTTCTTCCCAAGATCTTGTGCTTTTTGGGTGTCTCAACCCCCTAAGATTAGTGTGCAGGAGGGCACTACTGCCTCCCTGCCCTGCTCCTTCAATGCCAGCCGAGGAAAAGCGGCCATTGGCTCTGTCGAATGGTACCAAGACAAAGTAGCCCCGAGGATGGAGTTGAACAACGTGACCCCAGGGTTCAGGGGCCACGTGTTCTCTTTTTCTGTTTCCCAGTTCATTAGAGACCACAAGGCAGGGCTGCTCATACAGGACACCCAAAGCCATGACGCAGGGATCTATGTGTGCAGGGAGGAGGTGCTAGGCCTGGGCGTCGTCGGAACAGGAAACGGGATTCGGCTGGTGGTGGAGAAAGGTGAGGTGGTGGGAGACCCCCAAGATGCAGTGTTCCTGGAAGTTAGGGATTGTCCCCTGTTTTGAGTTCCCCAACTCCTTCCTTCCCACCCTCTCCATGTCCTGCTGTAGGACCCCCTCAGCAAGCCGCCAACACAGAGCAAGCGGCTCAAACAAGTATCCTCCGGACTGGATTCTACGCCCTCAGCTTTCTCTCTGGCCATGGGCAGTACTATCTATTAGCAGGGCAAATGTGAGTTGCTGAGCAGGGGCACCGGAGCAGAGATGGGAGGGACAGATTGCAAAAGACAGCTTCAGGCCTGTAACTCTGAGCAGCCTCTGCAATTTCTCCCCAGGTCCCTGTCACGTGGAAAACAGGCCACTCCTCCCGCAGAGGAGCAATTCTAAACCCCCAATGATCCAGGACTCTCTTTTCTCCCTCTTTCTTTCTTTCTTTCTTCCTTCCTTTTTTTTTTTTTTTTTTTTTTTTTTTTTTCTTTTTTGGGTTTTTGAGACAGGGTTTCTCTGTGTAGCCCTGGCTGTCCTGGAATTCACTCTGTAGACCAGGCTGGCCTCGAACTCAGAAATCCACCTGCCTCTGCCTCCCAAGTGCTGAGATTAAAGGCGTGTGCCACCACTGCCTGGCTGATCCAGCACTAAATCCTTGCCCGCTCCTCCCTCCTACTTAGGACTCTCATATTTCTTCATTCGTCACCACACACACACACACACACACACACACACACACACACACACACACCACCCCTCCGCTTTAGCTCTCCCTTCTCGGGGACCACAAGTTGTTTACTGGCTTTTAGAAGATTGGTGTCCCTAAATGCCCTTGCTCAGTGACCACTGACCCCTAGCAGATGGGAGGGTGAGCCATGGGCTGGACACATCCAGAAAAGCCTGCCGCAAAAGTGGGGAACCAGACTTTACTAGGTGAACACAGGGCGACTCTGAGCTCCCACTCAGGGCGAGAGAGGCATGTGGGGATTGTTCAAGTGGGTTTGTTCTTGGCAATGCAGGCATAGTCCGTGCTGGGGTCTTCTTTCATGGCTTCACCTTCCTCTCTGTCTGTGATCTCACTGCTGGACACTGGCAGCTTCTGGAGAGATGCATAGTGGAGCTCCTGCCCTGGGACCTGGGCCTGACGGTGCAGAGGAGGGTATGAGGACCGGGGTACTGCCATCACATCCCTCCCCAGCCTGTCCCCAGCTCCCACCTGTCTTTCTCCCTGTGCCTTCACTGTTTTCTCTCAGTCTCTTTATATCTCTTGAATCTGTTTTTGCTTACTTTTCCTCTTTGTTTCTATATAAGTGTGTCTGCCTGTGCTTGTGTAAGCCTGAAGTGGATGCTTGGACGTCAACTTTCCAATTGTTTCTACACATTTCTATCTATCTATCTATCTATCTATCTATCTATCCATCCATCCATCTATTTTGAGACAAGGTCTCTCACTAAAACTGGGGTTTGCCATTTCCACTAGGCTACTTGGCCAGAGAACCCCTAGGACTTGCCTGTCTGTATCCCACAGTACTGGGGTTCCAGGCACAAGCCACCACACCTGGCTACAGCAAATTCTTTCTCAGATCCTCCTCTTCCTCGCCCCCTCCCCTTTTATTTACTTTATTTATATGAGCACACTGTAGCTGTCTTCAGACGCACCAGAAGAGGGCATTGGATGCCATTACAGATGGTTGTGAGCTGCCATATGCTTGCTGGGAATTGAACTCAGGTCCTCTGCAAGAGCAGTCAGTGCTCTTAACTGCTGAATCATCTCTCCAACCCCCAAACCCACTCTTCTTTTGAGACAGGGTCTCATGTAGCTCAAGCTGGTCTTCAACTTGATATGTAGTTAAGGACGACCTCCCTGCCTCTACGTGGGATTTCAGTCATGTCCCAGCGCTCTAGTTTTACTGGTTTTATGCTGTGCTGGGAATCAAACACAGGGTTCCTCACAAGCTAGATATGGACTGGTAACTAAACCACTGTTAGCCACGCCCCAGCCACGCCCCCTTTGCGTTTGTTATTTTGAGAGTCCTGATTGAACTCTTCTCTCTCGGGCTTTTTTGTTTGTTTGTTTGCTTTTTTTTGGGGGGGGGGTTCGAGACAGGGTTTCTCTGTGTAGCCCTGGCTCTCTCGGTTTTTTAAATTTCCTCTCTCACTCACTTCCTCCTCTCTCCGTCCTTCTGAAGTGTTTTATATTCTTACAAACACGCCATTTCCTCCCTCTCTTCTGGTTTCCTCTTTGCTCTCTCTGCCTCTTTCTTTTTCTCCGTTCCTCCTACTTCCTCTTCCCTTTTCTCTCGGCTCCACCCCTACATCCCAGCCTCACTCCGTACCTGGGTTTCCCTCGTCCCCTCACCCCCTGCCCGCACACCCTCCCAACCCCCAGCCCCCGCCCCCTTACCCCCCAGCCCCCATCTCCTTTCCCCGCCCCTTCATCTCCTCCACCCCTCACCCCCTTGCCCCTTCCCCTCTTGTCCTTTCGCTACCCGGACTCACATTCCTTTCCAGTCTCTTCACTGGAAGAAAAAGAAAAAAAAAAAGGTTCAGCAAGACCCTTCCTTGATCCCCCTGCCAGAATGGCACCCCAAATTGGCTCATCCACCCTAGGACAGCACCTCACATTGGATCTGCCACCTCAGAATAGCACCCCACCCCAGGCTCCCAACTCCAGAACAGCCACACACACACCCTAGTTCCCCAACCCCACAACACTCCACCCCAGAACAGCTTTCCACAACACACCGACTGGACCCCCACCCCTCCTCACTTGCTGGTTGCCATAGGAACCACAACCAAAGCCTGGGCCTTTTGGACAACTCCTCTGGCCTTTCCTACCCCGGGACTCCTGGGACTACTGCCCCAGCAGTAGGAAGGGTGTGGAGGGCAAGCTGTGGGTGTCTGTGAGAGGTGCTCGTAGGGCTTACCTCGCTGATGGAACCGGCACAGACAGGTGAACAGGATGATGACGAGCAGGAGGAGGAACCCTCCCAGTCCCAGGCTCCCGTACAGCAGGTAATTATCTGGAAGGACTAAGAGGGTCTTTCTCCCATTGGTTTTCCAAACCCCTGGTTAAATGTAAGTTTCCTGGCTTCCTATATTTTTCATGGGTTCTTCCCCCCCCTTTTTTTTCTTTTATCCTGTCTTCCTCTCCTCGATCAATTCTGCTTTCTTTCTATTTTTTGACAATTTCATACATATATACAAAGTCTCTTGATCATATCCACCCCAAAGTCCTTTCTCCCTCTTCCCCCTCCCAACCCATGTCTCTCCCACCTTTCTGTCTATGTCGACAGTCTCATGTATCCGGGGAGGCCTCAGATTCTCCTAGTAGCCGGGTATGCTTAAACTTGTGACCCTCATACCCCTGGGTCTTGAATGCTAAGTTGGCAAGAGTGTATTACCACGGCTGTCTTATGTGGCTCTGGGATCAAATCCAGGACTCTACTATTCTCTCATAGTTTTAGATACAAGAAAATATACTCTAGGAGATTTGGGGGTTTTGTATTTTTGTATTATTTTTTGTTTGCTTGTTTGTTTGTTTTTGTTTTGTTTTTAGAAACATTGTTTCTCTGTGTAGCCCTGGCTGTCCTGGAACTCACTCTGTAGACCAGGCTGGTCTCAATCTCACACACAGAGATCCTCTTGCCTCTGCCCCCCCTCACCTCCTTAGCCCCCCCCCCCACTGGGATTAAAGTTGTGCACCACCACCCACCACTGCCTGGCTTTTTATTTTTTTTTAATGCAGTGTTTCTTATAGTTTAGGATGCTTCCAAATTCCCTGAAGCCTTATGCAGAGACAGGTCATGTCCTTGATTTCTGGTCCTTCAGACCACCTCTCTGGTGCTGGGATTACAGAGGGCACTATACCCCAGGGCTTCATGCCTGCCAAGGGGCACCCTGAGCTACATCCCCAGCCCAAGACACATTCATTACCCAGACTTCAACTTCTCACTTCCTCTAGAGATTCACCTACCGGGTTACCTCTCCTGACGCTATGCTCACATCCTACTGTTTCAGAGTCTCGAGAAATCCCACTCCCACTGCACTGCCTGTTCTGAGGGCTTCTGACCACCTCTCCTAACCCTGAGCCCTGCTTTTTATCCCTCCCTCCCCAGCACTTACGTTCCCCCCCCCTTGCAGAACAGAGGGGTCCCTACTTACTTTTGCCATTGTCACAAGACATAGTCCAGGGACTGAGAACAGGCCTGAAGGTCAAGAATAAACTAATCCCTCTTCTGCTGGGCTTAATGGCTTGGGTTAGTCACGTGCCCCCAAGTTCCCCATCTCTGAGGCAAGGGGCCCCATTACAATCCTTGTCCTCACTGAGCTAGGCGTTTTACGTTTGTCCTAACATCTTGTGGCGCCCATTTCCCAGGCCAGGAGCCTGCGATTTTAACAAGGAAGCCCAACGCTGCCCTATCGGTAGAAATAGATCTCTGTGAGTTCCACCACAGCCAGGGCTACACAGTGAGACCCTGTCTCAAGAAGCAAACAAAAAGCCAAGGGAGACTCAGAAGTACAGAGAAAGTGTTTAGCTGTATTCCTCCCTCCCACACACACCCATTACCTCTGCCTCAGGCTGATGGGGGTGGGGGGGAGTGGGACGGGGCCTTGGAGGAGGCTGGAAGCACTGCACAATCCTGAATGCTGGTGAGAGGGCTGGTGAAGGCAAGGGAGCCAGGGTCTGGAGTAGATGTGGGGACCACTGGAAAGACAGAGAGAAGGGTGCCCTTCCCCAGGAGAGAGGACCTTATTTGGCTGGTGTGGAGTAGTGGGTTACCAAGAATGCTTTAACTTCTCCTTGGGTATTTCCTGCCCTTTAACTGCTGGTTCCCGTTTGAAGGCAGCTAGAGGCTCCTCACTTGAAGGACAACAGCTCGAAACCAAGAACTTCCCAGTTAGAAGAGGCATGCTGTAGGCTTAGGAGGAACCCTGAGGAGCTGTGATGAATCAGGAACAGAACAGATCATTATTAACAATTATTATTTTTAGCAGGATTTTGCTATGTAGCCCCAGGCTGGCCTGAGGCTCACCATCTTGCTGCCACAGCCCACAGTGTACACAGCGGGCCACCACTTTCAATGAAGACACAGGGGCTCAGAGGATAGGGTCTGAATACAGATTCCTTCAGGTTCAGGGAACTCCACATCTGTAGTCTGCCTCCCTTTATCTCAGCAGGTATCCCTTCTCATCTGGAATCTCCACCCACTCCCAGCTGACCCAGACTCTTGGTTTACAGATGGGACACATTCAACTGTTCAGAGTGGAAAGAAGCATCCCTGCTTCAGACATTTGTGCCCCTCCTGCAGTCTTAGGTTCTTTTCCCTGCCTCTGTACCTCCCTGCATCTAGGAGAGGAAGAATAACCACTGGGAGATGGTGTTACATCTTTCCTTTGAGACTCCTAGCTATCACTAGGGTAGTTACTCCCTCAGCTCCAGCCTTCCAATTCATCCTGTAGTGGAAAACGAACGTCTACCTCCTCCAGGGGCCTCCCCTGATGGACGACTCTCCAGGTGCCCTTTCTGTTGTGCCTGCTTAGGGTTCATGATCTTGGTGTTTGTGCTCCCAGCACCTCGAGTGCCAGACAGCTCTGGGGTGTCTCGGGGCACCCCTCTTGGTGTCTGACAGTTATATGCAGCAGGATATCGATGTGCTGCTTCAAGGACAGGGGAGTCAGAGGTGGCCAGACTAGATCTGCTGACAGATGCAGGACAGGAAGTGGGCGAGGACAAGCTGGTATTAACAAAACTGTAGGGCGTCGGGAGGACTTCCCACAGAAGGCAGCATTCTGGCATTGAGCAGTAGGGTGAAGGTCTCTCAGTGCCACTGTGACCAAGAGTGAAAGGGGGGCGAGAAGGCTACACCCCAATGCATGCTTTGTTAACCAAATTCAGGAACTTGATGGTATTTCCTTCCCACACTACACCCCAGTGTCCCCCCTAGAACAAATAGGGCACAATTCAAGTGGGTTTCTTCTTTTTTTATATTTTATAATTATATTTTTTTGAAAAATTTTAAACATCGGGTGAAGAGAGAGCTCTGTTGGTAAAAGCACTGGCCGCACAAGCATGAAGACCTGAGTTCGAGTCCCCAGGGCCCACATAAAGATGGGTGTGGCAAGCTGGGCAGTGGTGGTGCACACCTTTAATCCCAGCACTTGGGAGGCAGAGGCAGGCAGGTTTCTGAGTTCGAGGCCAGCCTGGTCTACAGAGTGAGTTCCAGGACAGCCAGGGCTACACAGAGAAACTCTGTCTCGAAAAACCAAAAAAAAAAAAAAAAAAAAAAAAAAGAACACACATGCATGCATAAAGTTCAAACATCTAGAAAAACAGAACCTTACAATATATATATATATTAAACCAAGGCAGCTCAGTCAATCAACAGGGTCTCAAGGGAGGGAGTGAGGATTGAAAAAAGAAGAAAAACAATTAGACAAAATTATAACATGACTCTAGCCAGTGCTGAGGCTGAAGCAGGTTTATTCTTTCCCAGTCTGCTTTTATATCATTCTAGGTACATCCAAAAAACATGGTCAGTTCTTAGATCAAAGACAAAGTAATCAAGAGAAGTAGTAAACAAGTAGATCACACAAGATAGTAATTAAGCAAAGTAGTAAGCAAAAGGATCACACAAGGTAATAATTAAGTAAAGTAGTAAAAAAAAAGCCCCATGGTCCCTGTTTCTAATATTCTTATCTGACCCTACTTCCTTGTCCGAGCCCATTGACAAATGCCAAATTCCTGGAAGCGGCACCAAAAGCTCTCAACATATATATGTTTCTATTTTTAATTATATTTGTGTCCATGTATGTATACAAACTTGAGTGCAAATACCATCAGAAACCAGAAGAAGGCATTGGCGCCCCTTGAGCTGGAGCTGTACGTAACCTGACTGGGTGCTGGAAACTGAACTCAGGCCCTCAGCATGAGCTAGCTGCCTGTGCTCTTAACTGCTGAGCCATCTCTTTAGGCCCCATAAACATATGCTTATCACCTAGATCATTGGTTCTCAACCTGAGGGTCCCGACCCCCATCCCCCATCCTGCATATGAGATATTTACATTGTGGTTTGTAACAGTAGCAAAACTACAGTTACGAAGTAGCAACAAGGTAACTTTAAGGTTGGGGGTCAGCACAACACGAGGGACTGTATTAAAGGGTTGCAGCAGCATCAGGAAGGTTGAGAACCACTGGCCTAGATCTACAAGCAACACTTTGCTGAGTCACATGCCTCCCCCCCCCCCCCCCCGGCCCCCATCCTCTTTGTTTTCAAGACTGGGTTTCTCTCATGTAGCCCTGGCTGTCCTGGAATGTGCTCTGTAGACCAGGCTGGCCTTGAACTCGGATCAACTTGCCTCCACCTCCCGAGTGAATGCTGGTTCCTTCTTCCCTTCTTGAGACAGGTTCTTATGCATCTCAGCCTGGCCTCACACTTGCCAACTAGTCAAGGATCATCTTGGATTTCAGATCATCCTGCTGGGATTACAGCACTAGGCCTGCTTGATTTAGTGCTGGGGACCAAAGCCAGGGCCCTGGGCAAGCTGGGAAAGTGCTCTCCCAGTGAACCACAGCCCCCCCGGGCTACTTCTCCTATCTTTCCAAGTAGTGAGCATTACCTCATGTTACCTCTGAATTACTCAAGTTAGTCTTTGTTTCCTCATTTTTTTTCTTGCCTCGGGAAGATAAAATTTACATCTAGTAAAATGTAGGAAGCCGGGATCAGTGCTGTTTTGCCTCTTACAAAATCAAACCCACTGGCCACGTACCCCGTCAGTGAGCTCCACGGCCATCCCAGTACGGCCTTTTCGTCTCTCTGGGCCTCGGTGTCTTCTTGGGGCTTTTCCATGGAGACGAAGTGGCTAGTGTAATAAAGACTGTAGATCAGGGGCTGGAGAGATGGCTCAGCGGTTAAGAGCACTGACTGCTCTTCCAGAGGTCCTGAGTTCAATTTCTAGCAACCACATGGTGGCTCACAACCATCTGTAATGGCATCCGATGCCCTCTTCTGGTGTGTCCGAAGACAGCTAGAGTGTGCTCATATACATGAAATAAATAAATAAATATTAAAACAAACAAAAAAAAGGACTGTAGATTAGTGACCAGCACATTCTCAGTGTTGTTTGTCGGTCAGCTGTGTTCTACCAGTATTGGTGTTGGTAATATTATCCAAATGCATTGTCTGGTCTGGGACACAGAGACTGCAAGGCCTCCTGGAAGGGGAGATGACCTGAGACCTTGGTCCACCTTCCTCGGACCTACTCTTCCCTAGGCTCCAATCAGCTACCCCTCAGCTGCCATTAATTTGGTTCCTGATGTTCATTGAAGTCAATGAATTGTTCATTTTTTCATTCATTCATTCATTC
>CM052720.1:44435523-44468796 GCA_028551405.1 Uromys caudimaculatus
ATGGATGAGGCTCATTCTAGACAGACTCCCTTGAAGTGGAGTGTGCTCTATCAGGACAGAGGCGTCATGGAGGGGGGGGGGGAGGGAGGGAGGCTGAGCCCCCTTCATAACCACTGTGGACCCGCTTAATCCTGCCTTTCCCATCTGGTTTTAGAGACTGGGACTGGACAAAGTCAGCCAGTGTGGGGAGAGAGCCATCTCAGGGATGCAGACACACAGCTGCCCCTTGTTGGTCCCACTTCATCTCCTCACACACACACACACACACACACACCCGTGTGTGTGCGGGTATGTTTGCAGCCCTCCCTCCAGCACTGGCCTGTGAGGTCCAGAAGTATGAACACCACACGAGATACCTGGAGTCCTGCCTGGCCATTACAACCTCGCTTGTTGCCTGGTCTTCTGAAAGCTACCTTCCTGCCCTGGGCTTCATTGTCCCTCCCTGCTAAGTCCCCCTTTCACCTTCACCTTGAAAACCATTCTCTACCCCATCTCCTTCCCCCGTTCAGAGAACCCAGGCATCCAGCCACCCAACCCTGGCCCCACCACTGGGTAAACAGGAAGCAGGGTGAGGAGAGCTAGGGTGTTCGGAAAGTCCCGGGCAGGGGGCAGGTGTGTGGGTCTGCAGGGAGGGGCGGCCCTACTCCCGAGGTATGAAAGCCTCTGCCTGGGTCCTAGTTCTGAGTCTGGATGGGGACACGGGGACTGCAGGGTCTGGGTGGGAGGCCCCAGGGGAGGGGCTGCCTCTTGCTGGCTGTGGCAGGAGCTACTTCCCTGGTGACCCTGTTGTTGGCAGTGCCTATCACTGTCCTGGCTGTGCTGGCCTTGGTGCCCCAGGATCAGGGACGTTGGGTGAGTGGCTGCAACGGGTGCGCGCCGGAGGGCTGCCTCTCATGGATGTTTATTTACTTATGGCTGTGCTTTTGCCCACCGGGCTCAGCTGGCCACTCTCCCCAGAGGGGATGTCTGCTCTGTTTTTGCCCATTTTCCAGGCAATCCTAGCCTGAATTTGCAAGCCCCTTCCTGGTTGGCTTCTCTTCCTGATACGCTGCGCTTGTGTCTTTCTGCCTTCGTACCTAGGCCTTGTTTGTTCTTCCACCAAGATGCATTCTAGGGAGGGCACTGCAGGTCCAGGCCTTAGGGCTGGGCTTTATGGTGGGAGGGGTGGGATTGCCATTAGCGGAATCTGACCTCTGGGCACTGTAACCCTACCTATCCATGCAGGTTGAGAAGATCATTAGCTCAGGAGCGCAGGCTCAGAAAAGACTGGATGACAACAAACTGTCGTGCATCTCGCCCTCACCCTCCAGCCTCTCAGATACTCCTGACCCCCGTCTGCCTCCTCAGAGATCCTATCCTTCCAGGAATCTAGGCTCTGCATCCCAGCGCCCTGTTGCACCGTCCTCATGGGAGGCATCTGCGTGGGTGACCACCCTGTCTCCAGCTGTGGATCCTACACCAGATCCAGGGGTTCAACAGCTGCCAAAGGGGGAACCAGAAACTGACCTCAGCCCCGAGCTTCCTGCTGCCCACCTCATAGGTAAACAAGTGGTAGACCTAGAGTGCCAGCTATGCACCCCCACAGTAAGCGAGAGTTCTTTGGCTCCGTCATGACACTTCTGCTACTATCCCAACTCCTCCTACCCCAACATCTCCCTCTGTAGTACTTCTCTGGAACAGGTAAAAACCGGTCCCCTCGGGTAAAAGCACCTTTATTCCTGCCCTTCCCCGCCGAGTACCACAGGAAGAGGAAGACCCCGCCCCTCCGTCCCAGGTCCTTGCTCATCCTGCCCGGGTCCCCAACCTAGAGATCACGGCCCGAGAGCTCACTCGTGTCCCTCTCTGCAGGCGCTTGGATGAGCGGACAAGGACTCAGCTGGGAGGCGAGCCAGGAAGAAGCGTTTCTGAGGAGCGGCGCGCAGTTCTCCCGCACCCACGGGCTTGCGCTGCCGCAGGACGGCGTCTATTACCTCTACTGCCACATCGGGTACCGGGGCAGGGCGCCCCCTGCCGGCCGAAGCCGCGCTGGCTCGCTCACACTGCGCAGCGCCCTGTACCGCGCGGGGGGCGCCTATGGGCGGGGCTCCCCCGAGCTGCTGCTGGAGGGTGCGGAGACCGTGACCCCTGTTGTGGATTCCATCGGGTATGGGTCTTTATGGTACACGAGCGTGGGGTTCGGCGGCCTGGCGCAGCTCCGGAGCGGGGAGAGGGTCTACGTCAACATCAGTCACCCGGACATGGTGGACTACAGGAGAGGGAAGACCTTCTTCGGGGCGGTGATGGTGGGGTGACAACCATCTGCATTCCTGGAGGATCGACTGACGGTGCGAATGTGTGACTCGTGCTGATGTCCGGAAAGTCGGGAAGCCCGGGACCCCTCTGTCCGGGGCGGAGGGGGGCGTGGCAGGGGAGAGAATGTAGGACACGAATTTCGAAAATAAAGAATGTAAACTATACCGGCTGGTGCCAATATCTTCACGGAAATACAGACCTGGTGTTTGATTCTGGAGCGCGTGCAGGTGTGGATGACCCTTTGAACTGTGGACGCCTGTTGCACCCACGCCTTGGCTCTAAGGCCAGCACGGAAAAAGGGAGAGTTAAACCCTGAGACTTCTCCCAGCATCCTGATTGCCAGGATGTTGGCAGTTTAGGCAGGTTGGTTGTGGTTTGTTAGCAGTTGTGGTGGGTCAAAGAAGAAACGAAAGGAAAGATATGAGAGTCAAGGATTTTCCCAATTCCTTTCTCTCCCTTGTTTCTCTCCTATCTAGTGTTGGGAGGTAAACCAGGGGGAGAAAGGGTGGAAGAAAGAACCCACAAAGTAGCAAAGACCTGGTCCCCACAAGACCCTCTCACATACACCCTTTTTCCTGGCTTCTGCCTGGCTGTGAGAAGAATCAGCAGGAGAAGGTAGGCAGGATGGTTCCCAGAGAGAAAAACTCGAAAGACTGTGGAACAAAGAAAGCACTGTGGGTTGGGGTCATTAGCTCCGCACTGCTGGCTGCCTGGCATATGTATGTATGTATGTATGTATGTATGTATGTATGTATGTATGTATGTATCTATCTATCTATATCTATCTATCTATCTATCTATCTATCTATCTATCTATCTATCTATCTATAGGCAAGGTCTCATATATAGTTGTGGGTCATCTGGAACTCACTATGTAGACCAGGCTGATCTCAAAACTCAGAGATTGGCCTGCCTCTGCCTCTCGAGTGCTGGAGCTAAAGGCATGCACCACCACAGGCCCTGACAGCTCTTCTTTAAGGGGCATCAGGTCATTCACAGGCACATTAAGGGGCAGACTAATGAAGAAAGCAAAGGAGCTGAAAATGGCGGAGAAGGGAGAGGGTAGACTTGTGTCTGAGGAGGAGTGCGTGGAGGAAGCCGATGCCCTGGGGTCCTTTCTAGAAATGGAATGTCTTCACCCTTGGTTCACACTTCAGGCACCCCTCCGCAAAGTTGGGCAAGTGGGAGGCCCCTAAGATGAGTAACAGCAGCCCCCCCCATGCCATAGCTGGAGGAGGCAGAGGGGAACTCAGGCTCTATCTAGGTCACCCCAGTGGGTCACCCACCCACCCCCGCCCCACCCCCGCAGCATACCACATGGCTGGTTTTCCCCTCTCTGGCTACTCGGGTGCAGGAAGGCCCAACCAACAATGAGCCCAATTAGGGCTGTCACCCTCTGGGGTTTCATTTCCAGTTCCATTTCTTTCTTTTCTTTTCTTTTCTTTTCTTTTCTTTTCTTTTCTTTTCTTTTCTTTTCTTTTCTTTTCTTTTCTTTCTTTCTTTCCCTTCTCCTTCTCCTCCTCCTCCTCTTCCTTCTTCAACTGGCCTTGAAACCCTCAACAACTTACCTGCTCCTACCTCCTAAGTGTTGTGATTAAAGGCATGGCTACACACCCACTCCTTATGTGTCTTTGACCTTCTGCACAAGAGCCTTCCAGTAGGATGAGAGGATGACCAACTTTGGCTAAACTCTAGTCAGGCTTCTGAATCTTCTATACCTAGTCATTGCCTTCCTTGTAAAATCTAGTTTTAGTGAAAAAAAACCATTAAGTCGGTTTAGCAAGCTCCCTCTCCTAGACTGGATCATTCTCAGTCATCCTGTACAGCCCCTGAGGTGGTGTCTGCTCTTCTGGCCTGTCTCAACAGGAGTCTTGTCTGATCTGTTTAGACAGAGTCCCCCTACCCCTGATTTTTCTTTTCTCTTAGTCATTTGCCATTCCCCAACGCCCACCCTGCTCTGGCTCTTAAGACCCACTTGCTCTCATTGAACACTCTACAACAAGTCTCTGCACCAATAACTAATTCTGAATAAAGTCAGCCTTACATGCTTCAGCAAGTACTATTGAATAACAACAATAAATTATTATTATCATTATTATTATTATTATCATTATTATTATTATTATTATTATTATTATTATTATTAGTGTTGGGATCAAATCCAAGTCCCTGAATGTGTGATTAAGTAATTTTTTTAAAAAAAACAAAGTATTTAAACAAGGTGTTTTTCTCTTTCCGATCCACCCACCTCAATACATTCATCATTTGTCTGAAACGCTGGGAAACCGAAGTCAGCATTGGATCCTTCTTTGTTATGTTGTCTTGGGGTTTGAATTCAGGGGATCCCATACACTGAGCATCCCCCCTGTCCCCCAACACACTCCACGGAGCCACTCTTTCAGCCCTGGGTTTTTAAAAAAATATTTCACTCATCTTCAGAGGTTTGGAGGAGCGAGGGGCTGGTGACCCGGAGGCAGAACTGGCTAAGCCCAGCCCAGGATGGAACAGGGATGGAGGTTAGATCTCCTCTCCATGCACTCACTGTGCCTGCTCTGTCTGTTCAGAGGGCAGGTTGAATGGTGCAGGGTGCACAGTTAGACACCTGAAGCTCTGGGGCTCTTCCTTGGCTGTGATTCAGGTACCTGAGAATGTAGCTCCTCCTCAGCTCCCTTGGAGCCACAACAGCCGGAAAGAACTGCTGTACTTTCCCAGCAGGTATTCGGAATTCCCAGAGTGGGAAACTCCCATGCCCTGGGGTAAAGGTAATTAGGGTTAAGCTCCTGTTTTGGGGGGGGGGGGGGAGATTTGTTGGCTGCCTTTTGTTCCATGGGGGTCGTGAGGGTCTTAATGGCCCCGGGGTATACAGACTGAGATCTGGACTTTAGGCCTCTGCAGAGAGACAGATGCAGACTTCATCCCAAGACAGAAATCGTATTTCTTTTCCAAGTGATCTTTATTTTTCTCAATGACCCGTAGGGTGATTACAGTCACGGCTCCCGTGGGGAGCAGAGGTTCAGTGATGTAGCGACGGCCTGGTCACCAAATCAGCATTATTAAGACAATTGGGTTAGATAAATATTTTTGTTTTAAACATAAGCAAAACAAAAGGAGGCAACGAGGCAGGGAGGCCAGATGGGGAATAGCTGGTAGCTCAGCTCTGTTTTCACAGAAAACATGTCGTTCTGAAGACAGCAGCTCCCCACACTGGGTCCTCCAGGACACCCCCGGCCTTCCAAATAAATACATTCATAAGCAAATAAATAAATAATAAATAATAAATAAATAATCATAAGTGCAATTATAAATAGGGCTGGCTCTGTGAAGAAGGCTGGGCATTGTGCCTCAGGGAAGAGTCTAGAAAGATCTGAAGGTAGGAAGACCTGAGATCTCCCCCAGCAGCAGTCTGAGCCAGAGGCCACCTGACCCACTCCCCCTTTGCAGAACTCAGGAACTGACATTTGAGACTCCAGTGAATTCTGAAAGCCCATTTGAATCCTTGATGGTGGTGCACGAGAAGCCCACAATCCAGACGACTATCCCTGTATCTTGTGTTTCTGAGTGTCGTAGTTGTTGAAAGTTCTGAGCCCTGAGCCATAATTCTCTTTCTAAGTTAGAAGGACACGGATTGAGGGCTCTGAGGAGTAGACTATAAAGGGGTCAGAGTAAAGGGGTCAGAGTGGGGGCTGGGTAGAGAACGGATGAATACCCATTTGCTTCACAGAGCAATGACTCCAAAGTAGACCTGCCCGGACTCCGAAAAGTCTAAGTACTTGGGCAGATTGACCTCAGCACTGAGTAGGTCTCCCTTATCCAGCTGGAAGACTCCTCCCAGGTATATGGGCTCATACCAGGGCCTGAGCTCAGCCCCCTCAGGGGTGTCCTTGGGGCAGGGGCTCTTGATGGCAGAGAGGAGGTTGACTTTCGCCTCGTAGGAGATAGCAAATCGGCTGACGGTGTGAGTGAGGAGCACATAGTCGGGGCAGCCTTGTCCCTTGAAGAGAACCTGGGAGTAGACAAGGTACAGCCCATCTGCTGGCACCACTAGTTGGTTGTCTTTGAGATTCATGCCATTAGCCAGCAGGGCGTTGGCCCGCTGGCTCAGCCACTCCAGCTGATCCTCCACTTGGTGGTTTGCTGAGGGAGGGAGAATTGAGTCAGTGTCACCCTCTTAGTTCACACTCCACATCCTGGATCTCAACTTCTACTCACACTTCACTTCCGGTTCCTGCACCCTCTGTCTTTCCACATCCCATTGGCTACGAGGTCCCGGGTGGCCTCCTAATGCCTGGCCTTTGAATCACCACTCTGACTCTCTCACCTGCTGTCTCTAAGAGCTCTGTCTTCTCTCAGCCTGGCTAGAACCCCCCCCCCCCCCAAAAAAATCCTGTCCCTTCATCCCCAAGGCACATGTGAAGAAATCTTACCTACGACGTGGGCTACAGGCTTGTCACTTGAATTTTGAGAAGATGATCCTGGAGAGGACAAAGGCAAGCATGAGACCCTTAGGTTTTTCAGCAAGCACCTGTGCACTTAGACCCCTATTCCCTTTGCTCCCAAGCCAAAGCTTTAAGTTCTCCCACTGCCTCCCTCCAGATCTAATTGCCCTTCCCCTATCTTAAATTAAGAGAGAGGCTTGGGAATACTTACTGAGTGTGAGAGTCTGAGCCATAGAGCCAATGAGAGGGAGGCCATTTGGGAACTTCTGTGTAGGAAGAGAAGGAGGTTAGTAGACAGACTCACCCCATGCCCCGAGTCTGGTGCTTTTCTTCTTCATTCATTCATCTGTCCAACCCGCTGCATCTTTCTGTGCTTGCTCTCCCGTTATCTCCCCTTCATCTCCCTCCTTATCTCTCATGCCACCCTCGTCTCTGTCTCGGATTTTTATCTCTTGCTTCTCCTCCATCCCCTTGGCCACATCTCTCCACGTGTATACACGATCGTTCATTCATTCATCCTTCCGTATATCCCCAAGGATATTTAGTCAACTGGCTGCATGGGTCCGGGGTCCTGACTCTGTCTCCCCCTCTCCCCACTCTCCTCCACATTAGCGTGTCCATTCGCCCACCTCTTTCCCTCACCCTGTTCGTCTTGTCCTCCTACCCTGCTCTGCTTGTGAGTGAGAATAAAGGCTGCCCAAACACTCACCTCATCCCTGTGGGGACCGATCACCCCGAAGTTCAGTAGACAGAAGAGCGTGGTAGCCCCTGCCACAAGCAGGAATGAGAAGAGGCTGAGACACAGACACCGCCTGGAGTTCTGGAGGCCCCCCATCTTTTTGGGGAGCGCCTCCTCTGCCAGTTCCACGTCGCGGATCATGCTTTCTGTGCTCATGGTTTCTTTTCCGGAGGGAGATGTGGCGCCTGGGGCCAGTGTATGAGAGGGATAGAACGTGCCTGGCTGGCTGCTTGCTTTCCTGGGAGCTATTTCCAGGGTGTTCTGGAGTTTCTGATCTCCCTCCTGGCTGGTCCCTTGGTGTCCTCGCAGAGGGAGCTTCTGCTGGCTGGCTGTGCAGACACTGCCTTTATAGCCCTAGGGGAAGAGGGCGGGGCAAGCTCTCATTCAACCCGCGGAAAACTTCCTTGGTGGAGAAAACCATGATCTCATGTGGAGGAAGCGGTAGTGGCCCTACACCTCTCTCTCGGTTTCTTCTCCATCGCGGGGGCAGAGGTTTGGAAAGTTGGGGACACCCAGGCATCAAGGAATCTCCTCCCCGTCCCCACCAGGATTCTGTGGCAATCTGGGGCTAATCCGGAACGGTGGGGGGGGGGGGGGTATAGGACCCTGAGAACTGAAACCCATTTCCTCTCTGCCCTCCAGGGCTAATCATTGTCTGTTTCTCTGCAGAGAGACCATGCCTGTGTCTATCTCCCTTTGATTTCTAAATTCACCACCACCACCACCACCACCCACGAGACAGGGTTTCTCTGTGTAGCCCTGGCTGTCCTGGAACTCACTCTGTAGACCAGGCTGGCCTCGAACTCAGAAATCCACCTGCCTCTGCCTCCCAAGTGCTGGGATTAAAGGCATGTGCCACCACTGCCTGGCTCTCTTTGATTTCTAAACAGGACATCCATGGGGGGAGAACTTAGCATTTGAGGGGGTGCTTCTGAAAGCTGGGTGCCTAAGGGGAGACATGATATTGAGGAGGGAAAGCCCCCTTCCTGTCTGAGTTCTTGGAGGAAGTGGCTGAAGGCAGAGCAGCTTGAGAGTTGGGAGTGTGCATGGGCTTTGGGGGGGCCGGTAGCAGTAATGGGACGAGTATGGGGCAGCCCCAGAGAGGATGAACTCAGCCCTGGGAATCTACGGACCCCACAAGCCTTCACTCTGATCATGAGCTTAGGCTGCTGCTTTCAGTCCTCGCTCCCAAGTGAGTTTTCCATGAAGCCTCTGCCATATCTTTTTTTTTTTTTTTTCCGAGACAGGGTTTCTCTGTGTAGCCCTGGCTGTCCTGGAACTCACTCTGTAGACCAGACTGGCCTTGAACTCAGAAATCCGCCTGCCTCTGCCTCCTGCCATATCGTCTTGATCTCGGCACATCTCCTCAGACACTTAGATCCCACAACCCTGCTTTCAGGGATTCTCCCAACCTGTACGGCTCCACATCTTCCAAGGATTCTCATCCCCCACCCTCCCAGTCCTGGACACTCTCCCACCCTCCAGTGGAGTCATTTCTCACCCAGAACCCTCATCTCTCCCCACCCTTGGATGGATCTCCCTAGCTTATCCTTTGGGTTTCCTCCAGCAGTTAAGCTGCCCCGCTCCCACGAATCCACCATGTCTCTGGGAGCTGCCCACTCCTTCATGTCTCCTTGCTTTGCCCAGAGCCCATGGTCCAACTGAGGTCTCTGTCCCCTGCTCCACTCCTTAAAGAGATGAGGAAGATTCTTCCCCAATGCAAGACAGACACAAGCAGACAGAATTTCAGAGAAAAGAGGTTTATTGGGTTTCACGGATGGATGGTGCAGGGGCTCCCTATGGATGTCTAACCAAGCAGTGGCTGGCTTTTAGAGCCTCCTGCTTTCTTCTAGAATCCTTGGTCACCCACATCTACTTCTCTCAGTGACTCTTTCTTAGCTGAGTCCTATCTGAGGTGAGACATCTTTGTGTCTGGGACCTAGTTGTCTCTAACGGCTTTCTATTTCTCCCCTCTCTTTAGTCTCTATAAATAAATAACTTAACCTTTCTCTTCATAAATAGCCAACCTTCCCCTGTCCCCAGCCACCTCCCCATGTCTGTCCCTCCTTCACATCCAGGTCTCCGCCCCACCTAGATCCACAAAAACCCTGCTCTGTGCAGGAACTTCTAGGTAGGTTTGAGTCTTCCCCTGAGCATCTGGAGTGGCCCTGGGGGAGATGTGGCTCCCTGAAGTGCCTCAGACTCCCGTGAAAGCTTCCGGTTATTTTGGTGGGGAAGGCTGGAGACTGTGGGGATGTGACCCTTACAATGGTCAGGATGAAGGCCTGGAATCCAATTCCTGGGGTTCTTCAGATTCTACAGGGCAAAAGCTCCAAAGAATACGCTGCTGGGGCTGAAGTGTAGATGGGAGATGCCATCGGTGTGGGTGGACAGCTGGTCTCCCTTACTGAGCAGGAACACGGCCCCCTGGTACATTGAGCGTACCCATGGTCCTTGTAGCCCCGGATACACGGACTTCTGCGCGCTGAGGAGAGGGACGTGGAAGGGGTATTGGGAGGAATACAGCTGGACCTCGTGGGCCAGGTAGATGGGAGTAGGGATGGCCCTGGGGGAGCAGCTTTCCCCAGAGAAAACCACCTGGGAGTAGACAAAGTAGAGGCCACTGGTGGGGACCAGGAGGGAGTTGTTGTTCAAAGAGAAGCCGTGTCGGAGAAAGGCGTGATCTGTGTTTGCTCTCCAAAGCAGTGAGTTCTGTTTGCTGGGGTACCCTGGGAAAAGGCACAAGGCATTGGGGGGAGATCAGAGTCAGGGGTCTCCATCCAACTGGGATGGTTGGTGGGGAGATGAGAGTGGGGTGCCTGTCTTTAGGGGTGAGAAAAATTAGTGTGGAGAGATGGGAAGATTGCTTGGGCCCCAGGGCAAGTGGGAAGAAAGGCAGGGACTGGACTTCTGGAGGCAGAAGTTTACCAACAAGGTGAGCAGCAGGTTTCAGGATGCCATGGGTCAAATGCTTCTGAGGGGTCTGATGAGCTGTCCTGGCAGCTGGGAAGCGAACACCAGAGAGTCCCTGGGAAAGAAGAGAGTTGAGAGGGGTCTAGAACTCTGAGTTGGCTAGGCCACCCCAGCACCCCCAATCTCTTGCTACCTCACCTGGGCCCCTAGAGGCAGAGCCAGCAGCAGCCCCAGGAGGAAGACAGGAGGGGCGCCAAGCACCCTCAAGAGGTGGAGACGTCCGAGTGGTGTCATGGGGAGAACCTGCAGAGAGAGAAAGTGTGTGTGTAAGGGAGGCGGGGCACACAGCGGAAGACAGACCTTACCTCCCAGCTGAGACAGCCACCTTAAGAGACAGGGCGCCAGATAGAAAAGGGGACAGGCAGGGGAACCCTGAAGTGAGCGGGCATAAGGAGAGAAAGACAGTCTGGAAGAAGAAAGCATCACCATAGAATCAGACAATGGCTGACAGAGGCAGAGAGAGAGAGAGAGAGAGAGAGAGAGAGAGAGAGAGAGAGAGAGAGAGAGAGAAATGGGAGATGGTGAGGCCATGTTAGACGCCACGGGAACAGACCAAAAATCAAAGCCACAAGGACCAGACCCATTAAGGCTGGGGATTCAGGCAGGTTTGTACAGAAGAGGCTGTGGCTCGAGAGAAGAGGCAGGATCCTGAGGGATGCCTCTTACCAGGGTAAGCCCAAGAAGACAGGGCAGGAGAGGCTCACCTGCTGTGCGGGGTCCTGGGCGCTGGCGCTCGGGTCCCTTTATAGAGGAAGCGGCAGTGTGGCAGGCAGCGGGCGGGTTCTAGGTCGGGGCTGGGGCCTGGGGAAGCCCCCAGGGCTTAGAAGATGCTGCTGTTTCAGTCGAAGGCAGGAAAGGCTGGGGCCTAGGAGAGAACCGCAGGCTAGGGGCTCAGACTACTGTGTTCTGGGAAAGGGAGTTGGGTCCGGGGAACTGTGGGCTGCAGGAACTAGCAGGGAACAGGGTCAGGCCGAGGAGTTCCAGCGAATGTTCAGGCGATTCGTGGAGAATGAAGGAGTACCGCTGGGCTGTGACCGGAAGCCTGGTTCCCTGAAGAGTGATGGTTTATAATACTTCTGCACCCTTGACTGCTCACAGGCGTCTCTGCACATTTTTCTCTCCATCGCCCCTGGTCACGTCTGGAGGGCTCTGAAGCCACAAATGGTTAGCGGCACCTTTGTTTTTTTTCAGGTTCGAACCCAGGGTTATGTATGCTTGACAAGGCTTCCACCACTGACCTATACCCCTTCAGGTCTATTTCCTCTCTTGTCTTTGGGGGTTCAGTCACAGCTGTTCCAGTAGATCTGTATTTTCTGGTCATCTGCCAGTTTCATTTCAAGCAGCTCCATTACAGTACCCCCTCCTGAATCTGGGGCATCCTGGTGTGTGACAATCTTAACTGCGTCCCCTTACTCTCTGGAGCAGAAGTTCACAACCTGTGGGCGCGGCCCCTTTGGCAAACCTCTATTTAAAAAAAATTTACGTTATGATTCATAACAGCAGCAAAATTACAGTTATGAAATAGCAACAAAAATAATTGTATGGTTGGGTTCACCACAACATGAGGAACTGTATTAAAGGGTCACGGAGTTAGAAAGATGGAGAACCACTGTCCTAGAATGGTCCAGGTCTGGAAGATGATTTGGGGGTATTCTCTTAGAACCCCAAGACACTCATGTCAAGTCTCAGCCTATCCTTGCAAGTCCCTACAGGTCAGATCTATATAACCCCAAATGTACAACCCAGGTTTCCAAAGTTCTGTATAGAGGGAGCTTCCGAATTCTACACAGGTGAAGACAGTTAAAAGGCTTGTTTAGAAGCTGCATCTGAGGAGCGCTTCTCTATTGGAAGGGGTCTGGGACGCAGCTCAGGCAGGTTCTTGCAGGCATGTGTGAGCTCCTGGGTCCATTCCCACATCCCCAGCACCCACATTGATAATTTTTGTCTTAAAACAAAACTTTAAAATATTTTTTTGAGGGTTGGAGAAATGGCTTAGAGTTCTGAGCACTGGCTGTTCTTCCAGAGGACCAGTGTTTAATTTCCAGCACCCACACACTATCTTATTACATCTATACCTTCAGTTCTGGGGGATGTGACGCCCTCTTCTGGCCTTTGCAGGCACTACACTCAAGTGGTGCTGAGACATACATGCAGGCAAAAATCCTATACACACAGCAGAACATTTGAACATATATTTATTTATACTGTGTGTGCATGTGAGTGCATACAAGCGCCACAGGCCACATGGGAAGGTCAGAGCTCTTAGGAGCTGGTTTTCTCTTTCCACCATGTGGGCTCTAAGGATTGAACTCAGGTCATTAGATAATGCCAGCAAGTACCTTTACTCACTGAGCCATCTTGCTGGTTCACCTTTTTGTCTCTTTCTTTCTTTTCTTTCTTTCTTTTCTTTCTTTCTTTCTTTCTTTCTTTCTTTCTTTCTTTCTTTCTTTCTTTCTTTCTTTCTTTCTTTCTTTCTTTTGTTTTTTCAAGACAGGGTTTCTCTGTGTAGCCCTGGCTGTCCTGGAACTTACTCTTAGACCAGGCTGGCCTCAAACTCAGAAATCCGCCTGCCTCTGCCTCCCAAGTGCTGGGATTAAAGGCGTGCACCACCACTGCCCGGCTCCTTTTTGTCTTTCTTAAAAAGATTTCTTCTTCTTCTTCTTCTTCTTCTTCTTCTTCTTATTATTATTATTATTATTATTACTATTATCAAAGTATTTGGGGTTTTTTTCCAAAATTTATTTGTGGCAGGATTTTCCCTGTCCAATTACATTAGGGCAGTGGGAGGCCTGTGATTGGACAGGAAAAAGGGAGGCAAATCTAAGAGTTGCAGAGACAGGGAGTGTCTCAGGGTAGCGGGAAGAAGGAAGGTGGCGGCGGACATGAACCAGTGTGGTGTTTACCAGCCACAAGTAGTTGTGATATCATAAGGTTAGAATAAGCACGCCTTTAATCCTAGCACTTGGGAGGCAGAGGCAGGTGGATTTCTGAGTTTGAGGCCAGCCTGGTCTACAGAGTGAGTTCCAGGACAGCCAGGGCTACACAGAGAAACCCTGTCTCCAAAAAAAAAAGGTTAGAATAATTGGGATAAAGCTTTTATCATTATCAGTTGGTTCTGAAATTATTGTATTGGCATCTTATAAATTGAGCCTTTATTGATACATAAATCTAATTGGTTCATTATAAGCTTCAAGAGTTTTGATTCTACCCGGTAAATGGGTGTTGTGATGGCTGACTGTGGGGTGGGCGGTCATTGCGTGGGCCTGGTGGCAGAGATCCACCAAGGGACTCGGGAGCTCCAGAACAGAGAGATAGCTGAACTGAGATCACCCGGTTGGAGCTCTGCGGCCGGTGCAGGCACTAGCACGGGAACATGCCGGTTCACATTTTTAATATTTCCCACAACATTTATTCTTTAGTTATTTTATTATGATATATGTATATATGTATCTACATATATACATACACATACATATACACAGAGACAGGATCTCACTACCCTAGCTCGCCTGGAACTCAGTAAGTGCATCGGGCTGGTCTTGAACTCACAGAAACTGTCTACCTCAACTTTCCAAGTGCTGGGATTAATGGTATGTGCCACCACAGGTCATCCATCGATCCAGCTTTCTTATACAACCCAGGATCACCTGTGCAGAGGATGGCGCCACCCATGGTGGTCTTGGGTCTCCTACATCAATTAACAATCACCCCCCCCACACACATACAGACACACAGACACCCCCACAGTCTGGGCAATTGCTCATATGAATCCTTTTCAGGTGACTCTAGACTGTCTTAAGTGGACAGCCAAAGTCACGAGGACACTGCTGATGGCTTTTAGGTTTGTTTCTAGTTTCTGTCTAAAAAACATTGAGTAGGAAACTCCTGTGCAGAACCAGTTTTCACTCAGCTCGTAAGTTACAGCTTTCAAAAAGCAAAGTTTTTGAAGATGATTTATTGTTTGTTTATTTTTTTGGTCATGTGTTTTTTAAGATTGAGATAGATGGCAGCAGCTGGCCACCTCAGATGTCACCGCTGCCTCATGGCCGTCAGAGTGTTGTAGCGGTGGTGGTCAGGCCAGCCATGCCAGTCCCAATGGTTCAGTTTCTCATGGTGCTCTGATTGGCAGTCTTTCCTCCTCAGGATGGGGAAGGACCCTGTACCATGAGGCCTCTGACTTAGGACTAGAATTTTTTGTTTGTTTGTTTGTTTGTTTGTTTTTTTGAGACAGGGTTTCTCTGTGTAGCCCTGGCTGTCCTGGAACTCACTCTGTAGACCAGGCTGGCCTCTAACTCAGAAATCCACCTGCCTCTGCCTCCCAAGTGCTGGGATTAAAGGCGTGCACCACCACTGCCCGGCTGAGGACTAGAAATTTTTGTTAGGATCAGTTCTTACACCAAAGTTTGGGGAACGGCAATACTTCTAGGTCATGGAAAAAAAAGGAGGATTCTAGTCTCCACAACCCAGGCTGATAAAGAGGAATTCCAGTTTCGATGGCTTGCTTTGGGGGAAGATGTGGGCAGGACAGAAGGCTGGAAAGGCACGGAAGTACGCTGTCACTCATTCCTAAGTGTCCAACATGCCCCATCCTTCTGGGACGGGTGCTGTGAGCTTTGTAGTTCTCATCCAGTCTCTTCCTCTCCATCCCATAAACACTTATGTGCACTTGGAACAAGGAATCAGGGAGACAGCACCAAGAGAAGGATCTCTGACTTGGGGGAATCTCAAGTTTAGAGGAGTGTGGTCAAGTTTCAAGACCTGGGCAAGGCAGCCCACAGGAAATCCATGGAACCTAAGGGGGCATTTATAATAGAGATAAGAAAGGGAGGGAAGTCCCAGCACTTGGGAGGCAGAGGCAGGTGGATTTCTGAGTTCGAGGCCAGCCTGGTCTACAGAGTGAGTTCCAGGACAGCCAGGGCTACACAGAGAAACCCTATCTCGAAAAACAAACAAACAAACAAAAAAGAAAGAAAGGGAGGGAGGAACGATATGTACTGTCTGCCTGAGAGAGAGCCCTCAGGGTGAGGTGTGCATCTGGGCACATATATAGAATAAACAAATGAAAGACTGTGGTGAGCAGAGAGCACACCCGGCAGGGGTTTGTCGCTGTTGTTTGTTTGTTTTCTTCCAAGACAGAGTTTCTCTGTGTAACAGTCCTGTCTGTCCTGGAACTCCCTTTATTGACCAGGCTGGCCTCGAACTCGCCTTCAGGGTTTAAATCTCATTCTAATATGACAGAGAGCCACCAATAAATTTAGATAAAAGAGAGACCTGTTTACATGTGAACGTTATAAAGTGGAGTCTGGGAGCAAGGTGAAAAATGGAGGAAGCTCCTGAGGCCACCATGGAGACCGTGAAGAGGATTTTACAAAGGCCCAGCAAGAGCCCATGACAAGAACCTGCATCCTGGGGAGAATAGAAAGGAGAAAGTGCTTCACGGCGGAGCCTACCGAGTTGGTGGCTGCCCAGATGTAATGGAGGAAGGAAACGCATCAACATTTCTCTCAGGGTTTGGCCTAGCGTGCTGGTCTGCCTAGCGTGCAGAAAGCCTTGGGTTCTATCTCTGGCACCAGGTAAATCAGGTGCATGCTGAAACCTTAACACTGGGGAAGTCAGAAAAATTAGTTCAAGGTCCCTCCTTAGGTACAGGGATTACAGGAAACCTTTTGTCAAAACAAACAAAAAACGAAGTCCTGTAGTTTCTTGTCTACATCTTATCTTAGTTCTTTTGGTCTTTGGCAGAACAGGCCATGAGCATGCTAGGCAGACTCTCCTCCACTGAGCTGAGTTCTCTGAGACTGAATTTTAATTTTGTCATTGTGTCATCTTTGGCTCCTTTTCTGTGTTCCTCTTTCTCTGGGAATCTTTATGCTTCCTGTTGCTTCTGCCTCTTTTTTTGTTGTTGTTTTTTTGTTTTTTTGTTTTGTTTTTTTCGAGACAGGGTTTCTCTGTGTAGCTCTGTGCTGGAACTCACTCCTCACTCTGTAGACCAGACTGGCCTCGAACTCAGAAATCCGCCTGCCTCTGCCTCCCAAGCGCTGGGATTAAAGACGTGCGCCACCACTGCCTGGCTGTTTCTGCCTCTTCACTGGTAGTAGCTGAGATGCTGGCCTAGCTGTGTTAAAATGAAAATTGGGAGAGAGAAAGAGAGAGAGAGAGAGAGAGAGAGAGAGAGAGAGAGAGAGAGAGGAGAGAGGGAGAGAGGGGAGAGGACTGGATTAGATACTTGGGTCAGGGTGGAAAACTGGGACCTGGGGGGACAGAGGAAAGGGGAGGGAGCATGAGGAGATGATGGAGACAGAGGAAGGAAGGCTGTGTCACGGGAGCTGGCAGTGTGCTGGAGGATGTGCCTTGCCATGGGCCAATTTTGGTTTCAATCTCAGTTGTAGAGGTTGTGTGAAATTCGGTTTCTTTCTTGGGGAGGCCAGCAGCTGTCTGGGACTTTCCCGGGGTGGGAGGGCTGATGACTGGGAGTCTTATGCAGCAGCTACAACCAATCTCAGAGAGGGGCCACAGAAATCTCTGGGTCTTGCAAACTAGGCTGAAGTGACAGTAGCCACAGGTTGTTGGTTTCTGTTTTTAGCCTCAGACCTTACCCAAGTTTAACCTCCACCCAAATCACAATTCAAACTCAACCTCAAATCTAAGCACATACCCCTCAAAGGACTCTCAAATAAACTCCTTCCTGTGAAACAGCTTACCTGTCTCTAGTGTTATCCAGCTTACTGACCCCAAACAAAGCATGATACCAGATGGGACCAACAGGTGACCATTGTCCTACCTCACCATGCTCTCCAACTGCCTTTAATATGTATTTGCTGAGTACCAACCAGGAAGTTTGTTCAAGACAGGAAGCATACTGTGGCACAAAGTTGAGGCAAAGAATCTTTACTCTTATGGATCATGCTCCAGCGAGGCCAGATATAGGAGAGACACATCAAAGAACTGGGGGTAGAGCATTGTCTAGCACCAGTGAGGCCTGGGAACCATCCCTAGCAATGCCATAAAATAAAATGAACCTGTAAAATAGTCCTACAGGGAAAACAAGACAGGGTGGTGTGGATAGAGGAAGAGAATACTCTTGGATACAGGAGTCAGTAATGTCACTCTCAGCATGGGTAGCACTGAAGATAAGGCCCAGGTGACAGACAGGTAGAGAGGAGGGAAGAAGCCGGACAGCAAGAAACTCAACTTGACCACGTTTGGTCCTGATGCATTCGCAGAGGAAGGCAGGGCCAGACCATGAAGGGCCATCTGAGGAGACGCAAAGTATCTCTGTTTTACTCAACCATGGCATCTTTTGGAAGGTGTCAGAGTGTGTGCCATGGCGCAGGGTGGAGGACGAGGAATTGTGCAGACTGGGAGGCAGGTGGGTCTCTGTGAGTCTGAAGCCAGTTTGGTCTACACGGTGGCTCCCTGGTCTATGCTGCCTTACAGGAGACAAGAGGAGAAACAGAGACCTGGTGATGGTGTTGAATGAGAGCTGAGATAGGATCCCTAGGTGGGTGGGCAGGGAAAACCAAACGTGCTGCTTTGGTTGCCTGAGATCTAAATCTACTCTCAAGAGTTGTTAAGTCTGAAGCCATTCAGTTCATGGGTAAGATGGGGCTAGAGGGAAACAAAGAGCTGCCAGCATAACAGTGGCCTGGAACGTAAAAGCCATGGACCAAGGGCCTGTCGGTGTCACAAGCCTTCCCTTTGATAGAATGCACAGTCCGTCATGGATTCCAAAAGCAAGCCTGTCTGGATGTCCTTCTCCTTGGTCCTCACTGTGGTTCACTACCCAATGAGGACTCTTCTGTGGATCTGGTTCACAAAATCCTACTGCTGTGTGTACTGGCTAGTTTTGTGTGTCAACTTGACACAAGCTGGAGTTATCACAGAGAAAGGAGTTTCAGTTGAGAAAATGCCTCCATGAGATCCAGCTGTAAGGCATTTTCTCAATTAGTGATCAAGGGGAGAGGGCCCCTTGTGAGTGGTACCATCTGTGGGCTGGTGGTCTTGGGGTCTATAAAAAAGCCAACTGAGCAAGCCAGGAGAAACAAGCAAGCCAGTCAGTAAGCAGCATTCCTCCATGGCCTCTGCATCAGCTCCTGCTTCCTGACCTGCTTGAGTTCCAGTCCTGACTTTCTTTGGTGATGAACAGCAGCATGGAAGTGTAAGCCAAATAAACCCTTTCCTCCCCAACTTGCTTCTTGGTCATGATGTTTGTGCAGGAATAGAAACCCCGACTAAGACAAATTGGTACCAGTGAAGTGGGGTATTCCTGTGACAACCTGACCATGTTTTGGAGAGGACTGTGGAAGGACTTTGGAACTTTGGGCTGCTCTGTGGAATGTTGTGTAGGAGCTTGGAAGATAATGTTAAGAACAGTGCAGAAGATGAAGGCCTGGCTTGTGAAAATTTAGAGGGCAGATTAAAGACTCTTATCAGGGCCATTGCTAGTTTGATTTAAGATTTTGTGGTTTTGGTTAGCTGGGGCTGAAGAAATCAGCTGTGATTAACAAGATACCAGAACTACTAAAGCAAAACCATTGCATTGCTGGGACTATTGATGCTGGTTAGCTGGAGCTAAGATATTACCGGTAATTAAGAAGAGACCAGCATCATTGGGGTGACATCTTCTGAGAAGTGTTTTCTGAGGGCACAGAGGCTGCGTTCCAGAGATAGCCAAGGTTGTACCTTGTGCAGTGGCTGGACTTGGTAATGTGTAAGAGTCACCCAGGTGGTACTGGTTTTGAAGGCATGAAGGAGTCATGAAGAGCAGCTGAGGCCTGGGTACTGTGAGAGGCCATGGAAGGCCATTGGTGAAGGTGCAGCCTCAGGTGCAATCGATGGCCCATGACTGAAAGGGTCATGCAAAGGAGGTGAGGCTTGGCACCATGGTAAAGCCTAGTTGCATTGGAAGACAGCATCATTTTGCAGATACCAGTACCATGAGATGACCACCAAGAACAGCGGCAGCAGTGGAGTACAGGCATCTGGAGCCTAGAAGACAAGGTGTGTGCTACAAAGGGCTGAGCTGGAGAAGTGACTCAAGCCCTTAGAGGAATCTAGAAGATCGTGAGTGGATCCCAGACATTGGACAGTTGGAGTTTGGTTTTGCTTTTGATCGTGCCTCTACCCTGATATATTTTCCCTCCTGCAGGAAGAAGATATTTTAGTGGAGCCCACAGTTAAGAGAGTTTAAATTTTTAAAAGACTTTGAATTTTAAGAGATTGTTTTAAAGAGACCAAAATGTTAATATGTAAGAATTTGCAAAGACTGTGGGACTTTTAAAGTTATTTAGATCTTGGGGATGAATAAGAAAGTAAGGGTTGAGGCTTAATGGTGATGCATTTGTGTGTCAAGTTGACAAGGGGTCAATTGTACTGGCTAGTTTTGTGTGTCAACTTGACACAAGATGAAGTTATCAAAGAGAAAGGAGTTTCAGTTGAGAAAATGCCTCCATGAGATCCAGTGGTAAGGCATTTTCTCAATTAGTGATCAAGGGGGGAGGGCCCCTTGTGAGTGGTACCATCTGTGGGCTGGTGGTCTTGGGTTCTGTAAGAAAGCAGGCTGAGCAAGCCAGGAGAAGCAAGCAAGCCAGTAAGCAGCATCCCTCCATGGCCTCTGCATCAGCTCCTGCTCCCTGACCTGCTTGAGTTCCAGTCCTGACTTTCTTTGGTGATGAACAGCAGCATGGAAGTGTAAGCTCAATAAACCCTTTCCTCTCCAACTTGCTTCTTGGTCATGATGTTTGTGCAGGTATAGAAACCCTGACTAAGACACTGTGGAATATCTACCTATGTCCTGTGTTTCATCTTTGAAGGCGTTTTCTTTAGGCACCAGAGGCTTGGTTTTTCTCCTAATAATACCTATGCCCTCTTTGGAGAAGGTTGCTCTTCCTTTGACAGCAGCATTAGGGAGAAGTGACCGAGGAGCACGGCCATCCTGCCAGCAGGATTCTCTTCTTTAGAGGCTTCCGACTCTGTGTGGACCGGATTCTTTCTGTCTTCACAGCTGAATCTCCATCAACACCCGTATTGTGCTCCTAACAACTTAGACATCTGGTTCAGTTTCTATTCATCTTTCATCACCTGCCACCATCTTCAGAATCACACAGTCCACATATCTGTCCTCGGCTCTGGGCTCAGCTCCCCAGCTTTAACGTGGCTAGCTTCAGCCTCTCTCTTTAGCCACCCTGGAAAAGGCCACACCTCCCACCTCCCTGGAAGCAGGAGATAGAACTCTGGGAGCTGGAGAGAGGGCTCACTGGTTAAGAGAGTGTACTGCTTCTGGAGAAGACAGCAGGAGTTCAGTTTCCAATACTTATGTCAGGTGGTTCACAACTGCCTGTCACTCCAGCCCCAAGGGCTCTGATCCTCTTTTGGTCTCTGTGGGGACACCACACCACACACAACTCTCATACACAGAAATTAATGATAAAATAATCCTTTTAAAAAAGACTTTGTGCCGGGCTGTGGTGGCGCATGCCTTTAATCCTAGCACTTGGGAGGCAGAGGCAGGCAGATTTCTGAGTTCGAGGCCAGCCTGGTCTACAGAGTGAGTTCCAGGACAGCCAGGGCTACACAGAGAAACCCTGTCTCGAAAAAACAAACAAACAAACAAACAAACAAACAAACAAACAAACAAAAGACTTTGATCTCTGAATTCTCCCTAGTTATAACCACCTGTTTCTTCCAGTCTCTCTTCTCCACTGAATTAATTCTTCACTTTGACTCAGATCTCTAGCTTCTCTTTCATCAAAAAAAAAAAAAAAAAAATTACATTTATTTATTTGGTTTATTTTGTGCATGTGGGGGTGAGCATGTGCCCCAGCGCAAGTGTGGAGGTCAGAGTATAACTTATGGGAGTCAGTTCAGTTTCTCTTTCTACCTTGTGAATCTCTTTCCCACCCAATGTTTAACCAAAAAGACCTTGAAGATCTCAGTTTGAGGAAATGAAAGGTTTTTCCCTGGGTTTTTCTCCTGAGCTGGCGGAATCGATCACGAGGGGCTGCTGGTGGACTGGCAGGCTGCTCGGCTGAGCTAATGCCCCCTGAGGATGGCTTCCCTCCCTGCCTTGCTTCCTCTTTATTCCCTTCTTGGAAGTATCTTTTCTTTTCAAGACTGATCCTTCCGTCTGTAATCCTCTCCCCCTCCGCCCTATCTCCGTCCTTACATTTTCAGTGTTTTTTTTTTTTTCTTTTCTTTTCTATCTTTCCTTTGTTTAACGGACATATTCGGTATCATTTCTTGAAGATAAGTTTTAAATTTCCTCCCTGGAATCTTTCTCCCTCTTGCCTTCCCTCCGTGCGGTGTTTCAGAATACTAGGCCCCTTGACTAACAGGAACTGGTAAGATTTTCCCCACCATCAAGACTCGTGGGTAGAGATGATGTCTGTCTTGTCTCCACCACCGTTCTTTGTACCCACCGCCCCTCAGCTCACCGCCTACTCATTCCTCAATGTGGAAAGCAACTCTCCTTTCCAATAAAACGAAATTGTCTTTCTTAAAATTCGTAATTGTCTAGTTTGTGAACCTACGAGGTCCTTTGAATTCTCGCCTAGCAGATCTCTTTGAGGCCTAAGCCATGGCTGCCCCATCCCGACTTGACTTGCAGCTACGCCTCTGGCTGACCCCACCCCCACCCCAGGCCTCTCTGTTCTACTTCTCTGGCTGTTTTATCTCTATGGAGAAGGAGTGATGCCCAAGCGCTTAAGCTCCACACCCGATTGCTGGAAGTTCACCTCCCCCCCCACACACACCGAGGGTCATGGCTGCTCTGAGCAGAGCACTGCTACTAGTACCTTAGGCAGGTTGCTTCCCCAGTCTCTGTAGATTCGGCTTGTGTATTTTTTGTCTTTTGCCCAGAGTTCTGACAGTGGCCTCATGTTTACTCCCTGTGCAGCAGTATCTTGTCTGAATCCATGGAACTCTCTGAAATGGAACCCCTTGTCTTTCCCCTCAGCTATGAACCTTCCTGCTTTGGGCCACCGCCATCCATCCAACCCTTTAGGCAGCTGAAACCGGTGTGGGTCTAAGAACTTCCCCAGTCCTGCCAACAACCACCTGTCACATCTTCATGTCCCCTTCGAACAAAGGTTATAGGATATTGTAGTTGTTGTCTTGGTAGGTGTGTATATGCCGGGATGTATGTATGTTCATGTGTGCAGGTGCACTTATGTCTGTGTGCATGTGTGCATAGAAGCCAGAGTCCAATCGTGGTTCTTTCTCAGGAGCCATGCACTATTTCCCCAACTTCCCACCCATGAGACAGGGTCTCTCTGTGTATCCCTGGCTGTCCTGTAAACCAAGCTGACCTCGAACTCAGAGATCCGCCTGCCTCTTTGCTGCAGAATGCTGGGATTACAGGCGTGTGCCACCACTGCCTGGCTAAAAAAGTTTAATTACATTTTTTCTTTTTTCTTTTGCTATTATTATTATATTTTTAAAAGATTTATTTATTATATGTAAGTACACTGTAGCTGTCTTCAGACACACCAGAAGAGGGCATCAGATCTCATTACAGATGGTTATGAGCCACCATGTGGTTGCTGGGATTTGAACTCAGGACCTTCAGAAGAGCAGTCAGTGCTTTTAACCACTGAGCCATCTCTCCAGCCCCTTTTGTTATTATTAATCATTCCATTCATTTACATCTCAAATGATATCCCATTTCCTGGTTACCCCCTCCACCAACCTCCCCATCCCATGATATCCCACTTCCCAGTTACCCTTCCGCCATTCCCCCCAAAAGAATTTCTATCTGAAGCTCAACTTCTGGGAAACCTGACCAGGTACAGAACCAGGAGTCCAGGCTCTACAAGTGTGTCTGTGTAAGGATGTTGGCAACCCTGGAACCGAAGTTACACACAGTTGTGAGCTGCCATGTGGGCGCCGGGAATTGAACCCAGGTCCTTCGACAGGTCAACCAGTGCTCTTAACCTCTGAGCCATCTCTCCAGCCCCATTTAACTACATTTTTATTTGTGGTGTGCGTGAGTGCCACAGGGCACTGTGAAGGTCAGAGGACAATTTGTAGGAGTCACTTCTCTTCCTCCACTATGTGCGTAGAGCTCAGGTTTTCAGGCTTGGTGGTCTTCCTCTGCCCAGTCTACCCTCCCTCTCTTTTTCTTTTTGGGATAGGGTCTCTCACAGGGCAATGGACTTCTTGACTATGTTAGGTGGGCTGGCCAATGAGCTCCTGTCTCCCCCACTTCCCCAGTGCCAGGACTACAGACATGCACCACCAGGCTGATGTTTTATGTGAGTGCTGAGGAGCCAACTCGGGGCTTCAAGTTTTCAAGGCCAGCATTTTATGGGCTGAGCTGTGTCCCCACACCTGTTCCCCTTCCCCCTTGAAAGCTACCACAGTGCAGTGGTGGGACTTAAGTAGGAAGTGTCAGAATTTGAGTTTAATGTTCCTTTGTCTACCTTTGAGTTTGGCTACTCAGGGTACACTTGTGTAAGGGGGTGGTGGTCCACATCCATATTCTAGAGAGATGTTGACAGTGTAGTGGCTGAAGGGTGTGACCTTTTCTCTTACCCCTCATAAGGACTGTAGCTCACACTCTTACAAAGACAAGTTAACAGGCTGGAGAGATGGCTCAGCGGTTAAATGCACTGACTGCTCTTCCAGAGGTCCTGAGTTCAATTCCCACCAACCACATGGTGGCTCACAGCCATCTGTAATGGGATCCAATGCCCTCTTCTAGTGTGTGTCTGAAGACAGCTACAGTATACTCATAAATAAAATAAAAAAAAAATAAATCTTTTTTTTTTTTTTTTAAAGCCAAGTTAACAAAAGCATATGGAAAACTTTTTTTTGCAACTGGGGTCTTCATGTCAAAGCCTAACTGGGTGTCAGTTTTTAGGTTTGGACTTGATGTGTATGGAACAGCTGTGCAGAAATGTGACCGGACAGAGGTTGTCCCCTAATAGATAAAGAGCCGGGGAACTCAGCTAGGCTCATCCATTGGCAAGACCTTTTTCTCCCAAGGCCTCTGCGGAGTTTATGACCTACTGCCAGACAACAGGGTTCAGAGAATTCATCAAGGACTAAGGTCAGGTTTTACGTGGGGAGATGGGACGGAGAAGTTTATTAAGTTTTCTGGTTGGTTTTGGGAAGAGGGCTCCCAGCTTCTGTGACCCAGATAGGCAAGGGTTCTAGCCTGTGAGGGGCTCTGGGACAGGGAGAAGGGCCAAGGCGAAGCCTGGGGAGGATGGTGGAGAGCTGCTTCTGAGTCTCTTCAGTTAGTTCCAAGCCCTTGGCAGACCACTGTGCCCTATCTCAGAATCCCCAGCGAGACCACAGTGATTGGAAAGGCTGAGCTCGTGCGGTAGTTAGTCTGGGCCCTGCAGCACCGTCCCATTCTTGATCCTCACAGGTGCCCCAGGTCAACATTACAGTAAAAAAAGTCCCAATTCCCCAACCCCAGCCTTCCTTGCTTGCACAGGCTCCTACAGACCTGTGCTTCTTTCCCTGGAGACGCTCAGTGTGTACCTGCACGTTCCGTCTCACACCAGCTCACACGCTAAGTTTTGTGGCTTCTCAGCCTCAGCCCAAGCTGGTCAGCCTCCACCTAGTGCTCTCAGGGATTTTCACTGTCCCTGGCCTCTGGGGAGCCTCCTGCCTGGATCCCATGGGTCCCACTGTGAAGGCAGCAATTCGTGCCTTCAGTCACTGGGCTATGGGTATGTTCCCCGAGCTCTGCATTTGAATCCTTTGGTTCTATGATGCTCAGCTGACCTGTGCCAAACAGAAGCCCGGATCCTTTCCTAATTTAACCTGGACCCACCCAGTCTCTAGTTTACTTCCTAACTTTGTTTCTCAAACTGAGTCCCAAAGCACCCCACCCCCGAGATCCAACTCCTGGGCCCAGCTTGAGGGAAGGGACACATTTCTGCAGCAACTACTGTTCTACGGTAGGCATTGAGTCAACTCTTGGGGATTCCTGAGTTTTCTCCCCACCCCCACCATGGCGGACAGGATGCCTGCCGCCTGGTACCAGGGGGTCAGAGGAAGCCAGGGCCTCTGGGACTCAGTATTTTTATCAGCCTAGGAAATGAGAGATGCAGAAGCGGAAACCTTGTGGTCAGAGAAAGTGAACAGCCTTTATCTCAGGGGAACCCCCACCAGGCCTGGGGGACAGATACTGGAGAGGGATAGGGAGGCTGGGGTGGGGTAGGCAGGGGATCACAGCTTATCTTACTTTTGGGTTCATGTAGTTCGTGTAGAAGAGGAAATGAAGTGCTCTAGAATGAAAAAATCTGGGAGCCGTGGGTATGGCTGCCCCCCACCCCCCACCCCAGCTCAAGGGCCTCGACTCCAGCATGGGCTCTTTGCATGCCACTTCCGAGATCCCCGGCCTGTGAGGGGAACCGGATGCCTGGGTTGCTTGCAGTTCCAGGTCTCTTCTCCTCTCGGCAGCTTCCTCTCACAGAGCCGCCCCCTCCCACCGCTCAGCATCTGCCTAGTCTTGGGGGGGGGCTCTTCCTAGCCTCCAGATGATTCCTCTGAGGGTCTCAGGCCCCCACACCCCATCCTGTGCAATGTGGGGACCCCTAAGTAGGCCTGGGCTGTAGCCCTGACCGTTACCTTTTGGATCACGCACAGCTACACAGAGCCCACACCCACACCATTCTTTTCTGTCTTGCCTCAACTATCGAAAAAGAGCCCGAGGACTGGGTTGTGTCTCAGCTGTTGGCAGTGGGATCTGGGGATCTGCATACGGTTTCTCCATTTCTAGAGAGCTCCGGAATTTGAAAAGGGGCCTGGATGTTCTATCCCACCTTCCATGTCTCAGACCTTCTCTCACCAACCCCTAAGACCTCAATTACTGGTTCTTGGAAATGTAGATGTTAATGTATTAGGCCAAGCCTGGATTGCCCAGAGCCGAAGTCCAGGTTTTGGGTGTGGTAGGCAAACAGTAGATACCAGGATTGGAGCCCCAGAGAAGATGAGATGAGACTTAGAAGCCCGGATAGGCTCGGGTGTGGATCTCTAGTTGCCCAAGAACAGACAACCCAGGTTACATAATCTGGCCCTTTCCAGCCTCCTTCCTGCTTCTAATTTTAGCAACTGAAATTCCCTCCCCCACAGGGCTCTTCCTCCGTCCCGTCCCCTCTGGTTCTATCCTCTATACTCCCAGGTCCTTGTGGTCTCCTAGCCCTGCTGCCCCCAACCCAGATCATTCAGTGACTCAGCAGAGGGAAAGCCCTGAGCTGGGTAGGGGTGAGGATGTGGTTGGTTCTGCTTGGGGATGTGGGGGGTTGTTCCTTTTTCTGTCTCGTTCACATTGTTCTTCAACTGCAACCTTGTCAGGACCCCACCAGGGTTGGGGGCTGGGGTGGGGAGCCAAGAGGGTCTGGAAGATGAACCGGGCCTTCTGAGGGAGGGCAGGCAGGGGCTTCTGGTCTCCACTGAGAGCGAGCGCACTGTGACTGCAGGTGTGTGGGAGCTGTGGGTTTCAACAATTGGGCGGGAAAGGAGATGTCATGGGTGATGAAAACCATAGCAATGGAAAAAACAGAGGAGACTCTGGAGTGAGGTGTGGAACCAAGTCTTATTAGGAAATGGCAGTCCAGAGCAGTGGCAGAGCCTTCCCCCCCCACCCCCGCACCCATTACGTTAGCCGGCTCACATCCTCTCTGTGCGGCAGCTGCCTCTTCTTGTCCATCCCCATCCATGACCTTGTTTCCTTCCGTCTATCCTTGAGGCTACATCCCCACAGGTTCTTGCTCATTCCCTGGGGTCACTTGAGGGCTTCTGCATGGCGGTTCAGGGCCTGAGAAAGGGCTGTCACAGCTCCCATCACACGGCCCAGCTCCCAGGTCTCAATTTGGCTTCGGAATCGCTGCAGGAAGCGGTCAGGGTGCCATCGGACCTGCTGGACTCTCAAGTACCTCTTCAGAGCTCCCTGTTCCTCCAGAGGGGGGCCCCTGGCCACCAAGGCTGCAGCCATGGCCTCTGGGTCCCCTCCACCAGGGCAGGGCCAGGGCACATCACCAAAGCGCCAGAGGCTTCCCCTCCCTGCCCCTCGCGGGTGCTCTGCCCTGGGCCCAGCTCTGGGAGGCTCTGGCCCTTTGTCCTGTTGAGCCTCTTGAGCCCTCCTGGCTCGGCTCTCACACAGTTCCTTCTCCTTGGCTAGGGCTCGCTCTCGGAAAAGCCGCTGTTCCTCCTCTTGCTGCCGCCAGCTGTGACTGGAGCCCCCAGCCCTTGGGGGTCGGCAGGATCCATCTGCTCCCAGCTGCTGCCGCTGCTTCTGGGCATGCTCTCGAGCCAGGCGCTCTGACCAGGCTGAGAAGGACTCGGGCTCCTGTGTGTCCCGGGAGGCATCATCTGTTTGGGAGGTGGGATGAGGTTGTTGGAGAGAGACTGTGATTAGAGGACTTACAAGAGAGACAGAGTGAAATCAAGAGGCCACATGCAGAGGGCCTAGAGGAGAGGACACAGGGCGGGGAGGGAGGGAAGGCAGCTGGGGTGGCAGTTGGCTCCTCACCTTCAAACCTCCCGATGACCTCCTGCCACTCATCCTCCAGCTCGCCTTGTAGCTTCTGCTGCCAGTCCCGCTCCTTGGAAACCTCCTCATCCTCTTCCTCTTCAGCAGAATCCCAGGGGGGTCCCCAGCCCAGAATCTGCCCAGGAGTCTCCCCATCCTTATTCTTTATCCCCATGGCAGATGGGCAGCGACTCAGCAGCGGCAGGAAGAAGTCCGTGTAAGCTAGGGGCAGAGACAGTGAGCAGAGTCAGCTGGGGCTCCACGGGGCTGCCATCTTGGATTCTCTTATCCAGACAATCACTAACAATTGCATAGATAGGGCATAAGTGTGGAGTTTAGAACGTTCTGACTAGTTCCCCAGGGTCTCAGTTTGCTCCAAGTGTTATGACAGCAAATGACATTTTCTGGCCCCTGCCACTTAGGAGGACTTCAAATTCTTTTGACTATTTTTTAAAAAAGATTTATTTACTTTATTTATATGAGTACACTGTCCCTGTCTTCAGACACACCAGAAGAGGGCATTGATCCCATTACAGATGGTTGTAAGTTACCAGGTGGTTGCTGGGAATTGAACTCAGGACCTCTGGAAGAGCAGCCAGTGCTCTTAACCACTAGCCATCTCTCCAGCCCTCTTTTGATTATTTTTAATTTTTTGTTTGAAGCTATTATCACTATATACATATTCCAAACTATAGTTCTCATCTAAAACTACATATTAAGATTATTACCACATCAGGCATGGTGGTGCACACCTTTAGTTCCAGTGCTCAGGAGGCAGAGGCAGTTGGAACTCTGTGAGCTCAAGGCCAGCTTGGTCTACAGAGTGAGTTGCAGGACAGCCAGGGCTATATGATTGACCCTGACTCAAAATAAAAAAAAAAAAATCCAAATAAGATAAAATAATAATAATAATAAAGAATATCGCCGGGCAGTGGTGGCACATACCTTTAATCCCAGCACTCGGGAGGCAGAGGCAGGTGGATTTTCTGAGTTCGAGGCCAGCCTGGTCTACAGAGTGAGTTCCAGGACAGTCAGGGCTACACAGAGAAACCCTGTCTTGAAAAACCAAAAACAAAAAAAATAATAAAAAAAAAAAAAGAAAAGAAAATCAAAACACTGTGTTCTGTACCACTACACACAAACATAGAAGTACATTTACTATTTCTCCCCAATAAATCTGAGTAAAATAAAAGTTTTCAGCAGAATTTTCCAGCCTTCCCCAAGGGAGAGAAGGGTGGCAGTGATACACACAGGTGCTGCCAGCAGCATAGCAAGCTCCTCCTAAGTGATGGTGGTCGAGGGCAGGGAGGACCAAAGGTCTCAGGTACCTGTTCCTGAGCCGTTCTCACCAGGTAGACTGTAAGGGGAGCCAGGTGCCATCTAGCTTGCTTTGTCCTACCCTCAGTGAAGCCCACCAGCTGGGACCACCAACTGCCTCCATTCAGGGGCCAGAGGCAGGTGAGTGGCGGGGGCAGCATTCCTGCCCGTGAACCTACTTCGTCTCCTAGAGTAGAAGGAAATGGGACACTAGGCCTCGCTGGTTCCAGGAAGCTCGTTCATTTACCAGGAGGATGGCACAGATGCAGGGCTGACCTATAACTGCCAACAGGATGGAAGGGCCTACACAGCTAGCCAAGGTGCCAATCCACTCTGAAACCACATCAGGGTGAGGTAGGCTTCCTGCTGTGATCTGCCACAAACCCTCCTGAGCTGTCCCACTTAGCAAGGACCTGCTTCTGGCTTCCGTCCTCCTACTTCTTCATCAGGGCTCACTGCAGGGTGTGACTGTGCGGAGCGTGTGAGCGTGCAGTGTGTGTGTATGCGTGTGAGCGTGCAGTGTGTGTGTATGTGTGTGAGCGTGTAGTGTGTGTGTATGTGAGTGTGAGTGCAAAGTGCATGTGTGTGTGTGCATAGTGTGTGTTTATGAGTGTGTGTGTGCATACTGTGCGTGACAGTGCATAAGTGTTTATGTGTGCGCGCGCAGACTGCGTGTTTGTGTGTGAGCACAGTGTTTATGTGTCACAGTGTGTGTTTATGTGAGTGTGTGAGTACAGAGTGTGTGCTTATGTGTGTTTATATGGATGAGTGTGCCTAGGCTTATATGGAAGGCTTAACTCAGTTGGTGTGTGTGTGTGTGTGTGTGTGTGTGTGTGTGTGTGTACCAACACATCCAGCTTAGGGTCATAACTGCTAACGGTTTGCTGAAATCCCCGAGTCCTGCCTCGGTCCATGCAGATGCGCACGTGGCAAGTTATTTGGAGCTGTGGCCACACTATGCACATTTACTCAGAGTTATTTGCCCATCTTGGCAACTGGCTTTTTTTTTTTTTTTTTTTCTGAAATACCCAATTTATTTTATTGGCTGTGGTGTGAATGTGTGTGAGACAGTGTGTGTTTTCAGAGGGTCTCACATAGCCCAGTGTGTTCTAGATCTCATTTTGTAACTGCAGCTTAGGCAGGTCTCAAACTCGTGATTCTCCTGCCTTGCTATGGGTCACTACATCCCACTTAAACTAACAGAACACTTGGGGCGTGCACATCACACGTGGTAGAATGTGTCCCAAAGGCTGAGAGCAGGAGTTGTTCATCTTGGTGGTTTTATGAGACAGGGTCTCACTGTGGGGCCAGGCTGGGGTGAACTAACAGCTCTTCCTCCTCACGACTTTTTATCTTTTCCCCCCAGGAACCTGCTGTCTGTTTCACTCTTTGATGACCGTAAGGAGAGTTCCACTGTGAGCCTGAGACACAGAACTCTCCTCACCCCAGCTGTCAGACTGTGTCTCCAAAGCCTTCATCCTTAAACCTGCACGTGTGTGGACATGGTACAGTGTCTGCTGAGGGGGGATGTTCTGAGTTGGAGCATGTGCAAGCCTCCCAGGCTTTACTATGCATGCACGACCACCTTTCATGTTGCTAACAGGATAGATTAAAAAATGGTTTTATTAAGCCGGACATAGTGGCAGAGGCCTTTCATGCCAGTAATTGGGAGGCAGAGGCAGAGGCAGGTGATCTCTGTAAGTCTGAGGCCAGCCTGGTCTACAGAGTGAGTTCCAGTTCCATCTCCCTGTCCCAGCCAGACTTTTATGAACAAAGAGACCTGTGGGTAATGGGGCAGCTCTGGGAGACTCATCTCCTTATCTGGCCTCTGCCAGCACCAACCGATCTTCCTAAAGCTGAAATGAAGTCACAAAGGAAATTTAAAGAGAATTAAATACCCCCCCTTTAAAGAAAGATGTATTTATTTACTTTATGTATGTCACTGTCTTCAGACACACCAGAAGAGGGCATCGGATCCCATTACAGATGGTTGTGAGCCACCATGTGGTTGCTGGCAATTGAGCTGAGGACCTCTGGAAGAGCAGTCATTGCTCTTAACTGCGGAGCCCCAAGAATTAAATATTTTTAAAGAATAGATGGAGATAAAAAACAGTGTTTTAACAGATAATATCGTGGAAAAAAGGACTTTCATATCTGTGCGAATATGAAAAAACATCCAAAGGAAAAAGGTGAAGACATGAGAAGGTTACTCACAAAATAAATACTAGCAGCCAGGAAAACGCAAGGGTTTCTACACAGCCCTGTGTGTCCTGGGACACCCTCATGGGGAGCAGGTACAGGCCGCTGGGAACCGCCTAAGCTGGATGCTGGGAACCCAACCTGGGTCCTCTGCAGGAGCACTGTGCTCCCTTGACCAGAGCTGCCTCCCCAGCCCCTAAATCAACTTGTTTAATGTTCACTAACCTCTTCCTGCCCGCCTCTCGCGAGGTTTGTGCCACCATCTTTGCCAACGTGCCCTTTCACACGGGGAAGTGAATATGAAAAGCTCTGTGGAAGAAACTCTCCTACCCGTAAGGACAAAAGTGTAAGTCTCTCCTCACCTCTAACACCACAGCGCTTCCTTCCACTCGGAGGGAGGAGGGACCACGGGGAAAAAGGAACAGGTCTGGGACCGGAACCTCAGCACCACAGACAACCAAACAACAAATTCCACCCATCTCCCCGTTCCAGCCAGACTTTCTGAACCAAGAGACCCATGGGTAACACGAGTTTCATTCTCTCAGGGACAGTGAGCCCCCTTTTCTAGCCAGCTATTTGTGTGTCTCTCTCTGAGGTCAGTCTGGCCTGACCAACTAGGTTTCACTCCATGAATCAGGAGGTCCCTGTTCTTGGAGGATGCCCTGGTTCAGGGCAAACCTCATTGACCGGAAACAGGGAGGCCTGCTGCCCCCCAAAGAGGCCTTTTGGGTGAGGGCACATCTCTAGTACATGATGGGTTTCATGACCTCTGGCTCACGCTCTAAACTTTATCTACAACTTCTCAAAAGATGAAGCCAACAAAACTTATTTCCTTTGTAATGAAATCTGGCCACACTTGGCCGGCCACAGAGCGACACACCAATTCAACCCTGCTCTACAGCTGGGTCTCTCTGCCATCATTTTAAGAAAAAAAATGGGCTGGAGAGATGGCTCAGTGGTTAAGAGTGCTGGCTGCTCTTCCAAAGATCATGAGTTCAAATCCCAGCGACCACATGATGGCTCACAACCATCTGGAATGAGATCTGATGTCCTCTTCTGGGGTGTCTGAAGACAGCTACAGTGTACTTACATATAATAAATAAATAAATCTTTAAAAAAAAAAAGAAAGAAAAAAAAAAGAAAAAAAATCCCTTCTTCATGGCCTTAGCACGGGACCCGAACAGGTGCCCCCCATACCGGCCTCCCTTGAACTCAGCCTTAGGTGACATCCTTGATGGCCACGCCAGGTCCCCCTCCACCAGCACCCCTCCACCTGGTGACTGCACCCCACCTTCCTGACTCCTCCCTCCAACTGCACCTCCCCCTCATCCACACACACTCAAAGACTTCAGGCACTGGCTAGTTTTGTGTGTCAACTTGACACAAGATGAAGTTATCACAGAGAAAGGAGCTTCAGTTGAGAAAATGCCTCCATGAGATCCAGCAGTAAGGCATTTTCTCAATTAGTGATCAAGGGGGGAGGGCCCATTGTGGGTGGTGCCATCCCTGGGCTGGTAGGATTGGGTTCTGAGCAAGCCATCTGAGCAAGCCAGGAAGTAACATCCCTCCATGGCCTCTGCATCAGCTCCTGCTTCCTGACCTGCTTGAGTTCCAGTCCTGACTTCCTCTGGTGATGAACAGCAACGTGGAAGTGTAAGCCGAATAAACCCTTTCCTCCCCAACTTGCTTCTTGGTCATGATGTTTGTGCAGGAATAGAAACCCTGACTAAGACAAATTAGTACCAGCGTAGTGGGGTATTCCTGTGACAACCTGACCATGTTTTGGGGAGGACTGTGGAAGGACTTTGGAACTTTGAACTAGAAGAGCCACC
>CM052720.1:44469296-44611208 GCA_028551405.1 Uromys caudimaculatus
CTGCCCCAGTGCCCCCATCACCACCACAGCCTGTGACCCTGGGAGCTGTACCTGCCCCACAGGCACCACCCCCACCTCCCAAAGCCCTGTACCCAGGTGCTCTGGGCCGGCCCCCACCAATGCCTCCAATGAACTTTGACCCCCGCTGGATGATGATTCCTCCTTACGTGGACCCTCGGCTTCTCCAGGGCCGGCCCCCTCTGGACTTCTACCCTCCTGGTGTGCATCCCTCTGGTACGGGTCCATGGGAGTGCTGGTGACCTCCTTAGTCCCAGGAAGGAATACTGTCTTTGTGTGACAGCCAGGGAACATGGTGTTGTGTCTGCTTAGCATTTCTGAGGGTCTTGTGAGAATGGGCTTGAGAAAGAGATGGTGATCTTCATTGGGCACAATTTATTTGTGTGGCTTGATTACTTCATAGGAAAGTTGAGTGGTTGACTCGTTTTCATGAGAAAGGCAAAACCTTTGAGCTGTGGGTGCTGCTTGCTCTCACACCGAGGTGCTTTTGGCATCGAAGGCCTATGACAGAGTGATTTCTTTGTTTCCTTAGGCCTGGTTCCCCGGGAACGGTCAGACAGCGGGGGCTCAAGCTCAGAGCCATTTGAACGCCATGCACCCCCTCTGTTGCGAGAACGGGGCACCCCACCAGTGGACCCCAAGTTGGCCTGGGTAGGAGATGTCTTTACCACCACACCCACTGATGCTCGTCCTCTTACCTCACCACTGCGCCAGGCAGCAGATGAGGAGGAGAAGAGTGTGAGGTGAGTTGCTAGGGAGGAACTGGGCAGGCCTGAGAGGAGTGTGGGTTATCTGAGGTGATAGGGTGCACCGTGGAAGGGAGGGAGGGAGGGAGGGAGGAGTGGCTAGATCCTAATGCTCATCTGCTGCTTCTCAGCCTCCTCATAACAAAGTTCTTTTCTGTTTCTCTTCAGGAGCGAGACTCCTCCAGTACCTGCCCCTCCACCTTATCTGGCTAATTATCCAGGTTTTCCAGAGAATGGAACTCCTGGGCCCCCAATCTCAAGATTCCCTCTGGAGGAATCGGCTCCCCCAGGACCCCGTCCACTACCCTGGCCTCCAGGCAATGATGAGGCTGCCAAGATGCAAGCTCCACCACCCAAGAAGGAACCCCCGAAGGAGGAACCGCCACAGCTGTCTGGGCCAGAAGCAGGCAGAAAGCCTGCCCGTGGAGTTGGAGGTGGAGGCCAAGGCCCACCGCCACCACGCAGAGAGAATCGTACTGAGACTCGCTGGGGCCCCCGACCAGGCAGTTGTCGGCGTGGAATCCCTCCAGAGGAACCGGGTGTCCCTCCTCGCCGAGCTGGGCCTATAAAGAAGCCACCACCACCTGTGAAAGTAGACGAGCTGCCTCCTAAGTCCCTAGAACAGGGGGATGAGACCCCCAAGGTCCCAAAGCCAGATGCACTCAAGACAGCTAAGGGCAAGGTGGGCCCCAAAGAAACCCCACCGGGTGGGAACCTGTCTCCTGCGCCTAGGCTTCGGAGGGACTATTCCTATGAAAGAGTAGGCCCTACATCTTGCCGAGGTCGGGGCAGAGGCGAGTATTTTGCCAGAGGAAGGGGTTTCCGGGGGACCTATGGGGGCCGGGGTCGGGGAGCCCGGAGCCGTGAATTCCGAAGTTACCGAGAGTTCCGAGGAGACGATGGGCGTGGGGGTAGTGCAGGGGGAACAAACCACCCTTCTGCTCCCCGAGGCCGCACTGCCAGTGAGACACGAAGTGAGGGTTCAGAGTATGAAGAAATCCCCAAGAGACGCCGCCAGCGTGGCTCTGAAACAGGCAGTGAGACTCATGAGAGCGACCTGGCCCCCTCTGACAAGGAAGCCCCTCCACCCAAAGAGGGAGTGCTTGCTCAGGTCCCCCTTGCTCCCCCCCAAGCAGGAGCTCCCCCATCACCAGCCCCAGCCCGATTCTCCACTGCCCGAGGTGGTCGTGTCTTCACTCCCAGAGGAGTGCCATCGCGCCGAGGCCGAGGTGGGGGGCGGCCCCCTCCTGTCTGCTCTGGCTGGAGCCCTCCAGCCAAGTCCCTGGTTCCAAAGAAACCTCCAGCAGGTCCTATGCCCCCAAGTAAGGAGCCTTTGAAAGAGAAGCTGATCTCAGGGCCTCTGTCCCCCATGTCTCGAGCTGGCAACATGGGTGTAGGCATGGAAGACGGGGAGCGACCCCGACGGAGGCGACATGGCAGAGCTCAGCAGCAGGACAAACCACCTCGTTTCCGAAGGCTGAAACAAGAACGTGAAAATGCTGCCAGAGGAGCTGATGGCAAGCCCCCTTCCCTAGCCCTTCCAGCCTCCACCCCTGGACCTGAGGAGACACTAGCAACAGTTACAGTTCCCCCACCCCCTCGCCGCACAGCTGCTAAGTCTCCTGATCTGTCAAACCAGAACTCAGACCAAGCCAATGAGGAATGGGAGACTGCATCAGAGAGCAGCGACTTTGCCAGTGAGCGCCGGGGTGACAAGGAGACTCCCCCAGCAGCACTTATGACCTCTAAAGCTGTGGGAACTCCTGGGGGCAATGCAGGTGGGTCTGGACCAGGCATTTCAACCATGTCTCGTGGAGACCTGAGCCAACGAGCCAAGGATTTGAGCAAGCGGAGTTTCTCGAGTCAGCGGCCAGGCATGGATCGTCAAAACCGGCGCCCAGGCACTGGGGGCAAGACTGGCAGTGGTGGTGGCAGTAGTGGAGGTGGTGGTGCAGGCCCTGGGGGACGGGCCGGCCCAGGACGAGGGGATAAGAGGAGCTGGCCCTCTCCCAAGAACCGAAGGTGGGTAAGGGTGGATGGCCAAGTATTCTTGTGGTTGCTGGGTTGAGGGTGGGCACCAGGGAGTAGGAGCCATAAGTGAGGCATCAGGAAGGCACCGTAGATCTTCCTTAGTCCTCAGGCATGTCTTGTTCTGGTTTTCTCAGCATTCCTATCTAAACAGAAAACTTGGAAAGGGTTTGGTTTTTTTGTTTTTTTGTTTTTTAAATCGGGAGAGAATAGGATGCTAGTGGAGAAGCTAGAAAGTAGATGCTTGACTTATGGGGGCAGAAGCAGAGTTTAGTGAGCCCTGGGGCTGATGCTCTGCTTTCTCCAGCCGTCCTCCCGAGGAGCGACCTCCGGGACTTCCTCTGCCTCCGCCACCCCCCAGCAGTTCTGCTGTCTTCCGCCTGGACCAAGTTATCCATAGCAACCCTGCTGGCATCCAACAGGCTCTGGCCCAACTTAGCAGCCGCCAAGGAAATGTAACTGCACCAGGGGGGCACCCAAGGCCTAAGCCTGGGCCTCCCCAAGCCCCTCAGGGCTCCTCCCCTCGGCCCCCAACCCGTTATGACCCCCCGAGGGCCAGCAACGCTATCAGTTCTGGTAAGCTGGAGTCAATCGGGTGGGAAAGGTCAGGTGCTGGAGTGGGGAGCAGAAGTTTGTCATGGGGCCCCTGCTGTTGGGTTCTGCGGAACTGGAAGGACTGGGAGGTGGAATTGGGAGATCAGGCTAGGGTCAGTGGTACAATGAGGTAGATGCTGACAGTTTTCCCCTTTTCCCCAGACCCCCACTTCGAGGAGCCAGGGCCGATGGTGAGGGGGGTGGGCGGGACTCCCCGGGACTCTGCCGGGGTTAATCCCTTCCCCCCGAAACGGCGGGAGCGGCCTCCCCGAAAACCGGAGCTGCTGCAGGAGGTGAGGGATGGGGCTGGAGACTGGGCCTCATTGCACTCCCACCTTTGAAGGTTCTTGGTTATGCTTTCTGTATGCTTTTTACATTCTGTTGTTCTGCTTGCTCTCACCCCAGATTCTCATTAGATTCTCACTTGTCTCCCATGTATCTGTCTCCCCTGCTGCTGCTGCTCCTCACTCTGCCCCAGCTTATTTGTATTTTGCCCTTCTGGGTTTTCTTATCTTTAGGAAACTGTGCCAGCTTCTCATAGTTCTGGATTCTTGGGCTCTAAGCCTGAGGTCCCAGGTCCTCAGGAAGAATCCAGAGATTCAGGCACAGAGGCCCTAACTCCTCACATCTGGAATCGTTTACATACTGGTGAGTGAAGCTGGTGGAGGGAAAAGATTGGAATGGGGCACAGTGGTGTGAGATAGGTCTTAGCTTTCTCACTGTCTGCCTCGTGGTTGGTCTTCTCCAGCCACAAGCCGAAAGAGTTACCAGCCTGGCTCCATAGAGCCCTGGATGGAGCCCCTGAGTCCCTTTGAGGATGTGGCAGTCACAGAGGTGAGGAGACACTGGGAAGGGGGTGGCAGCGAGGTTTATTGAGTGTGTTGGTTATGTTTCTTCACCTGTTCTGAATAGACAGCTCTTGAGGCCATTCTCTTGATGTTGTCCTTTCTTCAGTTGGTATGTGACACCTCTCAGGTGTTGGGGGTGTTTTACTTAGCTCCTTCTCCACTCCTCAGATGAGTCAGTCTGACAGTGGGGTGGACCTGAGTGGAGATTCTCAGGTGTCATCAGGTCCCTGCAGTCAACGAAGTTCCCCTGATGGAGGACTTAAGGGGTCAGCAGAGGGACCCCCCAAGCGGCCTGGAGGACCCTTACCCCTGAATGCTGTTCCTGGGGAGAGTACATCTGGCTCTGAACCCTCTGAACCTCCTAGGAGACGGCCACCTGCTTCCCATGAGGGGGAAAGAAAGGTAAAGTTGAAAGATGGATGAGGAATGTCAGCAGGACCCTTCCTCACTCCTGTGTTTGACTAACTGCACTTTCTTTACCAGTGTGCTTTGCTTTTTCTTGGTTTGTTTCTCTGTCACCCAAGTATACTTTGTTTCCCAAAATAGGAGCTGCCCCGGGAGCAGCCTCTGCCCCCTGGTCCCATAGGCACAGAACGATCACAGCGCACAGACCGAGGCCCAGAGCCAGGCCCTCTCCGACCAGCCCACCAACCGGGCTCTCAAGTTGAGTTTGGCACTACCAACAAGGTCTGAATGGGCTCTACTTGGACATGTCCTCGGTTGGGTATGAGATAAGTGGGATGGGAGTTACAATCCCGTTACAATCTTCCCCTACACATTACAGGACCCAGACTTGTGCCTAGTGGTAGGAGACACTTTAAAAGGAGAGAAGGAGTTGGCAGCATCAGCCACAGAGGTAGGTTGGAAGCCTGTGAGTTTTGATGCCAGTAAGAAAGAGTAATGAGCATCTAGGACAACGAGCAGGCCTCACTCACCTTTCTAGTGCTGCTGCCACATTGGTACAGCTCCTCACGCTGGGTAACCCCAGCCTTGAGATTATTTCATTGCTTGCTGCTGGATAACTGTCATTGTGCTGCTGTTATGACATGTAGTGTACATGTCTGATCTGGGTGGGACCCTGGGAAATGCAGTGCATATATCTGATCTGGGTGGGACCCTGGGAAATGTAGTATATATATCTGGTATGGATGGGACTCTGTGAAATGTAGTGTACATGTCTGATCTGGGTGGGACCCTGGGAAATGTAGTGTACATGTCTGATCTGGGTGGGACTCTGTGGAATGTAGTATATATATCTGATCTGGGACCCCTGTGAAAGGGTTGGTTCAACCCGCAAGGGATTGTGTCATGACCAACACGTTGAGAACCACTGATGTAGAATGTAATTCCATTTTAACAAGGCTTCTTTTGCTCAGGCTGTTCCCATATCCAGAGACTGGGAGCTGCTCCCTAGTGCTTCTGCTTCAGCTGAGCCACAGTCCAAGAGCCTAAGCTCTGGACAGTGTGGTCCAGAGCCCAGCCCTTCAGGTCAGCGTCTGTACCCTGAGGTCTTCTATGGCAGCCCTGGACCTCCTAATTCCCAAGTAAGCCCCATTATTAATCATAAACCCCTTCTGCCTTTTTCTCCCTCCCCCCTTTTTTTTTTGAAACAGCGCCTGGAACTTAGTAATGTAGACCAGGCTGGCCTCAAACTCAGATTCACCTGCCTCTTCCTTCCAGGTGCTGGGATTACAGATGTACCCCACCAACTTGCTCAGCTGGATAATGGTTTCTTTTTTGTTTTTTGTTATTTTTTTTTAATTATTGTTTTTAATGTTTTTAATTTGTGTGTGTGCCCCAGTGCATGTGTTGCACTGCAAGCAGAGTTCAGAGGGCAGCTCTGCAGTCCTCTCCACCTCTACATGGATGGTTACAGTTACCAAGTGTCAACAGCAGTGCCTTTACCTGTCACTCTCTCACCTGCCCTCACGTTGGTTAATTTATAAAACATTCCATTGTGTTCCATTTTTCTTTTTCCTCTAATGAGTAGGATGGGTGGTTGGTTCTCTCTTGCCCAGAAGTATTTCATATGCATGGGTGTTTTGCCTGCATGTGTCTGCACCATGTGTGTACAGTACCCTTGGAACTAGTTACAGGTGGTTATAGGCCGCCATGTGGATGGTAAAGATAGATGGGGTCTTCTGGGAGAACAGCCAGTGTACCCAGTGTACCTACTTAACCACTGGGAGATTTCTCTCTTTTTGGGGGGGGGTTGTCGAGACAGGGTTTCTCTGTGTAGCCCTGACTGTCTTGGAACTCACTCTGTAGACCAGGCTAGCCTCGAACTCAGAAATCTGCCTGCCTCTGCCTCCCAAGTTCTGGGATTAAAGGCATGTGCCACCACTGCCCGGCTCTCTCTTTTTTTAGATTTATTTTTAATTATGTATATTCAGTGGGTAGGTGCACATGGTTGCTCATGGAGACCAGAGGTATCTAGTCTCCCTGGAGCTAGAGTTATAGATGGCTGTAGGCCTGGAGAAAATAGTGCCTGTTCTTAACTGCTGAGCCATCTCTCCAGCCCCCATCTATGCCCTGTTCTCATATTTTATTCTGACACAGGGTTTTGCTAAGTTAATCAAATTGGCCTTGAGCTTACTCTGTAGTATAGACTGGCCGTGAACTTGATGGTTGCTGCCTTTGACATCCGCCTTCCTAGGATCTGGGGTTCCACCAGGCTCCTTTTTCACTTGTAGTGTGTGCAGGCCCTTGGCCTGTGGGACGGGGTTGCCCACTCTGGAGTGGATGCCCTTCCCTTGGTTAACTCTCTCTGCTCCTAAAACATCCAAACACAGAAGGGTGCTCCATTGTCACCTATGTGTTTCTCAATCCAGTTGACAGCCAGATTGCCCTTCACACTGTACTAGAGAGCAGACTTGGGACTCAATGCCAGTGAAGCCCTCTACCACGATGCTGTATATATCCAGCCCAAGTTAGCTTTTCTTGAACACAGACACTGGAACTGCTCTATCTTTTCTCCAGGTCTCTGGGGGTGCAGCCATCGACTCTCAGTTACATCCCAACAGTGGAGGCTTCCGTCCTGGGACACCCTCACTGCACCAGTACAGGTAAAACTAGATTATCTGCAGACTTACAGAGGGAGTGGAGATAGATTGCAGGGGAGAGGATTCCAAAGACTAGTGGACTAAGGTATCACTCAAGCTAAGGAGTAACCTCTCCTCCCCCAACTTCTTTACAGGTCACAGCCTCTGTATCTGCCCCCAGGTCCAGCCCCTCCCTCAGCACTGCTCTCTGGGGTAGCTCTCAAGGGCCAGTTTCTGGATTTCTCAGCACTGCAAGCCACAGAGCTGGGGAAATTGCCTGCTGGGGGAGTTCTCTACCCTCCACCATCCTTCCTCTACTCTGCAGCTTTCTGCCCCAGCCCTTTGCCTGACCCACCCTTGCTTCAGGTATGAGGTGGGCAGCTGCTAGGGCAGCAGAGACGATGTTCTTGGGGGACTTGACCTGTTCTGGTTTCTCACTCTGTTGCCCAGGAGAGCCTGGAAAACATCATGTAGTTCAGATTACAAGTCTAAGCCATCATACCCACCTGAGAATTGACCTTTTCCCAACAGGTACGCCAGGATCTGCCATCCCCTTCAGATTTTTACTCTACTCCTCTGCAGCCTGGTGGCCAGAGTGGCTTCCTTCCTTCGGGAGCCCCTGCTCAGCAGGTATCTTTCCACTTCCCTTCATTTTCTGCCTCTGGCTTAGTTTGGATTTTCCCACATGCCTTCCTGTTCTAATGGGCTCACTGGGGATTTCTTTCTTGTAGATGCTTCTACCTGTGGTAGACTCACAGCTGCCAGTGGTGAACTTTGGCTCCTTGCCGCCAGCGCCACCCCCTGCTCCACCCCCTCTTTCTCTGTTACCTGTGGGTCCTGCTCTCCAGCCCCCCAACCTAGCTGTGCGGCCCCCACCTGCTCCTGCTGCTCGGGTCTTACCTTCACCCGCCAGGCCCTTCCCCCCTAGCTTGGGGCGAGCAGAGGTAAGGTGTAAAGATTCAGTATTTCAAGATTTTGAAGGATGGCAAGGTGGGAGGATTCAAAGTCTACATGTCCAAAAGGGAAGAAAGGGTCAATGGTTCAGACAGGAAGTTCATAGGATAAATTATTTTTTATTTCCAGCTGCACCCAGTAGAACTAAAACCTTTCCAGGATTACAGAAAACTGAGCAGCAACCTTGGGGGTCCTGGGTCATCACGGACTCCCCCATCTGGAAGGTAAACAGGAATGGGATATAGACTCTGCATCCCCAAGGATTTTCTTTGAAACCTGGGCAGGTCTTGGGCTTACCTTGACCACCTTTCCTCCCTTAGGCCCTTCTCTGGTCTCAATTCCCGTCTCAAGGCCCCACCTTCCGCCTACAGTGGAGTATTCCGAACTCAGCGCATTGACCTCTACCAGCAGGTGAAGGCTGTGACCCCAGCCTAAGTTCAGGTCCCCTTCTGAGCTCCTGAAGGATTGTTGACTTACTCTTCCACATGTACCTGTCCTCAGGCTTCCCCACCAGATGCCCTGCGCTGGATGCCGAAGCCTTGGGAACGGGCAGGGCCACCTTCTCGAGAAGGGCCTCCCCGAAGAGCAGAGGAGCCTGGGTCCCGGGGGGAGAAGGAGCCTGGATTGCCCCCACCCCGCTGAGGGAGTTCCCCTTGACCCCCATCCCCGGGGCTTGTATATAGATTATAAATATATAAGGGGGAAAGGGGTGAGTGGGGAGGGGTTGTGGGTCTGGAGTCTCACTTCCCCTCTTCTCTCCCCCTAGTCCCCTATCCCTGGGGCCGTTTGTTAAAAAAGAATAATAAAAGAATTTAAAAAAAAAAAGTCATGGGTGGTGGGGATTAGCTGAAATGTTTTACAGTAAGTAGTGGGTTCAGTAAGCTACCTGTTAATTAAGAGTTTGGATGAGGTCAATGGGTAACCTGTCTTAGGGTGTCTATTGCTATGACCAAGTCAACTCTAACAAATTTCACTCCAGTGACACTTCCTCCAAGGCCAAACCTCCTGTGACTCCCTATGAGCCTATGGGGGCCATTTTCATTCAGACCACCACATTCCACTCTCTAGCCCCATAGGCTTGTAGCCATATGTAAAAATACATTCAGTCCAACTTCGAAAAAGTCCCCATAGTCTTATCAGTCTGAATCTTGTTTAAAAGTCCAAAGTCTCTCTGACATTCATTGCAATCTCTTAGCTGTAACCCCTATAAAAAGATCACATATTTTCAACATAACAATGGCATAGAATATACACTACCATTCTGAAAGGGTGCATATCGAGGGAATAGTGGACCAACATTAGAACAAAAATCATCTGGTCTAACTCCAAAATCTGTATCTCCATGTCTGATGTCAAAGGTTTTCAGATCTCCCAACTCCATTCAGCTTGCTGGCAGCAACACACTTCTCTCAGACTGATTCTACTGCTTAGTAGCTTTCTTCATCCCTGAACTCTGGCTTCACCAAGATCTTGGGGTTCCCAAGGCAATCCATTTCTACAGTTTCACACTCTGGCCTCTCTAGGCCTCCTTGCAGAGACACCCTGCCCCTCCCAATCCCTTGGAGGAGATACCATAAGCCAGAACCAAAACTGCCAAGTTCTGCTGTTTGCTGGGGCTAGATCATGGCCACCTTTCTAAATCACGTTGCCAACGTTCTGTGATGGTTTGGTTCTGTGATGGTTTCCTTCGCTGCCTAAGCTTGGCTGCCCTTGGAGAGCTGTCATGCTCTGAGGCCACCACTCCCTTTATTCCACTTGGCATCAAGCTTCTCATCGTCTATACTTCCTCAGCTCCTATAGAGTATATTGTGTATTTTTCCTTCCTCAGCTTGCTTATTTTCATCATGTATCTGCATAAGTGCAGATGTTATCTAATAACCAAGCAACAGTCAATACTAGGCTGTCTGAAAATTACCTTTCAGAGCTAAGGTAAATCTTCAGTTTAGTCTCAAGTAGATTTTTTTTTTTTTTAATAAGGACAGACCACATTTTTCGATACAGTATCACAAGAATGGTCTGGGGGGGGGGGGGGTGCTACAGAGATGGCTCAGCGGTTAAGGCACTGGCTGCTCTTCCAAAGGTCCTGAGTTCAATTCCCAGCAACCACATGGTGACTCACAACCATCTATAATGGGGTCTGATGCCCTCTTCTGGTGTGTCTGAAGACAGCTACAGTGTGTTCATATAAATCTTTAAAAAAAAAAAAAAATTCAAATGATCCTCAGAACCACTGTCTTCCATGCTCCTAGCATGGCCCATTAAAACCACACAACACATTCAGCTGCTTTCCTAAACCAAAGTGCACTTTCTCCAAACAGTCATAGGTCTGTCTTGGCAATAGTGGTTCCAACTTCTGACCTAGTTAAGGTTTTTATTGCTGTGAAGAAGACAGCCACTCATAAAAACATTTAATTAGGATTGACTTACAAGTTGAGAGGTTTAATCCATTATCAGCATGGTACTAGAAGAGCCAAGCTTTGTACGAGTGGATCAGAAGACAGATCCAACAGAAAGACTTGAGCTTCTGAAACCTCAAGGCCACACCTCCTATTACTGTCACCTATGGGTCCATTTTCATTTAAACCACCACCGTACCATGTGGCCTCCCATGGTCCTGGTTTTCTTTGGCGTGGAGCTCAGTCATCAGGCCTTTCATTGTTCCAGAGATCAGGTGGAAGCTTAAAGAGAGGGCTCTTAGGGCTGGTATATCAGGGGCAGCAGAGAGGTGCATGAGTATTATGGAATGCTACGTAAGCTTCCACTGATAACTTTGGTCTAGTATTTTGAATACTACTATTATATACATGCTCAAACCACTGACAGACTTGCACACACCCCATAAGGAGTATGATATACACATGTAGCTAGGTCTCTATGGAATGTATGAAGAAATGCGTAAAGAAAAGGTACTCAACACTACCAAACAAAGGAGCCAGGAAAATCCGACTTTTATTTCTTAAATACTGTGAAGGAAGGGGAGAAATGGTCCCCTGGTGAGAAAGCTAGGGGTCATCAGCAAATGCCCGGTGGGCATTAGGGAAGCGCTGGGGGCTGTAGTTGGGATCTTCCTGCAGTCGTTTTTGGATATCAGACCGGAGCTAGAAAGAGAACAGACAAGCAGATCAGAGGAGCCCTGGTTTAGACCTATGATCCCAGAAAGCACAAAGACCAACCCTTAGGAGATACTTTCCCCACTAGCCATGCTGGCAAGCCCAATATGAGATTGCTAAGCCTTCCCAAATGCCACAAGGAAAACCCTGACCATCAAGGGAAGCAGGAACCTGACCCAACCCCTCCCAATAGACCATCCCTATTCTGCTGCAAAGTGGGGGCACCTGCTGCCTGTAGCTCTCCTGAACCTCTGGTGCCTCCAGGTCCCGGCTCAGGCTCTCGGGGCTTGTCAGGGGCCGAGCTCCGGCTGCCTTAGCTGCCCGGCTCACTGCCTCTGAGAGTAGCAGCTGGGGGCCCTCACCCTGCATTGTCTGGGGGACAGGTTAAGAGGGAAAAGGGGATCAACATCAGACCCAGTGCCACCACCCAGTTCACCCTTTCAATTAGTTAACCAGTGTCTATACTAGTATAGGGCAGGGAACAGCCTGCACATGGTTCTGACAGCAAAGAAGGCACCAGCAGGTCAAATTACCTGGGATTCAGAGCTAGCTATTCTTCAAGGCAAAGCCCACCTCATACACCTAATCACTTGGGAGATGACACAGCTGAGGAACCAGAACTGCCAGAAAGCAGTAAGGTGAAGGCCCATATACCAATCATGAACAAGTCTGACTCACAAACAGGCTTCCTAACTAGATGAAGAGACTGTACGAGCAAGCAAAAGCTCAACAAGGGTACTGGATAGAGACACAACCACAGCAGAGAGACCAACCTTTCGTCTCTTGGCAGGCATGCCACTGAGGTAGGCATCACTCAGGGGCGGCTGGGGTTTCACCTTCCGCTGGCTCTGAATGTCCTGCTGGATAATAGGGACCCATTCCTGGGGAGGGAAGGATTTGCCGTAATTCCCACAACTTACAGCTCCTTAACCCACTGGATCACCTCCTGCCACTTACAGGGGGAACTGCAGCTGCCCAGGGTTCTGCATCAGCTGAAGCTCCATCCTGTTCATCTCGGGAACCTCCTTCAGGAGCAGGGGGTGGACCTCGGGACATGGCTTCTTCTGCTGTTGTTCCAGGGGCAGGGGAAGCATTCTCTCTCTGGAAAGCGTATAACAGGAAGGTCCAGACTTCAGAATTCTTTGCTCCCAAGCCCCCTTTCTTCCAGCCATCTACTCCATATTATTTGGCTTCTCAAACAGTACCTGAGGTTCAGGGGAAGTTCTTTCTGCTCCTTGAACTTCCATTGGCTCTTCAGGAAGTACCTGTGAAATTGGTCAAAGAAATATAAGGGGTTGTGGTGGGAGGGGTCAGTCCAGTCCATCTCTTCTGTTTCTTCACATCCTGACACCACCCCCTATTGAGTCCCTTACCTGAGGAGGATCACCAACCCTGCGAACATATCTGAGGATGGCGTCGGGACCCACGGGCATGTGCTCCAAGACCACCTGAAGCCTCAGTCCCATCATAGTTGTCAGCCAGCTCACCAAGGATGGATTCACCCCTCGAGACATGCGGCGCTGAGGGCCAGAAAGCAGACTGACCATGTAATTCTCAACCTACTTTTGCAATCTATTCCACCCAGGGCAACAGGTAGAGTGGAGAAGACAATGAAAGCCCAAAGGATAAAACAAGGTTGCAGACCTAGAATTGGGTGATACTTACAATTCGGCCATTGATGACAGCAGCAAGCTCCATCTGCTGTCCCCCCAAGCAGTGCAGGTTCAGGGCCAAGCACTCAAACAGGCCCTGGTTACATAGCTCCAGCAACCGGGCTCCAAATCCACTGTCTGCAGGGAGGATGTGAGAGGACACATGATTCTGGTAGTCTTGCATGGATAATACACTACCTATGCTTGGCTGGCCCCTGGCCTGACCTGTACAGTGCAGCACGTGAGCAGCAATGCTGTTAAATTGCTCTTGGAGAAATTCTAAATTTGTCCGGATGATATCCACACCTGGCTGAACCTGTACCAAAGACTGAAACGAGACATACCGGGAACTCCAAATCAGTACTTTAAGATCTAGAAGACAGAGGCAGCAGGGACACCCCCCCCCCCTTCCCTACTCAAACCTGAACAGGAAGGAAAGAGACGAAGGACACTTACAAAACTTTCCCGTACATACTCTTCCAGCCCAGTGATCAGTGTGTGGGTTGCCATCTGCAGGGAACATCACAGGTCAGGTTTAGCCCACAGCGTTCAAGAGCCTTACACCTATCCCCTACAACTCCAAGGCTTGGGCTTTCACTGACAGACAGACAGACAGGCAGGCAGGCAGGCAGGCAGGCAGGCAGGATTAAAGAAGAGAAGCAGGAAGGAAGAAACCTCTGGGATCTGGGCTTTCACTTACCCGGATGTTGCTAGGCGTGGGCTCCTGGCCACCCAGGTAGTGCTGGTGGAAGAAAGATCGCAACTGCGGCTGGAGCCGCTGCAGTGGCTGGAAATGGCCATGGAGAAGCATCACCACATCCACCATAGAAAAATTCTGGCACAGAAGAGAGAGCAGAGCTCCAAAGAATCCTAGGGAAAGGGGCAGAAGTGAACGATCACCTTCACCTCCTTGCCTAGCCCCATATACCATCAGCTAATCCCATCCACTAGTAAACAGAGGCCACCACCTCCCCAGGCTGCTATTCCCCCAAACTCTAACACCCACATTTTGCTTACCAAGGGCGCCATCAGCCCCAGGCTCAAAGATGTTGCTGGATCCACTGAGGCGTTGGATGAAGGCAGCAATACTCTCACTGCTGCCAGCGCGAGCCCCCAAGGAGCCCAGGAGAGAGCTCAACACACCCTGTACCACTGAGGTGAAGAACTCTGGTGGCAGGCTCTCAGGACCTAAGCCTCCAGGACTTGCTGTTCCCCCAGAAGGGGACCCTGGTGGGGGTGTGGTCTGCTGCTCTGGGGCAGGGGGTGGGGGAGGAGGAGGTGGAGGGGGTGGAGGGGCAGTCTGTGATGCCTAGAAGAAGGAATTAAGAATAGAAGATAAAGACCACAGGGTCAAGAGTATAAAGTTGCACTATGGACAAAAAACAACAGACCTGTAAGAGGGGAAGAGAGCTAGATTCTGATCTTGACTTTAAAAAACAAAAAACAAAACAAAACCTAGTTTATTCACTGTATTTATTGTGTATGGGCCTTTTGCCTTCCTGTATGTCTGTGAAATGTGTGTGCCTGTTTCCCATGGGGACCAGAAGAGGAAGTTGAATCCCCTGAACTGGAGTTACAAATGGCTGGGAACCACCATGTGAGTGCCAAGAATCAAACCCAGGTCCTCTGCAAGAGCAAGAGCCAGCTCTGACCTCAGCATCTTAGGACACTGAATGGACAAGCCACACCAGAGCTGTTGACAGCACTGGCTGTTGGCTCAGCAGAATCATCTCTAAGAGGTATCACTCAGCAGCTACAGGATGACAACAAAATACCATTACTCTACTGGCCTGGGGACAAAAAGAGCAGTACAGCCACTCACCTGCAAAAAATCAGTCATGCCCTGGAGAAAAGCAGGGACACCAGGCATTGCCACAGTGATGGTGGGAGAAGCCATGCCTGGCCCCCCAGCCCCTGGCCCTGCAGGCCCCAGCAGATTTCCCAGGAGCTGAGAGAACTGAAGATCAGCCGCAGAGGGCTGAGGAGGTGGAGGCTGGGCAGGACCCCCAGGAGCGGGGCCAGCTGTGGTAGCTGTGTTGGTAGTGCCAGCACTAGCTGAAGCAGTGGCAGGAGCAGGAGCTGGAGCTGGAGCTGGAGCCGGAGCCGGAGCCGGAGCTGGAGTTGGGGCCTGAGCTGGGGCCATTCCTGGAGTCCCCTGAGCTGTCAGGAACCAAGAGTACAACATGAACAAGAGCCATATTCTAGTTGTCTCACCCCCATCTCATCTTTCCAATACTCTATACAGGGACTAGGTGTAACCAGTGAGCAGGAACTGATACTCTATACAGGGACTAGGTGTAACCAGTGAGCAGGAACTGATACTCTATACAGGGACTAGGTATAACCAGTGAGCAGGACAGGGAGGGTCATCTAACACAGCTGGATAGATGCTCATTTGCCCCAAAATCTTATTAGCCCAGACTAACTTAGAAGTTAAGTCTATAGTCTAGGATGTCCTTGAACTCAGTTATCCTTTAGTCCCAGCCTCCCAGGCGCTAGGTTATAAGCACACACTGTCCTACCCAGTGGCAGCTGGAAATAACTAAAGTTTGAGCTAGGAAAGAACAGGACTCACCCACAAGAACAGGCTGCATAAGAAGTTGCCCCACAAGGCCGCTCACCATCTGGGCCAATGAAGTGTTTGTACCCAGCCCAGCGCCCTGCTGGGGGACAGCAGATTCAGTCTTGTCCTTCCAACCATCCACCAGGATTTCCCCACTGGCACTTTCCCCAAGCCTTGCTCACCAGAGCTCCAGAGACTGGAGGTCCCCCAGGATGGGGAGGCCGCGCCTGTGCAGGAGTGGGCCGGGCAATCACCACCCGGGTTGGTGCTGTTGGGAAGCCGGGCACCTGCTGTCCTGTGTGTAGCAAACAGAGACATCAAAGAGAGCTGAGGGTTGAGTCCTTGCCTGCCAGCAGACAATACCCACCACCATAAACTACGCCCCGCCTCCCAGGCCTCCCCTCCCAGGTCATTACCTGCGGCCGCGGAGGCAACAGCTGCCACCATGGCCTGATGGGTGATCTGGTGGGCGACGGCGTGCATGAACTCAGGGGGCAGGGAGGGCAGCTGGATGAGGGTGGAGCCTGGGGGGTGGGTCTGATGTAGCCTTGAACCTGGACCCTTCAGCCCACCCACTCAGCCCTACCCCTTTCCTACCCAGAGCTCTCAGCCTACACTGATCACCTCGTTCTTACCCAGCGTCTGTCCATGACCAGGAGGCCCCAGGGGACCAGTGGGAGCACTCGGCACACCACCAGGCTGTGCTCCAGAATCTGAGCAAGAAAGACAGACAGAAAACTGTGAGAATGTGGGGCAAGGCCTGGCTTTTCCTCTCGCTCCACCCATCCTTCGTGCCTCCAAAACCCTGCCCTCTCCCCATGTAACAGGAAGGCTGGGCTCCCTTCACACAAACCCAAGGCCAGAGCACCTCCCTTACGCACTCCCCCCCCAGAGCACTGGCCTTCCTCCCCTGCCCCCGCGGCTCCTGCAAGTGACTGCCCCAGCTCACCTTGAATGTTCATGTGCATCATGACCACGGGCTCCACACTCTGGTGGGAAATCCGGATGACCCGTGGGTGGCTGGTGGCTGCTGGTGGTGCTGGCCCTGGTGGGGGGGCTCCTTCAGTTGATGAATCAACAGTGGTAGAAGATGGAGGCAGGGATGAGGCCTGGCCAGAACCTGGGGTTGCTGCCTCTGCACCGGGAGCCGGTGGAGGCCGAGCCCCATTGCCTGTCATGGTCACAGTTGTCCCCACATTGATCTGGAAGAGAGATGGACAGGCAGATAGATAGGAGAAGCACAGGAGCCTAATCCATTGTGCCCAGAGAGTCACCTCTGAAGACCCCACAGCTTCATCACCACAGCTTTCCCAGGTTCTTGCTTTCTAGCCCCCAGCAGCCATGAGCCCCCCTGCCCCCCGCACCCACCTGAATTGGAATGGCCGCCTGCTGGAGCACCATGGGAGTCGTGTAGTGAGACATAGGCCGCACCACGTGCAGGTGCCGCGGGGGCGCACAGGCTAGGTTACAGCGCAGATCAGACAAAGCCACGAAAGTGTTGCCCAGTAGCCGCAGGCTCTCCCCCACCAAGTTGATCAGCCTCTGGTCCTCTTCACGGCCCTCATGCTGTGCCCAAGTCAAACCCAGAAAAACAAGAAATTAAGAACAGGGATGACTGCCTTCTGAAACCACGCCATGTCCTATGTCTTTGGAAGCTTCGGCATGAACCAAAGCTTTCCAAGAAAACTTTCAATTAAATTCTGTTCAATACACATAGAGAGTTTTCTACAAACCATGGCAAAGGCTAAGCAACCACCTATAATTCTTTTTATTCTGTACATGAACTAAACAATGAAGAACACAACAGACACACAGACTTTCACCATCCCCATCACAGGACGCTCTCCTCCCGAGGATTCTGTGATAATACCAAGGACAGTGAAGGACTATCTGCATCTCAACCTGTTGCTCTGAGGTACTAGGAGGGTAAGGGCCATTAAAAGGCTCACGTTGTTATTGTAGTCTGTAGTGGCAGCAGCACCCAGGACCTCACAGTAGCGTTGCAGGAAGGGCTGAAGACGGCGCTGCAAGCGCTGAAGTTCCTGGAGCACCTCCACATGCTCTGCAGGGGAAGGGTGGCTGTGGAGACAGCAGGGCAGTGAGTGGAGGCTGTCCTCAGAGACCCCTACCATTCCCCAGGGATTCTCTCTGCTCTCTCAAGAGCAGCCGAGAGGAGAAAGCAGAGTGCTTCCACCCCCCAACATAGTCCTGTGCAAAGGAGCTCAAACCCAGACAAGGCCTCTGCAAACCACAGCTCCAGGGGCACCCAAGATCTTCCTGCCTTCTGCTAGGCTGCCAGTCCTACCCGCCTTCGTCTATGTGAGCTGACCTCCAACCCCACAAAACTACAACCGTTAAGACCCACCCCTAGCAACCACTTTCCTCTCCTCACAGCCTTCCTAGTCTCTGTACTCCACCATGACCAACCTCCCTCCAAGTCCCCAAAGGTTCCCTGCATCTCTCACTTGGGCGCATTTGTCTCTGGTGCGGGGGCTGGGCCTGCTGGAGTTGAGCCTGCTGGAGCTGGGCCAGAGGGCATAAGCTCTGGAGTCTGGGTTGGGGGACGTTCCTCCATTTCTTCTGACTCCATGGGCTCTCGAGGAGGAGCTTCACTTTCAACTGGTTCTGATGTTTGTGAGTTCAAGGCTACTGTCTCTGCGGCTACAGTCGGTGTCTGTGGGGGTGGCTGACTGGCCTGTGCTTGGGTTCCCCCTCGACACTGAGGGTGGAAGAAGAGTCAGGACACCAAAGGCAGAATAATACTACCGCTGTTGAGATTTATGCAGACCAAAGAAGTCAAGATATGATACACATTCCTATGGCTAGCAGAAACTGGATGCACAGTTAATATCTACAGTGTTTACAGAGTAAGGAAATGCTCTCCTAATTTCCATAAAGAGAGGAAATGGTCACAGGCTGCAACTATCATACAACTGACAAAGGTAGGACACCCCTAAACTGAACACACAGTTAGAACACACATAAACTGAATACAGTTAGGATGCCCCTAAACTAAACAAGACAGTTAAAAGATAGTTAAAGCTGGGCAGTGATGGCATGCCTTTAATCCCAGCACTTGGGAGGCAGAGGCCAGCCTGGTCTACAGAGTGAGTTCCAGGACAGCCAGGGGCTACACAGAGAAACAACCCTGTCTTGAAAAAAAACAAAAAAAACAAAAAAACAAAAAAACAAAACAGCCTGGCAGCAGCAGCAGCAACAACAAATGTAGCGGCACATGACTTTAAACCCAACACTCAGGAGGCAGAGGCAAGCGGATCTTTGTGTGTTCAAGGCCAGCCTCATCTACAGAGTTAGTTCCTGGACAGTCAGGGCTACACAGAGAAACCCTATCTTAAAACCAAACCAACCAACCAACCAACCAACCAACCAACCAACCAACCAACCAACCAACCAACCAACAAAAACAAAAAAAGGAAGGAGATTTTAATCTTGCAGCATGCAGTCATGCATGGTCCCTCACACCTATACTCAGCACTTTGAGAAGAGCTAGGAGGTACTGTGAGTTCAAAGACACCCAGGACAATGTGAGTAAAAGAAGGGGGTGTGGTGATGGCTACTTCTTTAAGTGAAGGACATCTATGACATCATCTGGCAAGTCTAAAATGAACTCCTCACACACCAGGGGTCAGAAGGACTGGCAGCAGCACAGAACAGTGGCACACACCTATCTCACTTGAGAAGCTGAGGCATGTAGACTGGCAGTAATGAGACAGCCTCACAAAGATACTATCTTTGCCTAAAGAACTACAGAGAAAACCCCAGACTAGGAAGGCAGACTCCTGTAGCGAATGTGGACATTGCCAGTAGTATTCTTATTTTACTGCAAGATCATGAGAGGAAAGGGGAGGAAAAGAAAAAAAACTCTAGCCTACCAGACTTGCCCACTCACCTCCATCCGGGACAGTAAGGTCTGTATATCCCTAATCATGTGCTGAGCCATCACCAGCCGTACCCGGGGCTCACTCTATAAGACAAGGATGTTCACAGTGGGTCTGAGACAAAGTGATGAGCTCCACAACATACTAAACCAGTTCCCAGGCATCTCCTCAGCCAGGTCCTCCCCCACTCTCATGGCCTCCTTCTCCCAGATCCCCTTCCCTGACCCTCCCAGGCCCCTCAATACCTGAATTGGGGCCTGTTCCATGTTGATGTGAACATCCACAGCAGAGCCGTCACTCTGGGGAAAGGGCAAGGGAAGTTGCTCTGGGAGAAGCCACATACTAAAACCTTCACACTGTCAATTCCTTTCCTAGAGCCCCTACCCTCCTTTCTTCAAAAACTGAGGCCAGTATAGGTCAGAGTGCTTTCCAAACCCAATGCAATCTCTCAAGACACCTATCTTCCAAGCTCCCTCAGCTGCAATCTCTCAAGACATCTATCTTCCAAGCTCCCTGCAGCTGCCATAACCAAAGCTACTCAACCCTCCCATGTAAGAAACACAGGCTCACAGGAAGATTGAAGGTTCCAACCATGACATAGCTGTTGGCATTCCGGTCATGAACAGAGGCCCCAGGGCCCCGAGTGCCAGGCAGGGGTGCCCCACCATGCGTAGCTGAGGCAGAGCCTGTCCCAGAAGATGCTCCAGAAGGAAGCTGAGTCTGAGGAGGAGCCCGTTCCACCAGGTGGATAACCTTTCCCCCAACATCTGCAGAAAAAAGAGATATACGGCGGACCTTTAAGTATGTAAAACTGAGACCTCTGGACAGTGGCCTTAACCTCAGCAGCCCCTAGTCCCTTACTGTATTCCTGGAGCTTCTTATCATCTTGCAGAACCCGGCCCTGGTAGATGAGCCGTTGTTTCTCGGAAGGGATGCTGACAGAGGCAGCTATGTGTTCCTTAAATTCCTTTACATTCATCTGAAAGGAGAGCCATGCACTCATATCAGAAAGTGAGAGAAAGGATGAAGGGGAACGACACCTGACTTCAGATGCCAACGTCAAAATCAGACCATCTCACTGGCCAACTGTATCAACAGGCCGATATTTATTGAGGTCCCCCCCCCCAAAATGGGTCAGGCTGGAGAAATGGCTCAGTGGAGAAAGAGCTCATACTGATCTTGCAGAGGACTCCAGTTCAATTTCTAGCACCCACATTAGGCAGCAGCTCACAACTTCTGGTAAATACAGCTCTAGGAGACCTAGTGTCTCTGTGTCTCTGGTTTCTATGAGCATTTGTACCCAGTGGCAAGGCACATACCCTCCCCCACACCAATACCTACTTAAAAATAAGTGGGATGTGGTGGTGTATGCCTCCAGCATTTGAGAGGCAGAGGCAGGTGAATCTCTTATGAGTTTGAGGCCAGCCAGGTTTACATAGTGAGTTCTACAATAGCCAGAGCAGTGTACCGAGCTTCTCTCTCTCTCTCTCTCTCTTTTTTTTTCAAGACAGGGTTTCTCTGTGTAGCCCTGGCTGTCCTGGAACTCACTCTGTAGACCAGGCTGGCCTCGAACTCAGAAATCCACCTGCCTCTGCCTCCCAAGTGCTGGGATTAAAGGCGTGCGCCACTACTGCCCAGCCGAGTTTGTCTTAAAAAAAGAAAAAACATCCAAATAACAACAACAGTAAATGAATAAAACTAAAGCTTATAAGAAAGAAGCCAAATAGCTCTCCTTTTCTCCTTCTTGGCTTACTATCTAAAGATACTAGCGATCCTTTTCTAAATTAAAACAATAGCAGGAGTTCATGGCTGTAATCTCAAAAGCTAACTGCAGATAGATGGGCACTGTGGCCTGAGCCTCTAATCCCCAGGATGCAGAGGCAGGTGGGTCTGACAACCAGGCTAGCTATGACTTCAGAGTGAAACCCTGACTTAAAACACAAAATGAGGGGCTAGGGAGATGGCTCAGTGTTGCTCCTGCACAGTACCAGAGTTCAATTCCTAGCACCCAAATAATAGTTTACAGCCATCTGTAACAGAGTAGGCTCTATACATTTCCTAACTTCCACATGAGGAAAAGGCCACAGGTTGCAGGATCTGATATGCATTTCTGACCTTAGGCACCAAGTGCACACAAGGTGCACATATATATTTCCAGACAAAGCACTCACATATAAAACAAAAACAAATAAAATCTTTCAAAAGAAATTGAAAATCCACACATCCCAAAACAACCAACATCACCAATGATAGTTGGGGGCCAGGGTCTGGAAAGATAACGAAAAAAGGTCAGAAAGGAACACACGGTCATATAGGATTCAGTAGTAAGTACTCTGTGCTAAGTCCAAGGTTCAATGCCCAGCAGAACCGCACACATGCAAAAATAAATAAGTAAATACATAAGGGAAGGGGAAGAAAAGACCAAACAGAACAAAAACAGTAACAGCATATGCCTGAAACCCCAACCTTGGAAAGCAGAGACAGGAGGATCATGAATACAAGACCATCAGTTCTAAGACATTTAACTATGAAAGACCCCACCTTAAAAAAGTTAAAAAAAAAAAAAAAAAAAAAAAAAGGCAAATCCAAGTCAGCTGTGGTACATCTACAATCCTCTAATCCTATCTCACAGTGCCTATAACCCTAGCACACAGACAACGTCAGAGGCCACAGTCAGCCTGAGCTATACGAGATATTGTCCCCACCTCCCGGTAGGTCAGAATTAGCTACCACATGTACCTACTCACAAAAGCCTATGTGGTTTTTTAAATATCTGCTCTAGAACACCACAAAAATGACCTGCTCATGATGGTGTCTCAGAGAATTATGCAGGGAAAACAAAAGATAATTGTGGCCACACTGCACTAAGCTCAAGAGACTCAAACTATGCCTCAGCTATTGGCAATTCTACTTCAGTGTACAAAAGCGGGTTTCTGTAATTTATAAAAATAGAACCTGTGAACAATCTGTTTTAAAAAAAACATACTTGTCTGAGGTTCTCCCCTGTGTTGTGTCTGGTCCCAAAGACCAGAGCCATGTCTGTCCCTTTGGGCTGGGTTCTGCACACAACAGGTATACTTTCCTCCTCTGTACGTCCCTTTTTACTGAGTTCTGTCAAGACGAAGACAGGCTAAACAAAATCTACCTCACTCAACAGTAACATACCGCCTCACTCAATAGGAACATCAGATGTCCTATCCAGTAAGGAACAAAAGGGTCAATGACAAGAAAATCAGGCTCACTCTCACCAGACAAACGAGCAAAAGGGGTGTCGTGTCACCTCTACAAAGTACTGGGGTCTCACCTGGGCCCCCACAATAAAAGTCCGAGTCTGAGAGTCCAGGGTCTTCACCAGTACCTCCAGGCTGTCAGGCTCCTCCATAGCGGTACTGGCACTATCACTCGGCTCCATGGCCGACAGCTCTCTAAAGAAGAACGAGGGAGGGGGGATGGTTCGCTGTCGGTCGCACTGTATTTTATACACCCGGAAGCCTCTCTGGACCCAATCTCCGCCCCAATCCCTTAAAAGTTTCTCATACACAAGCGCATATATTCATCCTCCTCCTCATTCCCCCTTTTTGATTCGGGGACACAGGAATAGAAACACAAAGGGTAGGAGATCGACGGCATAGGGAGATGAAGGACGAGAGGTGGGAGGGGCTCCACAATGCCAATCACAATAGGGAGAGCCAGTTGGGCTAGGAATCAGGCAAGGAAGCACGAGACCGACCAGAGACCAGTGTCATCACCGGTCGCGACCGAGCAAGCGCCCGAGAGATCGGGAGATCCTAGGACAACGCGAGGGGGGGGGAGGGTCGCGCTAGACTCGGCCGAGAAAAGTGGCTTCGCGCACGCGCGCCACCACAATCGAACCCGCCTAAATCACCACAAACCCAAGACCACGGACACTCACGGGAGGCTGGACGGGCTCGCTGACCGCCCCCTCCTTCCGCCTCCGCCTTTCGTCGGTATTCCAGCAACACGATTCAACCAACACGCGGCCAAACACATACAAACATACATACACAGCCCACCACCCTGTAGCTCCGCCCCCGACTTCCCCCACCGTACCGTCACTTCCGGTCTCCCCCAACCTCGCACCAAGGGCCACTTCCGTTTCCCCGATAGTATTTGGGGATCTCGAGGCGGTACTTCCGGCTCCCCCAGTCTCCCCCGATTTACTTTCGTGGGGCGCGATGAGAAAGTCCACAGCCCCGAACAGTGAGTTTCTGGGGGGCGAGACGGGCCGGGGCCGGCCTAGATGTGAGGGAGCCGACCACCCGGAGGAGCCGCCACCGCCGCCGTCGCCCGGGGGACCGCACTGCGCCTGCGTGAGCCGCGCTACGCGTGCGCACACTCTAAGTACTTCCCCGCCCCCCTCCGGCTATGTGCGTTTCTTCCCTGCGCGCGCCAGAGCGCTACCCGACCAGGGTGGCTACTGTAAACGCCTGAAGAAAAATTACTGGGTGGAATGCTGCACCTTCCTCGAGGAAAGGACTGGGTATTGTGTGGATTGCACCTCGTTAATCAACGTTCCTAGCTTGACGGACAGAGAAATTTACAGGCACAATTCTAACTACCTAAAACTGTGCAAGACCTCTGGTCCTCCCGTCATTCCTGCTCTTCCGGAAGCCACTCTTTTCCATGCACAGCTGGGGGAGTTCCGCGGGCTGTGTTTGCTTGGGTCCGACTCTAGTTCCTGGCGGGATTAGGCCACTTTGGGCGTCCTATTGGTCTTTGATTGAGAACACCGAGGGAGTGCCATGTTTAAGGATAACTACGCATTCTATTGGTTTTATTTTTTTGTTTTTTGAGACATTTCTACTGCTTTTTAAGAGCTCTGTAAAAAAGAAAGAAAGAAAGAAAACGGGTGCTTTGGTGATCGAATTAAACGACAAGACTTTAAGAAAAGGGATTGAAAGACCCGCCGCCAAGGGATTTGAACTGGGTGGAACGGTTAAGTTTCTCTGTATTGTTTTCCACTTATTCTTAGATGCCAGTACTGATGAGAGTTCCAGTAAGCGTTGTATGATGAGACTTTTACACGCAGTCTCACTGTTACCCTGAATTGCCTGTAACTCATAAGGACAATGTTTCCCACACCATCACCCAGTGCAGAGTCGTCTGTCCCTCGACCAGACTATATTTACGTTTTGAGTTGTTTTGTTTTTTCCTCCGAGACAGGATTTCACTATGTAGATCTGGATGTCCTGTAACTCACAAGAGACCCACCTGCCTCTGCCTTCCGGATGCTGGGATAAAAATAACTTAAATACATTTTTAAAATATTTCTGGGGGGCGGGCTGTATGGCTTGCATCTGCCACAGCACAGCGCAAATGTGGAGATCCAAGGGAAAATGTGTCCTTTCACTGTGTGGGGACCTGGGGATCAGGTCCTCCCGCTTGGCTTGCCATCTACCAAGCACCTTCACTGCTGAGCCGCTTCTCCAGACCTACATTTAGTATTTTATTATAAAAATTTCAGGGGCTGGAGAGATGGCTCAGTGGTTAAGAGCACTGACTGCTCTTCCAGAGGTCCTGAGTTCATAACCATCTGTAATAGGATCAATGCCCTCATCTGGTGTGTCTGAAGATACCTACCGTGTATTCATATAACTAAAATAAATTAATTCATCTTTAAAAATCACTACCAGAAGTTGCAGCAGGTGCTTTGAAGTTACTGATGATAACGGATATTTACTTCAAACTCGATGTATGCATGATCTCATTTAATCCTCTGAGACTAATGGGTTGCCTATTCTAGAGATGGGGGGAAAAAAGAGATAGATTAATACAACTGTCCCAGGAGGCTGGATCATTGTTACCACTGAGTTTGCTTAGTATGCATGAGTTCCCACACCTAATAGTCAAGTTAGGGGTTAGACTCACTCTTAATACTTGTGTTACACTTTTTAACCATTAGCGTCTAATAGAATGTCTGAATAAACGTGAACCCATTTGTCAGTGAGCTTTTCCCTCGTGTGTTCTTACCAGTTCCCCTACTATAAGCTCACAAGAGAACTCCAAGCTGGGCAAAGTGGCACAGCCTTTCATCCTAGCACTTGGGAGACAAAGGCAGGCAGATGATCTCTACGAATCCAGCTGACTTATATAGTGAATCCCAGGACAACCAAAGCTACACGGTGAAACCCTGTCTTAAAAGAAAGAAAGAAACCCACCATGCCCTAGCAACTGGCTGGTGCCTGTTCTAACACTTATCAGCTTGCATTGCAGGCTTGGATTGTTTGCAGAGCAAACCTGGTTTCCGCCTTTTTTTTTTTTTTTTTTTTAATCTCCTCCGGGATTAGCTAGTTCCTGGCAAACTGAAATTCCAAACTTGCCAAGTGAATGAATGAAAGACCTAATCCAGTCACTTCTCTTCTGTGCTTCACATCACAGCAGAGCTCCAGTCGGATACAGTGTGGAAGACTCTAGGTTTCTTTCTTTTTTGTGTGTGTTTTTTGTTTTTTCGAGACAGGGTTTCTCTGTGTAGCCCTGGCTGTCCTGGAACTCACTCTGTAGACCAGGCTGGCCTCGAACTCAGAAATCCACCTGCCTCTGCCTCCCAAGTGCTGGGATTAAAGGCGTGCGCCACCACTGCCCAGCTGACTCTAGGTTTCTACTGTAGGGCTCAGCTTTCCTCCTGAGGCTTCAGAGTCACTGGTCGTGCCAGGGTATATATTGTAGAGTGTTTGCATCCGGAGGAGGGGGAGGAAGGCCCCAATGCCATAGTTAATCTAGGCCTGGGTTGGAAAACAAGGTTGAAGTTACTTATTAGCAGGTTAAAGGGTCAAGGGTCGAGGCAAGGGGACTGAAGGCAGAGAGGACTGAGCGGCCAGCAGAGAGCCGTTAAGGCAGAGGTCCCCTTGACTGCAGAGCACCAACTCTCCTCCCGAGATGTTCCACCAAGTTTGGGCAGCTCTGCTCTATCTCTGTGGCCTTCTCTTTAACTCCATGAATCAGTGCCCTGAGCACAGTCAACTAACACCGCTGGAAATGGATGACACAGAGGTATGGACTGAGGGGAAAAGCCTCTTGTTAGAAGCTGAAAGTCTTGGGTGGGTAGGTAGCTCAAGATGGCCAGAAAGCATGTTGGGAAAGAAAGGAAGGAAGGAAGAGGATGCATGGAAGTCACTGATGGCTCCTTGATGCAAACAGTGAAGGCCACCAGAACCTCTAGCTCTTGAGTCTCGCTTTGCTGACAGATGGGGATGTTGGATGGATTTTGCAGTGCACCCAGCAACTTATCCTTTGACTCCTTTCATTGCCTCTCCAGACGCCAGAGCCCCACCTGGGCCTGTGGTACTTTATTGCGGGAGCAGCCCCTACCATGGAAGAGTTGGCAACTTTCGATCCGGTGGACAATATTGTCTTTAACATGGCTGCCGGCTCTGCCCCAAGGCAGCTCCAGCTTCGTGCTACCATCCGCACGTGAGTGTCGAGTGAGGAGGCAGAGGCACCACTGGGTGTGTTCTCCGCCCCGACTGTGAACAGTCACCCCACCCAGAATCAGGCTCCATCACTCTCTGCCCACTGGATTCCACAGCATTACAAGTCACTTTCTGGAGACAGAATGGGCCTAGCTAGCTCTTGGTGGCTTGAAACCCAAAGAGCTAGGGTGTGGGGAGGGGAAAGATGGAATAAAAGTTGTTACTGTGTGGTTGCAATGACACTCAGTCTTCCTGTCTTGACATTGCCACCTCTGCAGGAAAAATGGGGTCTGTGTGCCCCGGAAATGGACATACCATTTGACTGAAGGGAAAGGAAACACAGAACTCAGAACTGAAGGTTGGTTCCCACCAGCCCTCCCCTTGTCTAGTCTCCCCTGAGCTGTTTCCCTCTCAGAATTGATACTAGAACCTAGGGAAGCACGCCATCGATGAACTGTATCCCCAGACCCTTTTTATTTTGAGACAGGGTTTCACTAAGTTGCCCTGATGGTTGTTGAGCTCCTCCTGTAGCCCAGAGCGTTGAATAGAGACGGGCCTTGAATGTGAAAAGCTCCTGCCTCAGCTTCCTGGGCACCTGTCCTCATAATCCTCTCCTGGTCCCAACAGGGCGCCCAGACATGAAAACAGACCTCTTCTCCAGCTCATGCCCAGGAGGAATCATGCTGAAAGAGATGGGCCAGGGTTACCAGCGCTTTCTCCTCTACAGTGAGTGGGGATACAAGGCAGGAAGGGAAACTGGAAGGTTAAGAGAGCCTCCCTAGCTGGGACTCTTTAACACCCTTTCAGAACAGGGTGGGCACGTCACCAGGGCTTTGGGGAACTGGGAAGGCAGGGCTGAGAGGAAGGAACACTGACTGGCCTGAATGTTCCCTGTCCTTCCAGATCGATCACCACACCCTCCAGAGAAGTGTGTGGAGGAATTCCAGTCTCTGACCTCTTGCTTGGACTTCAAAGCCTTCTTAGTGACTCCCAGGAATCAAGGTGAGGGCTTGAAGTCTCCCAGAAGAGGTCTGGGAGTCACCAAGTCTTCTGTGGATATTGTAAAGAGCTTTGTGCAGCGTCCGCAGAGCCCGTGGCCAAAGGCAGACATTATCAGGGTGGGTATACTGACCCCTCTAATTCTCATGGGCTAGTTGGCAGAGGCAGAAGAATCGCCACAGATTTAAAGCCAGCCTGGTATATACATGTGAGTTTCAGGACAGCCAGGACTATATATAGTGAGGCTGTCTCTCAAAAATAAAAGTGAGAGAAACCCTGTCTCGAAAAACCAAAAATAAATAAATAAATAAATAAAAGCGAAAAGAGGAGAAAGATAGGTTTCCAAGTCTTTAGAGCAATGGTTCTCAATCTCCCTAACGCTGTGACCCTTTTACGCGGTTCCTCATGTTGGGGTGACCACCCCCCACCCTCAACCATAAAACTATTTCGTTGCTACTTCAAAACCGTAATTTTGCTATTTTTATGAATTGTCTAGATACCTCATGCAGAGTATCTGATACGCAACCCTGTGAAAGGGTTGTTTGATCCCCCCAAAGGGGTCACAACCCACAGTTGGAGAACCACTGCTTTAAATAAAGGGAGGAGAGGACCAGAGAGAGAGAGGAAAGGTCTCCTGCCCTCCCCCAGTGCCCATGGCACTCCTCCCCTGGGCGTCCACCCTCTTACTCTCTCCCTCCTCCCACCACAGAGGCCTGCCCGCTGTCCAGCAAGTGACCAGTGACTTCACCTGTGTCCTAGACAGACAAGATAGGAGCTGAGCTTCGAGGGGAGAAGCCAGAGACTCCCACTCCCTCTCACGGATAATAAAGATGATTTGTCCATCCTCATCTCCTGGGTTTTGTCTACAGACATCAAAGACATCATTTCTCCACTTCGACCCTCCCTCCCCCAGACCGACACCTCCACCACCTCACACCCCCAGTTGTCAGGCATCAGGAAGGACACTAAGTGGAACCTCTCACATTGGACTGGTGTATTTAGGATGTAGTGTGGCATATTTATTGCTGAGTGAGCAAGGCCAAGGCCCTAGCCTGAGTGGAGAGGGCAGGTGCTGTGCTACCCACTGCCCGTCAGAGCTGCCAGCTCTTCTGTGCTGGTCCTCCTGCTGATACGGCCCACAGCAGCCCTGTTTCTTCTGGCTCCTACTGACTATCAGACCTACCCTGCAGGTACCCCAGCACCTGTAGCCCCTTCTTCTCCCTCACAGCCTCACTCTCCCCGAGATGGTTCTGGTCCTAGGATCCAAGGGACACCATGGGTCTCCCCATCACCTCTTAATGCAGATATCTCTGTCCTGTCTCTGGCCCCATCCACCCCTGGGCTTGGAAAGGACCCTGTGGCGTCCATTCTCCACGGTTGCTTTTATTCTATTTTGCTTTTAAAAAGTGGAGGTGGAAATTAAAAACCAAAATGGTGGGTAAATGTAAAAGCAAGAAATAACAACAGCTGGTGACTTCAATGGTGATGCCCCATTGTCCATTACTGGCCACCCTAGACAGTCCTGTCTGTCAAGTGTCACAGGACCCTCCTGTGCCTGAGTTTCCTCCCCATCCCTGAGGTGGCTGTGCTTACAATCTGCGTTTCCCCACCTTCCTCTTGAAGGCTACCCCACTATCTTTACCCTTTGCTCCCACCCTCTCCCAGTCACAACACCCTTCCGGGACCTTCCCTCTGCTCCTTGGCCTCTCTCTCCTGCCCCTCGCTCTCCCAATCAGCGGTCTCCTCATCCTCAGTAGGTTCCCGGAGGCTGACAGCCAGCACCAGGGCCTGCAACAGGCCAAAGAGGCAAGCAAAATGCAGGGGGTGGGCAGTAAGTAGGCTTAGCACAGCATGGAGACCATGTAGGGCGGCCAAGAAACACAGTAGCCCATGTAGCCAGAGGCCCACAGGTCCTCGAAGACCCAAAGCATCCAAGATGGCTTGGAGTGGCCTAGAGCACAGAGCCAGCAGGGCAGAGGCAAGCAGCTCCAGAAGATGCAGGGTCAAGTTGGTAGAGATCTGCAGGTACTCCTCTGGATCCTGCAGATAATGTGAGGGAGCCCCTGGTTCCCCCCGGAGCCACCGCAGCAGCTTCTGACGTCGTCCAGGTTTCTCCAATAGGGCTTCCGGCCCAGTGGTGCCTAGTATCCCTTGAGGAGACACTCCAAGGTTCTTCATGCCACCTGAATCCACAGGATCCCAGTCCAGTTTGGGAATGGCTCCTCCAGTCTCCAGTCTTGCAGGCTCTTGAATGGTAGAGGCAGTCTTGTCCCGCTTGAGGGAATCCATTCTTTTGCTCGCCAGTTGATCCACTTTAATGTCCCTGCTGGACTCTGGAGCAGCCCCGGGGGGCCTCCGTGTTCCTGAATCCTTGGTCTTAAAAGGCCCCACATCTCCCATGGTCTCTGGAGCACTGTCCCAGTCGCTCCCTGAATTCTCCGGGGAGCTGTCCACCCATCTGGGTTCTGGGGCAGGCAAGTCAGCCTTTGTTGATTTCTTTCGGCCCCAAGGTCGAGGTAGCCAGCCACCAAGCCGTCGAAGGAACATAATTGAGCTGTGCAGTGAGCTCCCCAAATCTGTGACTACTTCCTGACTCTGCTTAAGACTCTCAGGATCTCCTCAGAAGCCAGAATCAGTTCCGGTTCAGAAGAGGTATGTATGTGCTTGGTGATGATGTCCTACTCTGAATTCAGAAAGGACTCACACAGCCCCAAGTGTGGTAAATGGCTTGCTTCCGTGTCAGTCTAAGAGAAAAGAAATCCATTTGCCACCCCACACACTAACAAGACTTCTAGGGCCCGGTAAGGCCAGAGTCACCCCCACAAAGTTCTGTGCTTTCAGATTTCCTTTCCAGCAGTCAGCACCCCAAGTTTCACTCACCAAGACCACATCCCAAGGTGCCCCAGAAAGGGGAGAAGTGGTGCTCTATTGAAGACGGAAAGAAGGTGGTAGCCCAGGATCCTTCGGTCCTGAATTTGAGGAACCTCAAACAGCTGCCCAGGGGAGCTCAAGGAAGTCTCTGTTGAGAGGAAGACGGGATGGAAGTGTCCAGCGAACTCCAGCCAGTTACATGCATCCCTTAACTTAGGAAGCTATCGTTCCACAAAGTGGCCCCACTGTCCCGCGAGGGCGCAGCTGAGACGCGGCCTCCGCAAGGTCAGAACAGAGATGTCCTTGGAGATTGCAGTCGCAAGACACAGTGCAGGCCTACCTGGGGACCCAGGCGTCTGGGTGCTCGCGCAGCGAGTAGCCGTGGGGCCCAGCGTCCGGGGAGCGGCTACCCGGAGCCGTGCGAGCCCGGAAGCAGCTGTGCCGGGTCGGGAGGGACCAGCAGGGGCGGAGCTCCGCAACCCGTGGGGCGGACCCGACAGAGCGACCTCCCCCAAAGCCCCCAGCGATTCACTAGCGCAGGCGTAGAGAGAGGACCACCTAAGACCAAACCCTGAGTATGAACCTGGGTTCTGCTGTTCATCTCCCAGAGCCTCCCACCGCTGACACTGGTTAGGTACTCCAGCCCTTGGCTGGGGATTTTTTGCTTTCTTTTTCAGTGTAACCTTGGCTATCCTGGAATTAGCTCTGTAGAACAGGCTGGTCTCGAACTCAGAGAGATCTGCCTGCCTCTTGTCTCCTTGAGATTAAAGGCACGCCCCACCACTGCCCGGCTTTGTTTCTAAGGACAGGTTCCCTATGTATATAGCTCAGGTCCATATATATACAGCTCAGGAAAGGCTTAGACATGTATAGACCAGGCTGGCTTTGAGTCAATCCTTTTGCCTCTGCTTCCCTAATGGTACGATTCTGGCTGCTTTGTGGTTCTTTCCTCCAACCTCCGCAGTTCCTCCATTTCTCACCTGAGACTTTCCAGAAAGATAAATAACCAGAGCCACGTGACTTAAGCAGCATCCTTTGGCCTTCCAGACAGGGATTTGAAAGCTTTCATGTTCCTAGCACTCAGTGTAAGCATCCCAGGGAGGTGGGGGCGCAAAGTACGAAAGAGAAATGTAGAAAAGCATATTGCCTGGTATTCAGAGAGTGAAATGGAGTCTTAGGACTGCCTTAGGCCTGGGAATTGTAACTCAGTAAGCAGGTATGAAGCCCCAGGTTACATGGCCCATATTGGAAAGCTGAATGGCAGTTTTATCTGAGTTTGAGACCAGCCTGGTCTACATAGCAAGAGATTGTGTCTCAAAAAAAAAAAAAAAAAAAGTCATCTTAAACTTTATCTGGGAGGTCAGAGCTAGAAAGCCACACAAGTTGGATGAGGTTAGTTGCATTGACCAATCCTGCAGGACTCTACTTCCTCTCTGGGGACTTTCAACTTCTCTACCACCAGACATTACATTTCATCACAGCTGGCTTCCTCAAGGAGTTCAAGGGTTTGTGTCTTCTGTTTTTAGCACATAGCACACTTGGTTTATGACACAGGTCACTGACTTGACTGGATTTGCCTAGATACCCACTCAGAGGGGAGTTTTACACAGACTGGGAGCAATTCCTAGTTCAGGGGGGTTTCAAGGAGAAGGTAGAATACAGCCAGCAGGCCTTTTGTCACCTGGAGAGCTTGTCCTTTTGGCTCAGGTGAGACTTTCATGTGAGTCTCAGATTTGTTCCAATTCCCTACTATATCATGCAAGAAAGTAAACAAGCCACAAGGAAGGAAGTTTATTTATCTCCCAACTCTCAGCCCTTCTCTCTAAAAGCAGAGCCCAATAGCCAAGGCCTAAGGGTCTGGAAGTCCAAGTGTCCAAGTCAGAGGCCCAAGTCCAGCAGTGACAGATCAGGGCCAGTCCGTATCAGTCAGAACTCCAGGTTCATGTATAGTCTTAGATCTCGCTCCCAGGCTCTGTCCTTCTCTTCTCGCCTTCTGTTCTCCCTCTGATTCAGCATGGTAACTCGAGGTACTCTCTCTCTCCCAGACACAGCCCGGGCATCCCGAGCTGCAAAGTGTGTGACTCTGGGTTGGGGTGGGGATCTATAGCCCAATCCTTCCTGGTCCCTCTTGAGGATAGTCGGAATAGGGTTGGCACGGCCCTCACCCCGGGGTCCTAGCCCCATTCCTGGTTCCCAGCCACCCCTCAGCAGCAGCCTGAAGCCAGGACTGGAAGTGGGTACTCCAAGGGGAAGGTTGGAGGGCTGGGGTTTCCTCGACAGTGACAGCAGATGAGCAGTAGATGTGCGGTGGTTGGAGTCTTCAAAGTGGGCACCACAGTCCTCACAGAACTGGGAGGAGGAAGGGGGAGATCTGCAGAGAAAGAAATAAGTTATAGGGGAGGAAAAAGAGATGAACCGAAGCCTCAAGTTGTTCAGGCACCAGGCGGAGCAGGGCAGAGTACCTTATGCCTTTCTCCTAAGTTCAGAAGCATCCATTGGTTGTATCTTGTCTTGGAGAGGGACCCCAGGATCTTCCCAGGGTTAGGCAGGCGCTCTAACCAAGCTACGCCAGCTCCTCTATATTTGTCCAGAAGGGACTATTTGGAATACTGCTGGGTAGGTCTCAAGCTCTCAGGAATAATGAGTAGTACTGGTATTTATAAAGTGCATACTGTGTGACAAGTACCTTCCATCACTTTCCACATTAAGCTATGGCATCTTTTTTTTTTTTTTTTTTTTTTGGTTTTTCAAGACAGGGTTTCTCTGTGTAGCCCTGGCTGTCCTGGAACTCACTCTGTAGACCAGGCTGGCCTCGAACTCAGAAATCCACCTGCCTCTGCCTCCCAAGTGCTGGGATTAAAGGCGTGCGCCACCACTGTCCGGCCAACCTACTGCATCTTAACATCCCTTGGAGAAATAAATGGAACCAAGATTCAGATGCACAAAGGCCACGTCCATTGCTATTCTATGGCTGAACTCCACTGGAGGATGAATAATGGCCCCCTTTAGCTGCCGTGGGGCCCTTGGTATGAGGTGTTCAGGAAAGGAGGACACAACAAAGATGGGTATAAGCAAAGGTCCCTCCTTACCTGTTCTGGTTCTCGAGGCTCCTTGTCTCTCCAGGACTCTCTCTGACCATTCGGGCTATCTCAGGGAAGCCTGCTTCTTCAGCCAGCTGAGCAGCATCTCTGCCTCCCAGTTCACAGACTCCTACCCAGGCAGCCCCTCGGCCCAGGAGATAGCGCACAGCAGCGCCCTGGCCTGCTCGGGCAGCACACATCAAGGGAGTCCACCAGAAGGCATCGCGAGCATTGATATTCCCTCCAGCTCCCCCTGCCTCTCGGGGTTCTAGCAGTCTCCGAAGTTCTGTCAGATCCCCATTCTGGGCTGCCAGCAGGATCCACTGGGTCATCTTGTCTTCATTCTCAAGTGTTCTTCCTTGTCTCAGGACTCCTGCTGTTGCAGGCTCCCTTGTCACTCTTCTCTTCCTCTTCCTCTTCCTGGTAGGTTCAGCTCTCTGGGGCTTAGGGGAACTATTCTCATCTGCAATTAGAGCCTCATAGAAAGCCCGGGCTGCAGCCCCATCCAGGACTGGCTCTGGTTTCTCGGGCTGTGGTTGCTGCTGCCCATCCTTCCAGAGGTCACTGGCCTCGGCCGCTGGGGTAAATGCAATGAGGGATGGCCTGGACATGGCTGTGGGAGAAAAGAGAAAATGAAGACTGAGCAAGGCAAGGATGCCAACCTTTCAGGTAGCTCTTATGAAGACAACTAGCACCACCTCCCTCCAGGGATGAGAAAGCAGCCTAGAACTAAAATGGGCCTCCCATTCCCAAACTGACTTCATATCTAGGATTCTGTGGAGCCCGGGGCTCACGGATAAAATGGACCCCAGGAATAACAGATCCTGCCACAATGTTAATAAAATTTTCTGAGGGCTCTGTGTAGAATGTTTGCCTTGAATTGGAGAATTCTAGATTCTATCAATAACACAGAAAAGAAAAAGGATAACGGGGAAAAAGGAGAAAAAATATTCCACAAGACAGTTGTCTGGGAGTCCTGCATTCAACTCCCATCTTCCTACAAACCAAAATGCCAGGCTCTTTTTGTTCCGAAAGCATTTTCACGTCCTCTAACACATACCGTTAGGAAATATCAGGTCGACCTTTTAAATCTCGCTCGATCTTATCTAGGGGTCTCCTTTTCCCAGATAAAAACAGGCGTGACATTACTCCGGAAGGTTTCAGGGAAAGACGCTGCACTGTCACTTCCGTACCGCAAAATGGCGCTCTTGTCATCTCTCAGAGCTGATTCAATCAAAATAGATACAGGGCGGAATGACGCATGCGCAGCAGCAACAACAACAAAACACTCAAAAGGTTCAATTTTCCCGCGCTGGAACCTTTCCAAGCATTCGCGGAAAGCATCGCGTGCCCGGTAGCTCGAGGACCCAAGGGGGAACCTGTCGGTTGGGGTCCTACTTTTCCATAACGCCCCCACAATGCTCTTCGCCACCCTCGCCCTGGTCCCTCCCGCACCAAGCTCCTTTTCTGGAGCTGGGAGGCCACGCTTCAGAAAGACTCTGAGGACAGAGGGGGAGACCTGTGGAATGCCGAGGAGCTGTGAGATGAAGTAACATCACGGTACCCCTCACCACTCCTCTGAGCAGGGTTTGAAGAACAGTTAGGGTCCGCAGCAGAACGCTCCTCTCAAGCTGAGGAAATGGAGAAGTACAAAGGGTCGAGCGGCAGAATGGCTGGCCCCACCTCAGGTTAGCGCGCAGGGCGGTCCAGGTTCTCACGCCCCGTGCACAGCTCGGCGCATCCCAAGCACACACGACCTAAGTCCCTCACCACACCCCTGCGCATGCTGGAGCCCGAGAGCACTCTGTCGCGGGCCCGACAGGAGAACCAGGGCCAGTGGGTTGGCCTGGCACAGGGAGGGGGGGCAGAAAAACCAAAGCGGAACGATGAAGGAGCGCCAAAGGGATGACAATCACGCCGGGCGTCAGCCTCGCATGCTAGCGAGCCTAATAAGACTATATTTCCCAGGCTTCCTGGTCGGGAAGACGCTGTGCTCGGCTTCCGCTTCCTGTGGCGCCCTGGTTCGCCCCGCCCCCCAGGCGGCGTCCTCTAGGGCCTCGCGGCCCTAGAGTCATGCGCGTGTCCTTCTGGGATTGGTAGTTTGCCTTCCCCTCATTTCGTCAGTTTCTCTCTGCTGACAGGACTCCATCTCCCGGCGTCCACGGAGGTAGGGGGCGGTCCTTGGCGCCTGCGCGTTGCCCTCTTCTCCCCCAAACCCTCACCAGTTTCCAGTCCCCCCCCACCCCACTTCGTCTGCCGCGGCCGGGTCGGCTTTCTGCGCTGTAGCGGTCTCTGCCGTTCCTTGGAAGCACAGCTCCCCTTCCCCGCCCCAGTCCCAGTCCCCATCCGGCCGGTGAGTGTGGGGCTGTCTCCGCGCCGAGTCGCCCGTCCCTGGGCGCGGCACTCTGGTCGGTGCTCCTCGATGTGGGGGCGACGAAGGAAGTGACCGGGTCGGTAGCCGAAGGAGGTTGGGGGGCCTGGCTGGGGAGAGCAGGCGGCTTGTGGGGACGCTCGTGAGCCCCACGGAAGTATGGTGCCCTCGCCAACCCTGCGAGTGCAGGAGAGGCCGGTTCTGTTGAGTAAAATGAACTTCGGGAGCCTTGGGACAGGCGCCAGGAACATGCAGGCACCTGCGGTGGTGGGGAGCTGGAGCCGAGGGCCATGTCGCGGCTGACATGGAGGGGAGAGGGGCCTAGCCTTGCGGAGCGCCAGAGACGAGGGTAACAGTAACAGATCAGGACCTGTCATTTTCTGGAAAGTAGTGGAAATCATTCTCAGCACACTGCAAAGGGGGTCGAGGTAAAGGAGAGAAGCTTGCAGATGCTTCAGAGGCCGGGATCCTTTAAGCCTGGCTGGACGGATTCAGATTCTTTCGTCGTTGTGGAGAACGTGTGGGAGGAGGGAAGAGACCAGAAACAGCTTGGTCTCCACTGACTTACGCTCTTCTTTCTCAGCGGACATAAAGATGAGTAGCTCTGAGGAGGTGTCCTGGATTTCCTGGTTCTGTGGGCTTCGTGGTAATGAATTCTTCTGTGAGGTGAGTTTAGGTCGGCCAACTCCATGTGTCCTCGATGTTTTATTTTATGTTGCTTGAGAGCAGATTTCGACCGAGCTCACTATGCAACCTAGGCTGGCCTTGAACTCCTGGCAATCCTACTACCTCGGTCTCCTGAGTGCTAGGACTACAAGGGGTTTGTCAATATGCTAACAGAGATATCTTCTGGTAACCATGAGGATAATTAAAATATTTTATGTTAAGGTTGTGTAACGTGCAAAGCACAAGGAAATTATAAACACCTTTCAGAAACTAAACTGTTTAGCCTTCATGATTGCCAAGTCTTCAGCTCGGAGAGCCTGCTATCCCCAAGAAGAGGGCAAATGCAGTTTTTAAGAATGAAGGTCAGAAGCTGAATAATGTCTTTGTGTGCTCGATCTGGCTAGCCCTTAAAGAAGAGAGCTGCAGTTTTTTTGAGACTTGAGTGCCTCTGCAGAATTGGGAGTAGGAAACAAGAGAGATGGCTTGGCTGAGGAGACGACATCTCTCGGGCCCAGGTGGAAGTCGGGCCTTCCTATACTAGTTTCAACCTCTTGGCTTCCCTGTGCCCATAGGTGGATGAAGACTACATCCAGGACAAATTTAACCTTACCGGACTCAATGAGCAGGTGCCTCACTATCGACAAGCTCTAGACATGATCTTGGACCTGGAACCTGGTAATACTCCCCTAGGGTTGTTGCTGAGGGTGGGGTTGGTGATAAAGTGTGCACTTCTGTGTGCTTTGTTTTCATTCTCTTCTGGTCTCTGCTTACTTCTTGAATTTGTTGTTGTTGTTGTTGGGGGGGGGGGCGGACAGGGTTTTCCTGGGTAGCCTTGTCGGTTCTAAAACTCACTCTGTAGACCAGCTGTCCTTAAACTCACAAAGATCTGCCTGAGTGCTAGAATCACAACCTGGTGGCGGCGGCTGCTGCTGCTTTTTCTTCTTTAAGATTTATTTATTTATTATATGTAAGTACACTGTAGCTGTCTTCAGACACTTTTTCTTCTCGCTCCGGTCCCTCTCCCTCCAGCCCCACTCTCTGTAGCTGTCTTCAGACACCCCAGAAGAGGGTATCAGATCTCATTATGAATGGTTGTGAGCCACCATGTGGTGCTGGGATTTGAACTCTGGACCTTCGGAAGAGCAGTCAGTGCTCTTAACCACTGAGCCATCTCTCCAGCCCCTGGCTTGCTTCTTGAATTTCTAAACTTCCTTTTGATTCTCCAGCTCTCCTATCCTCATATCCCTTGCTCCCTTGCTTGCGTGCTCCTGTGTTTTTGCCCCCACCTCTAGCCCCTCCATTCATAACCCAAACTGGACTTTACACTTGTTCTTACTGCCCTAGCTTTCAATTGCTGGAGTCGTGGCACACAGCAGTGCTTGGCTTCCATTGTTTTGATTCCTCGCCTGACTCTTGCCTTGTGTCCATGCTTTCTGAGAGTAGCTCAGCTCTGTTTTGTGAGGATAGTTTCCTCTTGGGTTGGTGTGCTGCTGCCTCTTTCCCTCGGCTGCTCTAGGGGGCCGCTTCTGCATTTGTTTACCTCTACTTACTGTGGAAGGAGACAGGCAGCAGAGACTGAAGAGGTACACAGAGAAGGCTCTGAGTCAAAAGCCCAGGTTTCTGGGTCAGATGCTTGGATGATGGATAGGGCAAGGCTCAGAAACAGGTACTAGATAAACTGCAGGCACCACCTGCGGGTAAGGTGGGGTTGCCTAGGAAAGCTAACCAGGTGGCCACCCCACCCATGTTTCAGATGAAGAGCTGGAAGACAACCCCAACCAGAGTGACTTGATTGAACAGGCAGCCGAGATGCTCTATGGGTTGATCCACGCCCGCTACATCCTCACCAACCGAGGCATCGCACAAATGGTGAGGCTCTGCTCCTGCTGCTTCTGCAGGAATGGAGACAGGTGCATGAGTCAGAGGCCTGGTTCATGCCTGGCAAGGAGCGTGGCAGAGGAGAGAGGGAGAAGCCCAGAGCTGGCTGAGGAGTGAATCCTCACTGAGGGTCCCATGGAAGGTGGTGTTTTCAGGAAGGGAGATGAAACCAGAAAACGAAGGAGTTTGCAGGAATCAAATAGCAAATAACCCCTGCTCTGCAGCCTGCCCCACAAAGGAAAAGGCACTTGAGGAGTGTGAGGACCTGTCAGAAGCGGGAGGCTTGAGGGAACCCTTAAGTGAGTTGCGATTGCCTCTTCACGCTCACCCACCAGTCCCTTCTGTTTTATACGCCTCAGTTGGAGAAGTACCAGCAGGGAGACTTTGGCTACTGTCCTCGTGTGTACTGTGAGAACCAGCCGATGCTTCCCATTGGTGAGTGTTGACAGGAGGGCACTTTCTGGCAGTCCTCCAAGAAGCTGGCCCAATGGACTCAGTGCCTGAGTCCTGGGGGTGGGGAGAGCTGGGTATACCTTGTCTGCAGTCTGGCTGTCTATCTCCCAGGCCTTTCAGACATCCCAGGTGAGGCCATGGTGAAGCTCTACTGCCCCAAGTGCATGGACGTGTACACACCCAAGTCCTCCAGGCACCACCACACAGATGGTGCCTACTTCGGCACTGGTTTCCCTCACATGCTCTTCATGGTGCATCCAGAGTACCGGCCCAAGCGACCTGCCAACCAGTTTGTACCCAGGTGGGGAGCAAAGACAATCACAAAGGGTCAAAGAGCCATCCAAGGTCTGGAGAGAATTGAGGACAAGCATAACACTTTCTTGAGGCCTGCCTATCCCAAAGTCAGCTTTTTCCTGCTGAGTGACCAGAGAAGTTACTTGATTGCTTGTGTGTCCATTTTCTTACCCAAAGGCAGGGATGCCAACAGTACCTGCCTAGTGACATTTTTAAATGTGTGGCACTTGACTATTTGAACAGTGACTGTTGCTGTCTTGGATGCTCAGCCTCTTCCCAGACTCCTCAGGCTTTGTGATTTAGCATGGCTTATCATCCCGGTGTCTTATTTTACTGTATACCAGGGAAGAAAGATTCCATTTTGTACAGGTACTAATCTGTAGCTTCTTAAATTTGAAATTTCATGTGTGGGGTGGAGCTTTAACCCAGCCTCATGCCTGCTGAGTCTTCTCTATTCCTGAGATATACTTTCACTATGGGTTTTTGGTTGGTTGGTTTGGCACAGGTATCAGGAAGGGCAGGGCAGGGCGCAGGGGGTGTTTGACCAGGGTCGTTGTTGGATGAGTTGACCTCAAGCTATAAATGAGACAGGCCATTACCTGGCCTGGACTTTTAATTTTAGTGGATGTTTAGGGTACTTTTTGTTTGTTTGTTTTTTTGAGACAGGGTTTCTCTGTGTAGCTCTGGCTGTCCTGGAACTCACTCTGTAGACCAGGCTGGCCTCGAACTCAGAAATCCGCCTGCCTCTGCCTCCCAAGTGCTGGGATTAAAGGTGTGCGCCACCACTGCCCGGCTAGGGTACATTTTTTAAGCTGGGTATGGTTGCACAAGGAGAGGCAGAGGCAGGCAGATCTCTGAGTTCGAGGCCAAGACTCTATTAGACACAGAACCCCTGTCTTGAAAAATTAGCACACCACCCCCCAAACAGGGGGGGGGGGGGAGGGAGGGATAGGGATGGGGGGGGGGAGAGAGAATGAGGATGAATTAGGGTCCTGTTGAGTAGGTATAAGGAGGCTGGGGTAGGGGTGGGGGTGACCGCCACTGGCAGAGCCAGCAGAGAGCTTACCGCCTGCCCCTCTGACCTCCCCCACCCAGGCTCTACGGTTTCAAGATCCATCCAATGGCTTACCAGCTGCAGCTCCAAGCGGCCAGCAACTTCAAGAGCCCAGTCAAGACGATCCGCTGATTGCCCACCCACCTCTCCCTCTGTCTGTGACACCACCATTCCTCCGCTGCCACCCTTTCAGGAAGTCTATGGTTTTTAGTTTAAATTAAAGGAATTGTTACTGTGGTGGGAATATGAAATAAAGGAAGAAAAGGCCATGAGCTAGTCTCTTGCTGCGTGCTGCTGGGGAAGGGCTGGGAAAGGGGCGGGCTGGGCTGCCGGACCCCAGGGATCCACCTGGTCCAGTCCATCCTCCCGAGGTTGGACGTAGCCCAGATTGGTGCTCCATGGATCTGGTACCGTGTACAGATCGTATATCAGAGCAGCACCTAGGTCGGGTCGGGGCAAGTACAAGATTGGAAAGGTTTCAGAGCCTGCTCTCTTCGGGCTCTGGCCGCGTCTGCTGTAGAGGCTTCCTTGGAATTACCTTCAAGTTTGCTGTTTAAGGGAATGTAACCCTACAGTAAGCAGAACTGTAGAGGAGGCAGAGAGCCCCACTTGTTGCTCAGTGGTGTCTGTGTGCCCCCTGCTGGGAGACCTGAGACACAGACATCTGGAAAAGGTGGGGAGGCTTGTCTCTGGCCAACCTCTCCCAGCACAATGGGGACCAACCCTGCTGTGTAGGTGGACAGCAGGCAGTGCTAGCAACAGACGCTAACTCATGGTCCCTGAAGAGGCGGTACAGGCCTTTCAAGGCACGTCTAGGATGAAGACACCTGATAAAGATCCGACTGGTGCTCGGCTGTGGCCGACACCGGAGCCAGACAATGTGGGTGAGGGCAGGCCGTTCTAACTGCCAATAGATAACTTCCTCCGCTGGTTAGGATCCTGCCTCAGACAGGAATGCACCTCTGCACCCACAGCAGTCTCTGCTCAGACTGCCTGTCAAGCCCATTCTGCCTCTGAAGATCAAGGAGTGTGATCCCAGGAAGGGGTGGGGCTTGGGGGTATTCCGTGGGAGTTGCTCTTCTCCCCCGAAATTCCATGATGAGGGCCCACGAGCTTGTAGGTGTGCTGACCATGGTGGGCTTTGCAATGGGGAAGGGTAAGTAAGGCCGGGGTCTGGGGGGAGTGGGGAGAGCTGGTCCTCCTGGGTGTGCTGGACAGAGCTCCTGGCTCCTTCTCCTTTGTTCTCTGCCAAGCTCCGGTTGCCAGCATCCGTACCTGCCACCTGTGCCTCTTAGAAGACCCTTCATTAGGCTGCATTTCTGGCTCACACAAGTGCACCATCAGCCCTTCATCACCGTGCATAGTGATCACCATCTATCAGAGTGAGCCAAGTCCCAGGGAAGGGCTGGCAGTGGAGCAGTGTGGCTTGGTCTCTTCAGCATGAGAGTTGTTTGGGCCACACAAGGAAGAGAGTGGCATCTCTGAAGGGGAGGTGGGGTATGCGGACAAGTGAGTTGATTATTTTTGTAATTTTTTTTTTTTTTTTTTTTTTTGCGTTTTCTGAGAATCCATGGTATAAAATGAGGTCTGTGTGAATGCCGGGAAGAGTTAGGTTCAGGGATTGTGGGAAGCTATTAACCAGGATTGTAACTGTCCCCTCTCCTCTAGATGTTAGGGTTCGCTTCCACGTACGGGGCTGTGGACAGGACCGTTCCTACCGATGCCAAGAAAAGCATATCATCTACCACTCAGACTACTGGTATAAGGCTAGTTGCTGCCAGCATGATTACTGCAACTCCTGGTCCAGTGCCCAGCACCAGAGCACTCTGCCTGGGCCCCCAGGAAGCCATCTGGGCATACCCTTGTCTGCATCTCAGTTCTACCAGGCCCTGAACTTCTCTCTGCCTCAGCCTGGCTTCCATGCTCACAAGGTGTCTGAGGGCCCGGACTCCATTATTCTGCCCCTGGAGCTGGGTTTGTCCATTGCCGACCTGCGCCAAATATACTTGTTCCTCAATAGTTCAGGATTTCTGGTTCTTCCCCAGGCTAGACCCTGACATATTCCCCTTCCTAGATTCTGCTCTGTCCGAGAGCTTCTCCCTTTGACCCACCAGCATCTTGCTCTGCAGTCTGTGAACAAGTCTGATCCCTGTAATCCCTTAGGCTTTCTGCTCTACGTGGGCAGCTTCTTCTGTACGGCACCTGGATCTGGCTGCTGGTTTCTCTTCTCCTATTCAAGAAACTTAAGGACAGCTTTTGCCCAGGCTGACCTGACAATGGTTTCCATTTTGAGTGTCATGGTCTTCACGTATCCTCAGTCTGGTCATATGCCACATCTGAGCCTCAGTGTGAGGCTTCAGCAGGACGGTCAAAGGGTGGACTTCTGTGCCTGGACATCTGGCACAGTGACCTATCTCACTATCTCCACCATCCTGGTCTGCTGTCCTTGGCCTCATCATTTTACCTGCCTGCCTGCCTGGTGAGGGGTTGTGGCGGCTCCCACGTTTCCTCCATAATAAACCGAAACTTGGCAAAATCTGTGTCACGTTGTTCGGCAGGGTGTGTGTGTGTTTCAGACGTGGGCAGGTGTAGTCAGGTCAAAGAGTTAAGCGTGGGGTTCAAACAGGATTGCCAAACCCTGCCACTTCATTTGGTCTTTATGGCTTCCTCTCAAATTACCCCAAAAGGCCACATCCTTCTCCTCCCTCTGCTTAGTTAAAGACCAAAGCATGAAAACAGATGATCCACTTCAACTGTGACCTTCAGAGCTTGGAACATTTAACCCATGGTCTGTGCCAGGTTTTCACCTGAGAAGAAACTCAAGTCCATGTCCAGGTGTAGTGAGTAACTTAGTTCATTTCAAGGCTCCTGGCACCTTGCAGTATATGTCATATGTTAGTTTTTCTGCGACAAGATCTCAAGTATCCTCAGCTGGCCTTGAACTCTTGCTCCTCCTGCCCCTACCTCTCAAGAGCTGAAATTACAGGTGTATGTCACCATATCCTAAATATTGAAAGTTCCTGATCAGGCGTGGTGGTGCAAGTCTTTGATCCCTGCACTCAGGAAGCAAGGCAGGTGTATCTCTTGAGTTTGAGGCCAGCCTGGTCTTATATAGTGGATTCCAGGACAGCCAAAGCTACAAATTTGTCTCAACAAATTGAAAAAATTTCAAGCACAGAGAAAGCACTCATGGGTGTTTTGCATTACTCTGTTTTCATTTTTTTTTTTTTTTAAACGAGGACACTTGATGTCATCCAGGTGTCACCAGTACTTCCAGGTGAGTGCAGTCAGCTCACTCCCTCATAGCTCAGTGCTAGATCCGCTCTGCAGCAAGAGGTTCGCTCCCATTTGCTCTGCTGTCAGGGAAACATGATCCAGGTCATGCATCTGCGAGTATGTGAGCTCAAGGACACATGATAAGAGTGTTTGGGTTTGTTTTGGTTTTTTTGCAATTCAGTCTCACAGTAGTCCAGGCTGCCCTTGATCTTAAAGTCATCCTGCCTCAACCTTCTGAACACTTGAGATTAGGTGCATGAGCCACCTTGAGCAGCAGCCTATTTTGTAAACTATTCAGGAAGCTATTCAGTCAGGAGGCCTTTGCAGCACTCAGTGCTGCCTGCGCTCATGCCCTTCCTGAGCACACCTAACTCAGTAGACACTACTCACAGCAGCTTGTGACCGTACATGCTGTAATGCTAACACTTGGGAAACTGAGGAGGGAGAATCTGGAGTTGGCGACCAGGAAGGGGTATACAGTAAAATCCACACCCTCCCCTCCCCAGACTTACCCTGGTCAGATTTAATTGGTCAAACTGGGAGACAGGTTTAGGAAGGGACACCTAGGAGTCAGAGAGCAAGGTTCCTTGGTTTTCTTGAGCCTACTGTCCCCTCCATAGTGTCCGTCTCAGGCACTCCTCCTCCCTCGGTCTACCTTATTGCTCATATTCTATATCATGTCAATATAGCTTCTGGGACCTCTCAATTCACCCCCACACAGCTCTGGTTTGACAGTGCCTCTCAGGATACCTATTAATCTAACCAACCCAACCTTCACCATATAAGGGCATCCAGTCCCCCCTCAATTTTATACATCTACAGCTGGGTCAGAGTTGTAGAGGAGCCCCAGGATGGGGTAGCTTCACCTCCAGCAGAGGAGACAAAAACACTTTGCATACTATTTTATTTTGGGGAAACACCTGGGGGCTTGGAACAAAAGAAGGAACTGGACAAAATGGAGGTAGGAGAGCATTGTGGGTATGGACGGAGAAGAGAGGCCAGCGTGGGGCCAACAATGTGAGAGGCAGGGAGGGCTGTAGTGAGGGCTTTGGAGTTGTCCTGGATGGGCTCAGATGGAAGTCCGGAGGGTGGCTGGCCAGACATAGAGGGTTCGGGCTGTCCTAGTGCATAGTATTCTTTCTGTTCTTCGGATCGTTGCAGAAATCCAGGAAGCAGCACTGATAGAATATCCAAAAGCCAAACACCGGTGAAGCATGGGTATAAGAACAATCGATCATATGCTCCTTGCTGTGGCAGTCGCTCACCATGGCATTAAAGCCGCTGCCTAGGGAGGGAGCACAGGCACAGAGCCCCAAATGCACTCTCAGTCCACACAGATATCATTACCACCCTTACACCCTTCCCTGAACTGAAAGAAAGCCACAGAGATTTGGACGGGAATGGGATGCCCGGTGAATGTGGGCAGTGGTAGCTTTGCACGGAAAACTTGAAGGATTTGAAGTTGTGACTGTGTGGGGAGACCAAGCATCATGGAGCATGAGGAGAAAGACATGGAGGTGTACTGAAGAGTGGGCTGCAGACGGGGTGTGGTTTTCTACAGCAGAACAGGACAGCTCAGTGGTTAGAATGCAGGCACAAGTCCTGAGTTTGATTCCTAGCAACACAGATGAGAGAGACTGGGAAGGGACTGGGCAGTGGTGGCGCACACCTTTAATCCCAGCACTCGGGAGGCAGAGGCAGGCGGATTTCTGAGTTCGAGGCCAGCCTGGTCTACAGAGTGAGTTCTAGGACAGCCAGAGCTACACAGAGAAACTCTGTCTCGAAAAACCAAAAAAAAAGAAAGAAAGAAAGAAAGAAAGAAAGAAAGAAAGAAAGAAAAGAAAGAGACTGGGAAGATGGCTCTGTGGTCAAGAGTGCTTAATGCTCTTGCAGAAGACCTACGGAGCATGGGCTACTGAGACCCTATCTCAAAATACAATAAAATTTAAACAAGTCAAGTGTGAAGGCTCACACACCTGAAATCCTAACGCTGAGAGGCTGGGGTAGGTAGAAGAATCAAGTTTGAGGCCAGCCTGGGCTACATAGTGAAATATTTAAAATAAATAAATAAATAAATAAATAAATAAATAAATAAATAAATAAATAAATGCTGAGACTGTAGTGGCAAAGCGGTTGCCCAGTCTGCCCTGGCCTGGCTTCCACCCACTGCAGAAGGCTGAGAATGAGCGTGTATTGAAAACTGGTCAATGAAAGCACCGGTCAAGAGCACCATCCCTAGCTGGGTTCTCTCGGGTGCACTCCTGTGATCACGACTCTCCAGAAGAGGAAGCGAGAGGATCACAAGTTCAAGGCTATCCTGGGCTACATGGTGTAATTCTGGCCCCAAAAGAAAAGAAAAAGGAAACCATTTCTGCAGCCACCTCTAGTATCAACACTGCCTGTGAGACTTGGGCAAGGCTCTGGTTCTCTCTGCACTTCTTCTTCTTCTTTTTCTTTCTGTTAAATAGGGGCAGTGATGCCCCCTTCAGAGGATGCACCAGCTCGGATGTGCTTAGATGCACCTCCACATAGTCCACACTTAGTATCTATTAATTTAGGAAAGGTAGGGGGTTGGGTAGAAGAAGAGAAACGAGGGGGTGCCATCAGTTTTCCAGGCAGGAAATGATGGAGATACCTGAATGCAGCTGGGGATGAGGAGACAAGGAGCACCAGTCTGAGCTAGGAAGAAGTCTGAGGCTGTTGGTTAAAGCCAGGGAAGCAGACAGGTGCCTCGGTGATGCCAGAACAAAGGACCAAACCTTGCTGAGCACGAGCCCTTAAGTGTCAGCAAGGGTGGGAGAAAAAGAGTCTCTGACAGCAGGGGATGCTGACCACTCAGGGCAGGCCAGTACCTCTGGAGAGTCCAGGGCCTTTCAAGGCTGGACATTGCAGGAGAGTGGGAGGCAGTTGGCTATGAGCTGAGGAGGAAACGGGAGTAAAGACTGGTGTGGATCTGACAGAAAGTGCTGGAATGTCAAGGGCAGTGAGAACAAGACTTGATGTGTAGCTTAGGACACTGGGAAGAGGCCTGGTGGGAAGATGGCCCAAGGTGGGAGGACGGGTCTGCTTACTGTTCTTTATGTGCAGGGTGACACAGCTGCTGCCCAGAGGTGTGAGGCAGGTGTCAGACCCCAGGAGGCACCCCAACTCTTCAGTCTCCAGTAGACATCGGTAGCAGTGCAAGTACTTGTTTAGTGACTGAGAGGAAAGGTCAGCAATCTCGGTACTGCCTAGAACGAAGACAGATTGCACGACTCAGGGTCCACCTGTCTCATCCCAACTCTTCCTGTGCTGCAACCATAAACCTCTGCTTCCTGAAAGCCATCCGCCTTAACAGACCTCGCTAAAAGTCACCGATCTTGCCCTGTTTGGTGGGTGCTCCCCTTTAAGCCTATCTATACTCAAGGGCAGGGTTGGGCAGATCTTTGAGTTCGAGGCCAACCTGGTTTACATAGGAGCAGCCCACAGCCAGGGCTACACAGTGTGAGATCTATCTCAAAAAAGCTATCAAAATAACAACAAAAAAACCCAGACTTCCATTCTATGTTATACCCCCAAAGAAATGTATCCATTTAGCATATAATTGAAGGGCTAACCTATACCCAGCATTCCATAAGCCTAATTTACATTTACTGGTGAAGCTGAGGCTGTCCATCTAGCCTGGTTAGAATAGTCTTTCCTCTATGACTTAGCTGTTTGGTATCTCATCCAATCCAAGTGCTAGGTTTGAAGTCATGTGCTAGGATTGAAGAAATGTAGTCTCTCTCTCTCTCTCTCTCTCTCTCTCTCTCTCTCTCTCTCTCTCTCTCATGCTTTATCTGCATGTATACCTACATGCCAGAAGAGAGAACAGATCCCTTTATAGAAGGTTGGGAGCCACCATGCGGTTGCTGGGAATTGAACTCAAGTCCTCTGGAAGAGCAGCCAGTGTTCTTAACCACTGAGCCATCTCTCCAGCCCTTTGTCTTTTCTTTTAAACATCACACAGATACACCCAGACACACACACAGACACACACACAGACACACACACAGACACACACACAGACACACACACACAGACACACACACACACACAGTCTCACTATCATAGCCTTACCTGGCTTTAAACCTTCTTGCCTGAGTACCAGGATGGCTACCAGGGGGGCATGCTTTCTTTTCCTCTTTTTCTTCTTTAGTTTTTCAGGAGTTTCTCTGTGTAGCCCTGGCTATCCTGGAACTCACTCTATAGACCAAGATGGCATTGAACTTAGAGAGACGCTCCTGCCTCTGCCTCCTGGGCACAGGGGCTAAAGGCGTGTACCACCACTGAACATGCTTTTTTACTACGTGGTCTTCAGAGGTGAGAACAAGGTCCGTGAGAAGACAGAGTCTATGTCCTGAAGACAGGAGCCCTCAATGGCCCCATGCTTACCTGCCTTACTCTGCTGTCTGGTCCCTGGACAGGCTCATGTTGAAAGTTAGCTACCAAGGCCCTGTTCTGTCTCCCGCTGAGCCACCTGCATGTGCAGCCCCCTCTTCCCTGGCCCCTGGTCCACTCCACATGTTATGAGCCCAGGATTAGCAGATAGCTTAGTGTGGTGCAGACGCTTGCCCACCAGCTGAGGTCAGCACACTGTCATTCTGCCTTGTGGATTCTGGTCGATGAGAATCTGGCACAACCCCAGTCCTTATCCTATTCTGTGTTGCCCTTGAAACTGAAAAAGATCCTTTGGTACCTCCAGAACACTGTTGTTGATACAGCAATGAGGCTGACCCAAGACCATCAGTCTGTAAGAATTCCTGGACATTCCCACACATCTGCCCACGGTATCATGCCTGCTGCTGGTTTCATCTGTACATTATGGACAGAAGTATCCAGACCCTTGGAGAAACCAAAGTTTCTCCACCTAGCTGACCTGGTGACCCTTCTAACACTTTGGAGCAGTGTTTCTCAACCTGTGGGACATGATCCCTTTGGAGGCCAGATGATATTTTCACAAGGTTCACATGTGAGATATTTACATTACAATTCATAACAGTAGCAAAATTATAGTTATGAAGTTGCAAAAATATAATGTTATGGTTGAGGCCACCACAACATGAGGAACTGTATTAAAGGTCACAGCATCAAGAAGGTGGAGAACCACTGCTCTGGAGCCACTTACCGAGAACCAAGTTCACCATGACCAGCACTGTTAAGAGAACTGCATACCAGGCTTGGGGGGAGCCATGGAGTCCCGGGGGCCTCGGGGACCAGTTGGCTGCAGGGCCTGCCATGAAAAGCATGACTTCTCTCCAGCCTCCAGCCTGGGCTTATATTGGTTGGAGAGAGGCTGGCCAAGAGAAGGGAGAGGGGCAACAGTCTGAGGTGGAGAACAGTAGCTGAACAGGCAGTTCAGAGTGTCCTCAACCCACAGTGCCTCAGGTCTAATATCCTGGCTGGAGGCAGGAACAAGGAAGGACTTGTCCTGATTGTTTCCTCTCCCGGTGCTCCGGTAAAATACCCCAACAAAAGCAACCAAGGGGAGAGGTGTTTATTTTTATTTGTATGTTTTGATGTCGTTATTATCATTGTCGTTGTCATTACTTTTTTGCTTTTTGAGACAGAGTTTCTCTGTGTAGCCCTGGCTGTTCTAGAACTCACTCCAAAAACCAGGGTGGCCTCGAACTCAGAGATGCACCCACCTCTGTTTCCTGAGTGCTGGGATTAAAGGCATGCACCACCATGCTCAGCAAAGGGGACTATTTTAGCTTGTTATTCCAGGTCACAGGCCATCGTGGCAGAGAAGTCCCAGCACCGGGAACTTTAGAGAGCTGGCCATACTGCAACCACAGTTGAGAACAGTGAGTGTATGCATGCTGGTGCTCGCTCCAGGTTTGTGTGTGTATCTGCCTGTCTGTATGTACACACATATGTATGTGGGTGGTCGTGAGGGCCAAAAGAGGGCGTCACATCTGTTGGAGCCAGAGTTCCCATCTTCCTGACTGAGCAGCAAGTACTGTTAGCCTCTGAGCCATCTCTCCAGACAGGCTGTTTCCGTTCTTATATAGTTCCAAATCCCCTACCTAGGGACTCGAACAGCCTAAGTGGCAGGATCTTCCTACCTCAATTAATGTAATCAAGATAATTACCCATGGAGATTCTGTTCTGATTCTAGATTGTGTTGAGCAATTGCTGCTCACTCGACACTATTGGCTCAATGCATTAGGTGTTGGTACAACTGTACAGAGACCCTGCTCTTCCTGGTGAAAGTCTAATAGGGGAGGAAAGGCAGCAAGCAATGAAGAGGGCAGGGTGTGGCGGGGACACCAAGGCAGGGAGATTTCAGCAGAGAGGTAATGTGGCCAGATGTTTTGTAAAGTTCCACCTTTGCTGCACACTGGAGAATAGAGGAGTTAAGAGCAGAAGCCAGTCTGTGCCTGGTGGCACTGGCCTGTCTTGCCAGCTACTCAGATGCTCAGGAGGATTGCAGGTTTAAGACTTGACTGAGCTGCAGCGAGTTCAAAAGGAGCCTGGATAATCTCGTGCAAACTTGTCTCAAGATGAAAAGTAAAATAATCTGGGGGTCCTGGGGCACACCTTTACTTCTTACATCACTGTGAATCTGAGGCCAGTCTGGTCTATATGGGGAGTTCCAGTCTTGCTAGGACTACATAGTGAGACACTATGATAGATTATTGATAGATAGATAGACAGACAGACAGAAGGAAAAGTACGAACAGGGGAAGGAAGAATATTAATTGTGTTGCTTGCCTAGCAAAGGGTGGAAACCAGACCAGTGTGCAATTTCTGAATTTAGTCACAAGATGGCGACATAGGTTTTTTGGAAGCCAGGCGATGACGCAGTTGTTATGATTGGATAGAGGTAAACATTGTGTTTAATTTTTAAAAAAATTGTAGACAAGTTCTGGCTCTGTATCCTTAACTGGCCTGAGTAGACCAGGCTGCCCTGGAACTGACTCTCCTGCCTCAGTCTCCCTATACTGGGATGACCAGACCACGACGCTAAGCTTTGCAGTAGTAGATTCAGATGGACAGATAGTCGGGCAGTGGTGGCGCACGCCTTTAATCCCAGCACTTGGATCTACAGAGTGAGTTCTAGGACAGCCAGGGCTATACAGAGAAACCCTGTCTCACCAAAAATAAATAAATTAAAACAAACAAACAAACAAAAAACCCCTGATGGACAGGTTTGGTGTCAGACAGAACCAGAACGTGGGATGAAAGAAGCGGGGCAGACTTGCACAAAGAAGTGACCAGGACCCACTGCACCTTTCTCTGTGCGCAGCCCAGCTTGGCTGCAGGTCAGTGCATCTAGTCTCCACGCCCACAGACTCAGCGCTCCGAGTCCCATTCCACAGCTGACAGTGCATCTGCTTTGAGGAGGACGCAAGGTTGGCCCTGTGCAAACGCAGCTCAGAAGGTGATTGGCAGGCATGGACACCCGGGGTTGGAGCCAGCTCGCCAGTGGGCGCTCAGCGGTTGATGCTGTGTCCACAGAAGGTGGCGCTGCAAGCGCGTCCTCCTCCTGGCCCCCAGGACCCAGGGCTGGACCGCTCTTGCTCCTTTCCTTCTCCCCAGGTAGGCTTGAGATTTTTGTGTTTTTTTTTTTTTCTTTTTCTTTAAGCCACATTGTGCTACAGGAGATACCTCCTGCTTTAGTAAGAACTTTCCACGAATCTTCACATCTCAGGACTAAGGGAAAACCAATGGGGGACAAAACGAAGCCCCGAAAGATGGATGGGGAGTGGGGGCGCGGTGGGAAGGGGAGGGGCTGAGGGTTTATGCGTCTGAGACCTGGGATGAAACGTAAAATGCTGTTGGAGAACTGGGGGAGTACCTGGCACCCACTGATACAAGATACAAATGAATGAGCACATAGTGACAGACATCAGGAGTTCTCCAATAGTGCACAGGACACACTCCAGAGCTGCAAAGGCTGAGTCCCTGTTGCAAAGGGAGAAGAGGAGTCACTCTGGAGATCAGGGCCTTGAGACAAGCCAGGGATGGCCACAGCCCTGGAAAGTTTCAGGGGATGATGGGCCTTTCTTTGGAGTGTGTCTAGAGTCCTTGTTTCTTTTTTAGTAATTTTAAGAAAAGTTTACAGGCATGGATGTGTCTGTACACAATGTACACAGAGCCTGTAAAAGACAGAAGGTGGTGTGGAGTTACAGACAGTTGTGAGCCACCATGTGGGTGCTGAGAATCCAACTCCAGGTAGTCTGGAGGCACCAAGTCATCTCCTGGCTACCCCACCCCTCTGTTTCTTTTCTGTTAGCTGTTGGAGATGGCTAGTAAGGACCCGGGTGGCCCAGACCGATCGTTTTTTTTTTTTTTTTTTTCTTTTCTTTTTTTTTTTTTTGAGACAGGGTTTCTCTGTGTAGCCCTGGCTCTCCTGGAACTCACTCTGTAGACCAGGCTGGCCTCAAACTCAGAAATCCACCTGCCTCTGCCTCCCAAGTGCTGGGATTAAAGGCGTGTGCCACCACTGCCCGGCTAGACCGATCATTTCTAAAGAGGGCTTTGCAATGGTCATCATGGTGACAGTGGCAGATGGCCACATCCATGCTGAGTGCCCGGCCTTGTGACAAGGGATATCAGAAGGTGAACAGCCATGGTGACGGCCTTGGAGAGTCAGCTTCTGTGAGGGAAGTCACTCAGAGAATCAGAACCTTTAGCTGAACATTAATGAATGACTATGTTCCTAAGGAGGTAGGGATGGATGGATGGATGGATGGACGGACAAGTGGAGACCCAGCTTCCTGTAATAGCAGGGCCTCCACCCTCAAGGGCCCTTCATTCCAGGCCCCTTGCTCAGTTTGACAGCTTTGGAGGAAACATTTCCTCTACATGCGGCTTGGCGTAAATCTTCAACCTACCCTGGGAACAGTGTAGACCTAGACTCTGGTCAGTGACAGTAAGGTAAGATGTGTTCTTGTCTAGGGTTTAGGGACCGCTCCTCTTGATCAGTTGGTTTTTTTTTTTTAAAGATTTATTTATTTATTATATGTAAGTACACTGTAGCTATCTTCAGACACCCCAGAAGAGGACATCAGATCTTATTACGGATGGCTGTGAGCCACCATGTGGTTGCTGGGATTTGAACTCACGATCTTCAGAAGAGCAGCCGGCGCTCTTAACTGCTGAGCCATCTCTCCAGCCCATTTTTGTTTTTGTTTTTGTTTTTGTTTGTTTTGGTTTTTTAAAAATAGCTATCCTTCCAGAGACCTTCTCCCCTCCATTGGCCTAGCTTCCCAGGTGCCTGGGTATCAGGGAGGCCCCACCTGGTGTCTAGAGCAGCAGGACCCAGAGCCCTGGTAGTTGGGGTGGGGGCACATCAGCTCACTTTGCCTCAGCTTGCTGGCCTTAGTAGATAGGATGAGAAAGGAGCAGCCAGCCAGTTCCTACCCTAAGATTATGAGACATGGAGAGTGATCTGTAGAAGACCTCAGCCCTGGGCGAGGAAGTCCACAAGCCACACAGTGGGCGGCTACTTCCCACTTCCACCTGAGATATCTAAGGGCCCCTCCTGATCTCTCCTGTCTGTTCTAGGTGGCCGGGGGGACATTCCCTGATGGCTGTCCTTGTGTTCCACAGTAGGGGAGATAAGACTAGAGGGTCCCTGGGCTGAACAGACTTAGTTCCAGGAATTTGGCCTGGCATGGCAGGATAAGGTTCATGAGCACACTCGCTTTGGCTTTTTTGGGGCAGGGTCTCACTATGTAGCCCTGTCTGACCTGGAACTTGCTGTGTAGAATAGACAGGCTTTGAACTTAGAACTGCCTCTGCCTGAGTGTATGCCACCATGCTCTGCCCAGAGAAAGTTCTTGCTACACACATCCCACCCTGTCTGCCTCCTGGGTGGGGCAGAGAGGGCAGCAGTACCTGCTCTCCACTGCTGTTTGCCAAAGGCGGGACATTCGGAAACTACTCCCTCTTCTAACCCCCGGACCTCAGTCATATCCTGTCAGTCTCGGCCTGCGTCCTCTCTAAGATTCAGCACAGTCACTGAGCTGCTGAGCTGACAGACACACTGCCTCTGCCCCATTATTAGAGGGTCACACGGAGGGTCAGAGGCCACGCAGAAACCAGAGGCTGTAGCTAGCACAAAGTACTGATGTCTTTGTTTAGGACAGTGGCCCAGACAATGAGCTGGGGTAACTTCCAGGGGAAGGAGGCCAGCCTGTCATTCCATCCCACAGGTCCAAAGATCAGAGTACGAGTTGTGAGGATCCGATTTCCTCAGGCTGGCGCTAGGAGGACAGGGGTGCTTGGTGCCTGGCCCTCAGTCCCCACTGACCCTGTTTGCTGACTTGCAATCAGGGTATATGGACAGACTTGGTGTCAGGCCCAGGACGGGCGGGGGTTGGTTTGCTGCAGGAGTCACTCCCTGTTCCTAGTGGAGATAAGGAGAGCTGAGCAAGGAAAATGGGGGTGGGGGAAGCACTTTCAGGAGAGAAGCTGAGGAGGCAAACTGTACATCAAAGTACAGCCATAAACGAGGCGCATTCCGACCCACTGCGCAGGCAGTGGGAGCGGTGTGAACACCAGGCACAGCACAGAAAGGGTCTGGATAGGATTGTAGGCCCAGTGCTCGATGGCTGAGGCAGAGAAACTGAGCTGGCCTGGGTGGGGTTTCCCAAGCCTCACCTATGGGGCTTCTGCTCTCCCTACCTTAGCTACTAGCTATCTGGAAAATCTCACAATCAGTCAGATTGTAGAAAAAATACCTTTTTATTAATTATTAGGAATAAATCATTCATTAATGCAGATGTGTAAGGGAGAGCTGAGTGCTTCCATGTAGATGAGGGAACGTGCAGGAGGACAGTGGCCAGAGGGAAATGTCCCCACTGCCCAGACTATACACAGCAACATGAAGAGAGTCACAAAAGTATCCCCCTCGCGTCTCGTCCCATCTTGTCCTTCCAGGAGTCTAAGTGTGGTCCCTAGAGGTGCCAGGGCATCTGGAAGTGCTGGGCTGGGAGTGGAGTGCAGTGTGTGGCCTCAAAGTTGTGTAGATGCTTCCGGGCCTGAGGAGAAAGGCAGGGCAGGTGAGCGCAGGGCAGCTTCCCCTCGGCCCACCCATCCCCACTCTAGGATCCCTGCCTGAGCTCTGTGCCCGCCCCTCTGTGAGTGAGGGGCAGCTCCCACGCTCTCTGTCCGCCCCTCCGTGCAGGCCCTGCCCCTCACCAACCCCTGAGCTCACCAGGAACAGCGCCAGCTGCCTCCGTCCCTCTGTACTCATGTCTTCCCCTGCGGATGGAGAAAGGCTCTCAAATCCCCGCCTGGAAGGTCCTTCCCCCCTCACAGCCCTCCACGTTCAGCCCATCCTTACCCACACTCCAGGGGAAATCAGGTCCATGTTCTGCCTGGTAGGAGCGAAGCACAGACACACACCAGTCCTCCTCCACCTCCCAGCGACTGTAAATGGAGGCTGGTGGGGACAAAGAGGAGTGTCTGTCAGGAAGCTCTCCTTGCCAGGGTCCTGCCCACCGGCCTCTAGATACCTCACCTTCCTCTAGCTGGGAGGAGGCCTCCAGCCACTGCCTCACAGCTCTGAGCCCCTCCTCCACCATCACTCGAGGGTACCTTGGGAGGAGCACAGGGCGGGCAGAATGGAACCAGTTCACACCTCAGCCCCCACCTCATCGTCCTGGGCTGGTGTGAGCACTGAGGTGTGTCTTCCCACAAAGCTCACCGGAACTGCAGGAGCTTCAGCAGGAGGTCATTGCCTCTGTTGGACATGATGTCCTCAGGAGCCCTGGGGGCGACAAGAGTTAACCCTGGGGGCGACAAGAGTTAACTCTGGGGCGACAAGAGTTAACCCTGGTTGGGGGAAGTGAGTCCATGGTGGACAAAGGTGGGAGAGAAGGCAGAGCCCAGGCACTCACGTGGTGGTGATGATCTCATCCTTGGTTCTCCGAACCAGCAGCACAGGGCCCTGGAACCTTCAGAACAGAGCAGCAGGGAGGGAGAGCTCAGAGAGAGCCAGGCCACAGCTGAGGCAGGAGTAACAGACTTAAGAAGGGCACAGGCTCAGGCTGGCCCTGGTAGCCGGGCCTGACCCTTCATTGTCAGATCATGAGTGAGTAAACTCAGGGTCTCATGGACCTGGGAAAGGTTGGGCCAGCTGGGGTAGTGGCAGGGTCACTTGGGCCTTGGGCCAGTGGCCGCTTGCTGACACTTTTCCCTTTAGCACCCTGAGCACCCCAGGGAGCTGCGGCCACCCTCACCTGCACAGCTGCTCCGAGTTGTTGAGGTTGAGATGCTGCCTCACAGTCCTGGTGACCAGGGCTCCTAGGGTAGGATACCATGAAGGACGGAGATGAACAGCTGGCCTAACATAAAGGCCCCACTGTCCACTGGGCAGGGAAGCCCTGCTTCTCGGCAATGGGGTGCCCTACTCCACCCACATAATGGCAGCACCCAGTCAGAATAGCCCTGTGCTGCCACCCTCCCTCCCCAGGAAGGACTGGCATGGGAGCCGCACTCACGCCAGCTGTCCGGCATGACCTTCAAGGCCAAGGGCACCAAGTCATCAAAGGAGGCATCCAGGATAACAGCACTAATGTCTGGGTAGGACATGGCTGCCCACGTGGCTAGTAGCAGAACAAGAAATAGGATTGGGTCCCTTCAGATAGGACTTATCCACTTCCAACCTCTCTCTCTAGAAGCCTCCATCCCCCCCCCCCCCCCTTGGGAAGCCAGCCATGCCTGTGCCTGTATCTACTGGTCGGACAAGAATGTATAGGGCAGGGACGAGCAGGGGAGGCAGGTACCAGTGAAGCCTCCGATGGACCAGGCGTAGATGACAATGTCCTGGGGCTGGAAGCCCAGGCGGTGGATGGCAAACTGAACCACCACATCCATGGCATTGGCCTCGTTCTGTGGGAATGGCACCCCCTGCAGGGAGATGGGCAGAGGCAGGAGGGTAAGCCAGAAGACAGCTCACCTGGTGTAGACCCTTCTTGCAGCTACCCTGTAACAGAGTCATGTGACCCATTGTGTCCCTGACTGCCATGGGAGGAGGGGCTGCGGCTCCCCAGCACCCAGGTCACAGGCACGTGGAAGGCCCTGCAGAAACGGGCACCAGTTTCCTTCTTCCCATGGCTGAGCAGGGGAAGATGCACAGGATTCTGGGAAAGGACAGATCTTCAGAAAGGGTCTTACCGTGCTTCCAGCAAAGCCTGGATGATTCCAGCCCAGGACAGAATATCCAGCTGTAACACAGGGAGGGGGGAGGGGAGTCATGGGACTGTGTGGTGGGGCAGGAGGACAAGTCTGCTTAAGCCCAGGCAGCCCAGGAAGGAACGCATGTTAACAGGGTGGGAGTGGACACTCCCTCAGAAGTGAGAGACTTGGACTCCACCCTGATGAACTGGAGGCCAGGCCTGGGGGGGGGGCCCTGAGGTCAGTGTGGGAGGAGACACATTCAGGTCCAAAGGATAGAGATAAGAGGTGTGAACCACGCGCCTACCTTCTAGGGGTGTGGAGACACAGCCCACCTCATAGAACCCCGCATTCCCCTCACAGCAGATCACCTGGGGAGCAAACAGAAGGGTGAGGAGCCTGTACAACAAGGGGCTACAGGACTGCAAGTGCCACCAGCAGTGACCGCTTTCCCTGAGATGCCACCAGGAGACCTCTAATAGGATGGGATGAGGGGACGTGGAGACAGCTGGGGTGGAACCCAGAGCCCATGTCACGGCCTGTGACTCTCCTGGGTGTGCAGACACTCTTCTCCACCTCGCTGCCCTCTAGGGTGTTCAAGCCGAAGCTTGAGGATGGCGGCAGGCAGCAGAGCCAGCGCCAGAATCCAGCCCCTGGTCAGGGCCGCCTTAAAGGCTGGGCTACTCTGCTCAGGCTGGGGCGCTGCTACTCACTGGCTGTGAGCACAGACGACCACTCTGCAGACAAGTCTCACAAGATCACAGGCTGGTCTTGCACGTGTCAGTGCTATGTCTGTCTTCTTGAGGCAGGGTCTCACTAGGGAGTTCAGGGTGGGCTGGAACGCAGAGACTGGCCTTGGCCTCCTCATCCCCATCCCATCTCCTATCTGTTGCTGCAGGTCAGCGTCAGGCCTTGAACTCAGTGTGTGTCAGATCACCTTAAACATCAGAGCCTCTGCCTCCTCGGCCCGGGGGTGACAGTGTGCACCATGCCTGGCTTTATGTGTGCTTCCAAACACTAGGCAACTCCCTACACCCCTACTCAAATAACCAATCCTTTCTCACCCACTTTGGTGCTGGTGATGAACTGTCGGGGTGACAACCCCAATCTGCTATGATGTTCTCGTCTTTAAACTTTTTTTTTTTTGAGACACAGGTTAACTGCAAACTCACCATGTAGTCAAGTCGTTAAACTGTGTGTGTGTGTGTGTGTGTGTGTGTGTGTGTGTGTGTGTGTGTGTGTGTGTATGTGTGTGATCCACAGCACGTGTGTGGAGGTAAGAAGGAAACCTCCCATCACCCCTTGCCTCCGACTTCAAGGCAGGGTCTTTGTTGTGTGTGGCTGTGCTGCATTCGCTAGGCTGGCCCAGAGTGCCCAAGGATTCTCCTGTCTCCTTCCCACAGGAGGGCCGGGACTACAGGTGGTCACCATACCAGGTTTTACACAGGTTCTCAAGATCAGAACTCAGGTCCTCTCGCTTGCATGAATACTGCACCCGCTGAACCATCTACCCGGCCCTGGCCTTGAACTTGTGATCCTCTTCTCTCCACTCCCAGATGCTGGGATTACAGGCACACAATCCAATTCTCAGTGTATATGGGGCTGGGGATGAAACCCAGGGCTTCATGCAGGCTAAAGCGAGTACTTTACCAATTGAGCCACACCCCACCACTACTTCCCTCTCAGACTCCCTATGAAGAGGTCCTTCGGTGGAGCTGGGAAATGATAGCCTTTTTAACTGTGGTTCCACAGGAAAGGTTCTGTAGCACTGGGGCCTCAGAGTCTCTCCTGCCACCTCCAACTCCTTTGGCTCCCTGCCCCTTCTCACCAGCTTCTGCCCCTGGGGCTCAGCTGTCCCCCGCCGGTCCACAAACATGGTGTCGATCTCATTACCATCACAGGCGAGCAGTTTTGCACGGCGCCCGTTACACTGAGCAAGAGAGATGCAAAGACCTGGTCATGAGAGAGAGGCAGGAGGCCACATCCCTCAGAGGATGGGGCCAGCAGCAGGTTGGGGGCCTCACCTCTTCCACCAGTCGGGCCTGGCCCTGGAGCAGCACAGGCATGAGGGCCTTCTGGAGCAGGTACACGGAGCCTGGGTACAGCATCCGGCGCCCAAAGGTGTGTGCCACCAGGTAGCTGTGGGAAGATGGGTTAGTGAACCCCAACCCCAGCAGGGCCCAGGTATTCATCTTGGCCCTTGCATTCAAACTCTCAGCGCTCAGTGAGCAATGTGAGCCTGGCATCCCCTAAGCTTTTCTACAACTACTACTGTAGGATGTCCAGTTTAGGGACAGGGTCACAGCTGAGTGGCAGAGTGCTTACCCAGCACGTGTAGGCCCTGGGTTTGAGCCCCAGCACTATGGAAACAAACCCAAACCATTTTCTATTGTACAATACAAGTACACAGAGCCTCCTGCACTTACAAAGGGCCATACGGTGGAAATGACCGGCTGAAAATGCGCTTGGCCCGTAACCTGCAGGGAAGAGCCCTCCTGTGGGCGGGGTCGTGGCTCACAACCCCTGCCTGCCACCATGGCGCATGCTGCCCAGCTCGAGGCCAGGGAAGATCCAGAGCTCAAACTGTAGCAAATTAGGGACTGCTTGGATAGAATTCCGAGAGTTTTATGAGATAATTTCTAGGTACAATAAATGAATGCAGCTATTAAATATTCTGTTAATGTATAAAAATACAACTTATTAAAAGTTCTCAAGAGTCAACAAGATAACTGTTTGCCTCCAGGCCTGAGAACCTGAGCTCATTCAATCCTCAGGCTCTGTGTGGTGGAAGGAGGGACCCTCCAAGTGTGCCATGGCATATGAGCGAGTGCCCTACATATACACATATAAATAGATGTATGTAAAAAGTCTACGTCCTCAAACAGGACCAGGTGGCAACTGCTCAATGGTAGAGCATCTGCTTAGTATGCACAAAACCCCAGGTCCTATCCCCAGCACCACTAAAAACATGAGGACATATCTCAAAAAATAAAAATAAAACTTAGCAATAGGTCAAGATCTGTTGGGGTTGGTCTTGTGTGTTGTGTACTCAGATGCTGAGTCCTGTGTCCCAAGATCAGGTTGCAGTGTAGATAAGGGCACTGCAATGTGCTGTGAAACAATGTCCATAATCTCTGGACTGGGAAGGAAAGAGGAAGGCGGGGCTTGAGACTGAGTATGGGGCCTCAGGTAGAGACCACGAGAAGGACAGAGGAGAGGGAGGAGACCGCCATGAGGCAGGTTGGACTATAAGCACATGGCCAAGAGAAGCTGGTCTCGAGGACACACATGGAACAGAACAAGCCGGACGAGACTCATGTGGTCATTAATAGCCTGGCTGGGTGATAACAGCTCAGAACCTGCCCAGTCGAGGCTTACAACTTGTTAATAAAAATACCAGGTTTCAGCCGGGCAGTGGTGGCACACGCCTTTGATCCCAGCACTTGGGAGGCAGAGGCAGGCAGATTTCTGAGTTCGAGGCCAGCCTGGTCTACAGAGTGAGTTACAGGACAGCCAGGGCTACACAGAGAAACCCTGTCTCGAAAAAAAAAAAAAAACCAGGTTTCTGTGTCTTCTATTTGGGACCAATACAGGAAAGAGTGGAGCAAAAACAAAACAACAACAAAAAAACACACCCATAAAAATACTTCTAGAAAGATTTGTAGCCTGAAAGATACCAAACTGGGTCTCACTCTTGTCAGGGCAGAGACCTGGCTGTTATGTTTATGGTGACAATGCCTACCACATTAGAGCTGGGAACTCAGCAGATATGTACTGACTGTATGAACTCACACAGACAGGTAAGAAGGGTGGGGTAGGCACTGCTGCGGAACAACCGCTTAGCCGCTAGACGTGTTCCGGCACCGCACGGCACCGCACCGCCAGCATGCCCTCAGAAAATTTGTCTGCTCTCCCTTGGACCAATGCAGGACATCAACAGCCAAAGCTAAGTCAAACCCCTTCCTTGGTGCTCAGTCCCAGCACCTGCTGCAATGTGAGGTGAGTATTCAGCAGGGGCAGGTGGGTGTCTGAGTCTAAGGCTGTACTGACAGCATCAGCACCCATGACTGAGTTTGCTGACAGGCAGGTAAACACAGCTGTGGTGGTCTGAATGGGAATGACCCCATGACCCCCACAGGGAATGGCACGATCAGGATGTATGCCTTGTTGGGGGAAGTACATCACTGTGGGGTGGGCTTTAGGTCAGATATGCAAAGCTATGGCCAGTGTGGCTCATAGCTGCCTTCTGCTGCCTGTGGATTAAGATGTAGAACTCTTGAGCTCCTTCTCCAGCACCATGCCTGCCTGCATGCTACCATGGTTCCTGCCATGATGATAATAGACTGAACCTCTGAACCTGAAAGCCAGCCTCAATGAAATGTTGTCCTTTGTAGGAGCTGCTGTTGTAGTCATGGCGTCTCTTCACAGCAATAAAACCCAAAGACACAGCATTCCCACTGTTACCAGTTCATCTCCTCAACAATCCCAGTGAGGCAGGCTAATCAGATGGAGAAACTGAGGCACAGTGGGGGCTGAGGTGGTATATCAAGGAGCAGAGGGAGCAGAACAATTCCATACAGCCATGAGCACAGGACTAGAACCTACACAGTAACAGCCAGGGCCTTCTCTCCACTGCAGCACCTCTGCTCCCGTTAGATGCCGAGAGGTTTGCAGCAGCAGGCCCCCTGGCATTCTGGCCCTCGCCGAGTCTTTCCCATAGGAGACACATGGAGCAATCAGCACTAGGCCCCACAAGCAACAGCTACTCTGCCTCCAAGTTCACTGTTCAGGGGCCTTGGTCTGTGTTCCCTCACCCCAGCTAGCCTCCCACATCCCAGGTTCCTACCTGGTGATCTGACAGGGCAGCTTCTTGACCCTGTTGAGAAATGTGTCTGCTGTTCCCCGGTGCAGAGGCTCTGGACGAAGCAGGGCCACACCCCTGCGGGAAGGGCCACCTCGGGACCCCTTCCTGAGGGGAAGGAAAACAGAGTCAGGAGCAGTAGGCCTGGGACTCAGAGGGGTAAGACAATGCCAAGGAAGAAGAAGAGCTAAGTAGCGGGGGCCTTACCGGCTGCTGGGCTCCTCCCAGTGGAAGTCAACTGGCCAGCTCCTGAAGTCAAAGTTATAGTTGGCCAGCTGCCTCTGTGGACAGAGAGAGGACAAAGGGACAGAGAACTTAGGGCTGAGGGGAGGCCCAGCCATCTACCCTCGACACCTTCATGGTGCAGGATGCCCCTACGTCACAGGGAGACCAAGTAGAGGTCAGCACCCTCTCACTTCTAGATGGAAAGGTCTCCTATGACCACAATACTGGGACAGGGCAGCTGCCCCACCAGTCGCTCATCTACCCGTCCCCAGAGCTCTTAACTCTGCTGTCCTGAAAACCTGAAGCTGGGGCCAGGTGCTTCAACAGCATGCACAGCGCCCTGGCTTCAGTTCCCAATGCAGGCCTAGCAGCATATGCCTACCAATCTCACCATTCAGAAGCAGAGGCAGGACTGCACGTTGGAGCCAGCCTGGGATACACAGTGAAATTTAAGGCTAGCCTGGGACAGGGAGTGAGATCCTATTTCCAGGACAGGTCGTGGTAGCACATACTGTGACCTCACCCAGGAGGCAAGAGGATCACCAGAAATACCAGGTAAGCTTGGGCTACACAGCATAACTGTCTTGGACAACAAAAAAACAAACAAAACACAAAACCAAAAAAAAAAAAAAAAAAAAAACCTAAAAACTCTAAACACAGAAATATCTAAGGCTGATCCACCCCAAGGGTGGGGCAGTGCTTCTGTGTAAAGATGGGGGGAGGGCTGTTGGCTGGTTGTATTACTCTTCACACCTGATCCACAAAGAGAGTTTCAGGACAGACAGGGCTATACAGAGAAACCGTGTTTTGGGGAAAAAAACAGTAAGAAAGAGAAAAAGAAAAGGAAAAAATCTCCCAGCAGACCAAACTGATGATCCCATGCCTGAGAGGCAGGAGTTCATGCCCACAGTAGGTTCTTTTTCTCTCCTACAGCCCCATGCACACAGCCACCTCCCTCCCCCTCATCATGACATCCAGGGCCAGAGCTATCCTGTAAACCATCTGTGCCATGGCTCCATATCGCACTGGGCCACATGCTGCAGGCAGTAGGGCTGCGTCTCCATAATCCACTGTCCTCCCCCACACCCAGAGCTCCAAGGTCTCTATTTTGAGGATTATTTTTTATTTTTTGTCACAGAAATGTTTTTGACATTTTCAAAAATAGCTTGCCTAAGAGAGAGCAACAGAAAAAAAAAAAGAAAAAAACAAACCCAAAACTAGAAATAAAATGGAAAGGCACACTTCAGCCGGGCCCTGCTCTAGCCTGTGACCAGGTCTGCCCAGGTCACTTCCTCACTCTGAGGCAGGCCGCTTAGCCTCCTCCTTCTCTCCACGGATGTCATTACGCCACTTCACGTGGTGGTGAGGGCCCACACAGTGCCCTGCGCCCCGCAGAGTGTAATGACAAAGCCCTGTAAATGGTTGGCTGTGCAGTGTGACCACGGTGTGGCCATGGTGACCATGTCTGATTGATCCCCTCACACCAGGAAGGAGCTTTATGAGGCCTCACGGCCCCATTTCAAAGACAATCACTCTCCAGTAACAGCAGGCCTGGCACGGCTGAAAGGACACTGTGCCCTGCTGGCACCCTCTGCTGCTGGGCACAGGAGGGGTCCCCCTGCCCAGCTTGTCCCATCCCCAACAAAGCCAGTGTGGTGTCGGAGGCGTGCAAAGAATCGAGGACAGAAGCTTCTCTTCTCGAGACTGCAGATGCTTCTGTGTTTGTATGATTCGTGAGCATGGCGGTGGAGACGGAGAGGAGTGTTCTAGCATTAGAAGCAGAAAGGACAGTTCACGTAGAGCGGCCATGGCAGGGTGTGGCAGCCGCACAGAAGCCAGTGCCTGGAGCTCTACGCGGCAGGGCTCGCACGGACACCCCCTCTAGACCCTCTCACCTTGTTTTCTGCAGACTGGTTCCTATGTGTGGCTTCCAAGATGGTGATGAACTGTCGGTACTGGGGGTTGGTCCAGCGGCCGATGCCTGGAGAGAGAGAACTATCAGGTAAACTGGGGAGCCAGACGCCTAGGAATTAAGAGAAGAACAGGAGGCCCTGGAAGGAGGAGGAGGAGGAGGAATTAGGGCCTTGTATGTGGGAAACAGAACTTCTCTTTCCTGAACACAGCAACTGGCTGCTGGAGTCTTCTTCCGAGTCTCAGGTTTATTATTTTAATTAGCATTACTGTTGTTATTACAGCGAGGGTGCGGGGGTGGGGGGGGCCACATACAAGTGGCACAGCAGGAATGTGGAGACCAGGGGACAACTTCAAGAGTCAGTTCTCTATTCCCATTGTGGGATCTTGGAGGGATCAAACCCAAGTCACCAGGTTTGTGCAAGAAGCATGTCCACCTGCTCTGCTGTCTCGCCAGTCCTTTCAGTTGTTTGCTTGGCTTGGTTGTGCTGCTGCTGCTGTTTTGTCTGGAACCTGGTCGCTATGTAACTAACCCTAGCTGGCCTGGAGCTCATTATGTCATAAAGTGTGGCCCAAGAGTCCCCGGCTTTAATCTCCCAGGCACACACCACCGCAGCATACCTGACACCCAGGGAGGCCCCTGGCACACACCACTGCACCACACCTACACCCATTCAATGATTTCTTTTGCTTTGTCTTTGAAGCAGGGTTTTACTCTGTGCCCCAGGCTGGCCTGCAATTCATTATACAGGCTAGGATGGCCCAGAACCTCAGCAGCCTCCCAAGGGCTGGGTGGCCTGGCAGTTTCTTTCTCTGTAAACTAGCAAGTCTCTTATCTTGCAGATCATCTTCCCCCAGTCTGCAACCTTACACTCCCCTGCTAACAGTGGGCTTCCTTCCTGTCCACTTCAGGCATTTCCAAGCTGGCCTTCTGCATGCTCCTAACCCTGCCCCTGGTGCCAACCCTGACATCAGGACTGATGCCTCTCTTCTCTTCACTCCCCTCACAAACCAGCAAACATGAGATGAGGGTAGGGGCTACAAGGGAAACAATGGGACCTCCACAGTGTCAATGCAATACTAAGAGAAGGAAGGGAGCGAGCTGAGAGCGTCTCACGCAGGTGCTCACAACAATGCCAAAATGTAAATGCAGCGGGGTGTGGTGGGGTACACCCATAGTCCTGTTGTCCACAGACAACATACAGTTAAAAACACAAATAAGGAGCTGGAGAGATGGCTCTTGTGGAAGACACAGGTTCAGTTCCTAGGGTCTATACCAGTTGGCTCACAAATGCTGACAACTCAATTTCCAGGCTATATGACATCCACTGGCCTCTAAGGCACTCTACACACGTGATACACATAAGCAAATCAGGGACACGCCCCCCACCTCCACACACAATAAAAAAAATGAAACTGGCCATCTCCTGTAACCAGGCAAGACTGCCAATGGAGAGATTGGCAGACCAACCAGCCACAAAACCTTTGACCTACAATTTGTCCCGCCTACAAGATGTACAGGCAGCAAGATGGAGCAGTAATTAAGGGAAAGGCCAACCAATGACTGGTCCAACTTGAGACCCAAACCACGAGGGGGAGCCCACCCCCGACACTGCTAATGAGATTCTGCTATACTTGCAGACAGGAGCCTGGCATAACTGACATCAGAGAGGCTTCACCCAGCAACTGATGCAAACAGATGCAGAGACACACAGCCAACGTGGAGCTTGGGAATCCCGATGAAGGGGAGGAGGAAGGATTGATGGAGCCACAAGAAAACCTACAGACAACTAACCTGGGCCCACAGGGGCTCACAGAGCCTGAACCGACAACCAGAGAGCATGCACGGGATAGACCTAGGCCTCCTGCACACCATGTTACACACCATGTTACACACCATGTTACAGCTGTGCAGCTAGGTCTCCACGTGAGACTCCTAAAGTGTGAGCAGGGGCTATCTCTGACTACACTGATCACCTTTAGATCCCTTTCCCCTAACTGGGCTGCCTCATCTAGCCTCAATAGGAAAAAATGTGCCTAGTCTTACTGCAACTTGATGTGCCAAGGTTGGTCCATATCCATGGAAGGCCTCTCCTTTTTCTGAAGAGAAAAGGAAGAGGAGTGGATGGGAAAGGGGGAGGAGAATACTGGGAAGAGAAAAGGGGGGGACAACAACACAGAGCCACCTCCCACCAGGGGCACACCTCCCCCAGTAGCTTTTGAGAGCACCACGCCCCTTCTGTCTGCTGGGTCTCACCACACACAGACATACACATCTGTTCTAACCTTCACTTACACACTTATTATTGAGACAGAGTACCACTATGTAGCCCAGGTTGGCCTGGAACTCGTCAACTTCCTACCTCACTCTTACCCAAGTGCTGGGATGGAGGACACATGCTCACGTTTCTTCTGAGAATGGCTTCCACCCAACAGTGCACAAGTGATCCGCACTCCAGTGCAGTGCCCATGGTGTGGCTAGACTGCGTATCTCTGTGCATACTAAAGTCTGCAGCCACTGCTGCTGTCTCCAGCTGAGATTCAGGCGGTGTGTGCTGTATTTCTGTTCGTGTACATTGCTTATGCACACATGTGATGTAGGCTGTAAGGCCCCTGAGGAAGAGCTCACACCTTGGACTGTTCTCAGTTACTCCCTACAGGGCCCAGCCCCAAACTATGTCTGCAAAAAGTACTTAATGTTTATCCCGTCACAGACGAACGAGACTCCTCTCTACCTACCTCGGAGGCAGGCCACCCCTGCCAGTAGTAGCAGCAACGTCCCAGCATAGTGAGAAAATGGCACCACTTTGGACAAACTCAAGTAACCTGGGAAAGAAGAGGGGCAGTTACAAGACAGGACCTCTGAGCGGTTCTCCTCAGCGTGCCCACAACCTCTACCCCATGCCCTGTCTTTGGATCAGCCATTCTATCAGACCAGCAGTTCTCAACCTGTGTGTTGGAACCCTTTGGCAAACCTCTATGTCCAAAAAATATTTACTTAACGATTTGTAACAGCAGCAAGATCACAGTTATGAAGTAGCAACGAAATAATTTTACGGTTGGGAGTCACCGCAACATGAGGAAATGTGTCAAAGGGCCGCAGCATTGGGAAGGTTGAGAACCCCTAGCTTAGTGGGAACAAGACTTGCAGAACAGAGAAGTCAAACACGCCATTCTCACAGGACCCTCCCCCTTCTCTCTGGGGAGTGGATTCACTGGCCAGTGACCTGCCCGTTTCGTCCCCCGCCTTAGAAAGCACACTGACCTTTCCTGTACAAGTAGAAGAAGGCGAAGGGGGAGGAGTAATAAGAGATGGACCAGAAGACTGAAGCCTGCAGCAGAGACAGAGACAGGCAATCAATACCCCTGTGCACACACACTGTTCTGCCCTTACCATGCACACAGTAGGGACGCAAACATTTGTTGCCACGTAGTGTGTCAGAGTATAATAACCGAGGCTGGCACAATTTCATTGTGTTGAAAACACCAGCGTCTCTGTCCACTCAAGTTAATCAAGCCTTCACAGTTGGCCCCACTCTAGAGAGTCCCAGGCTTTGTCCCCAAGAGATGTGAAAACATCACCATAGGAACCCTGCCAGGGAGAACAGCTGTCTCCGCAGCCAAAGAGGTTAGTTGCCAGGCAGGACAGGTCACTGGGGACTGCAGGACTCAGAGACCTGCAGACGGTCCCAAGGGTAAATGTGTTATTCTCAGGGCTCAAACTGCTCTGGAAAAAGCTTATGGTACATAAGGGGGAATTCCTAAGGAAGAATGCCAACCATATGCACTTGGGATACGCTGGCCCTCTGTGCAAGTTCTTCTGTACAGAGCCCAGAGCACCCCCCACCTCCTGGGGTGCTGCCTTCTCCAGGGCTGGAGAGGAGTAACAAGGAGGCAGCGGCTGGGTTTGACTGGCAGGTGCTGGAGCTGACTTACCAGTGCCAGGATGCTGTCGGCATGTTTTTCCAGGGCCCGAGGCTGATAATACGTGTCCTGCCAAAACAGATGGCCTGTTAAGGACCTTGCCAATTGACAGGCCCTTCCTCCCTTCCAGAAGCCCTAATGTGTGCCACCTGGTTCTAGCCTCTTTGGCCATTTCTCTTGGGATACTCCTGCTTCTCCTGAAGCGTCACTCCTCTAGCCTGACATTTCACCCAGACCCTGAAAACAATTACAGAGTGCTAGGCTTGGAAGCAAAAGTGAAAGCAGCATTTGGAAAACTAGTCCTTTTTTCCCCCCAAAACCCGGATATAGATATGATTGCGTGAATATGGGAAGAGGAGTAAGATCGAAAATGAGAGACTCTATGACAATTCTAAAAGGGAAGGAATAGCACTTGACGTAAGTCGATTCGGGAAGAATGTGGCTAAGTGTGGGTACTTCGGAAAGGCTCCTAAACATAATTTGCAACCAATAAAAAATAAAATAAAAATTTGGAGAGCAAACTACCATCCTGAATGAAAGACCCTGGTTTTCAGGCTAGGTTTGGGAGTACAAAAGCACGAGAGGATACATGACATGTTGAAGTCATTTTTGAAACTGGAAAGTCACGTTAAAGAGAAAGTCAACAGAGCCGGGGGAGAAATTGGGAATAGGTGGGCAAAAGTCGGCAGTGAGCGCAGAGGACTCCAGACTCAACTGGGACCAGCCATGCGGGGGACGCGAGGGGGGGGGGGGAGAGCAAGCGTGGTGGTGGGCGTGAGGAAGAGTTCCTCCAAAGCCGTAAGGAAGGCGGCGGCCGGCCCGGCATGACTGGGAGGGAGCTGGGAAGCGCCCACAGGCGGACTGCTCGACCGCCGCTTGACAAGCGGGTTCCCCCGTTTCCCACAGTGGGCGCGCCGGGCGAGCGCAGCCCAGCGCGGTTTGGACCGTACCATGCTCTCCGCCAGGGGGGGGACTCGACTCACCCAGGAGCTGGACGAGGCGGCGGGGACGGCAGTTGGAGTCTCGGGGACGCTGGATGCGGCCCGGTCCGTGTCCCTGTCCCGGTAGATCTTGTAGAGCCGGGGGCCGAGGACGCAGCTCAGCAGCTTCGCCATAGCCCCGGCTCGGGCCGCTGTCCCTCAGCCTCAGGTCCCTGCTGGCCCCGCCCGTAGCCTCCTGGGCGCTGCGTGCGTGAGTGCGTGCGTGACGCCAGCACGTACCGGCTCTGCCCCGTGGCAGGGTCCGGCCTGACTTTCTCGCCGCGAGAAGAGTGTTCCGCGCACGACGGTCTACAATTAGTCAGAGCTGTTCTGAACGGCGAGAGTTAAGAAAAGGAATGCCCCGGCGTGGTTAATTTTTTTTTTTTTTTTTTTTTAACCACTATCCCTTAATGTTAGCATGTTCTGGAACGATCGCTGGGTGAGAGTAGGAGCATTTGACAAGAACTTCAAGAAAAGAGGCTAGAGGCTGGATATATAGCTCAAGGATAGAACACTTTGCATAGCATGCTGAAGCAGAGAGAGAGAGAGAGAGAGAGAGAGAGAGAGAGAGAGAGAGAGAGAGAGAGAGAGAGAGAGAGAGAGAGAGAGAGAAGACTCGAGTCTAGGGATGTATCCATTAGAAGAAATATCAGGATTCTTCTGAAGAATTCTATTTTTAAAAAAATATTTATTTTATGTATGTGAGTACACTGTCGCTGTCTTCAGACACACCAGAAGAGGGTATCGGATGCCATTACAGACGGTTGTGAGCCACCATGTGGTTGCTGGGATTTAAACTCAGGACCTCTGGAAGAGCAGTCAGTGCTCTTAACCGCTGAGCCATCTCTCCAGCCCAAGAAGCCCAAGAAGCAAGAATCTTAAAAAAAAAAAAAAAAAAAAAAAAAAAAGATTTTGAAAGAAGTAATCTGCCTGGTGTAGTGGCGCATGCCTTTAATCCCAGCACTCGAGAGGCAGAGAGAGATGGGTGTGTTGACAGATGGGTCTCTTGAATTCCAGGCCACCCTAGTCTACATGGGTAGTGAGTTCCAGGGCAGTCAGGACTATATAGAGAAACCTCAAAGTGCTAGGTTTGGTGGCCAGAGAGATGGCTCAGTGGTTAAGAGCACTGGCTGCTTTTCCAAGAGGTGCTGCACACAATTCTCAGCAACTACATGGTGGCTTATGATCTGATCCCCTCTTCTGGCATGCAGATATATATGCAGATGGAGTACCCATATACATAAAAATAAATCTTTTATTTTTTTTTAAGATTTATTTATTTATTTAATGTATGTGAGTACGCTGTCGCTACCTTCAGACAGACCAGAAGAGGGCATCAGATCCTATTACAGATGGTTGTGAGCCACCTTGTGGTTGCTGGGAATTGAACTCAGGACCTCTGGAAGAGCAGTCAGTGCTCTTAACCACTGAGCCTCTCTCCAGCCCAAAATAAATAAATCTTAAAAACAGAAACAAAAACAAAGTGCTAGGATTAAAGGCATACATAACCACACCAAATCCCCTTCCCATATTTTAAAATTACATTTGTGTATATATCCATATATGTACACAGCCTTCGTGTCTGAGAGTTTTGGATTAATGCAATTGGCAGAAGAGATTTTAAGACAGCTGCATATTGATTCTGGCATGTGGTTGTAAGTGGCACTCTTAGGCAGATTTACAATGAAAAGAGCAAGCCAGTAAGCAGCACCCTTCCATGGCCTCTGTAGCAGCTCCGGCCTCCAGGTTCCTGATCTGCTTGAGCTCCCATCTTGAGTTTACTGATGAACTATGATATGGAAGTGTAAGCCCAATAAACCCTTTCCTCCTCAAGTTGCTTTGGTCATGGTGTTTTATCACTTAGACACTTTATTAGGGCTCCCCCAACTCTTTTTTGTTTGTTTGTTTATTTGTTTTTGTTTTCCAAGATGGAGTCTCACTATGTAGCCCTGGCTGTCCTGGAACTCACTATGTAGACCAGGCTGGCCTCAAACTCATAGAAGTCTGTCTCTGCCTCTTGAGTACTGGGATTAAAAGTGCACACACCACACCTGCCTTAGTGAGGGTTTCTATTGCTGTGATGAAACACCATGACCAGAAACAACTTGAGGAAAAGGTTTACTTCATCTTTCACTTCCATGTCACATTCCATCACTGAAGGGAGTCAAGACAGGAACCCGGGTGTCTTAGGGTTTCTATTCCTGCACAAACATCATGACCAAGATGCAAGTTGGGGAGAAAAGGGTTTATTCAGCTTACACTTCCATGCTGCTATTCATCACCAGAGGAAGTCAGGACTGGAACTCAAGCAGGTCAGGGAGCAGGAGGTGATGCAGAGGCCATGGAGGGATGCTGCTTACTGTCTTGCTTCTTCTGGCTTGCTCAGCTTGCTCTCTTATAGAACCCAAGACTACCAGCCCACAGATGGCACCACACACAAGGGGCCCTCCCCCCTTGATCACTAATTGAGAAAATGCCTTACCTCTGGATCTCATGGAGGCATTTTCTCAACTGAAACTCTTTTCTCTGTGATAACTTCAGCTTGTGTCACGTTGACACACAAAACTAGCCAGTACACCAGGTAAGGCAGGATCCTGGAGCCTGATGCAGAGACTATGGAGGAGTGCTGCTTACTGGCTTGAATAAGCACTAAGTCTGCTTTCTTATACCAATTCAGAATGACATGCCCAGGGGTGGCACCATCCACAGTGAGCTGAGCCCTTCTGAATCAACTACCAATCAATAAAATTCCCTACAGACTTGCCTGAAGGCTGATCCTATGGAGACATTTTCTGGATTAAGGTTTGTTCTCGCTGGGCAGTGGTGGCACACGCCTTTAATCCCAGCACTTGGGAGGCAGAGACAGGTGGATTTCTGAGTTTGAGGCCAGCCTGGTCTATAGAGTGAGTTCCAGGAAACCTTATCTCAAAAAATCAAAAAAAAAAAAAAAAAAAAAAAAAAAAGATTTGTTCTCACAGTGTACTTCCATGTAAAGTTAACATTTAAAAAAAAAAGATTTATTTTATTTATATGAGTATATTGTAGCTGTCTTCGGACACACCAGAAGAGGGCACCAGATCCCATTACAGATGGTTGTGAGTCACCATGTGATTGCTGGGAATTGAACTCAGGACCTCTGCAAGAGCAGTCGGTGCTCTTAGCCGCTGAGCCATCTCTCCAGCCCCTAAAGTTAACATTGAAAACTAGCCAGCACATTATATGTGAAGGTCAGAGGACAATTTGAGGCAACCAGTTCTTTCTTCCCACATGTGGATCCTGAGGATTGAGCTCCAGTTGCTAAGCTTGTTGGCAAAGGCATTACCTTGGAGCCTTCTCACCAGCCCAAGAGAAAACAGTTTAGTGGCTGGGGATAGAACGCCATGGCAAAGAACTTGCTCTATGTTTGAAATAAGTAACTAGCTGTTCATAGTGATGCATGCCTGTCATCTTACACCTTGGGAGGCAGATGATCGATTCAAGGTCATCTCTAGCTACAGGGTGGGTTTGAAGCCAACCTGGACAACTTGAAACCCATCTCAAAATCAATCAATCAATCAATCAATCAATCAATCAAGCCAAAAAGAAACCACCTAAATAACACATTATAAACAATTGGAAGGGGGTTGGAGAGATGGCTCAGTGGTTAAGAGCATTGACTGCTCTTCCAAAGGTCCTGAGTTCATATCCCAGCAACCACATGGTGGCTCACAACCATCTATAATTAGATCCGATGCCCTCTTCTGGTGTATCTGAAAATAGCTACAGTGTACTTACATATAATAAATAAGTCTAAAAAAAAAAAAGATTAAAAGCACATATATCTAAAAAAAAAAAAAAAAAAATGGAAGCGTATAAAAATTTGCTTTTGAGCCCAGGCACCCATGAATAATCCAGGTCCCTGCTGTGCTTCTCCTTGAGTAACAGCTAAAAACACTCCTCAGGGGCTCTGGAAGGTCTCTGATATGCCAGGTTACCACAGGAACGGTCATTTGAGATCACTTATGGCCTGGATGTACAGTTTTGTGCTGGGTGCCAAGGCTATCATCAGGCAGAGTCATTTGGCTCTTGGCTGACGTCTCGGGGATAGATGAGAAGCTACAGAAGGCTTCTAGGTGGAGAAGAGGAAGGCATCTGGGATTCCTTCCACCGAAGAGCAGCTTGCACTGGGACCTGACTCCAAAAACAGAAAGATGGAAGTTCCCTTTCCCCCAGATGGTGTGCAACTGGGTTTTATCTCTCACATTCTCATGTCTCCAGAGGCCAAGTGGTCCAGCCCAGGGACTGTGGCCCTTTATCTGTGTTCTGCTTCCTCCCTGGAAACAGCAGGTCTTTGGAGCAGGGGAACTTGGCAGGCTCTCCTCATGGAGGTTGTAGTATTCCTCCTCCTGTTCTTGTGTGGGCACCCCCAGGCTGCTGCAGGTAAGGGGCAGGAGGGGGAGGGTCTGCAGCGCCTTAAAAAGTTGGGAGGGACCAATGCTGCTTCTCCTGAGTGCTTCTGAAAATGCACATGACTCAAGAAGACAGACTTACCTTGCTTGAACTCTCTTTGCCGTCGGTCCCGAGGAGACCCAGAGATGCCATGGGCCTAGGTTCTTTTTCTATGTTTTTAAAAGAGATAAACATCAAGTTTGGGAATCTAGCTCAGAGTGCTTGCCTAGCATGTGTAGAGTTCTCGGTTCATCTCCAGCTGAGAGTTTGATCCTTATTACCACAAAAACTTGGCAGGGCGTGCTATGCCGGTAATCCCAGAACCTGGGAGGAGATAGCAGCAAGATCAGGTGATCCAAGTAATCCTCAACTACAAAGTCAATTTGAGGACACAAGATGAAAGGTCTTGCTATGTGGCTGTGGTAGTGAACTTTCTGGTACACATACCTTTAGGCATGTCTGTGAGGCCATTTCCAGAGTTTTTTTTTTTTTTTTCGACAGGGTTTCTCTGTGTAGCCCTGTAGCCCTGGCTGTCCTGGAACTCCTCTGTAGACCAGGCTGGCCTCGAACTCCATGGCCAGGCCATTTCCAGAGTTTTAACTGAGGAGGAAAAGGCGACCTTGAATGTGGGTGGCACCACCCAGTGGGCTGGAGTCATAGGCTAAATAACAACGGGGGGGGGGGGGCAGCAAAGCCCGTGGGGTACAGGAATTCCCTTTTCTTGCTCCGAAGTCCATCCAAATGCAAGCCTGTTTCAGCCACCATAAATTTCTTGCTATGATGGGCTTAAACCATGAGCCAAAAGAAATCTTACTTCCAGCAGGGCAGTGGTGGTGCACGCCTTTGATCCCAGCATTCAGGAGGCAGAGGCAGGCAGATCTTTTAGTTCGAGGACAGCCTGGTCTACATACAGAGTGAGATCCAGGATGGCCAGTGCAGCACAGCGAAACCTATTATTATATTAACATTAATAATAATAATAATAATAATAATAATAATAATAATAATAATACTCATCTTACTCCCTTAAGTTGCTTTAGCCAGGTATTTTTGTCAAATCAATGAGAAAAGTCACAGTAGCCCAGCTAATCTTGAACTCTCTTTTTTTTCTTTTCTTTTCTTTTTTTTTTTGAGACAGGGTTTCTCTGTGTAGCCCTGGCTGTCCTGGAACTCACTCTGTAGACCAGGCTGGCCTCGAACTCAGAAATCCACCTGTCTCTGCCTCCCAAGTGCTGGGTTTAAAGGCGTGCGCCACCACTGCCCGGCGATCTTGAACTCTCAGCTCGAGCATTCCTTCCTCCGTCTGTCTCTGAACACTGTGACTACAGATGTGCCACTACACCTAGCTTCCATCTCCCCTTATTTTATTTTTGTTTTTGTCTGTTTGTTTTGCTTTATGACAGCCTTGGCTGCTATACATTTTATTATATAAATATATAATATATTTATTATACAGTCCAACCCTTCCTCCTCAGCCTCCCAAGAGCTCGTATCACTTGCGTGCTACCTGGCTTTATTCCCGTTAGGAAATAAAAACAGATGAGTCAATGTGTGAAGAGATAAGGGATGTCACCAACTATTGTGGCCTCCTTCTGTCCTGACCTAGACAGAGCCTCTCTCTGGCAAGGACAGACAGAAAGCCTTTCCACCCTTTACCTCCCCTCCCCAACTCTTTCTGGACTCATGTGTCCCCGGGGTAGCCTTGAACTCCTTAAGCTGCAGAGGGATGACACTGAACTTCTGATCTTCCTGTCTCTGGGTGCTGGGATCACAGGTATGCACCCCCATATTCAGTTTATGGGTTTAAGCCATGCTGGGGACCAAAGTCTCACACACACTAGGCGAGCACTCTGCCAGCTACCCAAAACCTCAGGCAAGCATTTTACCCACTGTGCTATATCCCCAGCCCACCTCCCTTCTCGGTAGCAGTCACTTGAGAAATGTGTGCTCACCAGTTAAACCAGTGCTTGGAGACTCCAAAAGGAAAGGAAGGCAGGAGTAGGGGCTTGCTGAAGTCCTGGACAACTCTAGTCTGACACTGCTCTTTCTCCACAGACAGCATCCAGACCATCTATGTAGCCTCAGGGGAGTCAGTGGAGATGCCGTGTCCTTCACCCCCCTCCCTACTTGGGGGCCAGCTCCTAACCTGGTTTCGCAGCCCTGTAGCAAGCTCCTCCACCATCTTGGTGACCCAGGTCCAAGTAGACAGGCCAGTCTCAGACCTTGGGAAACTTGAACCTGATTCCAGGTTCAAACTCCTCAGAAATTATTCCTTACTGTTGGAGGGGTCCAGAGATGAAGACGCTGGACGCTACTGGTGCACTGTTATGGATCAGAACCACAAGTACCAGAACTGGAGGGTGTATGATGTCTCTGTGCTCAAAGGTGAGTTGGGGTCTGGAGACCTCTCTGGACACTGGAGATTAGGGAAGAACCACACAAGAAACTGAGGAGCCCCTCTCTCTTGCCAGGATCCCAGTTCTCTGTGAAGTCTCCAGACAGCCCCGTTTGCTTTGCCCTCCTGTGCTCTGTGGTCCCTGCCAGGCGTCTGGACTCAGTGACCTGGCTAGAGGGACGGAATCCCGTGAGAGGACATGCTCAGTACTTCTGGGGAGAAGGGGCTGCTCTGCTTTTGGTGTGTCCTACAGAGGGGCTTCCTGAGACCAGGGGCCGTAGGCCAAGAAACATCCGCTGCCTTATGCCTCAGAACAAAAGATTCAGCTTTAGCCTGGCAGGTAAAATGAGGGAGAGAATGGGGAAGGGTATTCTCTCCGGCACATCTCTCAAAGTTGGGAAAGAGAACAAATCACACCAGTAACTAGAGGGTAACTTTCCTATGGGAGAAGGCTCTCCCAACCCCATCATTGACCCAGTCTGTCACAACGAATAGTTGATTAAACCAACTTCCTGGTTTTCCAGACCAGACCAGAACCAAGGCCTACTTTGGTGGGATAGACCACTGTTTAGAAGGGGGTTAATCTAGGGGTGAAGAGAGAGTCCAGTCAAGGAAAGTGCTTGCAACACAAACATGAGAATCTGAATTTGAACTCAGGAGTCACAAAAAAGAGCCAGTCATGGTGATGCAGACTTATAGTCCCAACGCTAGGGAGACCGAGGCAGATGGGCCTCTGGGGCTCCTGAGCCAACCAGCCTGGTCTGCTTTGTGAACTCCAGGCCAGTGAGAGACCTCGTCTCACAAAACAAGGTGGATGTCTCCTAAGGAAAAACACCGGTAGCTGTCCGCTAACCACCACACATGTACTTGCACACCCACACTCACGTGAACACACACACAAGAAAGAACTAGGCTGATTTAAGCAGGGCACGGTGGCACATGCTTCTTAGCAAGTGGAAGGTAGAGGAAGAATCAAAAGTTTGAGGACAGCCTTGGCTATATAGTAAGTTCAAAGCCAGCCTGCATTACATGTGACCCTGTGCTTTCTCCTAGCTCTCAGGCAGGCAGAGGCAGTCAATATCTGTGAGTTAAAGGCCAGCCTGGTCTACATAGCACATTTTAGGTCAGCCAAGATATATAGAGAGGCCCTTTCCCCTCACTCTCCCTACCCCCACCAAAAAAAAAAAGAAAGAAAGAAAGAAAGAAAGAAAGAAAGAAAGAAAGAAAGAAAGAAAGAAAGAAAGAAAAAAGAACAAAGAAAGAAAGAAAGAAAAGAGAAAAGGAAAAAAAAGAAAGAAACAAGAATACAAGCCAAGCGTGGTGGCACACACCTTCAGCCCCAGAACTCAGAAGGCTGACACAGGAGTTCAAGGCCAGCCTGGATTCCAGGAGACCCTGTCTCGAGAACAAACAGAAGAAAGAAACAGACTAACCTATTAATTGTGTGGACTTTCATGGCAGAGAGGAAGCACATAGGGATTTCTGGGATGCTGACTTCTGAAGAAGGGGTTGCATATCCTGTGGTATAATGGTCTATTGATAGGGAAGGCTGAAGCAGAAAGCTTATAATTGTTATACAAAATAAAAGGCCATTATACTGAGACCGCTACCAGATGGAGAATAACCCATTGATCAGTCAGAGAGAGGAGCAAACAGCCATTATGTCAGGACTGAAAGGTCTCCCGGCAAGGCCTAGAAGATGATGGATGAATGAGGAACTGGAGAAACGAAACTCTTAAAGCACTCTTTTTTTCTTTTTCCATTTCCATGTGTGTGATTTGCACGTGTGCATGCATATTTGTGGGGGGGGGCACTGCCTGTCATTCTTCTTTTGCTGTTATGGCAGCTTCGGCAGAACCTTCTCCCACTGTTTGTGCCCCTCTCCCAAGCTGGGATGTGCCCTGGATACTGGTGCTATTGTTCACAGCGGGCCAAGGGGTCACCATCATAGCTCTCAGCATCGTGATCTGGAGGCGGCGGCGGAGGGCCCAGGGGTCTCAGGACAGAGGTGAGTCTTTTCCCAGAGAGGTTGTCTGGGTGTGAGGTAAAGGGTTAGGCTCACCTCTAGACTGTGTCTGCTCTAGGGGAGGAGTGGCAAGGAATATACCCCCTGAATTACCTCGTGACTTCACGCCATACGGCTTCTTTTCCCCAGATCCTTCAATTCCTCATTTCAAACCTGAAGTCCAGGTCTATGAAAACATCCACTTGGCCCGTCTTAGGTAAGGAGCAACAGGGGATGGAGCCTTAAATCCTGGAGGGACTGAGCGTGACAAACTGCTGCCTGGAACCTGGGGTTGCATTGCAGATGGGGGTCCTGGTTCCTGAGAAAGTCCAGGATCTCTAACATAGCCTTTTGCTCTGAAAACTCTACAGCCCACCCACCCACAAGACCAGGTGATCTTGGAGATATCTGCCTCTGAAAGCCTGACTCACAGTTCTGTGTCTCTGGACACCTGAAGGAATCCCTGGAAACCTTGGCGGAGGGGTGGCTGAGGGTGTGACTCCTACTAGGCTTCCAACAGCCACCAAGCTGGAGGGGCCAGGAACAACACAAGGAAGGGAGCAACATCATTCTGTGATGTCACCTACAAAAAAAAAAAAAAAAAAGGTGTGGTCTCCTGTCTCAAAGCAGCCGGTACAGTGGTTACTCAGAGTGAGGAGGGAATATTATGGGGTCTGGGGTCTGTTGGCAGGAGGGACAGGAGGACCCAGAGACATGAGAAGTGATGGGGCATCTGTCATCGGAGAGGCTGAAGTACGTGTGGGGGGAGGAACAAAGGAGAGAGATGTTGACAGACCCAGATGTAGAGTCTGGAAAATAGAAGCCCTAAATGGCAGATGTGGGAGCCAGAGAAAACAGAGACTTAACAGGCTTCTGAGTAAATCTGACCTCCCCTCTCCATGTTCTTCTCACAAAGAGAAGCTGAGAGAGAACAAGACCTCTCTAGTCAGGCCCCGCGGACTTCCTCAGATGGAAAGGAGGGAACCAAGCCCAAATGGGAATGCCTGTCCTCAGCCCCACTGGGGCGCTGTCCTTATCCCTGCACACTCTGTGGTTCTGTGGTTCTCTATGGCACAAGCAGCTTATCACTTCTGACTCACTGTGAGCTCTGGCCCTCGAACCCACCAGTCCCTCGCTATCTCCCTGGGTAGCGGAAGCATACACAAGGGTTGGCAGAAACATCCCTAGTGGAGTGAGTATCTCCAGGCTGTCCGAACAGAGGAAGTGAAAGAGGGCGTCAGTGCTCCCAAAGAAGCCAGTCCACAGCCTACAGAAATGAGCCAGGCTCCAGACCATACCCCCGCCACACCACACCCCCCTCACAAGCAGCTCGACCAGGTGCCCCTTTTGACTCTTGGTACAAGCTTGGCTCTCGAAGGAGAGAGCAGGCTTCTTGCATCTTGATTGCAAGCCTTCAAACTGCAGCAGCTTGAGCTCAGGTGTTGGCAGGAAAGAAGATGACAGCCACACAGATGGAAACTGGGGTTGGGGAGCACCATTCAGGGTCCAGTGTGCCAGCCCAACCCACCAAGCAGTTATAGCTCATCCTTGTGTGTGTGTGTTGTATACATACAAGTGCACATGCACACACACCAGTGCACATACAGAAGATATCAGATGTCCTTATTCCTTTGAGACAGGGTCACTAAACATGGAGCTAGGCTCGTGGCCAGCAAGCCCCACAGATCCCCGGTCTCTGCCCCTTATTAGTCACTGAGTTACAAGCATTTGTGTGTGGCTATACCTGGCTTTTTATTTTAATTTTTAAAAAAATTTTATGTGTACTGGTGTTTTGCCTCCATGGACATCTGTGGACCACACTGTGTTCAGTACCCAAGGAGGCCAGAAAAGGGCACAGGACTTCCTGGGACTGGAATTGCAGATGTGAGTGAACCATGTTGGTGCTGGGAACTAAACCTCAGGTCCTCTGCAAGAACAGCCAGTCTTCTTCTTCTTCTTCTTCTTCTTCTTCTTCTTCTTCTTCTTCTTCTTCTTCTTCTTCTTCTTCTTCTTCTTCTTCTTCTTCTTCTTTTTTCCGAGACAGGGTTTCTCTGTGTAGCCCTGGCTGTCCTGGAACTCACTCTGTAGGCCAGGCTGGCCTCGAACTCAGAAATCCACCTGCCTCTGCCTCCCAAATGCTGGGATTAAAGGCGTGTGCCACCATGGCCCAGCTTATAGTTCGTTCTTAAAGTGCACCCTCGTGTGTTTCACCGACACCACGACATGCATCGTCACCAGGCTCACAGACAGCTCTCTTACTATTTTTACATCTTATTTATTTATTTGTTTATTTGTTTGTTTATGGGTGGCGTAGGGGATTGAACCCAGGGCCTTATGTATGTCAGGGGAGCACTCTATCATTGAGCTATATCTCTATCCAATAGCCCTTTTATTAAATACACTCTTTATGGTTCCCAAAGGTAGCAGCCCCCTCTGTTCTTGAGACCCTTGAGTACCAAGTTACGTGTCTCCTAGCAGTACTCTATTTCTCACCAGCCCCAGTACCACTTCTGTCCCTTTGCCTGGAACCCCACAGCTCATTCAGGGTAGTTGACCTGGGACATCTAGATTTAAAGACTCTTATGAGGCGAGGTTCTGGACACTTGCATGCGGGAAGCTGAACTCCAGCTGTAGGAACCGGGTCTGTAGAGGTATTGGGTTCGGGGGCTGAGGTTTTTATACAAAGTCACGTCCTTGAGCGTATCTCAACAGCATCTGTGCAGGTGCTTTCATGTCCACGGTGACACTGGAGTCCTGGGGTTGACAGTCTTGGACGCACAGGCTAGAGGAAGACATGTACTCCCCAGCCAAAGATGGCTGCAAGCGGAAGCAGAGTCATGAGGGGAAGACTGGGGGGTCGCTGAGAGGCAGCGGTATTGCATAGATCCTGCTCACAGCACTGGTGCCGGAGAGCATAGGACCGTGACCAGTAGGTCGCATGGCCCAGCAGAGGGCACTGGGCTCTTGGGAGGCAGCCTTTCCGCTGGATGACCTCCTTTTGCTCTGTGGGACAAAAGAGGAATGGAATGCTGAGGTTGGGGTGGCAGGAACGGGCAGAAAAGAGAGAGGTGAGGAGCCACCCCAAAAAGGGCCGTCGGACCAGAGTCCTACCTGAGGTGCCAACACTGACACCACACACCTCGTCCTCTTGACACTCCGTGGGAACAGGGTAGCAGGGCTTGGCAAAGCTGCAGGTATAACAGTGGAGCCGTCCTCTGGTTGGGGAAGTGGTGAGACCTGTTGGGTCAGCGGAGATCAAGGCAGGAAGAAGGTAAGAAGCAAAGCCCAGACCTCTGGGACACGCAGAGGACTGACACACAAAGGAGGGAGAGAGTCATAAAACAGAAGAAACAGACAGGAATATAAATAGCTAGGGGAGGAGAGAGGATGCAAAGAACAGGCAGGAACAAGAGGGACACAGTGACCAGGAGAGACAGACAGGAACAGAGCCAAGAGAGACAAGTCAGCAGAGATGGATGCAAAAAGGCAGATGCATGAGCAGGAAGGGGAGACCCAAAAGTGAAGCAGATGGTGCCAAAGACAGGAGGAAACAGGAGTTGGTATTGACCGAGACACTGAGCACAGAGTAGATGTGAGAGGCAAACAGAACAGAGAGCTGTTCTCAAATGCTCTCCCCCCCACCCCCACCCCCACCCCCGGCCTTTTGAGCCATAGCTTCACATAGCCCAGGCTGGCCTGGGAGTCCAGATCCTTCTGTCTCAGACTCCCACTGTCCTAAAATCTCCTCATTTCTCTCCACGTCTATTAGCTCCCTACCCATTCTCCATCTCGGCCCTTGCACAAGCCCCTGTCCCAGCCCCCCCCCCGCCCACCCCCACTCCCTGTGGATTCCCCAGTCTGCCCTTACCCAGTGTCCCCGAGAGGAACAGGATGCTAAGGAAGGCTCTGGACAGGCCCATGGCAGGAACGGCTCAGCAATCTGGGAGAGTACGAACTGAACCCCAAGTCAGACACACCTGCCCAAGACAGGGAGGAACCTGCAAACAAACAGACCGAGGAAGAGAATCTGGGGTGGGGAGAAGTGAGATTCAGCCTGCCTGATGCAACAGCCTTCTGTTCCCACACCTGAGGCTCCTCTCCGCGGCCCATGCTTGCCTTGAGGGTCTTCTGTCTTCTCCCTGTTAACTCAGCCCAGCTGCCTGCCTCTCTAGAGCTGTGTCTGCCGCCTTTCCTCCCGCCTCACCCCCGCCCCCCTGCTCAAGCTGTTCACTGTTCTTTTTTTCTTTTTTTTGTTTTGTTTTGGTTTTTGTTTTGTCTGTTCCCTCAGAGCGAGTATGTCTCTCGAGGTCACACTCTGAACCCTCCCCTGCCCTAGATGTCAGAGTCCTGTTTAAGTGTGGTATCAACAAAGCCCACCCACCCATTCCCACACCCCACCCCACCCACCAAGCGGTTGGGGGGCCCTACCCCATCTAGCTCACATGCCTTTGATTCACTCCCCCAACCCCAAGCTTCAACATTGCTACCCCATAATTATCCATCCTGGCTTTATTACATTGCAGGAAAGAATTAATCAGGAGCCGGGCTAGAAGGATGTCTGTCCTTCCTGTAAGAAGAAATTGGAAAAGAAGACCGGATAGGTTTCCGGAATGGGACAGTGGCTGTAAAGGAGGTTAGGGATTAAGAGACTGGGTGGGGATAGGGAGTTTTTAGGGAGTTTTAGAGGGTTTATCCAACTCCTGGGCAGCCCTGGCTTCCGTTCCCAGTACCAAGAGGGCCACAGCAAGGAAGAGGGTGGTAGGCATCTCAGCACCCATACCCTGAAAATGACTGGAGGCCCCACAGAGCTTTCCTTCATTTGAATTCTGTCAATATTTACCGTATCAGACATTAAAGCGGGCTCCTGAGACAGTTCAGTAGGTAAAAGTGCCTGTGGTGTAAGCTGAGCGCCACATAAAGGTGGGAAGAGAGAATCAGTGCAGGGTCATCCTCTGGTCCTCACAAGTGCATGGCAGCATGCATTCACCTGGACTCACAAGAAAGCAATGCATTTTTATTAACTTATTTTTTGGGTTTTCCTTGACTGACCCATAACTCACTATGTAAACCAGACTGGCCTTGAACTCACAAAGATCTACTTGCCTCTGGACATGGACTACCACGCAGGGCTATTTTTAGACTTTTTAAAATTTCTTGATTCATTCTCTCTCTCTCTCTCTCTCTCTCTCTCTCTCTCTCTCTCTCTCTCTCTCTCTCTCTGTGAGTGCAGAAGCCCAGTGGCCAGCGAGGACCTTGGATTCTCTGGAGCTGTGGTCACTACTGCTCGCCATGGGTAGCGGGAAAGGAAGCTGTTCTTCCAAAAGAGCAGCAAGTATTCTTACCTCCTAAGTTATCAACTAAGGAGGCTGGAGAGATGGCTCAACGATTTAGAGCACTTGTTGCTCTTGCAGAGGACCCAAGTTCAATTCCCAACACCTACATGCTGGCTTACAACCAACTCTTAACTCCAGTTCCAGGGCATTGGGTGCTTCTTCTGGCCTCCACTGGCACCAGGCACACATGTGGGGCACATTGCATGCAGACAATATGTTCATTCACATATAATAAATCATTTTAAGAAAGAAATTAAAATAGGAAGGCAGGTGTGATGGCACATGCCTATAATCCCAGCACACAGAAGACTGAGACAAGAGGATTGTCAGAAATTTGAGGCTAGCCTGGGCTACATGATGAGTGGTGGGCTAGCCTAGGCTATGCCTCAATAAGCACACACACGCATACACACACACGTGTGTGTGTGTGTATATGTGTATATTTATGTATATATACATATATACACATATACATACATATATATATATATAATTTAAAACAATAAAATAAAATAAACAGGACATTGAAAATTGGTATTGAGGCCAGGCATGATAATTCATGCATGTAATCCCATCACTTGAGACTCTGAGGTGGGAGGATTAGGAGTTCAAAGCCAGCCTTGTCTCAAATCCAGCGACAATCAGCTAGCTAAATAAATAATTAGGTATGGTTATATTCATTTAACAAATAAAAAACATATTATATGTTAGGAAGACATAGCTTAGTGAAAAAATAATAATTACCCTCTGACAACCCAGACGGGAGAATGGCATTGTTTTACATTCCTGAGAATCCGTTTAATGTTGGTTATAATCAAAGGTGGCTGGGTTTTCATAACCTACTTCTGTATTCCATCTGGAATGTGGATAAGGAAAAACAGTCCTCAGATGGAGAATTGAAAAAGGAAGACCCTTGGGTTTCTGGAGGGGCTTCGGGCCTCCCGGGGGGTCTTGGGCCACCATTCTGTAACTACTGCTGCGAAGGGGGAGTTTGGGGCTTCAGAGGACGCTCAGAACCACCCTTGGGGCCCCTCCCTCTCCCCATTGGGGCCCTGGTGCTTGCTGGGGGAGACTCTTTCCTCACTTTTTATTACCCTATAAAGCTCAAGGCGAGGGGGATATAAGGCTGGTGGAGTGGAGCCTGAGGGGGGGTGGGAGGGAGGGAGAGGCACTCCGAACGTGATGAACCCCCAGTTGGTCGGGATCCTGCTCAGCGCCCTGCTAGGGGCTGCCCTGGGTAAGGAGGAGGCTAGAATGTCTCTGGCACAGGCCTGCCCTTCCCTCTGCCAGGACTTCTCTAAGAGCCGGATCCAGTACCTCTTCTTTCCTGCCAGGACACCGCATGCGGTGCTATGACTGCGGTGGAGGCCCCAGCAACGCCTGCAAGCAGACAGTGGTCACCTGCGGTGAGGGTGAGCGCTGCGGCTTCCTGGACCGCAAACCTCAACCCAGCTCGGAACCAGCCAAGCAATGTGAGTCCTTGGTCGTCCACCCGCCCTCTTCCCACTGCTTCCAATCAGCCCCCTCTTCAATCCTGCTGGGTTTCCACCCTTCCCAGTTCAGTCTGGCTCTGGGCAGATGGTGCCACTGTTGTAGCAGGACACTGGTTCCTGGCGCTGGGCCTTGAGAAGCCCAATGCTCCAGTCCCTGTCTTCACTTTCCACACAGACCCTCGCAGGCCCTTGCTGGGGAAGAAGCTGTCTCCTCAGATCAGAGGCAAAATGTTAAACCAAACTCCAAACTTCAACTGTCAGTCACTGGCTAAGGGCTGGAAAGGGTGTGTGGTGTGTGTGTGTGTGTGTGTGTGTGTGTGTGTGTGTGTGTGTGTGTGTGTGTGTATTTAATATTTTTATTTGAAATCATTTGGTTTGGCAGGAAAACTACCAAAGAAATGTAGAGTTCCTATTTGTGCCCACCTTCTTCAGGTGCTAACATTCTCGTTATTACCAAGATCAGAAAATGACAGTTTGATACTAATTAACTTAGACTTAGATTCGGTGGAACACACATCTTTTTTTTTTTTCTGGCCTAAGCTCAAAGATACTATTTATTTGTAGTAATTATTTTGTTTCTTTGGGTTGTATTTTTGGTTGATTTGGTTGGTTGGTTGGTTGGTTGGTTGAAAACAGGACATCACTAGGTATTCTTGGCTGGACTTCAGCTGATAAAGATCTGCTCGCTTCTATTTCCTGAGTGCTAAGATTAAAAGGAGGTATGAACCACCATGCCTAGCTTAAAATATTTTTTTTTTTACATTTTAAAATTTATTTTATGTGCATGAGTATTTTCCTGTGAGTATATTTGGGTATCACAGGCCTTCCTGCTGCCCGAGAAGGTCAGGAGAGAGAGTCAAAGCCTCTGGAACTGGAATTACGGGTGATTGTAAGCCACCGAGTGGGTGCTGGAAGATAGACCAAGTCCTTTGAGACATTATTGAGTGCTCTGAACCACTGAACCGTCTCCCCAGCCCCAATTTATTATTATTTTTGAAAGATTTATTTTTACATATGAGTATGTCCATATGTATGAGTGTAGGGCACACGTGTGTGAGTATCCTGAGAAGTCAGAAGAGTATATCAGATCCTCTGGGGCTGGAGTTACAGACAGTTGTGAGCCTGCTGGGAGAACTCAGGTGTGGAAGGGCAGTACGCACTCTTAACTACCGAGCTTCTCTCCAATTCTATATTTTTTTTACTTATTTTTAAGACAGGGTCTCACATCTCCCAGGCTAGCCTCAAACTTGCTATGAATCCAAGGATGGCTTTGACCTTGGGATCCTCCTTTCTCCGCACGGTGCTACTACGTCCTGTTTATTTTGGTGCATGTGTGGTTGGATCCAGGACTTGTGCACACTAGGCGAGCATTTTACTAAGTGAGTTTCATCCCCAGATCTATCTGCTGTTGCGTTGAGACAGGGTCTCATTTTACAGCCCAAGGTTGCCTTTAACTCATTGGGTCAGTCGGCACTCCTAGCAATCCTTCTGCCTCAGCCCCCTGAGTAGCTGTGACAGGCACGCACCAGTGTGCCCATCTTTGATTTCATTTAGGTAACAGTGCTGGGTTATCTTACAAACCGTCCCTTTTGTATTTAGCTGCAAGTTTCCCATGTTGAGGTGAAACATGAATGGACCTGGGCTTCTGGAATACCCTACTGTTTAGGTCAGCCGGTTGGCTCCAGTCGCTTGGTTTCAGAGAGGTGGCTTTTGTTTGTTTTGAGAGGGCTGAGTATCCCTTTTGAGTCCCAGACATAACTGCTCTCTCTCAGGGAAGGCAAGTCCTGCAGTCAGGAGTTTAACACCCCAGTGCCTTCTTTCTCCCAGACTCCGCGACCTTGGGCCATCACTACCCAGCCTGTGTGACCACACATCATTGCAATCAAGTGGCCATAGAGTCAGTGGGAGACGTGACTTTCACAACCCAGAAAAACTGCTGCATCGGAGATCTGTGCAACAGCGCCGTGGCAAGCTCCCTGACCCCGTTGTGCATCTTGGCGGCAGCCGTTACCACCCTGGCCTGGCTCTTGCCAGGACTGTAGAGAGGGAGAGTGGGACTGAGGGCAGGGAAGGGACTGAGGAACCAAGGGAGTGAGGGAGCTGGACATCCAAGGTAAGAAGACAAGTACTCCATTGTGTGCTGTTAAAATTGGTGGACTATTCTAGAGATGACTGTAAAATTATTTGTTTTTCATTCTTTGAGGTGAGGTGCTGGGATTAAAGGTGTGAGCCACCCCTACCTGGATGTTCGTTTGTTTTTGTTTTTTTGTTTTGTTTTGTTTTTTGAGACAGGTTTCTCTAGGTAACCCTGACCATCCTGGAACTCACTCTGTAGACCAGGCTGGCCTCGAACTCACAGAGATCCACCTGCCTCTGCCTCTGTCTCCCAAAGGCATGTGCCACTGCTCCCAGCTTCTGAGTACCTTCTGTTGAGAAGGTTGAAGGGATAACAGGGGTGTTATCTGACTTCTAGTTCGGTTAACAAGGGTCCATCGGCGGACCTATCAGCAGACCTGATCCAATGACACCCCTCAAAACAATGGAGACTCTGTCCTCAGTGGCTCCTGGGACCTGCTTGGCAGACTCTTCCTTCACAGTGAGGGTCACTGAGGGGAAGGTTAAGTGGAGGGTTACCCAGATTCCATGATTTCCCTTGCATATTTCACAACTCGGCTCCTAATAGGAAGGAGTATTTTGAACTGAGAAAGGAAAGTCACTGGAGTAACCCAGTTAGAAGCCACCTCAGAGGTAGAAACAAGAGCCAGCTCTCTGTCTGCATACACCTTTCCCTTCTGGGGCACCCTCAAGCTAGACCGCACCTGCTACTTGGCAGGGTGTAGTCTAAATTTAGGATAAGGGTTGTTTCTCCAAACACTGGTGCCGGTGTGCCACCCTCAGGTATGGGGAAGGGAGAAAGGCTTGAAAAACCTGCTCTTCCATTTGGGCAGCCCAGCCTCAGCGAAACTCCCCGAGACTTCTTTGGAAAGCACAAGGGTGAGGTTGCAGGGTGAGATTTCCATGGAGAGAGGCAGTCACCCCCTCCTCCTCCCCCCTCCTCCCCCTCTTCCCCCTTCTCCCCCTCCTCCTCCCCTACCGCCTATCTTCACCTCCAAAGTGCTAGATTAAAAGGGCATAGAGCATGCCTGCCTCCTTCCTTCTTTCTTTTCTTTCTTTCTTTCTTTCTTTCTTTCTTTCTTTCTTTCTTTCTTTCTTTCTTTCTTTCTTTCTATTTTCTTGTGGTTTTTTGTTTGTTTGTTTCTTTTGTTTTTTGAAACAAAAAGATATAGCTTGGCTGTCCTGAAACTCCCTCTGTAGACCAGGCTGGCCTGGAACTCACAGAGATCTGTCTGCCTCTACCTCCCCAGTGCTGGAATTAAAGGCATGTACCACCACCACCTGGCCATCCCAGCCTCTTTCTTTCTGAGACAGGATCTTACGTGATTCATGCTGGCCTTGAACTTGCTATGTAGTCAAGGCTGGCCTTGAACTTGCTATGTAGTCAAGGATGATCTTGAACCCCTGCTGCCTCAGCCTTCCAATTGTTGAGATTACAGAGGAAAGCCACCATGCCCAGATTAGCATGTATATCTCCTGACAATAAACATAAAGTTTATTAGACACTGACATTTATTTCTCAGGATAGAAAGAGATGAGCAGAGGGTCTGGTGAGTCAGGCCCATGTAATGAGGTCAGTGGGTCCTTTTGGGATCACTCCCTGGAGACAAGACAGGAGTTCTTCCAGACCAAGATCCCAGAGGCACAGCAGTGTGCGTCCGAGGAGGGAGCCCTTTCAGTGGCCAGTGGAGGAGGTAGAATGTTCTAGAAGGGAATGGGAAAGGACTTGGGGGGAAGTGGAGTGGAGGGTGACAAGTGAGGGAGCGGAGTGGTGGCTAGAAAGACCACTCTAGGCACAGTCCCATAACAAATGGTATAGGACTGGGAAAATGATCTTCAGAAGAAAAGGAGCCAGGGGTGTGGAGGAAAGAGAATTCTGGAAAGCCAGAGCTCTGAGGACACAGGGAGAAATTCTCAGGCTACAGCAGGTGGGAAGAGTGTAGACATGGAGCGAGTCTCTCAGTGCAATAGCCAGAGGCCGAGGCCAGCCAAGGAGGTGAGGGAGATGAGGGCCAGTGTAGGTGTGGGCCGTGGAGCCGGGCTATTACAGTTATCCTTGTCACAGCAGGTGGTGTTGTAGGTCAGGCCAAGCTTGTGGTTGGTTTCGTTGAAGACCTCCCGACAAGGCTCCTCTGGCGTGCCACAGCGCAGATTAGAGAAAACCCACATCTTCCCTAGAGGTAGAGCCAACAGAGAAGGGATTGGTGCTGGGCACTGGCTTGCCTGTGTCCATTGGCTACTCCAGTGCCCCAAACTGCTTGGTTTCACCCTTCTTTCTTCAAAGTCTAATCATCCTTCCCGAGCATGAGCCACACCCCTTCTCCAAGGACCAGAGCCCACTTCCTGAGGTCAACACAAGCATCCACTAGCAGAGTAGAGGCACAGGTCAGTGCCTGGCACATAATCATCTTTGGCCACATGCCATCACTGCTGTAACTATCCCTGGATGGGCTTCAGTCCCAGACAGCATCTCCCACCCGGCCCCTCCCTCCCAGAGAAGGGGGTGTTACCGAGGTACACGTTTGTTGTTAGGCATTTGTGGCCCGGCTCCAGGCGGCAGGACTGGCGATCCACACAGCCAAGCACAGGGACTTTGTAGCAGGCGTGACATCGAGTGTCAGCTGAAGAGGCAACAAGTTGGGTTGAGGTAATGGGACATCTGAGTCACCTGAGGACCAGCTGAGTTAGGGGTTAGGATGGAGATTGCCCCATTAAGCAGCCAGTGCCTCACACCTGCTGTGTTCAGAGACAGAACAGGTGCAGAGTGGTGTGGGCATTGGGTGGATGTGTTTGTTCTATGTGGAAACCTAAATACCTTCCTCCACCTCAGCCTGTTTGAGATGAGTCAAGAATGGTGCTAACAAAAACCCGGGGCGGAGGATGGCTGGGATATGTGGAAACAGGGATGGGGTAGAGGTTACAGTCTAGGGTGAGACTTGAAATAGGAAGAGAGAAGACGTTAAGGAGTTCACAGAGCCTTCAGAGATGGCATGGAACTGTGGCTGCAAGAAAGCCACCAGTGACCAGCTTTAGAAGTGGATTGGCCCTCTGCCAAGAGCTTGGGAAGAATCAGTCCTGAATGAATCGTCTCTACTGTCCTGGCGCTCGCTCTATGGAAAAAGTATAACACCTGGCCTATCTTATCATCTAACAAAAACGGAGAGGGTGGGTGCATCCATTGGGTGGCACATCAGGATTCCTGGGGTGGCTAACTCCAGATGTGAGCACGCAAAGTTCCATGAAGAAACGGTCAGCCCAGGGGTAGAGGAACCTAGAGAGCCTCCAGGAAACCCATCTCACTTTAGGGTAAGTGCTGCGACATCTCCTCTGTAGAAGGCTCAGGGAAAGTTTCTGATTCTTGGGAAGGCTGTATGTAGTCACTGGAACCATCCAGAAGGCTTTGCACCCCTGGTAGGGATTTAGGCGTGTTTCTCAGGAAGGAGTGGGAACGAGCTAGGAAGGGCCATTGCTGAGCACCTCCGTAAGGAGTGGTGTGGGATCCTTTCTATGAGGACTCAGCTTAGGGCAGCAGGTGAGCGAAGGCAGGTTTGCTAATTCTGGAGAAGTGCATGTTGGAACTGGCTAGAGAGACATCTGGATGTTACAGTGTGCAGGAAAGGCGCACACTGACTGGGAAGTAAGAGACCTAGTGCCGTGCCAGGTAAGAACAGTGGGCCAGGCCAATATGGGCTAAGAGAAAACGACAATAGAGACCTGGGTCCTTATAATGGACTAAACAGCCGAGGTGTGAAACGTGTAATCCCAGCGTTTAGGAGATAGATGCAGAAGGATCAGGAGTTCAAAGCCAGCTTTGGCTACAGGAAACTGCCAATAAAAGATACAAGAAATAGAGGGAGGAAAAGAAGAAGAGGAGTAAAGAGAAAAAGGAAAAGAAACACGGAGTCCTTCATGCTCAGAGATATCTGGTCCTAGAGGCACTGGTGACACTAAGCCAGGTTGGGTTGGGACCTCTTGGGATCCTGAGTAGAGGGAAATAAGAAGTATTGGGTAGGGTTGGGGTGGGGCCTGGGGCCCCTGGGCACTCACCTGAGACCCAGCAGTAGAGTAGAGCAGACAGAGTGAGCAGCAGGAGGTGTTTCATGGTGAGGGTCCTGAGTATGTTCACGGCCCCAGCAGTTGACAGCGGAGTCCCAGGGATCCAGCTCAGAGAGTTGAACGGGTCTTTTGGAATTTATAATCCCAGTGGCTCCTCCCTTCCAGGCCTCTGCCCTCTGTGGGCACCTCCCTCCCAATTTATTCCCAGCTGACCAAAGAGAAAGACCAGAGATGGGAAGGGTCCAAGAGGGCCTGGGTAGGGAGGGGAGACAGGAGAGGGAGATGGGAGAGGGTGAGTGTCACGAGTGAGCAACTCCATTTTGGATCTTGGATTCAGGACCCCCAGCTGAGGGCCCCCCCTGCCCTAGAGGAGCATCAGAAAAGCCTCTGTGACTTAAACAGCCTCGAGGCCAGCTTCTGCTAGTTCCCAGGAAACGAACAGTAGCCTGAGTTGATCGGCAACTTTGGGGTGCCTGGGGGTGGGAGGACATTGATCAGACATTCCGGCAGAAATTGATGAAACCGACCGAATTAATGTAGATCCATTCCCCACCCCGTCTTCCAAGTGACGCTCAGCCACAAGAGAAAGAAAGGCTTGTGGCATCATGGAGGGTTGCTGTGATGTCATAGAGGCGGGGCTGAGACTGTGTATCCTGGAGGACCACACTAATGCCAAGGATGCCCTCACCTCACTGGGCTTGAGAGGAACATCTTGGGTAGGGAGGAGCACCTTGGGTGTAGGGAGGAGCATCATGGGCACCCAGAGGTAATATAGGAAGATAAGAGATAATAATGCTCATGTCACACACTGATCATTCCCCTATGTCATCTATTGTTTTAGGCACCGTCAATGTATTGATTTGGTTCTCACATGCTTTTTTTTTTTGGTTTTTCGAGACAGGGTTTCTCTGTATAGCCCTGGCTGTCCTGGAACTCACTCTGTAGACCAGGCTGGCCTCGAACTCAGAAATCCGCCTGCCTCTGCCTCCCAAGTGCTGGGATTAAAGGCATGCGCCACTACTGACCGGCGGTTCTCACATGCTTTAATCTCCGTTTTCCTGATGAGGGAACAGGCAGGGGTTAAGTGGTTTGCTCACATCACTCAGCTACTGTGTGGCTGAATGAACTCAGGATTCGAACTCAAGAAGCTGAGCTTCAGAATGTGTGGTACTTTGGAGCCACACGAGTTGTTTGGAAAAAAGCATAGCATCTTTGCAAAAGGTCTCAAGCACAAATTTAAAGTAGTTTCAAAGTTTGAAGACTGCATGTTGGCTTGGGGGAATTCCTAGAGGGATCCAGAAGTTGGTGGCCTCACACTCGCTCTTATCTGAGCCCCAAGTCCGGCAGGATCCCCATCCCTTCCCCTCTGCTTCCCTCCGGTCTCCCTGCTGATTCACTCCGGCCTCGACCACCATATCCCAGCCATGGCCTTGGTCCTGCAGCTGCTGCCTCTGTTGCTCTCAAAGGTCCAGGGGAATGCCGAGGGTAGGCCATCCCTGGGAAGTTGTGATGGGCAAAGAAAGACTGAGACAAACTAGGGTCGTGTGTGTGTGTGTGTGTGTGTGTGTGTGTGTGTGTGTGTGTGTGTGTGTGTGGTGTGTGAGGGGGGGGAAGAGGATGAGAGAGAGGGAGGGAGAGAGGAAGAGAGAGAGAGGACCTGATAAACTAGCTCTAACTATCTCCCTCCCCCACCTTTCCTAGTTTCTTTGGAGGGCAAGCCTGGGGACCGGGTGAATCTCTCCTGCATAGGGGTCTCCGACCCCACCCGCTGGGTTTGGGCGCCTAGTTTTCCAGTATGCAAGGGGTTGACCAAAGGGCGCCGTCGGATCTTGTGGGCCTCGACGAGTGGGACCCCAACTGTGCTCGAGCACTTCTCTGGCCGCCTGCGTTCCCTGGACACTGGTATCAAGCGGCTAGAGCTGCTGCTGAGCGCTGGGGATTCTGGCACCTTTTTCTGCAAAGGACGCCAAGAGAATGAGAGCCGCACAGTGCTTCAGGTGTCAGGGGACAAGGCAGGTTGCCTGCCTTCGGGATCTACCCACGGTATGTCAAGGCCCAGATGCACAGGGATACTTAATTTGGACACACACGGTGGACAAAAAGCGGGGCGGAATCTTAAAGAGCGAGAAAGTTAGTAGAACTCTATTGTCTGTATCCCTGACCTCGGCATCCCGCCCTGCCTCGCGGTCTCCCCAGGGTCCGAGTATCCCAAGGTCCTGATTCCGCTGCTGGGTACTGGGCTTGTGCTGGGACTGGGAGCCTCGGGCTTGGTCTGGTGGCGGCGCAGGTGAGCACTGGAGGCGGAGCCTGGCTTAAAATAGGGTGTGACCAGTCGGGGGTGGGTGGAAATAGGTGGGGCAGAACCCTAACCTTTGCAAAGAACAAGAAGTGTCTGGAGGCCTGGCGTGCGTTAGAAGAATGTGTGTGGTCAGCCCTTGAGTGCTAGGCTACAGGCTGGAGTAGGGAACCCAGGCTGCAGGAACCAAACTGAAAGGGCAGAAAGCCCAGAGAGTGGGCGGGACCTGGTTCGGGAGGAGCCTAAGTTGTTTTGCTGGTCGGAGACTAGTTTGCACAGTTCTTATTGGCGCCGCCTGCGGCCGAGGAACCAGTAAGACGAGATTGGTGACTATCCAAGGACTTCCTTACAGACGTTCGCCCCCGCCCCCGGCCCCGCCCCCGCCTGGACCACTACCCACATTTGGTGAGATTAACTGCACCCCATTTCCCCTCTCCTACCCGCACAATCCCTAACCCTGAATTCTTGAGTCTGAGTCCTTGCCAGGAGCAGACAAAGTTGGTCATTTTCTCTTCATCCTTCAGCTCTGTCCCTCCCTCCATCCCACATAGCTCCAGTCATAAATGCTGAACCACAGAGGCCTTTAGAACAGGAGTCCAAGAACTCAGGCCACCAGGACCAGGAGCCGGTAAGGGTCTGGGGATGGGGAAAAGGCCAGAATCCCGGAGGAAAGAGGGCCAAGAAAGAAGCCTAGCTAGGTGGCTGTGGAGCAGTTGTGTAATCCCAGCACTCTGGAGGTTTACGCAGGAGGATGAAAGCCAGGCTTTGCTACATAGTCACCTTTACCCACTGTGGGGAAAAGAGAAAAGCTTTGATTCCAAGCTAAGGGCTCAGATTGGGGAGACCATCCTACCTTCCTCCCTCTACCTCCTCCAGAGCCTCCACTATGCTGATCTGGACCACTCTGTCCTCGGAAGGTACCGCCGGATGTCCACAGTGGTTCCTGGTGATGCCTCCACTGTCTATGCAGTTGTAGTATAAAGGGAAGCCCTTGCTCTGCCAACCCGTCCAATCTGGGGCTTCCCTGCATAACCTCAGCTAGAAGGCGCCATGGACAGAGGCACGGATCTAGGAGACTGGCTACCTGGGTTGCGCTGGGCCACTGTTCAGCTTTTTCAGCCACTTCCAACTCTTCTATAACATCTTTCCTTCTCCACCGATGCTCTCTCTAAAGATGATCAAGCTGTCTGTCTCAAGTTTTAGACATGTCTGTTCCCCTCCCTTTTCCGATCACGCTTTTTTGTTGTTTTTCAAGAAGGGGTTTCTTGGTGCGTCTTGGCTGTCCTGGAACTCTGTAGACCATAGACCAGGCTGGCCTTGAACTCAGATAATTCACCTGCCTCTGCCTCTGCCTCCCACAGGCACTGCCTGGCCCAATCAAGCATTTTTGAACTCTAGACGTAGACCTGCCTCGTTTTCCTGCCTGACTGCACTCTCTGCTCACTGGCTGCAGCTGCTCATCCACTGAAAGGCTGCCAGTGATGTCCTACATTCACCCCTCGTTAAACCAGGGTTTAGTTAGTTGCTATTATCTTTGTAAACTCCCTGCTTGCCCCTTTGTTTCTTCTTACTCCTCTTCTAGGAAGCTAGCCAATCAATCCTCAGCCCCCAAATGACACCCGTATTCCCTCCAACCCATATCTCAGAGCTAGTACACCCGGTCCCGATGGCCTCAGGCATTTTGCCCAAGGCTGCCTGGATGACCTGAGGTATTTTGCTCAAGGCATGTCAAACCTGACTCAGTCATTTCTTAAGCCAACCCCTGGGTCCTCCTCTGCAATCTCTTGAAGAACCCAAATTGCCCAAGCCAGAAACTGGGAGTCAGAGTACACCACCTCCCTCTCTCCCACACAAGGACTTATCTGGATGCCCCCCTCTCCACTCCTTTTAAAGATAGGCTCTCCTGTGGCTGAGGCTGGCTTTGAAATCCTGCCCTCCTTGCCTCCACCTTCATTGCTGGGATAACAGTGATTGGAAGCATGCACCATCACACAAGGCCTTGTCTGTAGTAGGTCACTGTTCTCTCTCCCTGTCAAATGCTGCCACCAGAATGTACTTCAATTGCTTCATGGGTGACCCACAGACCCCTTTGATCCCCCTGCCCGGCCCTTCCTATTCAAAGCCAGAGAGATCCTCCCCAGGATCAACCACTGATTCTCCCCCGAAGCTTCAGCTCTGGGGCCGTGGGCGTGGGTTTTGCATACAGGCTCCAGCACTTGTCCCCCTCTCAGGCCTGTCCATCATTTTCTGTGTACACGTGCCCTCAGAGTTACTCTGCAACGTTCTCCCTCCAATACTCATTGGCTCTTTGAAATAAATTCCGTCTTCTGGGTTCCTTTTTCCTCTTCCTCACTTCCTGCCCGGATAATTATTTATCCTCAGGATTTCACTCAAATGTAGCTTTATCTGGGATGCTTGCCTACTCCTGCACAAAATTTGATGCTCTAGAACCCCCCTGGTTTTTCCTCACAGAAACAGACTCCTGCAAATCACATCATTATGACACAGTCTGTCAGTTTATAAGAAAATATCAGGAACTATGAGTTTCCCTTTTGATGTCACTGTTTGGTTTGGTTTGGTTTGTTTTTTTTTTTGTTTTTTTTTTTTTTTTGAGACAAGGTTTCTCTGTGTAGCCCTGGCTGTCCTGGAACTCACTCTGTAGACCAGGCTGGCCTCGAACTCAGAAATCCACCTGCCTCTGCCTCCCAAGTGCTGGGATTAAAGGCGTGCGCCACCACTGCTGAGTTTGATGTCACTGTTAAGCCTTGGTACATGAATGAGCACCCTGAAGAACATCCTTTCTTCTTTGTCAAATAAAGGCGGACTTGTAATCCACCAGAGCCTGAGTCACCTGACATTTAGGTAAATTCAGAAGTGACCCACCCGTGCACATAATCCCCTTCCCACCCTGCCTATAAACTCCCCACAACAGAAATGGTCTCTTGTCCCTCTTTGTACCTGAGCCCTATGAAAGGGTTGAGTCAGGAAGCACATAAAGAGGGTTTTTAAATGAAAGAGACCATCTGGGCGGTGGTGGCCCACGATTTTAACTCCAGCACTCAGAAGACAGAGGCAGGTGGATCTCTACGAGTTTGAGGCCAGCCTGGTCTACAGAGTGAGTTCCAGACAGCCAGGGCTACACAGAGAAACACTGTCTTTAACAAAACAAAAGTTAAAGAATCCTCCTCCCTAGTAATGACTCCAGCTTCAGATTTCAGCTCCACCCCATCCCTTTGTCCCACTGAGAAACCAGCCACAGCCCATATCTAAAAGGCCAATTTTATTTTATTGGTTTTGACAGAGAGGACTCACCCAAAGGCTTCTATTCTTTGTCCCACACTAAGTCCTTCTCTATCCTGGAGCATCTCCCCCAACTACCCAGTCTCTATTACCTGATTCTACCCCCTATACGGCTCTATTCCTAGCCAGTTAGACCCCCAAACCCAGGCCCTCAGCAGTGGGGGCGTGTGCTGAGCACCAGGCACAGGGAGCTGAGGCCAGCTCCAGCCTTCTCCAGTTCTGAGCAGGACACAGGTACCAGGGTGACCTCAGAGAGCTTCTGCAGAGCCTGCAGGGAGGACCCCAAGGATGTTTTGATACCAGAGCCACACCCCCTGTAGCCAGTTCCTAGTGGTCCCACCCAGGCTCCCCCTCCTTTCTCCCACTGGGAAAGACAGACTTCTTTCTCTGCTTGGTGGGGTGGTTTTCCCCTCCCTCACCTCCTGGCTGTTGGGCAGGTCCCCACCTCCGCGGTGCAGGAGGAAAGGAGTGGCACCAGGCAGCCCAGGACGCAGAAAGAGACAGTCACTAGCTGCGTCATCTGGGAGGGTCAGAGAGGCGTAGGGGTGATCAGTCAACGCTGCCATTGCCTGGAGAGAGAAAGAGGGTGTTGAGGTCTCCACAGCTGAGTCTGCCTGACCTACCACAAAGTAAGGGCTTGGGGCAAGGGTTACTTTTGTGAGATAATGACAGCAAATACAATAATGCCTGTTGTGTCAGATACAGTCGGTCTCAGGCTACTTTAGCTACTGCTTGCTTTTGCAGCCCCTCCCCTACTCTTGTTTCTTCTGTACTCCATGCTTACTAGGGTGTCCCTTTGTGTTAGACGAACATCCTAGTGAAGACAAGGGCTGTGGGTAATTCCCAAAGCTAGCCAGCTCTGGGCCGCCCTTGCCCTGAACCACGCCCATGTTGTTGGCCACGCCTTCGTCACAGTCCTGTCCCGCCTCACCCTGACTGCTTTTTGGGCTCCCTCGCTGCTTCCAGCCACCACGGTGCGAGGTCCCCCCATGCCACAGAGGCCGCGCAGGTGCGAGGAGCCTGAGACCGGTACCGTAGAGACAGCGAAGTCCTAGGAGAGCAGGAGGATTTAGGGGTGCGTAAGGTGCACAGGTCAAGCCCTCTGGTACAATGGCAGCACTCCCTCCCCAAGCTTCTCTGGTTCCTCACCCGGAATGTGTCTGCCACGATCTCAGCTCCTCGATGATTGGTCCACTTGGAGAGGCCTACGAAAAACTCCCGGCCTGAACCCCGGGAGGATGCGAAGGTTTGAAGGCCAGAGTGAGTTTGGAGTCAAGACCAGATGAGACCGCCTAGTCTCCCAAACTCTGCTTCCCTTGCCAAGCCTACATAGGTGCTGACCATCCGTAGCCTCACCGGTGAAGAGGACGTCGGTGCCGTCCAGCGTCGCGTTCTCATCCCCCATCTCCACAATTCGGAGCCCCAAGTCCTGGAGGGCTTTACGGACTCCATCAACCTTGGAGAAGAGAGAGCGGGCAGTCATCCTCACTCCCTATTTCCTGTCAACCCCAGACATCCAGCCTCTTCCCCTCGACCTTCCTCCACCCTACCCCGTGCAATCCTGTCCTCCAACACACCCGCATCCTGGCCCTCACCTCAGGCCTACGCGATGGGCTCCAGGGCCTTGTGATTAGGGCCGTGTCTCCTTGGATCACAGCCGTGTCACCAAGCAGTGGTCCCAGCGGCAGTGATTCCTCAGGAGGCAGTTCAAGCAGCTGCAGCCCTAGTCGTTGCCTCAGTTTACCTCCTAGTACTCCATGCTCCCTTTGAGCTTTAGCCAGGTCCAGAGCCGGAAGACCAGCGCCAGCACCTTCCCCGGATGCCAAGCTCTCGGGGACACCCCGGATCAGGGCATGGGAACAGCGACCCAGCCCCTCCCCCGGCGTCCCCATCACATCCACACAGAAGCCCCTTCCAGCCAAGCTGTTTTGTTTTCTCTATTTACTTCACTTGTCTAAGAGAAGAAACAGAGTGGGGCAGGGGTAGAAGAGAAAAAGACATGCAAAGAAGAGAAGGGGGGATGTATGTTAAAAGCTCCTAGGTCTTCCTCCCTCCTTCTTCAGGCGCCCCTCCCACTCTGCTCCACCCCCTCCAAACCTTCTGGCTCTGGGGACCCCGCTCAGCCTCCTTTCACCGGGGATCTGCTTTAAGAGGCGCCCAAGAGAACAAGACTTGGATCCTTAATCTCTCAAACACCTGTTGCCCCTGCTCGGGGCTCCGCTAGGTCCCTGCCCCGCGCCCCTCCTGGCAGCCGCTAGGATGCGCTCACTCCCCAAAAATGCGGCGGCCCCGCCCCCTTAACCCTCAGCTGCTCGCAGCAGGAGGGACTCAAAGTCCTGCCAGGGACCCGCAGAGGTTATGGGACTGGAAAAGAAAGCTGGGTGGTGAATCAGGACCTGGGGGGTGAAGTCTCGAATGCTCGATGGAGAAAGGAGAACGGGTGCAAACCGGAGGAACTAGAGTCTAAGGAGTTAAGCATCCTCTCTCTCCACCCCGGGTCGTCACGCTGCCCTTCGAGCGACCCAGTACAAACCAGACTTAGTCCCGGAGGACTGGGAGAGGTCTTAAACGAAATCTGGAGGGCGGAGAAACGGGGGAGGGGCGCGGCGTGGAAGCACTCCGGGCTTCAGAACTCGGTACCCCTGTCCATCTTCCTCTAAAGTCTACCCCGCCCAGCAGTTCGCCCAAGTGCAGGTTATTCGAACACTCCGTCCGGTGCAGGCACGTATGCAGCACCCCCAAACTCTAGCCTCCCCATATCGTTCGGGAGACAGCCCCCTCTCCAGACTCACCAGCGGCCACCTCCACTCCCGCAGCCTTGTGATTTCGGCCTTGGCCCCACCCCCAGAGAAAAGAGTTAATGAAGATGGGAGCCTGAGTCTTCAAGCTGGAGAGACCGATAGCTCGGGTTTTTGAGGGGTTCCCAGGGTAGGCGAGCTCACATACGGCGGTGGGGCGGGGGCGCGATGGTCTGGCGGCTCCGGGGCATTGTCTAAGCGGGACGGGGCGGGACCTTCTAAGACCACGCCCATTCCGCCCTGCTAGGCCGCGCCCACTCCTCCAGGGCTGAGGGCCCCCCTTCCCTAAACTCAGGCACCGCCCCAAGAGCGCTGCCCAGGCCCACCCAGATCCCGCTGGCCCTGGCTGCGGGGCTACAAACGCGACGTGGACCACGAAACAGCCCTCTCATAGACAGATACAAAACATGGCAGACTCTGTACAAACACTCCCTTCCCTGATTGCCAGCAGATGCACTGAGCTTAAGATCACTGACCCTTCTCTTCATTTTACACTTTGTGTAAAAACAACACTAGATTTTCCATTCTGTATTTTATTACTGAAATACGTTGTCCTACCCACCCCATCACAAAATAAAAATCTTACCCTTGTCCGCTATCCTTTGCCTTATCCCCCAGCCCCACCCCAGGACCCACACAAGTGCCCCGGATTTCCCGCCCACTGGCTATTTCGGAGTGTGTCCATTATGTAGCAACGTAGAAAGCTCCCGAAGCCTCTGTGGAGAGCAGAGTGGATGAAGGACCCTTAAAAAGGTGCTCATTTGAGAGCCTTGGCCACTTGCTCATAGGCTAGTTCTATCTCTTCATCATCTGGACAGGTGGAGGCGAATTCTTCCCGAGCATAAGCATTGCTCAAGTACCGATGCACACCGCGGAATGCCTCAGGGATGGTGAATCCTCTGTATTTTTTGCACACCACCTGAAGGTTGGAGAGAGGTCAGCATGTTAGCCCCAGGGAAGACATGCTTGATTTGCTTTGGAACTACCGAACTTTCTCTTCCGTTAGGGTCTGCCAGGTTCAAACAAACAAACAAACAAACAAAATAAACAAAAAACCACGAGCCTTGTCCAGGCTGCCAGACCATTCTTCAATTATTTTTTTTTTTTTTGGTTTTTCGAGACAGGGTTTCTCTGTGTAGCCCTGGCTGTTCTGGAACTCACTCTGTAGACCAGACTGGCCTCAGAAATCCACCTGTCTCTGCCTCCCAAGTGCTAGGATTAAAGGCGTGCACAGTCATGCTGGCTAGATTTATTTTTTATTTTATGAGGATGGGTGTTTTGTTTATTTATATGACTGTGCACTAGGGCATCAGATCCTCTGGTATAAGATGGTTGTCATGTGGGTGCTGGGAACTGAACCTGGGTCCTCAAGAAGAGCAGTTAGTGCTATTAACCACTGAGCCATCTCTCCAGCACCACTAGAGACTTCTTACTGATTCTTTCCCCTCCACCTCCATCCTCACCCCCCCCTCCACACACACCCCTAAGACAGGGTTTCTCTGTTTAAACCTGGCTGTCCTAGAACTCACCTAGCAAGCTCCATGGTCTGCAAAACTAAATAGAAAGACCCTGTCTCAAGAAACTAAGGTACAGAAAAGAGAGACGGGCTTAGAAGTGGCTTAGTGGTGAAGAGCATCCACTGCTCTTGTAGATGTTTGTTTCCAGTGCCCTCGGTGGACAGCTCCACTGCCAAGGGATCTACCTCCCCTTTCTGCCCTCCAAAAGCACCTGCGCTCATATGTAATAAAACTAAATATATACAGAGACAGAGACAGATACAGGCTAGGGATGTGTTAGCCCTGGGTTCCATTTCCAGTATACACACGCGCGCACATGCACACACACGCGCGCACACACACACATACACACAGGAAAAGATAATTAGCAAAGAGTAACATTTTGTAGAGAATTTTGCCTCCTTTTCACTTGACTTTCAGGTCATCTATTACTACCTTGATGTAAGTGGTTTTTTTTGTTTGTTTTTTTTTTAGTATAGAAATAGAGTTTATTTAGGGCATGGGGAGGGGAGTTAAGAGGGTAGTAGAGGCAGAGAAAGGCAGAGAGAGGAAGAGAGTAGAGAAGTAGAGAGGTGGTGGAGGGCGGCCATGACCACTTGGAGGGGGAGGGAGGGGATGGGGAGAGGTAAGAGATAAGAGATGTAAGAGAGAGGCAAGAGAAAGAGATAAGAGCATGAGTGGGGTTTTTTAATTTGTTTATTTTATATTTTATGTGCATTTGACTGCATGTATGTCTGAGTGAGGATGTCAGATTCTCTGGAACTGGAATTACAGACAGTTGGGAGCTGCCATGGGGGGTGCTGGGAATTGAACCCAGGACCTTTGGAAGAGCAGCCGCTGCTCTTAACCACTGAGCCATCTCTCCAGCCATTACATCCCTTGATGTGAATGTTTTATCTTCAATTCATTTCAACTGTTTGTGGGTAAGAACTAGCTGAACATCATTTGCTTCTTTTCCCGTTTTTTCTTTTTCTTTCTTTTTGTGTGTGTAGGGTAGTGGTGGTGGTGTTTGAAACAGGGTCTTATTCTGTAACTAAGGCTGGCCCCCAACTCACACTGAACTTCCTTCAGCCTGTAGCACGCTGAGGATTACAGGCACAAGCCACTTTGCCCAGCGTTTTCACCATCTGGGGCTCTCTGTTGATGGTGGAGTGATAGCAGCTCTGTGTTTTATTGAATTACACTGTAGCTTTAAGAGCAGGACAGAAAGGAAACAGCAACTCAGAAGAGTCCTTGGGAGAAAATGGGAAGCCTGGGCTAGGTGGAGAGTTACAGTGTAGACTCTGTGCATTTGGCAGTGATACAGTTGCAGGAAAAGCCTTCTCCGAAGCAACCCTGGACACACAGGCAGGCACACACAGACACACAGGCACACACAGACACACAGAGACACAGGCACACACAGACACACAGGCCCACAGGCACACACAGAAACACAGACACACTGGCCCATAGGCACACACAGACACACAGAGACACAGGCACACACAAACACACAGGCACACACAGAAACACAAACACAGGCCCATAGGCACTCACAGACACACAGTGACACAGCACACACAGACACACATGCACATACATACACACAGGCCCACAGGCCCACACATACACACAGATACACAGGCACACAGAGACAAACAGTGACACATGCACACATACACACAGATACGCATATACATACAGCAAAACTGAATGCCACTCTTGATTGGATACTGTCTAAGCATGGCTTGTCTCGTGGAATGTAATTCTCTGACTTGGCCAATGACTGCTAAGGGATAGGCTGTGGTCTAGGGCCCACCATTGATAGCCATCTATGGAAACCACTCAGAGAAAGTGGATGCCTGCCATGCAAGCATGAGCACCTGAGTTTGGGTGGTCAGCATCCACATCAACATCTAGGCAGGAGGGGCAGCACCACTGGACTGGTGAGATGGCTCGGCTGAGTAAAAGCATCTGCAGCCAAGTCAGCTGACCAAAGCTCAATCTTTGGGATCCACGTGGTGGAGGGAGAGAACCGACTCCCCCCCACATTCCCTCATGACTTCCATACCCCATTTGTGCCCTTCCCCTTTTAATAAATAAAAGGTGATTTTTTTTTAATTTTTTTTTTTAATTTTTTGTTTGTTTGTTTGTTTTTTCGAGACAGGGTTTCTCTGTGTAGCCCTGGCTGTCCTGGAACTCACTCTGTAGACCAGGCTGGCCTTGAACTCAGAAATCCACCTGCCTCTGCCTCCCAAGTGCTGGGATTAAAGGCGTGTACCACCACTGCCCGGCATAAAAGGTGATTTTAAAAAAAAAAAAAGTTCACCTTAGAGATTCATCCCATTTCCTCCCACGGCGACCACCGACCTGTACTATGTGGAGCTTTGGCAGCAGGTTGCAGTCAGCCAGGGTGAGCTCATTGCCATCCAGAAACTTCCTCTGAGAGATGCCCTCATCTTCGGCACTGGTTTCATCCACTTCTTCCGGGAGTGGGGATGTCAAGTAATTGTCTAGAACCTTCAGGGCTTTCAGGAGCCCCTTCTCTAGGTCTGTGGCAGATAAGAAGCTGATCAGAACTCTAAACACTGAGGAGATAGCTTGCTCAAGAGCCGTCGAGGTGTGAGGGCATGGCTCGGAGGTAAAGAGCCTGCTTAGCATGTGTGAGACCCCGGATTGTTTTTTTAAGATTTATTTATTTTTTATTTATATGAGTACACTGCAACTGTCTTCAGACATACACTAGAAGAGTGCATCGGATCCCATTACAGATGGTTGTGAGCCACTGTGTGGTTGCTGGGAATTGAACTCAGGACCCCTGGCAGAGCAGCCAGTGCTCTTAACCACTGAGCCATCTCGCCAGCCCTCCATCTGTTTTCTTTAAGGTTTATTTATATATTTTTTGCTTATGTGTATGTGTGCAAGCCTGCAGGTATATATGTGCACCTTGTACCTGTAGGAACCAGGGGTGGGGGGAGTCAGAAACGGGTTCAGATCCCCGAGAACTGGAGTTACAGGTAGTTGTAAGTGGGTGCTGAGAACCAAAACCCAGTCCTCTGCAGGAGCTTTTAACCAGTGGACTATCTTCCCAGTCCCCACTTTATTTTTGAGACAAGGTCTCTCCCTAAACCTGGAGCTTACAGATTAGACTCAACTAGCTGGAGCACCTGAGCCCAGGCTTCCTCTACCTCTACTTCCCCAACACTGGGATTACAGTAGCTGCCCATCATGCGAAGATTTTGACATGGCTGCTGAGCATCCAAAGGCAGGTACTCAGTACTCATACTTGCATGGCACCATGTAGATGACTGAGCCATCGCCCCAGCCGCTGGCTTGCAATTTATTCCCACAAGCACGGGTTTCACACACTAACTAGTCAAGCTCTGTACAGAGTCACATTCTCTCCCTCAGCCTCCATGTCAGTCTAGAAATGAGTCTCAGCCACTTCTCAAGAAAACCCAGGAAATGGAAGTTATCCCCACTCTATATAGATCTGGAAGCAGATTTAGAAAAGTGCAGAGACCTTCTCAGAATCAATCATTCCCCAACTCCACCAAAAAGCAAAATAATATGCAAAATAATAAAAGAGCTGTCATGTCTGTGAGCCTGGTAATGCCGCGGTGCATGTGGTGGTGCGGGGCACACACATAAGGGTGCATTTTAGGAATGAATTGTAGGGCTGGAGAGATGGCGCAGCAGTTAAGAGCACTGACTGCTCTTCCAGAGGACCTGAGTTCAATTCCCAGCAACTACAACGTGGCTCACAACTATTCATAATGGGATCCAATGTCCTCCTCTGATATGTCTAAAGAGAGGGACAGTGTGTGTACCTCACATACATAAAATAAATAAATAAGTCTTAGAGGAGGAGGAGGAGGAGGAGGAGGAGGAGGAGGAGGAGGAGGAGGAGGAGGAGGAGGAGGAGGAGAATTTGTAACCAGTGGTGGTGGTGGTGTGGGAGGCAGCGGCAGGCAGATCTCTGAGTTTGAAGCCAGCCTGGTCTATACAGTTCCAGGACAGCCAGAGCTACATGGAGGAAACCCTGTCTTGGAAAAAAACCCAACAAAACCAAAACAAAACAAAAGAATGAACTTTAGAAGGTTGAGCAATGACTTGTGGGTACAGCACATGATGTATAAACATAAGAATTCAGCTTCAGATGCCAGTACCCGATTAAAAAGCTGGCCTTGGGACTGCAGAGACCGTTCAGTGGTTAAGAGCATTGGCTGTTCTTGCAGAGGACCTGAGGTTTGATTCCCAGCCAACACCTGTAACTCCAATCCTAGGGAATCTAACACTCTCTTGGCCTTCAGGCACTGCAAGCACATGGTGCAGAGATATACAGACAAACACTCATATACATAAAAATAAATAAAACAAACCTCCCAGCCGGGCATTGGTGGCGCACGCCTTTAATCCCAGCACTCCGGAGGCAGAGGCAGGTGAATTTCTGAGTTTGAGGCCAGCCTGGTCTACAGAGTGAGTTCCAGGACAGCCAGGGCTATATAGAGAAACCCTGTCTCGAAAAACCAAATAAATAAATAAATAAATAAATATAAAATAAAAATAAATAAATAAAACAAACCCCTAAACCCCAAAAGTCTTAGCAGTGAGACAGCAGGGATAAGGGATGAGGGGTAAGGCAGGAATGGAGGGTCAGAAGAGGTCTGGGAACAACCGTTCCATCTCCCTGACAGCCGAGCTCACAGGGGCTCCTGGTGCTCCAGCCCTAGAGTCCTGAAGGACCCAAGTCCCTGACCCATAAGACTCACTGTCATTGAGGGCTGGGTTTGAGTTCTTGATGTAGGCAGAAAACTTGGCAAATATGTCCAGCCCCGAGGTATTGGACTCAGGGTTCAGAGCAGCCAGCTTTGGATACCTGGAAGGCAGAGGGATAAAAGGTGAAGTCCTTTCTGGGGGGACTCTGCCCTATGGCCACCTGTCTTTCCTCTTCGACCTTTGTTCTGCAGCTCCCCCTTTCTTTCCAAGTGTCCCCATACCTGGGAGGGCACAGCACGGCCTCCAGGAATTCCTCGATCTTGTTGGTATCTGTGTGCACTTCGGTGCCATAGAGCAGGAACGGGAGCTGCCCACCCGGGCAAAGCTTCTGTACAGTCTCTGTCCGTCTGGAGAAGGGGCCACGAGTCAAGGAAGGAAAAGAGGGGATGAGAAACAGGGAGGGACATGGGGACATAGGAGAAATAGATTTGTCCCAGCCGAGAGAGAACCGGTTTAAGGTAGACGAGGTCATGAGAGTGCGCATGCGCATACTATGCACGCCTACACAGGAATGTTTAAAGGGACAGGAGTGGGCCCACCTCTTGGTGTCCACGGTGGTAACGTTGAAGGTGACTCCCTTGAGCCAGAGCACCATGAACAGTCTCTGGGAGAAAGGGCAGTTCCCAATCTTGGCGCCATCACTCCCAGCCTGAAAAGCAACCGAACCCCAGCGTTAGGCCTGGGTGCATCCCATCCTTACCAGGCTGTTCTCTGAACCTCCTGCTAGTTCTGACATACACTGCTACGATCTCTAAGCCACCTCCAGAGCTGAATTATTTTCCCCTTTGGGCCTGGATCAGCAAAGGTAGGCTGGTGGCATCCCAGTGATTGACAGGTGGGAGGAGGCAGAGGAACAGTTAAGTCTTGGCTGGCTTTGAGAATCAGGATCCAAAAGGCAGGCGAAGAATAGGGGAACTGGTGGGATTGGAATTGAATACTAGATCTTCTCCATTGGAGCAGAGAGCTAGGGCAGAGTTTGGAAACCTGGGTCCCCATTCACTAAACCTCTATCCAAGCTGTTTCTGGAAGCTGGGCTGCGCAAGCCAGAGGACCTAACCTCACCTTAGAGATATGGAGGGCCTAACAAAGGGGGCAACTCTCTAATTGGATGCAGATGACCTCATCCCCCAAGGGACACCTCCCCTTAGACTGAGGGTGATTCATTTCTGTGTCTTCAGGCCTCAGTAGCTTCCTTCCTGGCAAGGAAGTGGGGGCAGGGAGCTATACACACAGAGGCCAGGGCAGCTGTCGCCACCCTTACAGTTCCCCAAACGCTCGCTCACTCTGTTCTCTGGTTCTCCAAGATCCTCCTCGCAGGACACAGGGCCTCTACAGCACCACCTCACCCAGGGTAAAAATAGCCCCTGGAGGCGAGGGTGAGGTGGGGACCACACCTAAGGGGCGGACCCAGGCTCCAATTCACTTCCCTGGGCCAAGAAACTGGGAAAGGCTGCCAGGGAAAAACCGGGGGGTGTGGGGAGAGAAAAACAGGACACCAACCACCACGACAAGATGAACGAAAGGGAGGCCGAGAAGCAGAAAGGAGGGCGGATATGCGCACTGGGAGGGGACATGCCCAGAGAGGAAGGGACGTCGTTCATGGGGGTATGGGGAAGGGTGATGTCGGAGGTGACTGGCATGGGCAGAGGAGGAGGGCCGCAGCCAGCGGTTTCCGAATCCAAAAGCCCAGCACCATCTCTCCCTGACCACACCCACAGAGGATAGTGTGAAGGGGGAGGGCGCGGGGGGGGGTGCTTTTTCTTCCGTACCCATCAACCCGGCATTTTCATCTAACCCAAGGAGGCTCCCGTCCCCTTTGGAGCTCTCCTCTCCTCTCTTCTCTTCATAAGTAACTACTGCTAAACTTTAATCTCCTTCCTGCCTCAGCTGGGGGGATAGTCGTCTCGGCCATTGATTGTGCTTTGTGAAGGCTCTTTCTGTTCACCCTGCGACACACTCATCCTTCAGCCCTACCAGATTCTTTCTTATTCTCTCTCTCTCTCTCTCTCTCTCTCTCTCTCTCTCTCTCTCTCTCTCTCCCCCTCCCTCTCTCTCTCCCTCCCCCTCTCTCTCCTTCTCTCTCTGCTCCATCTTTCATTCCTTTTATTTTTCTTTCATAGGCCACACGTCCTAGCCAATTCTCCCCTGACCTTCTCGAGGCCCACCACTGTCCCTTTCTCGGTCCTTCTGTCTTCTAGACCCTCCTGGATCCCGCCCCGTACCCCATTCACTCTCTCACTCCTGAAAAACCCCCTTTCTTCGCCTTTCTCTCCTTTAGGCTGCTGGAAACCTCTTCTATAAACTTTTCAGGGCGAGCCTAGAACTCTCGTTACCGTCTCACAAGTCACCCCCACCTCCCAGCAAAACAGCACCAGGGCTGGAGGTGGGGTGAGCTAGGAAGGGGTTAGGAAGCTAGAGCTGTTAGCCCAGGAGAGGGGAGGATTGGCTTGCAGAAATTCTGAGAGTGGCCAAAGAAAGAGAAGGTGCTCCTACCTTCACGAACAACTCGACCTGAGGTTGTTCTTCAGCCATGGTTGCGTCGGGGACCAGGAAGCAGCCGTCGCTGGGGGAACTGGGAGGGGCCGGGGCAAGGGAAGGCGGGTCTCACGGCTGGGGATTCTCTCCTCCAGACCCAGGGCTGTCCCTTCGGCGCAACCCAAGTCCGATCTGACCCTTTGGTTCGCTCCAACGCGGCTTCCCCACCGGCCCAGTGCACCCCACACCCAGCTGCTCCACCTCGGTCCCTCCCGTTTAGCTCTGGGAGCAGCTGACTCACCGGCCGGCCCCGCCCTGGACCTGGGGAGGGGACACGAGGGGAGGGGACTCGGGATTCGTGGGAGTGGGTCCAGGACGGAGGCCAGAGGTCTCGGGGATCCCAGGGATAAGTTGTTAGAAGGGAAGGCCGGGGGCTCCTTCAATTCCCTGACCTCCCCTAAACACAGCACCGTGTTTGTGCCTCAGTTTCCTCGCTTCGTTAATGAGAAGGGTGGCCACTCTCAAACAGGGACACTTGACTCTAGCGAACTGCCCACAAAGGTGAAGAAAGGGAGTTTGAGAATACAAGGATTCTGCTTTGTTTTAAGTTCGAGTCAGTCTTCTGGTTTGCTGGGTCTGTGCTCTGTGTGTGTGGAGGGGGACCGGGAAGAAGATAGTGAGGTGAGGAATACAGATTAATGAAGGGCACTCCAAGACACAGGCCAAGAGAGACCAGGAGGCCTGATCCTGCGGAAACGGGAAGCTGAACCCAGGCTTCACGGCAGGGGGCGGTCCTCTGGAAGCCAGTCAGCGCTCAGACTTCCCCAACCCGGGCCCCTTACCCTCCTCTCACTGGTGAAGGTTGCCTTGGAGACTTATCCTGGTACTAGGATAGCACTGGGGCTCATCCTGGGGGGGGCGGGGGTAGCGACTGGTTCTATCATGGGAAGAAAAGCGCAAAGGTCAGACAGATTAGTGTGAGCAGAGTCGTGGGGGGGACATCTAAGTAAATAAGACAGGAAAAAGTAACTTTCCTTGGAGGCTTGATTCTGGAGGTTCTAACTTTAATATAAAGATATAACTTTACTGCTTTTTTTTCCCCACTTCGGTATCTTTTAATATCTATACAAATGATTTTAGATCAAGCACAGGCAAATAAAAATATGGGACACTTCACGAATTTTGCGTGACATCCTTGCACAGGGGCCATGCTAATCTCTGTATCGTTTCAATTTTAGTGTATGTGCTGCTGATGCAAGCTCTACCACCTATTTGTTTAAAAAAAAAATTCTAAACTATGTCTGCCAATATCTAACCTCCACACTCCAAACTCTAAGATTCTCTACTGTCTGCTCAGTCTGTCTAATATGTGTGTGTGTGTGCGCACATATATAAATATATACATTTCTAGTTGAAGAAAAACATGCTGGACTTGGAAAGACCAAGAAGCAAAACTGTACTGGAAACTGAAAGAGACATGGAGGGCTGAGGGGGGAGTGATGCATGTTTGCTGGAACAGCAGTTAGTGGTTTCCTCCTGCGCTTCCTCTTCTGAGAGCTTCCTCCTCCCAGGGGGAAGGCTTATCTCTCTCCTCCCCAGAAAGGCAGAACAGGCTTGGTGTTTGGGTTTTTGAATTACACCATTGCAGACAGCTGTAGACTGACTGACTCATGCGTGAATCCCAGCTAAGTTCTAAGTATGTTCCCATTATGCTGACTCTTGAAATCTGCACTGGAGCCTCTTGCCACTGATAAGAAAGATGGCTTCAGTGATGCCTTACTTCCCAGACGCCTCCCTTTTCCCCTCTGGTCAGTGACCATCAGGCAATCTGCTCATAGTGAGATCTCTCTGGGAGAAGCTTTAGACTCAAACAGGTTTGGCTGCCTCTCTTGGCTGTCTTTACAGCCACAGCTGCTCTGATCATCACTATTGACCGAGGCTGCCTGAGTTGCTACGCACAAACGGCAGCGTTATCTTGCCTTTATTTTCCAGGCTGCTCTCTCCTGGGACCACCCAGCGGAGCTCCTGGATTTGAAGCCGGGACTGCATCAGAACGATTTACACTCCCATCTCATCTCTGAGCACCTACTCCTCTTTCTCCAGCTCTTTTTTCCTCTGCTGGCTTCTCTTCCTGCGTCTGATCCCTTCCTCTTCTTGGCAAACCAGTCCCTAATCTCTTCACACCCCAGATTGGAAGGTGTGTCCCTCCTGCCACTCCCCAGAGCTGTCACCAATAACCTCTCCCAGGTTTCCATAACATCACTGCTCAATAATTTGCCCAGGGTAACCATTAACCCAGACCCTTTGGAGAGATTTTCCAGTCGATGATCAGCAGAGCCAGGTCACCTCATATCATCTCTGAACCTCAGGCAGGATCTTCTTAGTTTAGTGTAGCTAGGACAGTTTTTTAAATTATGTGGGGTGTGTGTGTGTGTGTGTGTGTGTGTGTGTGTGTGTGTGTGTGTGTGTACAAGCAGCACAGGTGTGGAGAACAGAGGACAATTTGGGAGTCATTTTTTTCCTTCTATTGTGTGATTTCTGGAGATAAAAATTGAAGGTACTTTTACCTGCTGAAGGTTTTTTGTTTTGTAAAGTATGTTGTTTCTTTTTTCTCCCTCAGAAACTCCTTCCTTCTCCTTCTTCCCCTCCAGATGGATCATCAATCTGAGAGATACCCTATGTCCTTAGAGGCAAGAGGGCTGTAGTATGGTTGTATGTGTTCTAATTAAGTCTACTTTCAGAATTTAATGTCTTTCAGATACTTACACTTCCTCTTCAGGGGTCCCCAAATAATCAAGCCCCGTATTGCTCTTGTAGGGGTGATCATCCCGTGCAATCAGGAAACAGGCAAAGTAGGGCTGAAACGGGAGTTAGTTCTTACTTTCACTTATTTATTTTTAAAACACTCACGTAGCGCTTACTTTGTTTGCTGGGCACTGTTCTGAGTTCTTTATAAATATTAACTTAGTGGGTACAAATATTAACCGAGCTGTTGCTGTTGGCACAGGCTGAATTAATGTTGCTTCTCTCCACTCTTCAGGAAGGAGGAAGAATGCCTCTGGCCCTTTAAGGTCGGCCTCCCCGCACTGGCTTTCTTTACGGCTCAGACCCTTTTTCTAGGCGGGGATGTTGCTCTGCTGGCGGCGACCTTCGGGCGGGCTCCTCCCAGCATCAATCAAAGCTCAGAGGCACGGCTGCTTAGCAACGGCAGAGGGCGGGAATTTTGAACACTCTAGCACCGCCCCCAATGCAAACGGGCCAATCATCACTTAGAACCCTCACCGCCTTCTCGTTGGATAGCTAAGCGGACCCTTCCAGCCAATAGCGACTAAGAGGGGCGGGGCGAGCGCGCGCGGCCCACGCCCACAGGCTGGCTGGTCCTGCCCACAGGCTCGCGGCGGTTGGTCAGGGAGGTGGATCCTCGCGAGTGAGGTGACTGAAAAGGCGGGAAAGTGCCGCGAGTTGGCGGCACCCGTGGGGTGGGGACGGAAGAGCGCGCTGCGGCTACAGGGGCGTGGGTGGCCGGAGACTTAACGTGACGGCGCGCTCCTTCAGAGCTTCCAAAGCACGGCTTGGAGTGACAGGAATGAGGGTGGGACAGTAGCTCGGAGCTGCTCACAACCTAAAGGGGTCGCCCTCCGAGTGCCTGTCCCCTGCTGAAATGCTGCTTCTGAACCTCCTTCCCCTCCCATGTCCCCAGAGTTGCCGAGCCCATGGCTTTCAGAGCGACCACAGGCCGGACGCCGCCCGGACCCGGACCTGGGGTCCCCTCAGCCAGCTTCCCCAGCCCCCAGCCCCTAATGGCGGGGCCTGGATGTATCGAGGAAGAGGACGAGGAGGAGCCGGCCGAGGTGTCCGAGGCGTGGGGAGGATTGGGAGGGGCGGAGCCGACCCTGTTTCACGTTGATTGAAAGCCCCACGCGTGCCTATCTCCGAGATTTGGTTAAAAGATTAATAATAAGGGATGGCCTAACCATGCCCTTCTGAGGGGTTCAGATAATCCATCTCCTTTCCTTCCTCATGGGACAGATCCATCTGTGCGTGCTGTGGAACTCGGGATATCTGGGCATTGCTTACTATGACACTAGTGACTCCACTATCCACTTCATGCCAGATGCCCCAGACCATGAGAGCCTGAAGCTTCTCCAGAGAGGTGGGGACAAAACCCTGAATTCCTCTCCTCTGGGGTGGGAAGTGTGTTCACTCATACGTCCTTACGTGATGTAGTTTGCTTTATATAGTCACCTGTTTTTAGGAATTAATTATTCAACACAACTTAATTAGGTGCCTGCAGTTATGTTAAATGCTACAGATTCAGTCCCTGAAACTATTCACAACGACTCTAGTGATAGTTTCCAGAACACTCTTGTTCCTTTCCACCGTGCCTTTACTAAGTCTCATTCTCCACTGCACTCCCAGTGTGCAGAGCATCCCTAACAGACAGAAAATAAATTTAGTTTTTGAGACAGGGTCTCACTATGTGGCTCTGTTTATCCTGAAGCCCACTATGTAGACCAGGCTGACTTTGAACTCACAGAGATTCGCCTGCCTCCCAGGGGCTGGGATCAAAGGCATGTGCCACCACACCTGGCTAAGATAATAAATTCTTGAGGGGAACAGTGGCAAGAAGAGAGCTGCCACTTTCTTCTTAGTCAAAGTGGAGAGATCCTTTGACTCATTTGGCACCTTCCTTCTCTTTTCAAGTTCTGGATGAAATCAACCCCCAGTCTGTTGTTACAAGCGCCAAACAGGATGAGGCTATGACTCGATTTCTAGGGAAGCTTGGTAAGGATTGCATAGAGAAGGGGAAATGGAAACAGACTACTAAATCATGTAGTACTGGGAGGGAGCATGGGACAGTGACAGGACTGAAATGTACAAGACTGTGGCCTTTTGCCTCCACAGCCTCCCAGGAGCACAGAGAGCCAAAGGGACCTGAAATCATACTTATGCCAAGCGTGGATTTTGGTAGCTCCTTCCCTTTATGTTACCAGCCCCATCCCAGGAGTGCTGTCCTTTCTCTGAAAGGAGCTCCTATTATCAGAGACCTTGCCTCGTGTACTCTTATCTGAAAGCTGCTCCCCACGCCCCATCTAGTCTCCCCAAGATCTCTCCTGCACCAGTAAGTTGTCTTTAGTACAACTTACTGAGAAGCTACTGCGCTAGGTATGTGAGGATTGGGGGAGTGGAAGAAAATGGAGAGATGACACTCTTAAAACAGGTTTGAATGTTGGAGTTACCCACTTGGAGCCAAAGTCGTCTGTCGCATAAGAAGGAAAAGGCACTGTTTCTGGGAACCATGGTCCATAATGCACTTCCCTACTTTGTAAAGGACAGGGAATGGGTGGTAGCAGTTCATATATATATATAAATATATATAAAAATATATAAATATAAATATAAATATATATATATGGATAGAAAATCCACAGTCTCCCGAGGCACTTGTCTTTCTCAGGTTGTGCTTATAGCCAGACATCTACATTACATAAAAAACTAAAAGAAGGAGACGACATCTGTATGTTTTGATTCTTGCTTTAGCTTTCCTTAACCACCTCTGTGGACCTGGACAAGCCATGCAGTCCGATTTGTTCTTGTTGTTAAGTTGGGGCGAGGGAATGGAGCTATGAGACCTCTCGCTCCCCATCCTCCCCAAATAGGTCCAGAGATAAGCAAACAGCGTCTCCTTTCTGGAAACTACTCCTTCATCCCAGAGTCCATGACTGCTACTGAGAGAATCCTTTTCCTCTCCTCCATTATCCCCTTTGACTGTGTCCTCACGGTGAGCTAGGTCATGGGCTGAGGGATGGGATGAGCTCCCAGCCACAGGGCAGAGCTCCGGCTGGACTGCCCCAGCCCTGTAAGGTCAACTTTCCTGATGTTAGTGTTGTCCAGCTTCTGGACCACTAGGCTCATCCAGCTTCACTGCTGATCCCCTTCCAGGTCCGGGCACTCGGAGGACTGCTCAAGTTCCTGAGTCGGAGACGAATTGGGGTTGAATTGGAAGACTACAATGTCAGTGTCCCTATCCTGGGATTTAAGAAGTTTGTATTGTAGGTGACTCATCCAAACCTCAACCAAGTAAAGAGGACTGGGAGGTCTAAGAAGAAAGGGCGTTTGTGTGTGTGTGTGTGTGTGTGTGTGTGTGTGTGTGTGTGTGTGTGTGTGTAGGGGTGGAAGACGGTGGGCGAAGTGTGCTCTGGCATAGGAGAACCAGAGGGACTGGGTTGCTTGAGGAAGTGTTCAGAGAGGGGAGCTGAGGGAGTAGTGTAGTAATGACCCCCATGCCTCAGACACCGTTCCTGTGGCTGCTCTCTGTTCTCAGGACCAATCTGGTGAGCATAGACCAAGACACCTACAGGTGAGGGGGAGACACGCTGCTGCCTGCAGAAACAAAGGACTCAGTTTAAGGCTCCTGGGGCTATGAAGATCTCTCTTCTTGAAGGAAAGAGAAGGGTGATTGTGAGGATGAGGGTGAAGGAAAGGAAGGGGCACAGAGGAGTCGCCCTCCTTCCTTCTTGCAACTTTGGATGAACTGAGGGACTGGCGCCTGCTGGGCGAGCACCCTGCTCTTCAGCGACAGTGTCAGCCATCCTTTTCTTTCATCCCTTCCTTTCTTTCGTTTTCTTTTCTTTTCTTTTTTTTTCTTTTTTTTTGGTTTTTCGAGACAGGGTTTCTCTGTATAGCCCTGGCTGTCCTGGAACTCACTCTGTAGACCAGGCTGGCCTCGAACTCAGAAATCCACCTGCCTCTGCCTCTCAAGTGCTGGGATTAAAGGCATGCGCCACCACTGCCCGGCTCTTTCATTTTCTTTTTCTTTTTTCTCTTTTCTTTTTTGAGACAGGGTCTCTTATGTAACCCTGGCTGTTCTGGAACCCACTCTCTAGACCAGCTGGCCTCAAACTCCCTGCCTGCCTCTGCTTTCTGAGCACTTGGGTTACTGGTGTGAGCCACCACACCTGGCTTTTATTTCCTTTTCTAAGGGGAGAAGCTAAGGCAAACAAAAGTGAGTAACAAACCACACATCGAGATTATTGCTGCTAGGCGTTAAATAAAAAGCTTATTAACTTAAATCTCAGTTCTCAACCCCCTTTATTATAAAAAATTCATAACAGTATGGATGGGAACATGGGTCAGTGACTAAAAGCTCTTGCCACTCAAGTTTGAGGATCTGAGTTTGGATTCTAAGCATTTGCATAAAAAGCCATTCTCTGTGGTTTGTGTGCCTGCAATCTTAGTGCTGGAGTAGGCGGAGACGGGGGAACTCCAGGTTCAATGAGAGACCTTGTCTTAAAAGAGAACAAGACAGAGAGAGAACATGGCTTCTGCATGTGTGTGCAGGAGCAGGTTCACCTGCATACAAATATGTGCACACAGGCAAGTGTAATGGCTCACCCTTAACTCTAGCACTGAGATGCAGAGGTAGGGGGATTTCTATAAGTTTGAGGCCAGCCTCATCTACATAGTTCCAGGATAGCCAGGCCTACATAGAGACACCCTGTCTCAAAAACACAAATGTGTATACTATGTGTGGAATGTACAGAAATTCAGACTCCTCCATTTCTCTGTGACAGCGTTCTACAGATTTTCAAGAGTGAGTCTCACCCCTCGGTGTACAAAGTAGCCAGCGGGCTGAAGGAGGGGCTCAGCCTCTTTGGTAGGTGTGGCCTATAGTTCACCCCACACTCTGAAAACATGCTGGAAAAGCAATTGTATAGCCATGTGCAGGCTCTCTCCTCTGGCTTTACTGACATTGTCTTTTCCACAGCAGCCCAGGTCTCTCTGCCCACCTGGCTGGAGCTCCTTTATAGACTCTAGCCACGTAGTGTAATTTGCTTGTCAGCTGTGACCTTACCAATATGGTCTTCAGTCTCTGGCTTTGTATGGATGTGTCCACTGATTAAGGAGTTTTAGAGCTGATTTGTATAGTTTTTATCTGGTTCTTCTAGCTTTAGAGTGTATTAGGGACGTGGCTCAGAGTGTCTAGCTTCTCACTAGGTTAAGCTTAAGTTTTACATACTGTGATGGGCTTTTGTGAGTTGTGGCTATGCCCATTTATATATTTTCCTGGCTGAGTGTCCATCCCTTTTTCCACCCTCACATGAAAATCCGGGCCCCAGTTTGTAGCCAGGCACTAATTTTGGCTGCTTTTGTGTCCCATATCTGGGCCTCCAGACTGGCCTACCTTGTAACAAGTTCACTCCCTATGCACCCCCACAGGAATCCTTAACAGATGTCGCTGTAGGTGGGGACAGAAGCTGCTCAGGTGAGTGGGTCTCACACATGGGTTCATAAACAAATACACACTGAGTACTGAGGCCTATTTATAGCAGTCTACAGAATGTAACAAACACTATTTCATTTAGTAGTACTAGAAATACCAACTGCCCATCTAGAACCCAATGTAGTAGCTAGTATAAACTTCATTTTATGTTGTCAGCACAGGTGCACACACACACATGTGGATAGCTAGCTTACTCCTTTTTATTCAATCTAGGCTCTCAAGCTCAGGGAATAGTGCTGCTTATAGTGGGTAGGTTCTCCCACATTAAAGAATGTAATTAAGAAAATCCCTCATAGTATTCTCAGAAGTAATTCTAGACTGTGTCAAGTTGACAATTAAACTGATCATGGCACCTCTTTTTTTTTTTTTTTTTTTTAAATTTTATTTATTTATTTATTATATGTAAGTACACTGTAGCTGTCTTCAGACACCCCAGAAGAGGGCATCAGATTTCATTACGGATGGTTGTGAGCCACCATGTGGTTGCTGGGATTTGAACTCATGACCTTCAGAAGAGCAGTTGGAGCTCTTAATCGCTGAGCCATCTCTCTAGCCCCCTCTTTTTTTTTTTTTTTTTTTTAGTATAGAAATAGAGTTTATTTAGGGCATGGGGAGGGGAGTTAAGAGGGTAGTAGAGGCAGAGAAAGACAGAGAGAGGAAGAGAGTAGAGAAGTAGAGAGGTGAAGGCCGGCCATGACCATGTGGAGAGAGGCGGGAAAGGAATGGGGAGAGGTAAGAGATGAGAGATGTAAGAGAGAGACAAGAGAAAGAGATAAGAGCCACGGCACCTCTTAACAATCTCGGTTTTAATTTTCAGGATCCCATCCCCAAACTCCATGTGAGTCCTTTTCTACCAGATATACCCTGTGTTCTAATCATCCCTGTCAAAATTCAATCTCATGTTTGAGGGTCAAATCAACTTTTTGTACAAAGAGATGACCATTATTAAGAGTTGTAAGATGAGTTGGGCATGGCCACCATGTATTTAATCCCACCAGAGGCAGAGGCAGGCAGATCTCTATGAGTTCCAGGGATGTAGTGAGATAGCTCAGTGGGTAGAGGCACCTTCCACTAAGCCTGATGACCCGGGTTTGATTCCCAGAACTTACCTGATGGAAGGAGAAGAAAACCAATCACACAAGTTGTCCTCCATCTTCTGTATATGGCTCATGCATGCACACACACACACACACACACACACACACACACACACCCATACACACCTTTACAAAAAGCAAGAGAGAAGGAAGAAAACAAAAGGAAAAAAAGGAATTGTAGGCTAGGGGCTGATGAGACAAGTCCATGGGTGAAGGTGCTTTCTGCACAGGCCTAGCAACCTGAACCCAAAAAGGCAGGACAGAACCAACTCCACAGAGTTATGTCCACAAGTGCCGTGGCTTCCGTGTCCACATATGCATAATGCGTAACACAAAGAACGGCAGTCTGGAAAGGGGCCTGTGGCAAACACCTGTAATTCTGGCACATTCTAGGAAATAGAAGCTAGAGGAGCAGGAATTCTAGGTCAGCCTTGATATAGCAAGTTTGCGACCAGTCCAGACTATGAAGCGTAGTCTCAAAAAACTGTCTCAAAAAACAATACAAAAGAACCCCTGCAGGCTGGGGGTGTGGCTCCGTAGTTTGTTGCTTAGGTAGTGAGTAGGCCTTGACTCAGCCCTAAACTTTGCCAAAAGAAGGAAGGATGGGAGGGAGTCGGGGAGGGAGAGAATGAGAATTAGTTACAGGCATCTACACAGGGAGAGCAAGGAAAGATGAGACTTTGTCTATGCTGTTTCCCTAAGATACTGTCGCAGCTACACAGATAGCACACTCATATTGACTCCCCCTCTCCCACTCAGCTGCAGAGAGCTGCAATGTTGGCACACAAATACCACAACACACTGTTCCCCTCTAAAACACTGACACACTCCACCACATATCCACATGGAGTGACACATGGCCTCATCCGTCAAAGCTACGGCATACAGACACAGTCATCGTGACTCCGGCAATTTTCAGTATGCACATATAATCGAGCCCACATACACAGGGCCTTGTTCTTGCCAGTTAGTTCCTTCCTATTGTGTGCTGCAGGCACATAGTACCATGCTCCCCAAGCAAAATCAAGATGAGAGAAGACAAAACTTGTCACCTTCCCATCCCAACCCTCACCCTCCAGGCTATGGTTCACACGTCCGACCCGGGAGCTAAGAGAGCTCAATTCCCGTCTGGATGTCATTCAGTTTTTCCTGATGCCTCAGAACCTGGACATGGCCCAGATGCTGCACCGGCTCCTGACCCACATCAAGAACGTGCCTGTGAGCCCAGGACAGAGATCAGGGTGGGGAATAAGGCTGATGGCTTACAGAAAAATGGGTTGCTTATTTTTATTTTATTAAAATTTAGAGCCGGGCAGTGGTGGCGCAGGGCTACACAGAGAAACCCTGTCTCAAAAAACCAAAAAAAAAAAAAAAAAAAAAAGAAGCGTGCACCACCATACCCAGCCCCAGATTTATTTTATTTTCAATTATATGCATGCATAGTCAGGCCTGTGTGTTTGAGGCTAGCCTGGTCTATATAGTGAGTTCCAGTTCAGTTAGGGCTACCTAACGAGACCCTGTTGCAAACAAAACAAACAAAAATTAGTATGTGTCTGTGTGGAATACATGCAAATGAGTGTGAGTAACTGCAGGGCCCAGGATAGGATGGTGGATCACCTAAAGCTGGAGTTATGGGTGGCTGTGAATCTCCTGGTGTGGGTGCTAGGAACCAAACCTTGGTCCTCTGAAAGAGCATCTCTCCTGCCTGGACCGTGTGCCTAGAAGGGCGTCAGACAGCAAATGGCAAACCATAGCTGTCTCTTTGCTTATAGCTGATTCTGAAACGCATGAAGTTGTCCCACACCAAGGTCAGTGACTGGCAGGTCCTCTACAAGGTAAGGCCTCTGTTTTGTTTGAGTCAAGATGTAGCCTAGGAAACCTCACTCTTAGGATCCCCTTGCCCCTGCCCCTGAGTTCTGGGATTACAGGTTTCCCTTTTTAGATCAGCTCCTGTGTCCAGACCCCCTTCTCTTGGGACACCCTGCTACTCTTCAATCACTGATGCTTCCTTTAAACTTTGTGTTGCAGGGATAGCAAAAATATTTGCAGAGAATTGTGCAATTACTCCTCTTGTAGCTAAGCATCCAGCCCCAACCCTTTTACTGGTAACAATCTTTTCATCTCCAGTCATTAGATTATTCTAACTGTAAACACTTGGTTGTGACTATCTCAAAGTTGGTATGGATACTACTGCTCGATATGAGAACCGCGAGGTGCTCCCTCCCACCCCGTGTTCTTCCACTCACCTGTCTCCCTTGCCTGCTTGCTTTTCCTTTTTTCTTTGTTTATTTTTAGGGTTTTAGGAGACAGGATTTCTCTGTGTAGCCCTGGCTATCTTGGAACCTGCTCTATAGACCAGGCTGGCCTCAAACTCAGAGATCCACCTGCCTCTGCCTCCCAAGTGCTGGGATTAAAGGCATGCACCACCATGGATGGCTTTTTATTTTATTTTTATTTACTTATTTACTTTATCCATCCAGCAGTCTGTCTATCTGTCCATCCATCTATCTGGTTTTTTGAAACTGTTTCTCTGTGTAGCCCTGGCTATCCTGGACTCTATTTGTAGACTAGGCTGTATCCTTGGCCTCACAGACCTCACAGAGATCTGTCTACCTCCTGAGTGCTGGGACTAAAGGCATGCACTACCATGCCTAGCTCTACCTGGCTTCTTTTTAATTTGTAAAGCTTTATTTGATATATAGGAGTGTTTGTCTCTGTTTGTGCAACATGTGCGTGTTTAACCTGGAGAGGCCAGAAAAGGGAATCAAATTCCCTAGAACTGGAGTGGTTGTGAGCCACCATGTGGATACTGGGACCCAAATCTTGGTTGTCTACATGAGCAACAAATACTCTTTAACTGCTGAGCCTCTTTCCAGGATCCATGAGATTTAATGTTCATAGTGAGAAGAAATTGGGATAGACGATAGAATTACTCAAACATACCTTTTTATGTTTTAGACAATGTTCTATTGCTGTGGACACCATGACCACAGCAACCTTATAAAGGAAACCGTTTGATTGGGGCTGGCTTACAGTTCAGAGGTTCCGTCCATTATCATGGTGGGAGCATGGCAGCATGCAGTCAGACATGGTGCTGGAGATGTAACTTAGAATTCCGTATCCTGATCCTCAGACAGCAGTGACCAAGCCAGCTCAGTCAGTCAGCAGGGTCTCAAAAGGAGGGAATGAGGATTGAAAAAGAAAAACAGACAAAATTATAACATGACTCCAGCCTGTACTGAGGCTGAAGCAGGTTTATTTTTCTCCAGCCTGCTTTTATATCATTCTAGGTACATCCAAAAAAGCATGGTCAGTTCTTAGATCAAAGACCAAGTAATCTAGCGAAGTAGTAAACAAGAAGATCACACAAGGTAGTAATTAAGTAAAGTAGTAAGCAAGAGATTCACACAAGATAAAGAGATCACATAAGGTAGTAATTCAGCAAAGTAGTAAAGCCCCATGGTCCCTGTTTATAATATTCTTATCTGAGCCTACTTTCTTGTCTGAGCCCAGTGACAAATGCCAAATCCCTAGAAGTGGCACCAAAAGCTCTCCACACAGCAGGAAGAGAGAGTGACAATGGGCCTGGATGAAACATCTGAAACCTCAAAACCCATCCTCAGTGACATACTTCCTCCAACAAGGCCACTCCCTATGAGCCTATGGGGACCATTTTCATTCAACCCACCACATTTATTTACTTACTTTGTGTTTGTTTGTTTGAGACAGTATTTCATTATGTAGCCCGGCTGGAATAGAGCTCTTTATGTACACCCCACTGGTTTAAAATTCACAGAGACCAGCCTTCCTCTGCCTCCCTTCTGAGGGCTTGGATTAAAAGTGTGCAACACCAGCCAGGCAGTGGTGGCACATGCCTTTAATCCCAGCACTTGGGAGGCAGAGGCAGGTGGATTTCTGAGTTCGAGGCCAGCCTGGTCTACAGAATGAGTTCCAGGACAGCCAGGGCTACACAGAGAAACCCTGTCTCGGGGAAAAAAAAAAGTGTGCAACAGCAAGCCTCTGTATCTTTTTGAATTTTAAAAGTTATCATTCTATTGTTTCCATTTAATTTTTAAACATTAACTACATTTATTTGTGAATGTGGGTGCACACATGTGACAGAAGGGAGTGTGGCGGAGAGAGGAAAACCTGTGGGCATCAGTGCTTTTCTCCCGCTGTGTGGGAACCAGGGATTGAACTCAAGTTGTCAGGCTTGGCAGCAAGTACCTCCATCTGCGGTGCCATCTTGCTGGCCCTTATATTTTGAAGCAATTTAAGACTTAAAGGTTGCAAGAATTTAGAGTTATTGTATAACTCATTTACTTTCCCTTAATGTTAATACCCTATATAATCACAAAACAATTGTGTGTGTGCTAGGCCTTGAACCTAGGACTTCACATATGCTTGGCAAATGGTCTATCACTCAGCTAGATTCCCAACCCTCATGGCAGTCTATCAACGTTTAAAAACATTTATTTATTATCTAGATTGAGACAGGGTCTCACTATATCGCACTGTATGTCCTGGAACTTGCTGTGTAGACTAGGCTAGTTTCAAACTTGTAGCAATCTTTTTGTCTCTGCCTCATAAACACTGACATTTGCTTGCTTGCTTGGTTACTTCTGAGTCAGGATATGAAAGTATCGCACAGACTAGCCTCAAATGCACTATGTCATCCAAGTTGATCTTGAACTTGTGATCCATCTGTCTCAACATCTCACCCAGGAGACCTTGCCCCCCAAAGCAAAAGAAGCACAAGGCTAGCCTGGGCTACAGAGAGAGTTAGAGAGCTGTGTGGGTAACAGCATGATCTTATCTCAGAGTAAACAGGTGGGGTTGCAGCTCAGCAGTAGTGCATGGTGAGAATGAGAACGTGGGAGCTACACGCTTGGGTCAAGCCCCAGTCCATTAATTTGCTGTGAGAGTTGAGGCTGCCATTGCCTCCTGTGCTTCAGACTACTCATCTGTGAGCTGGAGGTGGAGGTAGTGCCCACCCCGCGGGGCTGCTCTGACTCACAAGGAAATCCAGAAGGCAGCCTGGCACATCCGTGCGGGTCACTGCATCTCCCTCCTCTGTTCCTTTGCTCTGCTCCTGTTCTCAGCTGACGGAGTTTTTATTCAAGGCCCATCTCGGTTCTTCCCAAATAGCCTCTAGACTTGAACTTCTCATGCTTTATCAGGATCACTGTATCTGATAAAGGGCTGCTTGTCTCAGCCCTTGACTTGTGCTATTTATACAGCTAGCTCTTCCACAGAGGGACACTCCCCCTGGTGCTGTCCATAGTGTAATCTGTGGTCACATCAGCTCCTGGTCACTGACCTCGCCCAGAAGAGTTAGTTCTCAAGGACTCTGGCCCTCCCTCTCTGCCTCCTCTCGTTTACTTCCTCCCTGGCTTCTAAAAACCTCTTATTTATTTAGTGTATGTTTGTGTTTGCATGTACGGGGACTTCCATATGGAAGTATGGCCTGTGGGAGTCTCCCTCCACATACAAGCCTCAGAAGCTGAGCTCATGTCGCCAGGCGTGGCAGCTCTCACCTTTTCTTACTTGCTGAGCCATCTCCCCAGGCTCCCCTCTCCCTTTTTCTAGACTTTTATTCCTAGTTTTTTCTTGTCCTTCCCTTGCAGAAGTTTAATCTAATAATCTTCTGTTCTCTCCAGAGTTTTTTTCTTTTCTTTCTTTCTGTTTTTGTTTTTGTTTTTGTTTTTCTTGAGACAAAATTTCTCTGTGTAGCCCTGACTGACCTGGAACTCACTCTGTAGACCAAGCTGGCCTCCAACTCACAGAGATTCCCCCTGCCTCTGCCACTCGAGTGCTGGGATTATAGGCATGCACTATCGTGTCTCGCCCTCTATGTGTTTTTTATCTGTGTCTCTGTGTGTGTGTTTTTGCCTTTGATAACCTCTTAGTGTTCACCATTGGTCTTTGTGCTTCCCTTCCGTCCATGTCCCCTCCCTAGGGACATGGCTCCCCCGGGTGGGGTCACCTTCCTCAGTCATCTCTCCCACAGACTGTGTACAGTGCCCTGGGCCTGAGGGATGCCTGCCGTTCCCTGCCCCAGTCCATCCAGCTCTTTCAGGACATTGCCCAGGAGTTCTCTGACGACCTGCACCACATTGCCAGTCTCATCGGGAAGGTGGTGAGTGGAGCCAGACACCCGAGGAGGCGGATCAACAGGGCAGGATGGAAGTTAGAAAGGGTCTAGGGTCTGGAGAATGGTGTGGGAGGTGAGGACACGTGGGAGAGAGGGGATCACCTGGTGACCAGACAGCATGCTGAGAGGAAGTGTCTGAAGATGAGGATTAAAGGGGGATCTGGGGCCCAAGGAGAACGGAGGGACAGGACAGAGAGGGTGCTGGGTACTAAAGAGCTAGATGTCTGATCTGTCTCCTCAGGTGGACTTTGAGGAAAGTCTTGCTGAAAATCGCTTCACAGTCCTTCCCAACATAGATCCTGAAATAGATGCCAGTGAGTACTGGGCACGGGGGTCCCTATAGGAATGGGGGTCCTGGGTCAGCTATGGAATCCATTCTTGGCTAGACACCATAAATGGGAATCAGCTTTGCAGAGTCTCCAGTAGCATGGGCTAGCCTCAAACTCAGTATACAACTAAGGACAGCTTCAAACTCTTTTTTTTTTTTTTTTTTTGGTTTTTCGAGACAGGGTTTCTCTGTGTAGCCCTGGCTGTCCTGGAACTCACTCTGTAGACCAGGCTGGCCTCAAACTCAGAAATCCGCCTGCCTCTGCCTCCCCAGTGCTGGGATTAAAGGCGTGCGCCACCACTGTCTGGCCAGGAATTCTTAAAGAATAGTTTCATGTGGCCAGAGTTGGCCTTGAACCCTTAATCCTCCCGGACCTTATTTTTTATATGCATATAATTTTCTACATACCTAGAGAAGCGAAGACTGATGGGGCTCCCGAGTTTCCTCACTGAAGTTGCTCAGAAGGAGCTGGAGACCCTGGACTCCCGCATCCCCTCCTGCAGTGTCATCTACATCCCTTTGGTGAGTGCGAGGGAGTCTCATAGTGGTGCATGATGCCTTTGAATGCTGGAGGGCAGGACAGCTGCTCCTGTGTACATCCGTAGGTCTCATGTGGGGTGGTAAGGGAGGAAGTCACCCGCCAGATGAGCTAAATGGACCTGGCAGTCCTTAAACCCAGGGACATGAGTACCTTTGGTGACTTCGGTCTCTGACAGAGGAATGGAGGATCCCAGTGGTGTCTGGGCTTCCTCTCGGACCAGAGTGTGTTCAGGAGGTTACTGCCCACTCTCTCCTTTCTCTCCCCAGATCGGCTTCCTTCTTTCCATTCCCCGCTTGCCTTTCATGGTGGAGGCCAGTGACTTTGAGATTGAGGGACTGGACTTCATGGTAAGTGTCCTGACCTCTCGGCGGTGGGAAGAGGGTGATAAGGAGGTGATAAGAAGCTGAAGAAGGCTCTCAGCCATCAGCTGAACACGACATGGCGTCAGTTTTGTAGCTGAGGAAGCTCTGCCAGCCCTGAGTCAGAGGAGGAGTTGGGGTGAGGGGCTGCAGGAGGTTCAGGCAGGTGGAGAGGCGAGAGGAACCGAGAGATGAAAAGCCACTGGGCATGCATGGTGGTGTCGCCCTGGCTGTCCTGGAACTCCCTCTGTAGACCAGGCTGGCCTGCAACTCAGAGATCCGCCTGCCTCTGCCTCACAAGTGTTGGGGATTAAAGGTGTGCGCCACCACTGCCTGGCTTGTGATCACAACTTTAATCCCAGCACTCTGGAGATAGGGTCTCTGTGAGTTGCAGGCCAGCCAGGGCTACAGAGTGAAATACTGTCCCCAAACAAAACAAAACAAAAACCAAGAGACAAAGAGTCCAGAGCTCGGACTCCTTGCACCCAGTTTCTCTCAGAGGACAAGCTGCACTATCGTAGCACCCGGACCAAGGAGCTGGATGCACTGCTGGGGGACCTGCACTGTGAGATCCGGGGTGAGGACCACGTGGTGGGACGGAGCAGGCTGCTCTAACAGACCCTGCCCTCTCGCACATCCCTCTGAATGGTTCTGGGAGTTTCACACTGTGTCTGCATGCCTGTTTCCAGGTCTTTCCATGCACCCCTCTCTCTCCTCCGCTTTCCCAGACCAGGAGACCCTGTTGATGTACCAGCTGCAGTGCCAGGTGCTGGCACGGGCTGCGGTCTTGACTCGGGTATTGGACCTTGCCTCCCGCCTGGATGTCCTGTTGGCTCTCGCCAGTGCTGCCCGGGACTATGGCTATTCAAGACCATATTACTCTCCCAGCATCCATGGAGTACGAATCAAGAATGGCAGGTGAGAACAGAGTGGGACTCCATTTCCTGCTGTGGGGGTTCCTCCCCTGGATCCACAAACCATGCAGTGTGTCTCTGCCCACCACAGGCATCCTCTGATGGAACTGTGTGCACGAACCTTCGTGCCCAATGCCACAGACTGTGGTGGGGAGCAGGGGAGGGTCAAAGTCATCACTGGACCCAACTCCTCAGGGAAAAGCATATATCTCAAACAGGTGAGGGCCCGACCTACAGCCCGGGTGTCTGCCATCTCCTTAACCTCCTCTGACAGCCAGGCTGAGTCCTCTGCTTCCCCACAGCATGTCCTTGTTCTCTGAGGGACAGTCTGTTCTTTAGGATAGACTTTCCATGGGCACAAGTCCCTAGACCAACCTCCAAATAGTTACCATGCTGTTCCCTAGTAGGCCTTTACCCGCAACCCTGACTCTCTGAGTTAATCTGAAGTCAGGACCCGGGAAACAGTGTGTTCCACGTCTGTTACACTGTGTCCTCTCTTTAATCTGTCATTCATGTCTTTAGTTGAGACCCATTTTTACTTTGCCCATAGTGCAGTAACAGGTCATGTTTTGTCTCCCCTGACCCCTGCCCAGGTAGGCTTGATCACCTTCATGGCCCTGGTGGGCAGCTTTGTGCCTGCAGAGGAAGCCGAGATTGGGGTAATCGACGCCATCTTCACCCAAATTCACAGCTGCGAATCTATCTCCCTTGGTCTCTCCACCTTCATGATTGATCTCAACCAGGTTAAAGGGAGCAGGAGGAGGTGGGGGAGGGGTGATCGGGTAGGAACTGTCCCCCGGAAGTCTTAGACAGGAACACATTTCCTTGGGTGCATGCCATCTGTACTGGGGGCCAGAGTCTGGAGGCCACAACATCGTCATCAGTTCTCCAGGCTCCTTTGTGTGACCTCTCAGCTGGCAAGTGAAGGCTGGGCAAATAAGAGAGTTGCTATTAAAAAAAGCTTGCAGTATGGCTGGAGAGATGGCTCGGCGGTTAAGAGCACTGACTGCTCCTCCAGAGGTCCTGAGTTCGATTCCCAGCAACCACATGGTGGCTCACAACCATTTGTAATGGGATCCAAGGCCCTCTTCTGGTGTGTCTGAAGACAGCTACAATGTGCTCATATACATTAAAGGGAAAAAAAAAAAGCTTGCGGTTTAGGGGTGGACACATGTAAGGAGTTTATTCCTGATGACACATCAATCCCTGACCACTGAGGAAGCTCTCTTGTCCCCCTCATGCCCAGCAGGTGGCGAAAGCAGTCAACAATGCCACAGAGCACTCTCTGGTCCTGATTGATGAATTCGGGAAGGGAACCAACTCGGTGAGGGAACCAACTTGGTGTGGAGGAAAATGAAGCTACGGAGAGGGGATGGAGGAAGATGAGGGATGAGGAAGATGAGGGACAGGAGCAGGAGACTGAGCCCAGGGAAGGAAGGTGGATGCATGGACAGAGGGGAGGGAAGCCAGGGTAGGTACAGAGGGACACAGACTGCTGGCTCTGCCCTCTCACCTCTGCCCTTTGACAGGTGGATGGTCTGGCACTTCTGGCTGCTGTGCTCCGTCACTGGCTAGCATTGGGACCCAGCTGCCCCCACATCTTTGTGGCCACCAACTTCCTGAGCCTTGTTCAGCTGCAGCTTCTGCCACAAGGACCCCTGGTGCAATATTTGGTGAGGAAGTCACTCTGACCATGGCCTTTCCCTCTTCTCAGTCCCAGGGGACTGAAGCCACATTGTCATTGTTTATTCTCTTTGAAGACCATGGAGACTTGTGAGGACGGGAACGACCTTGTCTTCTTCTATCAGCTTTGCCAAGGTGTCGCCAGTGCCAGCCATGCCTCCCACACAGCTGCCCAGGCTGGGCTTCCTGACCCACTCGTTGCTCGTGGCAAAGAGGTAATGAGCATTGGGTGCAACACCCCCACCTCGGGCTCACCTCTACTACACCGCTCTTTTCTCAAAGTTTTTTTTCTTTTTTAAGATTTTCTTATCTTATGCATATGAATGCTTTCCCTGAATTTATATAAATATACTACATGGTGTCTGTGGAGGTCAGAAGATGACATCAAATCTCAGGAAGCCAAGCAGTGGTGGTGCACGCCTTTAATCCCAGCACTTAGAAGGCAGAGGCAGGCGGATTTCTGAGTTTAAGGCCAGCCTGGTCTACAGAGTGAGTTCCAGGACAGCCAGGGCTACACAGAGAAACCCTGTCTCGAAAAACCAAAAAAAAAAAAAAATCAATCTCAGGAAACTGGAGTTACAGATAAGGTTTGTGAGCTGCCACGTGGGTGCTGGGAATTGAACCCAGGTCCTGTGAGAGCAGTAAGTACTCTTAGCCCATAAGCCATCTCTGCACTCTCTAACCTGATCCTCTTGAAGTCTGGACTTCTAGGCCCACAGGACTTCTGACCCTCATTTCCCCTCTTCCCTAATGCCCTCGCCCCATCCTTCTTGTGTTTCCTGCCTTAGGTCTCAGATTTGATCCACAGTGGGAAACCCATCAAGCCCATGAATGAGCTTTTGAGGAGGAACCAAATGGAAAAGTGAGTGGGGCCTGCCAGGCTCCCCACAGCTCCTGTGTTCTCCCTAACACCTGGCCCCAGTCAGCCTTCCTGCAGCCCTGCGCCCTCCTCCTCACAAGACAGATGGTATGTGCCTGTAAGCCTGGTGTTCAAGGCCAGCCTGGGCTACATAGCAAGACCTTGTCAGAACATGCCAAACAAAACCAACCCAGTATCCATAAGCTGCGTTTGAAACCCTTGGCTCTTCAAGACTGCAGTTTCCTGTGCACAGACCCTCCCCTCTGCATAGGGAGTTGGTGACCCAAAAACCACACGGTTCTGTCTCTTGCAGTTGCCAGGTACTGGTGGATAAGTTTCTAAAACTGGACTTGGAAGATCCCACCCTGGACCTGGACATTTTCATTAGTCAGGAAGTGCTCCCTGCTGCCACCACCATCCTTTGAGAGTGCTCCCTCTGCCTCCAGCTACCTGAGCCCTGGGCCTACCACGCGTTTTCCTCTTCTTCCTTACTTCAGAGTTCTCAGTTTGCACAACATTTTGTCTTGTATTAGGAATAAAGTTTATTTTGGATCAAGGTGTTTCCTTAGGTTACCCAACAGGACAACAGCTGGGAGAGGGAGCAGTCACTCAGAAATACAGTGACAGTTGGGCTGGGTGGCTGCTCAGTGGTTAGGAGCACTGGCTGCTCTTGCAGAGAAAGTGGGTTTGGTTTCAAGAACCACACGGTCTCACATCTGTGTGTCACTCAAGCTCCAAGGAATCTGACACCCTCTTCTAGTCTCAATGGGCTCTGGGACACATGGAATACACATAAACTCATGTGACATAAACCCACATACACATACACTAACAAATAAACTTAGTCAAGAATGGTGGTATAAATAAATTCAGGTATGCTGGTACACACCTTTAATTCCTGCACTGGGAAGACAAAGGCAGGTGGATCTCTGAGTTTGAGGCCAGCCTGGTCTATATAGTGAGTTCCAGGCTGGCTAGGCTACATAGGGAGACCCTGACTCAAAAAAAATTTTTTTGTTAATAAATTCAGATTCTGTCCTTGATACGCAGTGAGGACAAGCTATGTCCAACAGACTGTACAAAAAAAAAAAAAAGATTGAAGGTTGACACTGTTTAAGGGAAGCTATCTCTTGCCTCACAGGCTGAAAGACAAGGCAGGATGGGTAAAAGTTGGGTTGGGGAGGGACCAGCCCTGGCTCCACCCTTCCCACTTTAGAGCCATGGAGAACCCAGGTCCTGGTGGGCCACCCTTGGTGCAAGCGCCCTACACTGTTCTGCTGCTACCACTGGAGACAAGCCGCCAAGACCCAGGGGCCCAGAACTTCTTCCTCTGGGTGAGTGCTAGACCTTGGGACACACCCTCCCCTGATCTACCCTTGATATATTTCCTCTCAACTCTGAGGACCCACAGGTTTTCCCCGGGTCCCCTTGCTATTCAAGTCCTCAGTGGAGAGTCTGAGCTCACCCTTAGTGATCAGATAGTGAGCCCTTTAGAGGCAATCACCATATCTAGGGCCCTGCTAGGAATGAGAAGTTTTGGCCTGTGTCTCTTGTCCAAGCCAGCTACAGATGATGCAGGCTCTGGAGAGGGAACAGGATGCTCTGTGGCAGGGCCTGGAGCTGCTGGAGCATGGCCAAGCCTGGTTTGCAGACCGGCTGAGGGAGACACAGCAACTGCAGCTGCAGCTGGGGGCCCTTGGCGAGGTAGGGGGCAGCCTTCTGTGCATGAGCTGGGAAGGGAGAAGCAGGGAGCATGTGGACCTCGCAGTCTGCTCTGGGAAGGGAAGAGTTAACAACGGGCAGGGCTCATGAACTGGAACAGCATTGGGATGACAGGATGGCCACCAGTGTTCATTGTGCTGGACAAGGCTGGTCTGCATTCCATTCAGAGGGACTCCATCTGAGCACTCCTGGGTGTCTCACAGGGCAGGGGATGGTCAGAGAGGACCCATAAGGAACAGGAGGTGGGGTGGGGTGGGGTCGGGAGGGTTCCAGGCAGTTTGAAGGGAACTGCAATGTTAAGAGATGGACATGGAGAGGGATGGCTGGCCTTGCCATCTGTCTGGCAGGGTTCTGGAAGGAGGGAATCTGATGGCTGGTGGTGAAGAAGTGGTACACGTTCACCCTCCAATCCCTCTAGGGCTTTCTGATGGACTCACGCTCAGAGGCTCACGCCCCTCAGCTAACCCAGATTCAAAAGGTGAATGCTTGTTTGCGCAGTCTGATTCAGAAGGTGAGTTTATTGTTTTTAATTTCTAGACTTCGGGGAGGGGGGCTTTTGGAGTCAAACTGATTTAGCCCGGCCCACATCCACTGGAAAGGCAGACTCCTGCGCAGTCCAGGACCAGGAGGGGGTGTCAAGGCAAGAGAACTTGTGGCAGCAATGGGTAAACTGAGGGGTGTTGAACCCTGGCTGACAAACCCACAGGGTGGGTGGCAGGTGCCAGGCTGGTTCTCTCTCTTTTAGGAGTCAAAGCAGCAGAAAGTAGTCGCCCAGTCCACGGGAGAGATGTTCACCCAGGCTCCCCCAGGGCCAAAGGGGCCTACCCTTGTGTAAACCCTCCTCTCCCTGCACTGGTAAGGAAAGGAGTCGGAGTCAGAATCCCCCCACCCCCACCCCCCACCCCCATGGGGCATCTTAACTCAGCAGCCAGGGGCTCCAGGCTGAGAAACTCAGCTTCGTATAGTGTCCCTGCAACTCCTAAAGTGTCCATGGCACCTTCTCCATGTCCCTTGCCCCCGCTCTCCCCTATGCCATGTACAACAATATCTTTCTTCAGTGTATCTGGGAAGAAGGCACGCTCACCCAGACTCTCCCTCAGCTTGAAGCAAAACTATGCTAAAGAAAGCTGTACTTTCTGGTGCCCCTGCCCTGCTCTGCTTCTGGAATAAACAGCAGCTTTCTAAAAAAAAAAAAACAACAAAAAAACAAAAAAAAAAAAACCCTTTGGTTTGGTTCCTATGGGGTTAGGAAAAGCACCCCAAGGGGAACCATCACCCTCCATCCCAATCTTGTGTGTTTTTGGATGATGTGGTTTTCGGGCTAGGGTCTCATTAGCTCAGACTGGCCTTGAACTCACAGCAGCAGTCCTCCCTGTTACAGGGTCTACAGGTATGTACCACCTGTATATGCCAGTCTACTCATCTTAGAAAGATAAGGGAGCCAGGCAGTGGTGGGGCACGCCTTTGATCCCAGCAGTAGGAAGACACACAGAGGCAGGTAGATCTCTGAGAGGCCAGCCTGGTCTAAAGAAAGATAAGGGACAAATGTGATAGAAGAAAAATCCCTAAACCAGGTAAGCAGGGCAGGGCCCTGAAGCCGTGTGACCATCCCACCCATAGGGCAGACTGAATATGGGGCCTGATGTCCTGTCCCTGTGTTACCAGGAAGTGCAGCCTAGCAGGAACAACACCCCTCCAACTGTTCCCCACCAGGCTTTGCCCACCATCCCTCCCCCAGCTCTGCCCTGAGTCACCAAAGTGGAAGGAGGCAAGGCAGGGGAGCCTGGGGGCAGCACAGGGGCAGCAGAGTGGGCAGGGGCCTCCAGCTGGTCCTGGGGAGAGGAGGGAGAAGAGTGTTGAGCCTCCACCCACGCAGCTCTGGCTGCTGAGAGGGTGAGAAAGCACCTCACCTTGAAGGACTGGGCCAGCACCAGGAGCCGGAGGAAGGCATGAGTTGGGGGCACCTGACTGGCTCCCTGACCCACTGCAGTCACCGTCACCATCACCACACTGTCAGGGGCTGCTGAATCTGGGACCTCTAGCCACAGGCGTCCCCAGGCAGACTCATTCAGTCCCAGACGAACCCTGAAGAGTGGACAGCCTCGGATCAGACAGAAGTTTCCTGGCAGGTCACAGCCAAGGGGTGAAACCAAGCTTAGGACAGGATTGAGGACTGAGGGTCAAGTCCTTGAGCCCCAGCCCCTGTAGAACTGACTGGGTGGAGCCTGAACCCAAGCAGAGGTGCACAGAAGACTCACCTGGAGAGGTTGGAGGTGAGGGAGAAGCTAGGGTTCACGGATGTCCTAAGATCAAGATCCTGGGGGCCAGAGAAGCTGGCGATGTGGAGGCTGAGAGGGGCCTTGCTGCCTGGAGTCAAGAAATCTGGCGGGCCACTGAGCTGCAGGGAAAGGCGGGTCAGAACAGCTGGTTCTAATCTCCCCCGCCCTGCCCACACGTCTCCTCACCTCCAGAAGCACGGGGGCCACACTGCAAGGCTGGGGCGCAGTCCTCCGCAGGCCTTGTCCCCCTCCGTCCTGGCCAACCAGCTCCAGGGAGAAGGGTGCAGAGACAGACAGCAGTGTGGGCGGTAGCAAGGCAGCAAGAAGGCCTCGCTCAGGGGAACCCACGGGCTCCAAGGACACCCGGCCCAGATGAGTGCCCTCTGGGACCTTTCGAAGGACAACATGGGAAAACTGTGGCTTCTGTCTAGAGACAAGCCCTGTCACTTCTACCAGCAGCTGGGTCTGGAGACCTGAGGTGAGAGGGAAAGGCAGTGGTCTGCATGAAACTGGAGGAGAAAAGGAATGGCTGGTCTCATCTTGAACTGGGCAGGGTCACGGGAGTGTGCCATGTGAAGCCCATCGAGCCAGAATCTTCCTAGCGTTCTTTACTCATTGAACAAGACACACATGTGTTCATTTACACACAACCACACGTGCAGTGGACAGAGGGGGCGGAGGTCAGGGAATAAATAGTACTACCTGCAACTGGCTGAGTCAGGGGGTAGAGGCCAGGGTGGGGTCCATCCTCCACAGGGACCCCGAAATGAAAGAGGAAATCCAGAGATGTCTGGGCTAGGAGGAGAGGCAGTCTGAGACTTTGAGAGGACCAATATGGCCACCACAGCTCACCACTGCTGTGCCCAGAAACTCCCTCTCCTTACCTTGTACTCTCACCCGGGGGGTTCCCTCAGCTGCTACCTGGATCTTCCAAGTCCCTGTCTGAGGAGGGTCAGTCATAGTCACCGTCCAGAACTGCCCAAAGCGACGAGTGTGGCCCAGAGGACCTATGCCCTCCTCTGGGCCCTGGGACACCCCTTGGATGGGGATAAGATACTGTTACATGAAGTAATTCTTTCCTCTCTGCATAGTCCCCGTCCTGTTCTCCACTCTCGAATTTCCTGTCTGCCTCGAGCCCCACATTAGAGTACCTGCAGGGCTCTTGATCCAGAAGCTACTGATAACCCCGTGCATCCGGACTGTGACCTGCCAGAGCAGACTGTCCACAGCAAACACACACGGCTCCCCGGGGGTGAAGACAGGAGGCTCCAGGGGAAGAGTCACCTGGAGTTATGATCAGGGCCAAAGTAGAGAACAAAGGAAAACATGGAGGGAGGTGGGGGCAAAGGCAGAGCAGGGAGATGGGAAGACTGCCTCCCACAGGGCGAAGGGAAGTCAGCCAGCCTGTACTGGATGGAGCAGGGACTGTGCTTGGTGACGCAGTCGGAGGTCAGGGATTTAGAATGAGGCCATCCTTTCTTGTTCCCCCTTCAAGGATGATGAATGGTCGGCTCATACTTTTAATCCCAGCACTAGGGAGGCAGAGGCAGGCAGATCTCTATGAGTTCGAGGTCAGCCTGGTCTACACAGTGAATTCCAAGCTAGCCAGGGCTACATAGTGAGACCCTGTCTCAAACAAACGAAACTAAAAAACTAACCAACCAACCAACCAACCAACCAAAAAACCGATTTCCCATAACAGCCCTTAGAGGCCAGGGTGCAGTTACTGACATTAAAGGAAGGTAGAAGGTAAGAAGCCATGGATCTCTGGGAAGAGTAGAGTCCCTTCCCGACCTCTGTCAGTCATAACTCCTCCTTTAAGAAGCACACAGCATCTCAGACCTCGGCTCTGGCTAAGGGCATGGACCCCTCTGGCCTCTCCTCACTCACCAGACCAGTCATGCTCTCCCCAACAATGGCAGCCACATCCTGAATGTGCTGGTCTTTGGTGAAGATCACCTCTCCCCCCGATGCCAGGGCTATTGCTTCATATGGTTCAAAACGCAAAGGAGACAAGGCTTCTCGCCGTACTCGACCCTGAGTCCTCGATGGGTCTTCAGTTACTAGAAATGTTACCTGTGACCAAATGACAACCCAACGCTTGGTCAGCCTGCATTGTTCATGAAGGTCTTTCTGCCCCCACTTTTTCTGGAGCTGTCTGCCCCCTGGTTGATGTGTTGGGTGGGACCTCCCAGTGACAAAGCCCTTGGGAGAACTCTTACCATGTTTCAGAGGAAGGTTCCCAGAGATTCATTTCTCAGCTTTGTTTTTAATTCTGTCTTTATACAAATTGGCATTTACTTCTTCTTGGGTGCTGTACTAAGGATTAGACCCAAGGCCTCAGATGTAGACACCACCGAGCTAAGCCCACCCTTGTTTGCCCAATGCAGTCCTGGGAAAAGGTCCTTGTGCTCACAGATAAACTCTACAGAAACCAGGAATGGTTGTCTCTTCAACAGAAGAAAAGTCTATCCTCCAGGGAAGTGGGAGTGGATGTAGTTAATAGCCTGTGCCCAGTGCTATCTGTAGGGCCAGACCTCACCCGAATCTCCCAGAGGTTCCTCCCTTGGCCTTCTTTATCTTTTTCGTTTCCCAGTCCTAGGGAAGAGGTCACATGTTCTTTGCAAAGCTTTGTTGTGATAAGTGTTACCAGGAAACCTTTCCCCAAAGTTGCACTGAATACTTGAATAGGCCTAAAATAAACAGCCCAGGGTCAGATTCTAGAAGTCTGAACCAACACCGCTACCTTCTTGCTTCACTTGTGTCTGATCTCCCTGGTGTCTAGAGACCCTCACAACCGGTTCTTTGAATGGCTCATTGGACCCGTTCAATACACCCAGTCCAGGTTTGCTAGGGGCCTAGCCTCCCACGCTGAAGTATGTTAAAGATGTGGGGAGACCTTCCAGGAGACCGCTTTCTTTCCCATATTCAGGTTGCTACCACTGCTCACCCTGCAGCGCCTCTCCCGAGTCAGGGATTCCACGCGGTTGGTAAGAAAAGCATCCTTGGGAGAGGCGTCAGTGAAGACGAAGATGTCTGAGAGGGGAGGTGTATGCAGCAGGGCGAGCTGGCAAGGAAGAAAAGGCTCATGTTTAAAATGGTGGCAGCAGAGGCGTGGGTAGAGCCAGGGAGGGCAGAGAGCAAGGGAACACGGCCCTGGAAGAACTGGTGGAACTGAGGATGTGGGGGAAGACAAGGGAGCCGGTGTCTAACTCTGGCTCCTCCTTGTGGCAGGGCCTGGAAAGGCAGGATAAGAGGAAAAGGGAGAGGCAGGAGAGGGAACACCAGACCTCCAGGGCAGACAGGCACATCTCCGGCTCATCTCCACCCCCCAAGGCATGGATCTCGTTGAGTTTCTGCCAGAAGCTGTCTGGGTCACTGGTGGTAAAGACAGGGCCGAACTCTGGGCGGGAGGAAAGGAAGGTCAGGTGGGTGAGAAGGATACAGTATGAGGGAGCTGTGAGCCTCCCTCCCAAGGTGGATACCAATACCCAAACCCAGGTCCTCCGCCTGAGTAGCAAGTGCTCTTAACTGCTGAAGCATTTCTCCAGCCCTCACCTTTAAAAAGGATAGTACTCACCTGAGAGGCTCCTTGGGAGAACTGAATGAGCCATGTGTTTGTAAACCATAGAATGCCGCCCGGACACGGTACTACTAACATGCCATTGACTCATGCGTCCACAAAGCACGCAGTAAGTCCCTACTCAAAGTCAGACACTGTCCCCTGCAGGAGGTCTCCGTCCAGGAGGATAAACCAGGCACACACTGGCCATTTTACCAATGATGTAGCACAGAAAGATTAGCTGGCCCAAGGGTGCAGTAAGACTAGTAGGGCCAGGCCAGGTAAGCTGACTTTGGGCTCAGGGGGGAAAGAGGTAGGAGTAGTAATCTCTAACCTCCCCACATAGCAGGCCCACCTACATCCTATCTCTGACCTCAGCTGCAGCTTGGAGAGCCGGCTCAGCAGGTAGGTAAGAGTGCTTGCTGTCTGCCATCTCTGCTCTGTTGCAAGGACCCAAGCTCCACTTCATATCAGGTGTCTCAGGACCACCTACAACTCCAGCTCCTGGGGATCTGACACCTTTCCTGTCCTTCATATGTGTGCATGTGCAGACCAACATGAAGGCGAAACAGCCACCCGTGTTTTTAAACAGAATGAACCCAAAAGGCATAGTATATTAGCACAGAAATCTAAGGAAGTCAGAGGCACTGGACTTGTGAAACTGCCTCCTACCATTTAAGAGACAGCAGAAGCAGCCAGTTATCTTCTACATGGACACAGGTACCCAGCAGAGGCTCACACAAGACAACAGGTAGAATGGCCCCGAGGCCCACCTCCTCAGCGGAGGTTTCCAGCCTCTGTCCTGAGCCCTCTCCTTCCCGCCACCATCCCTGCTGACCACCTCTACCTGGGTCATGGAAGGGCACCAGGATGTAGAAAACAGGCTGCATGGGGCTGTCTCGCCGCTGTTCCACAATGCGGCGAGCCTGGATCTTGGCTGCATTGATTTCCTCGCCCATACTGCCTGTGGTATCCAGGACAAAGCTCAGGCTGGAAGCTGGGGTGATGTCCAGCAGCCTGTGGTTCAAGTCAGAGGCGCAGTGAAGGTTCTGCATTTGTCCCCAGTGCCGGTTCCTCAGTTCCCCCAGGAGCACTGACCCATTAGGGGACCCCGGTCTCTACGAGGCCACCCACCTGGAGAACCCCCTGTCTCCCAGGCGGCTTCGCAGGAGGCTGAAGGCCTCAATGGAAGCCAGGAGTGCCACTTCTGCAGCCTGGAGATGCAGCTTATGGTGCGGGGAGAAACTTGGGTATGTGCTGTCCTTGTTGATGCCTCCCCGGGGTTGCTGGGAGCTGCTCTGGTCAAAACGGCCCCCATGGCTACATTTCCCTAGATTAAGGAAAGAGACCTGGCATGTAAGAGTCAAAGACTCAGTGCCTACTAAAGACTATGGGGACCCGTTCTGAGCTGGTATGTCTCACCCCTCAGCATGAGGGCATCAGGAAATAGTGACATTTTGTGTACATCAAGAGTCGTCAGTCTCTCTCTGTATCCAGTTTCCAGCACTGCCCAGGCAACAGAGAATAACTCTATCTCCTCAGCTTTCATCCACCCATTCTGTCTCTATTCCACCACCCTCTCCTAAGGAGACAGTGCAACCAGGATCCGTGTTAATGTCAAAGAAAGTGACTTTCTCCTCTCCCTTCTGGAAGCTTTTGCATCTGGTACCTGGAGGTTTTGGGGGATGCATTCCAAAGTAACCAGAGGTGAGCAGTGTCGAGTCCAGCATATTCCCAGGGCAGCTCAGCCCTTCACAGTCAGAGCAGGTAGCATCTCCCACTGGGAACAGAAGGCAGGGGCTGGAATCCAAGTCTCAGCCTGTTGGGTTTATCTCTGGTCACCTAACATCTTCCTCTCAGCTGAAAAGATAGAAAAGCCACAGACCCCTTGGCCAGGCTTTCTGCACTAAACCTCAGGGTCACCATTTGGATGTCTGAGACAGTGGCTGATGTGCACAACCCACAAGGGTGGGTACCAATCCTTTGGGGATTCTGCTCTCTGTGAACCACAGACAGGCTACGGTCCCATAGCAGACAGGAAGCAGCTCCCAGTGAGTTGGGAGCATGAGGGGGCTTTGAGAGAAGGCCACAGGGCTGGCATGGGTGGTAGAATAAGCCACGTGCAAGACCGGTGTAAGGTCTGAGCCGATCCTGGATGCTTTCCCTGTGTAAGGCTGAGAAAGCCACTGAACTCTTGTAGCCATTAGCTACTGAAGAACTTCATAGTCCTTGCAGGGATAAAGCACCATCTGATCCTGAGCCTCCAGAAGGTGACACAGCAATGGGCACATGGGGAACAGGAGGCTCCCTGAGCGCCCACCTTCAGAATGGATCATGGTCATACCTTGTGCCAGGCCCCAGAGTTCCCGCCTTGGCCAGAGGAGGTGAGGGTGTGGCTGCCGCTCCCCCAGCTCCACCCAGTTGCTGTGACTGTAGAAATCCTGGTCCCCAGGAGAGAACGAAGGGGGAACAAGGCACTGATTTGATCTAGTCAGGGTCAATACTTTGATATGCCACCCAGAGCCCAGCACCCTGACATGCAGCCCACACACCCTGACTTGGTATTCCCACCCAGAAAGTCTCTTCCCTCTCCTCCTGCTCCTGTTTTCTGTCCCCGTTTCTTCTGCTCTCATTGCCCAGAAAAGAGCTTTACCCAAATGGACACATCCCAGTCTTGGAGTCTAAGCCACAGGCTTTTTATCGATCATTAGGATAAACTAACACCCCCATCTCCCGGTCTTCCTCTCCCCTTCCCTTCTTTGTAGTTACTCCAGCAGGACAGAGGAAGTGCTGCCAGCTCAGGAGGGGAGTGCTCCATCCTCCCAGGGTATGGGAGGCAGGTTAAAAGCCCTGAGAGTCACCTGCAGGGCATGAAGTGCAGCCCCTAGGCACTGGCGGGCCAACGTATACTCAAGGGCCCTGGCAGCCACCAGGGTTTCTCGAAGGGCCCCCACCAGGCGAGTGCGCCCCTGGACCAGCCGTTCAGCATCAAAGTGCAGGTCGGGGTTGCTCCTGGAAGCTGGCAGGAAGTCTTGGGCTGCATTGGCACGAGACACCTCTCCTAAAGCTGCTCTGAACCGCCGGGAAGAAAATCCAGGTCCAAAGTAGGCAGCAAAGATGTCATCAGCGAGGAGGGTCTGGCCCTAGCAAGAGTGGTTAGGGAGAGACTCCAGAAGTCACATGGATTCTACCACTGCCTGAAGTACCTTAGCAACCAGCACTCAAGGCTGAGTGTGAATAGACCGGAGGGTGAAGAGCCCCACAAGGGAGTGGCAGATTTGGACTGGCTGACCTGGCTAGCCTGACACTCACTATGTAGCCCACGCCGGCCTTAAACTAACTTCAATTCTCCTTACTCAAGTGCTGGGATTACAGGTGTATGCCACCACATCCCCCTTGGTACAGACTTTTCCAAGACTGGGGGGACCCAGGATTTCGGGACCAGAATTTCGGAGGGAGGTGTGGAAGTGAGCAGGTCAAAGGTGAGCCTCCTCATGACAAGGGCCCTCTGAGAAACCCCAGGGAACTGTAGAATCTAAGGTGCTTACCCTGTAGTCCTCCAGACGGAGGCGTGGTCGGCCTGGGGGTGGCTGCTCTAGAAAGAGCTCAAGGGTGACATTGAGTGCAGCCTCCTCAGTCAGGTCTTGGTGAGTGATGGAGCCAGGGGCAGCCAGAAGGCTCCAGATGTTGGGAAAGAAGGCAGATGCTGGGGGGAACAGCAGCTGAAGCAGAAGCAGTATTGGGGGACCCAGGTGGGACAGGGGTACCTCCACAGGGAGCATGGCTGAAGCATGGACCTGGGGAACAGAAGCGTCTCAAGGGAAAAGGAGGCCACCAGTTCCAGGGCAGGCCCCGCTGTGTCCACGGCACCTGCTGTCCACTTCCTGCTTTGCTTCAGGTAACCCATCTACTCCAGCCTGGCTCCCCACCCTGATCCTGCAACCCATACACCCTGTCAGGCCTATAGAACACACAGCTGCCATCAGGGGCACAAGAGGATCGTCTCGGCTCTTTTCCTACACCAGGCTGAGCCCCAGCCCTGCCCCACAGATAAGAAGTCTCCTCTCAGGCCTCTCCTACCTGGTTGCTGGATCTCCTGGGCAGTACTGGCCCGGGTGTGGCGTCACAGGGCACTTAGGTCAGAGTTATAATTAACCGGGTCTCAGTAAAGTGAGAGGGAGGCTCTTAGCAAGGGGGTTGAGAACAGGCAGCCCCTGGCCGTCTTCCATTCATGCCAACCCAGGGCCACAAGATGTAGGGAAAGCCAGGGCGGGCCTCTGTAGCCACAGCGCAGTGCAGTGAGGTGAGCTGGGGAGGAAGGGAGCTGGCAGCAGAGCAGCGTGACTCAGGCCTGGCACTATGCCAGGGACAGACCCAGACAGACGCATCCCTCTGCCCACCGGGACCCAGGGCCTGGCTGGAGCTGGCAGCCCTTCTGCTGCTCCTGGGAACTCCCAGGCCAGGCCTCTGTACCCTCCCCCCCCCCCGCCCACACCACACAGACAAGAGCAAATGTTGGCAAAATATTTTATTGCTGCCATCCCTGTTGGTGGGACACTGGGGGCTGAGGGCTGTAATTGGGGGGGGAGTGTCACAGCATCTTCTGGAACAGGGCGATGGCCTCATCCACCTTCCTGAGCTCCGCCTCTGTCTGTTGCAACTGGGGGTGCAAAAGGGATATGTGGTGATGACCCATGCCCAGGGATAGAGGAGCCCAGGTTGGTGAGATGGGTGAGGGTGACCGGGAAGTCAGGGTTGTATGGTGGCAGGCCCTCTGCAGCACACCCCACACTTCTATCAAGACCCTCCTCTAGAGTGCGCCTTTCCCCGAGTGCCCAGTGACAAAGGGCCTCGGAGCACACACATAACCCCAACCGGGACCCCACCTGTGCAGGAGCCACAGGCTGCTTGGCCACGTATGACCCTCTTCACACTGAGGTGAAAGGGTAACCTCACTCAGAGGGCTGAGAGCGAGCACTCAGTGTAGCTGGTGCTCCCAAGCGCTGGGCCTCCTTGGAAGACCCTAGAGGCAAGGGTCTTTTGGGAATTCCACACCAGGAGACAAACTGACTTTCTGGGTGAGTCTAGGCAGTTAAGCAGGGGCAGGCACTATACTTAGGGTTTCTGACTGCCACAGGGGTTCCAGGGTCCTAGCAGCTGGGCTTGCTGAGAAGCCACTAGGACTGGGCATGGCAGAAGCAGCTGGTGTTGGGATAACCCCCAAACACACACACACCTTCGCTTCATCTGCCTCCTGGACCTCAAGGGGCACCTTTGCTGAGTAGCCAGAGGCCGCACGGCGCTCCTGCAGCCGCTGAGCCTGTCGCTGTGCCTCACTTCGCTTGGCCTGCAGCTTTCCCAACTCCCGGGCTGGGTCCACTAGCCCCTGCAGCTGCAGGTGGATGGAGCAGCGGTCTGAAGCCACAGCCACAGCGCAGCCCTGTGGTGCAGGAGCACCCAGGGCCAGGACAGCCACCACACCCGCACTGGCCAGAGCTTGCACATAGCCGGACACTGCCGAGGCCAAGGCCCCCGTGGCCTCATCAGCTACTTCCAAGAAACCTGTAGAGCGAGGAGAAGTGAAGCCTGGCTTCAGCCAGACCCTAGGGTCCCCAAGAGGCCTTGGAGGACAGGGGGCTAGGTGGATATGGGGCCTGAGGCTCACAGTTGGGCCTGGTCCGGGGCCTAGGTGGACAGGGGGACAGGTGGACATGGGGCCTAAGATTCACAGTCGGGCCAGGTCCGGGGCCTAGGTGGACAGGGGGACAGGGGGACACGGGGCCTGAGGCTCACAGTCAGGCCTGGTCCGGGTCAGGTTGTAGTCAGCACGCAGGGAGCGCACAGCTCGAGTGATGCTCAGTGCTAGCTCAAAAGCAGCTTCAGCTTCAGGGTCCTTCCAGGAGCACTGTGAGGCAGAGTGGGGAAGGGGGAGCACTGTGAGGCACAGCGGGGGAAGGGGAGCACTATGAGGCAGAGTGGGGGAAAAGGGGAACACTGTGAGGCAGAGTGGGGAAGGGGGAGCACTGTGAGGCAGAATGGGGAAAAGGGGAAGCACTGTGAGGCACAGCGGGGGGAAGGGGAGCACTATGAGGCAGAGTGGGGGAAAAGGGGAACACTGTAAGGCAGAGTGGGGAAGGGGGAGCACTGTGAGGCAGAGTGGGGAACGGGGAGCACTGTAAGGCAGAGTGGGGAAGGGGGAGCACTGTGAGGCAGAGTGGGGAACGGGGAGCACTGTAAGGCAGAGTGGGGAAGGGGGAGCACTGTGAGGCAGAGTGGGGAA
>CM052720.1:44611708-44629884 GCA_028551405.1 Uromys caudimaculatus
TCACCTCGAAGATGCCGTCGTCGATCGTCAGGATGGACACGTCGAACGTGCCGCCCCCCAGGTCGAAGATGAGCACGTTGCGCTCGCCCTTGCCCGAGCGGTCCAGCCCGTAGGCGATGGCGGCCGCCGTGGGCTCGTTGATGATCCGCAGCACGTTCAGACCCGCGATCACGCCCGCGTCCTTGGTGGCCTGCCGCTGGGAGTCGTTGAAGTAGGCGGGCACCGTGATCACCGCGTTGGTCACCGGGTGGCCCAGGTACGCCTCGGCGATCTCCTTCATCTTCGTCAGCACCATGGACGAGATCTCCTCGGGGTAGAAAGACCGGCTCTCGCCCTTGTAGTTCACCTGCACCTTGGGCTTGTCGCCGTCGTTCACCACCTTGAAGGGCCAGTGCTTCATGTCTGACTGCACCACCGCGTCGCCGAACTTGCGGCCGATCAGCCGCTTCGCGTCGAACACGGTGTTCTGCGGGTTCAGCGCCACCTGGTTCTTGGCGGCGTCTCCGATGAGCCGCTCGGTGTCGGTGAAGGCCACATAGCTGGGGGTCGTGCGGTTGCCCTGGTCGTTGGCGATGATCTCCACCTTGCCGTGCTGGAACACGCCCACGCACGAGTAGGTGGTGCCCAGGTCGATGCCGATCGCGGTGTTCTTGGCCATGGCGCCGCGCTCTGCTTCTGGAAGGCTGCGCTCCGCGGCGGGGATGCTCTGGGGAAAGCTGCGCTCCGCGACGAGGATGCTCTTGGGAAGGTTGCGCTCTGGGGCGGGGATGCTCTGCGGAAGGCTGGTCTTTCCCGAGGGTCTGGAACGCTCAGCTGTTTCTCTCCGAGTGGAACCAGAGTGGGTTCCTCTGTCTGAGTAGCTGACAGCTTCTGATGCTCTCCGTGCCGCCCTGGGCCTTTAAGAAGCCTCCTCCGGTCCCGCCCACTCTCCCCTGGGCCAATCAGCGATCCGAGAAAGGCCTTAGGGCCGGGAATCTTCCAGCAGTTTCGGGTCTGGTGGAGCTTCCCCTCCTCCCTTGAGTAATCGGCGCCGAGGGTTCCGCCCTAGTCCAGAACTCTCCAGACAGTTCTGGCGTTAGCTGGAGAGCACGGATTCCTGAGGGGGAGGGTGGCAGGAAGTCCTGGTGCTGCTGTTGACACTGTTACCATGGCGACCCATTACTGAGGCCTGTGTGGAATGGACAGGAAAGGTCACCGCTAGCTCGGTGTTGTGGACTGTTGGTTGTGATTTGTGGGGGTTCTCTGACTCGCATAGTTCTGATTATGGGGGTCGAGTTAAGGGCTATAACTTCCCCCTCCTAAGCTTGGGAGACCCAGGGAGATGCCTGGGGGCGTGTCCGGTGACGTGATCCCCTCCAGTCGCGTTACAATGGCAGTGCTGCCTCTGACCTCATGGACTAATTTAAGAATCAGAGGACCTGTCCCAGAACAGGCTCAAAGTTGCCGGGAGGGGCGGGGTGGGGGGTGGGGGGACCCTGGCAGCTCAGTTTGGATGTTCCTGGAGCTCCCCACTCGTAGGGGCTCAGCGACTTCAAATTTTCCAAACTGGATCGAAGACGTAGAGATTCCAGGTGACTCTCTGATTGGAATGGGGAAGAAGGCTGTGTGTTCTAGTTGGTCCTCATTTGATGGGCCAAACCTAAGAATTTTCTTAGGTTTGATTGATTTACAGACATGGTCTAGTGGAAGCCACCATCCTTAGGCCACAGCGTCTTTGAGTGTTAGGATTACTATGTGGCTTTCCACACACAGATCCCCAGTTGTTTTAATTCTGGGGTTGGGGGTTGGCAACCAAGAAAAATGGGGCTGGCCGCTTGAGGGACACAAGTGGCTGGAATTAGACTGAGCTCAAATTGGAGGCAGACATCTTAAGACCCTTTTGAATATGGTATTGACCCTGAAGACAGGAATTACAATCGAGAAAGGCATGGGTGCCTTTCTAGCACTCCCCGAATTTTCAGACAGGATGACTGTGGGGGTGGGGCGGGAGCCGGGACAGGGAGGAAGATGGGACTTTGATCCCTAGTTCTTAGAAAAGCTAGGAAAGTTGACTGGGGCTGCCTGGAGGCTCAAGCCTTGAATTCCAACTGTCAGGAATGGAGGCAGAGGATTGCCTGAGCTACATAATGAGACCCCGTCTCTCTCTCTCTCTCTCTCTCTCTCTCTCTCTCTCTCTCTCTCTCTCTCTCTCTCTCTTTTTAAAGCTTGGGGGGGGGGGGCTGTCCTAACAGCCATCCTCAGAGTGAGCTAAATTACTCCACCATAGGTTGCTAAGGAAGGCAGCCTCACCTGAAGAAAGACTAGTGCCTGTCTTTAAGAAATGGTTTGTCTATGTGTATGTTTGTGTGCTTTGTGTCATGCTGTGCACGTGCCTCCAGAGACTGGAAGAGGCTGTCTCATCCCCTGGAGCTGGAGTAAGGGGCAGTTATGAGCTGCCCACTGAGGGTGGGGAACTGGGCTCAGGTTCTCTGGAAGAGCAGGAAGCACTTATAACTGCCATCTCTTAGGCCCCCTGATGCGCCTTAGGGAGTTCAGAACACCATCTTAGGAGGCAGGTAGACTGGTGTGGTCCCACAGTAAAACATATCATTGTCATAGGAACAGTAGACTTGATTTAGGCCCTGTAGGAAATGGAGAATATAGAGCCACTTTTCTTCCACCCCTGGAGTTGCTGAGAACACTGTTGTCTACCGTCCATGTAAGTGCTTTGCTGTGAAAGCCAGGATGTGTGTGAAACGATGCTAACGGCAGCGTCATTCACAATAGCCAAGAAGTGGAAGCAACCTGGTGTCTATGGAGAGATGGTCACGTGAGGAAAGGGTGGGAGACACGTGCACGAACAGTGTTTTAGTTTTGGAAGTACCAAAATAGGCAAACTCATGGATAAGAATTAAGGACAATTACGGTGAATGAAATAAGGCCAGCCACAAGTAGACAAATGCAGTATAATTCCAATCGTAAGGGATACTAAGAGTAGACACATCCACAGAGACAAACATCCAGCAAACAGTCCACTCATGGTGAAGAAGCCCAGCCATGGTTAGCGTAGGCCCTACTCCCAGCTACTTGGGAGGCTGTGACGAGAGACACATTTTGAAAAGAATTCCTATTATAATGAGTCTTTCAAAATGAATAGAGGCAAAGTTCATTATTGATTTTTTTTTTTTTTCGAGACAGGGTTTCTCTGTATAGCCCTGGCTGTCCTGGAACTCACTCTGTAGACCAGGCTGGCCTCGAACTCAGAAATCTGCTTGCCTCTGCCTCCCGAGTGCTATTGAGGCAAGGTTCAGACTAAATAGGTAGTGAGTTTGGCAGTGGAAAGTGGCCTGTGGAGGCCTCCTGCATCATGTTGTTTGACCAGCCTGTCTTAGAGTATGACATCTGGTAGAGAAGAAACACTGTAGAAGCCATAGATGACCCTGAAACAGACATTTGGGAGACTCAGGGGCTGCTGGAGGGTCTCAGGATCTGTTCTCTGAGACAAGAGTTCAGTGAAAGCATCCCCACACTGGGGTAATGTTAGCTCAGTGGTACAGCTCCTGCCTAGAATCCCCAAAGTCCTGACTTCTGCCCCCAGCACAAAACCCAGAACCAACACCTAAGAATAAAGGCAGTGAAAAGTGAGCAGAGAGAAATTTTGACAATGTTTGATATTTATCAGAGAAGCAAACTCAAAATGTATAGACTATTAGCACAGGATACCTGTGAAGTTGAGACTTTGTAGCACCTTTGCCTAGTTGGTTCCCCATTTCTTACAAGAGAAGAGAAAGTGTGGAATTGGAGGGTGGATGAGACAGCTCAGACAGTTGTTGTCAAGAAAACAAGCCTGGTGTGGTGACTCATGCCTGTGTCCTTGGCATTTGGAAGGCTAGGAGAGAATAGTAGCACTTTTGAAGTTAGTCTGGGATACATGGTGAGTTCCAGGCCAACCTCCTAGCCTACAGAGAGACTCTATCTAAAAAAAGCAACCCAAAATAACCTTCTGAGAGGCTATGGAGGTGGCTCAGTGGGTAAAGTGTTGGTTGTGCAAGCACACGGACCCGAGTTCAATTCCTGGAACCCACACAACAGAACCACAAACAGAGCACGCTGGCATTCAGCTGTGATCACAGTCCAGGCTTGATGGATCACTGGGCTCACTGGCAAGCCAGTATAACCTGCCTGAGCAGGGTTTCAGGCCAGTGAGAGGCCCTATTTCCACAAGGTCATTGGCAGGTGAATGATACCCAGAGTTGACCCCCTGAATCCACATGTTCAGGCACACACCCCCACACACCAAAACGCCAGCCACAAAAACATTTACGAGCTTTCGGTGTAGGATCTCTTTCTGTCCAGCAGAAGGTAGAGAGTCTGTGGTTTTATGACTGATGGGGTGGAGCTGGAGAGCTGACTCAGCAGTTAAGAGCACTTTCTGGCACCTATATTGTGGCTTACAACTGTCTTTAACTCCAGTCCCAGGGGATCTGACACCCTCTCCCTACCTCCCAGGGCACATACATATATGAAGACAAAATGTTCAGAAACAAAATATCTTTTAAAAATATTTAAAGAGAGGGTTCAGTCATTAAGAGCACATACATCTGTTCTTATAGGAAGCCTGGATTTAGTTCCTGGCGCCCACCCATGTTGTGCAGTTCCCAAGTGTAATTCCAGCCTCAAGGTATCCCATACCTCTGACCCCCAAGGGTACTCGCACTCCTGTGATACACCCATACAGACATACATGCACAAACAAATATTAAAAATGAATCTTGAATCTGATTCAATGATAAATGAATCTGACTCATCAATAAATAGCTTAAGTTTTATTTTAAAAACAAAAACAAAAACCTAGCCTAAATATGATTTTGAGTCTCCTTTCTCCATAGGCCTCGGAAAACCATGGCTGCTAATAAAGGAATGGCCATAGGCATCGACCTGGGCACTACCTACTCGTGCGTGGGCGTGTTCCAACATGGCAAGGTGGAGATCATCGCCAACGACCAGGGCAACCGCACGACCCCCAGCTATGTGGCCTTTACCGACACCGAACGGCTCATTGGTGATGCAGCCAAGAACCAGGTGGCCATGAACCCCCAGAACACTGTTTTTGATGCCAAACGTCTAATTGGCAGGAAGTTTAACGATCCTGTTGTGCAGTCAGATATGAAACTTTGGCCATTTCAAGTGATCAATGAAGCGGGCAAGCCCAAGGTGCTGGTGTCCTATAAAGGAGAAAAGAAAGCCTTCTACCCAGAGGAGATCTCATCCATGGTACTGACGAAGATGAAGGAGACTGCAGAGGCTTTTTTGGGCCACAATGTCACCAATGCTGTGATCACGGTGCCAGCCTATTTCAATGACTCTCAGCGGCAGGCCACCAAAGATGCAGGTGTCATTGCAGGACTCAATGTGCTGAGAATAATCAATGAGCCCACAGCTGCCGCCATCGCCTACGGCTTGGATAAAGGAAGTCACGGAGAGCGGCACGTACTCATCTTCGACCTGGGGGGCGGCACGTTCGACGTGTCCATCCTGACGATCGACGACGGCATCTTCGAGGTGAAGGCCACGGCGGGCGACACGCACCTGGGCGGGGAAGACTTCGACAACCGGCTGGTGAGCCACTTCGTGGAGGAGTTCAAGAGGAAGCACAAGAAAGACATCAGCCAGAACAAGCGCGCGGTGCGGCGGCTGCGCACGGCGTGCGAGAGGGCCAAGAGGACGCTGTCGTCCAGCACCCAGGCCAACCTGGAGATCGACTCTCTGTATGAGGGCATTGACTTCTACACGTCCATCACGCGGGCACGGTTTGAAGAGCTGTGTGCAGACCTATTTAGAGGCACACTTGAGCCCGTGGAAAAGTCTCTTCGGGATGCCAAGATGGATAAGGCTAAAATCCATGACATTGTTTTAGTAGGGGGCTCTACCCGCATTCCAAAGGTGCAAAAACTGCTTCAGGATTACTTTAATGGACGGGATCTCAACAAGAGTATCAATCCCGATGAGGCAGTAGCCTACGGAGCTGCAGTCCAGGCAGCTATTTTAATGGGCGACAAATCTGAAAAAGTACAGGATTTGCTTTTGTTGGACGTAGCTCCCCTGTCTCTAGGATTGGAGACGGCTGGCGGCGTGATGACTGTTCTGATCAAGCGCAATTCCACCATCCCCACCAAGCAGACGCAGATCTTCACCACCTACTCGGACAACCAGCCCGGGGTGCTGATCCAGGTGTACGAGGGCGAGAGGGCCATGACGCGCGACAACAACCTGCTGGGGCGCTTTGACTTGACTGGAATACCTCCTGCACCTAGGGGTGTGCCCCAGATCGAGGTGACCTTCGACATCGACGCCAACGGCATCCTGAATGTCACAGCCATGGATAAGAGCACCGGCAAGGCCAACAAGATCACCATCACCAATGACAAGGGCCGCCTGAGCAAGGAGGAGATCGAGCGCATGGTGCAGGAGGCCGAGCGCTACAAGGCCGAGGACGAGGGCCAGAGGGAGAAAATCGCTGCCAAAAATGCCTTAGAATCCTACGCCTTTAACATGAAGAGCGCTGTGGGTGACGAGGGTCTGAAGGACAAGATCAGCGAGTCTGATAAAAAGAAAATTCTGGATAAATGCAATGAGGTCCTTTCCTGGCTGGAGGCCAACCAGCTGGCTGAGAAAGATGAGTTTGATCATAAAAGAAAAGAACTGGAAAATATGTGTAACCCTATCATCACAAAACTGTACCAGAGCGGATGCACGGGGCCCACCTGTGCGCCGGGGTATACTCCCGGCAGGGCCGCCACAGGCCCCACCATCGAGGAAGTAGATTAGCCTTTTCGGGAACTACAGGGTGCTAGGGTGCCTCTAGGCGAATTTTATTCATCTTCAAACATCACTATGATTCTTGAACTGACTGGACTCGAGCCTACGTCACCATCCTTTGGGGGCCCGATGGAGAAGCCTCGTACTCCACCCTTTTCACACTCCCACCCTATCATCTATGATCCTGAATTGGACCTTTAGGAAAACCAGGCCCCTCTTTGAGCCATTTGAAGAATTTGGATGTCTGTTATTTATTATCCACACCCCACCTTTCTCCTCCCTGTGTGGATGGTTATTTGTCTCTCAGTAAATTTGTTCCCAAAGGAAACAGCTTCTTCTCTTTTTCTTTCTTTCTTTCTTTCTTTCTTTCTTTCTTTCTTTCTTTCTTTCTTTCTTTCTTTCTTTCTTTTTTTTTTTTTTGGTTTTTCGAGACAGGGTTTCTCTGTGTAGCCCTGGCTGTCCTGGAACTCACTCTGTAGACAGGGCTGGCCTCGAACTCAGAAATCCACCTGCCTCTGCCTCCCAAGTGCTGGGATTAAAGGCGTGAGCCACCACTGCCCAGCTATCTTTTATCTCTTTAGTCAGGGCCTTACTGTATATGTCTAGCTGACTTGACACTTACTACATAGGCCAATTTGGTCCCTAACTTGCAGCAATTCTCCTGTCTCTGCCACCTGAGTCTGGAGATTACAGGCATGCTCCATTATGCCCAGCTTTCGATTTTAGGAGGCAGAATTTCTTGAAGCCCAGGTTAGCCTAAAACATTCTATACACAAGGGATCGGATTCTACCTTAACCAGCTTACCTCCTTGAAAATGAAGAAAGGAGAACTCACAGAGGACATGCACTTTCCGTTTGTAAGTCTGTTGTGAATGTTTAACTTGATAAGGGCAAAGTACTTGAATTTGTGTAAGTTCAGCATTTCCAACAAAATCATTTTGGGTTTTTTGTTTTTTTCTGGTTTTGAGGCTGGGTCTTATATAGCCCAGGTCTGCCTTGAGCTTCTGTTCATGCTGCCTCCACCTGCATGACTGGAATTACAGAACATTACACCTGCCAAGAAAAAAAACATTTTCTAATTCTCAGGCACCCAGGGCCCATAAGGAAACAGTTGCTAAATGTACTGACTGCTTCTAACCAGTGACAGCCTGTTTTGATTCAAATGTTAAGGATTCCGCTGAACTTGGTAACAAATCCTGCTCCCTACCCTGATGGATCCAGCTCTGAACACAGTGATATGCACCTGTAATCCCAGCACTGGGGGAGGGAGGGAGGGAGGACGGAGAGGGAAGAAGCATCTTAGGGTCTGGCTGGCAAGTTAGTCTAGCTGATTGAACCTGTCAGCTCCTGGATCAATGGCAGATCCTATCTCAGAAAATGAGAGAGATGGCTAAGTGGTTGAGACCAGAGTTGCTCTTCCACAGGACCAGGGCTTGATTTTCCCAGCACCTAACAACTATAACTCCAGAGGATCCAACATTCTCTTCTAGTGTCTGGGAACTCTGCACATGTGGTACAAAGACATACATCCAAGGAAAAACTCATACAATTTTAAAATTTTACATAAGGTGGAAAGCACAGCCAGGGTCCATCTCTGGCCTACACAGGCGTGCATGCTCCAGCCCCTACCCCCAACCCCAGGAAACCGTGACCACAATCTATTTCGGCATCCTGGCATACTGTAGAGAATTCCACCCTGTTTAATCAGCAGGCCTAGACTCTCAGAATTTCCACCCGTATTGCATGACTGCCTTACCCCTACAGCCAGCTTCAAGAAGAGAAGACAAAATAGCAAGTATTTCCCTATTTATCCAGACATAATATCCACAGAAGATACGACCTAGCAATTTCTCATTTAACTACTATTAAAAATAATAGGGCTGGAGAGATGGTTCAGCAGTTAAGAGCACTGACTGCTCTTCCAGAGGTCCTGAGTTCAAGTCCCAGCAACCACACTGGGCTAACAATGATTTGTAATGGAATCTGGCGCCCTCTTCTGGCACTTCTAAAACCACAGCGTACCTACATAAAACAAATCAATCTAAATAACAAAGCCTTTCCACCCCACGCCTTCTCTTTTTTCTCTGGGAACTTGCCTACAGAGGCTTTTATAGTTTCTCATCAGTCAGCTCTTGCGAACCCCTTCACAACCAGAATGTTACAAGCCTGGTATTGCTGTTCCCAGAACAGTCAAAGTAGTCTCTGGAGGTGATCTATTTGAAAATATTTCAGGGATGCTGGGATGGCTCAGCAGTTAAGAGCATTTGTTGCTCTTTCAGAACACCCAGATTCGATTTCCAGCACTCACAAGGTGGCTCACCACTGTCTGTAACTTCAGGCCCAGGGCATTTGAAGCCCTTTTCTACCAGGCACTCATATAGTGCAAACATAACAATACAGGCAAATAGTCGTACACAAAAAAGTTAAAATATTTCTGCCACTGAGCTCCAGTTTAGTCCTTTACAGACGACTCCTATGCAAAAGTTATAAAAAGAAAAAAAAAAAGAACACCAGAGCTGTGGATGTTGTTGTTTATTTGCTTTGCTTAGAATGTGTACGCACTGGGTCCAAGCCCCAGAAAACTCCGCACCCCAAAAGGCTGAAATTGAGAGAAACGTATTTACTGGGAACCTTTGATAAGAATTAGGATTTGAGCCCGGCAGGGGTGGCGCACGCCTTTAATCCCAGCACTTGGGAGGCAGAGACAGGCGGATTTCTGAGTTCGAGGCCAGCCTGGTCTACAGAGTTCCAGGACAGCCAGGACTACACAAAGAAACCCTGTCTCGGAAAAAAAAAAAGGAAAAAGAAAAAAAAAAAAAAAAGAATCAGGATTTGGTCAGGTCTCTCTCTCTCTCTCTCTCTCACACACACACACACAGCATAATCAGTAAATTGGTGTGTATTTTACTCTCTCTGACACAGGGTCTTGCTATGATAGTTTTAGTTGATCTCTAAACCAGAATCCTCCTGTCTCAACTCCAGGATTCTAGTAGGTCACCAACGCTGTCCAACTCTTAGCAACATTTTAAATTTTACTCATCAAAGAATACGCAATTCATCACTTTCTCAATCTTCTCAATCATTCTCAATAGAAAACGTAGAGTATGAGCAAATCACGCCGCACAGAGAAGAGGCTAAGCAACTAACTTATCAGGAAGAGCAGCAAACCACACCCAACGCGCAGCTGCCATGGCCCACGCATGCGCTCGGGAGGGAGCTGCCGGGAGGAAGTGGCAATCAGGAAGTCCCGCCTCTCTCCCGGTTTGGCGGTCCTCTTTGCTCTGCCCTACTCCGCTCCCTTTGAGCCCGGATTCAGCCGCGGTTTTCGCGGTTCCTCTTGCGCCTGCGTGATCCTGTCCTGCCTCACGCGCGGGCTCGCGCTCCGGCTCCCGCCCTGCCTCCGTCCCGCAGTCTCCGGCGCCTTCCTTCGCGGTCCAGGCCGCCCCGCGTGGCGCCATCACCATGGTGGGTACCGTGACGTCAAAAGGGAGCGCCGCCGCCCGCGGCGGGCGGTTCGAACTGTGCGGGCCTAGGTGACACTTGTCGCTTAGGGCTGCAGCTAGGCCCCAGGGTTTGCCTTACAGCCTTACTGCCCACACCTCAGTGTGAGGAGACCGCTTGGAACCGATGGTTTTTTGGGGGAAACTTTCAGCAAGTCCAAGAGAAAGCCCACGGGCGCCAGGAGAGAACGGGAAGCTAGCTTTGCATTTCCGTGCTGGGGATCAGGATTTTGTGAGGGTGCGGTGGGGAAGCGGTCTCAAGCAGGGAGGTGGTCGATTCAGAGAGTGGGTTCTGGCGTCGAGGGGTGCAGCGCAGTTACTGTGGCTCTGTGGCTCCATGAACTGCAGAGTCTCTGTTAACGGATTACTGTTGGTTGTCAAGTTTTAAGAACTACTAGTGGGGGTACAAAGACTGGTATTTCGAAATACTGTCACGGGCTCCTCCCTGTCCCTTTTCATGTGATAGTTGCTCCCTCTTTCCCAATAGCTCTTCTACTCCTTTTTCAAGTCCCTTGTGGGCAAGGATGTAGTCGTGGAACTCAAGAATGACCTGAGGTAGGTCCTTATTTCAGCGAGTTGGTGGAAAGTGGGGGTACCGGGTGTCCTGATCCTTTTTGTGGTTGTTGTTGATAAAGTTATTTTAAAGCAAGTGGGCAAAACAGAGAAGAAATATCTTGTGTCTTTAAGTGTAAAGATTAGATTAAGAGTGAGCCTGATATCGTGAACACATGCTTGTAATCCCAACACTGACGCAGAGGTGTGGGTTCTGGGACAGCTCGATTTACATATGTCCAGGGCTGGCCAGAGTTACACAGTGAGATACAGTTAGGTAACATGTATGTGTAGTCCTGGCTGTCCTGGAACACACAGATCCTGCCTCCTGAGTGCTAGGAATTGCCCGGCTGTATCATTTGCTCTTAACCATTCAGGAGTTGGATTAAAATGCTGTATCATTGGAAAGACGTTTATGGGTTCTTGTCACATCATCCCTTAGTTTACTGTTTTTTTAATAGTGCTTCAAAAATTAGAGTTTCACTGAAGTCTTTTTTTTTTTTTTTTAAATGTGTTATTGGGCATGCTCAACAAGTGAACTTCATTTCCAGCCCTCATGTTTCTTTTTAAAATACTTTATTTGTAGACTCTTGAAACCTTTGGGCACACATCAATGCTTTAGAACCTTGATTCTAAGACAGTCAGAACATGTTGTTGACAAGCAGGATAGTTATGGCCAGTGTGGCCAGGTTAGAAGCTGGCCCAGACTGAGGCGCAGAGTAGCTAAGACCTTTTGTAGTCTAAAAGTCAAATCACACAAATGTTCTACAGAGCAGTGGGGATGCATAGAATGTAGAGAGTGAAGAAGTAAAATTCAGGATCTGAGACTGTTAATTAAAATCATTAAAACAGTGGGTAAATATAAAATAAGGTGGGGCATGGTAACATGTTGTGGGAGCACTGGCTTTGGTAACCTTGCCCAGGGGGCTTGAGAGCTGGGGAACTGAGAAGACCTGCCTTGTATCTGAATTATTAAGGATAAGTGTAGCAGAAATAATAGAGTAATTTCAGCTACCATCATATATATGTAGGTCTCTGGCTCCAAAGCAGAAAATGCTTACAAGTAACAGTTAGTGGAGCTGCAGAGATTGCTCAGTGCTTTAAAAAGAGCTTGCTGCTCCCCCAGAGAAATAGAGTTCAGTTCCCAGCAACTACATTAGGTAGTTCACAATAGGGGTGCATACAACTACCCAGAACTCTGACTGCAAGGGATCTGATGCCCTCTCCTGGTCTTTGTGGGTAACTACATGCACATACACACAAATAATAAAAATCAATATTTAAAAAATAAGTTGATGCTTCTGGGAGTTGTGGAGATCTGGGCTGACATTACAGTGTATTTGTTGTAAGCTTTGGTACCTTACGTGGCCTCTCTTAAGTCTTTTTTTTTTTTTTTTGGTTTTTTCGAGACGGGGTTTCTCTGTGTAGCCCTGGCTGTCCTGGAACTCACTCTGTAGACCAGGCTGGCCTCGAACTCAGAAATCTGCCTGCCTCTGCCTCCCAAGTGCTGGGATTAAAGGCCTGCGCCACCACCACCCAGTGTCTCTTAAGTCTTGAATGATATTACTGTGAAAGATGACTAGCTGAGTAGTGTTGATGGCAGTGCGTTCCTTAAACCTTTAATCCCAGCACTCAGGAGGTAGAGGCAGAGGCAGGCGAGAGTTTGAAGCCACCCTTATCTACAGAGCTAGTTCTAGAACCTCACAGAGAACCCCAGTGGGGGATAACCATGAATAGTGGGTCCCAGCTGTAGTTCTAGAACCTCAGAAGTGGAGGCAGGAGGACTGCCATAAGTTTGAGGCCAGTCTGGGCCAAGTGAGAACCTGTCTTAAAAAGGAAATACAAATATTAAGTGGAATGCAGGTTGAATAGTAGCTTCTGATGTGTTGCTGTGAGGAAAGACTGAGTCTGGGATGTTTTTGGTTTTTTTCTTTTTTCGAAACAGGGTTTCTCTGTATAGCCCTGGCTGTCCTGGAACTCACTCTGTAGACCAGGTTGTTTTTGTTTTTTTTCGAGACAGGGTTTCTCTGTGTAGCCCTGGCTGTCCTGGAGCTCACTCTGTAGACCAGGCTGGCCTCGAACTCAGAAATCCGCCTGCCTCTGCCTCCCAAGTGCTGGGATTAAAGGCGTGCGCCACCACTGCCCAGCAAGTCTGGGATGTTTTATCATTTCTACCTTAGAACTCGAAGGTGCTGTTCCTCCCCCACTTCTTGTTCTAGTTCTGATTTTCCCTCCGTACTGATTTCAGCATAAATTAATGCTTCTTCCCTCTTTGCCCTTGACAGCATCTGTGGAACCCTCCACTCTGTGGACCAGGTGAGATACAGTAAAGGGTCAATTTGTTCTTGGAGAAGGAAAGGAGACAGTGAGGTGTGGATTATTGTATCTTGTCTTTGGGTTAATGATGATGTTCCTCTTTCTTAGTACCTCAATATCAAACTAACCGACATCAGTGTCACAGACCCTGAGAAATACCCTCACATGGTGAGTTGGGGCTGGTGAGGAGGAGGAGACCTTTAAAGCAAAAGGCCCCTGGTGGCTGGAGGACACACTTTTGATGGAGGTGCTTTCATATTTGTCTCCAGTTATCAGTCAAGAACTGCTTCATCAGGGGCTCAGTCGTCCGCTATGTGCAGCTGCCAGCAGATGAGGTGGACACACAGCTGCTACAGGATGCAGCGAGGAAGGAAGCCCTTCAGCAGAAACAGTGATGGCACCTTTCCCCTCCCCCTCAATTCCCCATTGGTGACCCATAACTTGATGTCCAACTGAGGACAAGGACACCCCTGCCCAATACTTACAGTGTGTTGTTTTGTTAGTGATTGTTTTTTCTTTTTAACTGAATGGATGAGAGATAATTCCTCTGTTGAGAAGGGAGGGTAAGAGAGCCAGGAACTGCAGAATATTCCTGGACTGGCCCCCAGTCTGTACCTTTTTCTCACCTTCTCTGGAGATGGGAGCTGCATCCGAGGCCCTTCCATGGTGACGTAATACATTTGAGGGATGGAAAGATCTGTCCCGCATCGGGAATAAAACTTATGATGCAAACTGAATTCCTGTTTTGTAGTCTGTGTTTTGGGCAAGGCGTTGGGAAAGGATGTTGAATTCACCAACACTCCAGCACTCTCCTCCTCCCATCTCCAACCAAGAATCCAACCCAGTTTACTAGCATTCTGTACTTATGCTCTAAAGCTTGTAATTGGGTAAATTAAGGTGCCAACGCCAACTCTGAGTGGCTCCTGGGTATCCTGTTGGCATAAATGTTTTGCAGCCTACTTTAATAAATGTTTAGCCTCTCCTCTAGCCCACCACACACCAGAGGTAGTGGAAGAGAAAACTTACGAGGATATGGGGGAAGTGGATCTGTCTAGCAATAGTTCTTTGGAGGTGAGCTCAATCTTTATCAGCAGTTCAGTCCCGTGGCAAATACCAAATATGAAACTGCAGCTGCAGCTAGTCTTCTTGGCAGGCAGACACCACGAATAAACCAGCAGTTGCAGTCCAGTCCTCTTAGCCAGTACACACCACGCATGAACTAGGCACAAACTCACAGCTGTAGTTCAATCCTGAAGAAACCACAAGGCTTTGGACTACTGAAGCATCAAGAAGCCACAGGACCCTCAGGAGCAGTTCTTGGGTGGAGTTCAACAATGCTATGTAAGGCGAACCAATACTTGGTGTGTCGTTAGTGAAGAACAGCAAGGCGAACCAAACCAATTCTCACGCTCCCCATCTGAGGGGTCGTATCTATCCTCCTTTATCACATGCCCTTTTTGTGTCTGCTTCAGGAGAACATCCTTTCACCTGTGCCCCAGGAAAACATCATTTGACATAGCCAACTTTCAAAAGAAACTAGAAGTTTCTACTTCAGCCACCTTAGAAGCAAACTCCCACCTGGAGGTTCTTCGGTGTCCATCATTTTCTTAGAGCTAGTTAGTATTGGAGTGCTGCCAGGAGCTCTAGCATGAAAAGCCTTACGTTATTAGAACATCTTAAATGCCATAATCTAGATCTCTGAAGTGTTTCATGATGGTCTGTAGTATATCTGAATAGGCAAACATTGCTTGTTTCTAACTATTTACTATGACTGAACTTTGAGAACACCTGGAGGCTAAATAACTCTTATTTCTGTAATTAGCTAAACTAGTATCTACCATGGCCACAGCTTGATAGATTACTAACTTGCATTTCTTAATTATCCTAAACAGTTTGTAATACAGTAACCTTCAAGGATTTTAGAGCTTTATATTAGATTTTTAAATGAGAGTTGCAAAGGTGCAATACCCTAAACAAGAGTTGAGACATATATACATGATATAATACAAATAAAATCTTGAATGTATATCAAGATATAAAAATACATATCCATGGAAAAATATTTGACTTTTGGATGCTCTTTAAAAGTAGATTCAATAATCTACCCTTTTATCCTATCATCCCTATGTTTCCTCCTTTTTTCATCCTTCTCCTCCCCCCTTCCTACTAATACTAGATAGGAGAGAAAGAACAAGATCCCCGAATCTAATCTTTACTGTTTCCTGGTTGACCAAGTCCATTAACAACTTGTGACCAATCCCCCTTAAACAATGACAAATATCCATCACCCAGCAAACGACCAAAACCCACCCATCCAACCTCTCAGGAATGGGGGCATTGTTCTCAAAATTACTTTCTGATGTCTGAGGACAACAGCATTTTTTGAGGACCTTAAGAAAATTGGGGCCGGGCGGTGGTGGCGCATGCCTTTAATCCCAGCACTCGGGAGGCAGAGGCAGGCAGATTTCTGAGTTTCGAGGCCAGCCTGGTCTACAGAGTGAGCTCCAGGACAGTCAGGGCTACACAGAGAAACCCTGTCTCGAAAAACCAAAAAAAAAAAAAAAAAAAACAACATATGTATGTGTGCACAAATCGGCCAGAGGTGGTTCTCAGGTCTTTGTTTGAGCAGGTGAAAGGCTTCGAACTTTATAAGTCCTTTTGGATTCTATAACCAAACTGTAATATAAAATTTCCATCCATGCCATGTGAAAGGATGGGATGTAGTAATAATCCCTGAGGACTCTGAAGCCAACAAGCCATGCAGAGACATTTCTGAGCCAGTCTCAGAGCTGGTCCCATGTAGAGTCATTCATGTTACCTGTTTTTTGGGGTTTTTTTTGTTTGTTTGTTTTTTTGTTTTTGGTTTTTTTTTTTGGTTTTTCCAGACAGGGTTTCTCTGTGTAGCCCTGGCTGTCCTGGAACTCACTCTGTAGACCAGGCTGGCCTCAAACTCAGAAATCCGCCTGCCTCTGCCTCCCAAGTGCTGGAATTAAAGGCGTGTGCCACCACTGCCGGGCTGTTTTGTTCTTTTAAGAGGTTTCTTTCTTCATGTCCACAGCCAAGACGCTCAGGTCTCTCCTGGTCAAATGTGTTTCCCTATTTATCCAGACATCATATCCACAGAAGATACAACCTAGCAATTTCCCATTTAATTACTATTAAAAACAATACAGCTGGAGAGATGGCTCGGTGGTTAAGAGCACTGACTGCTCTTCTAGAGGTCCTGAGTTCAATTCCCAGCAAGCACATAGTGGCTAGCAATGATCTGTGGTGGAACCTGATGTCCTCTTCTGGCATGTCTGAAGACAGCTACAGTCTCACATAAAACAAACCAATCTAAACAACAAAGGCTTTCCATCTCAACGCAGTGCAGTCTTTTCTTCTCTAGGAATTTGCCTACTGAGGCTGTTCTACTTTCTTGTCAGTCAGCTCCAGGGTTTTTGCCAATAAAGTTCCCGTCCTGCAAAAGGTATTTAATCTCTGGTCAACCCTGAATATACTCCCTTTCTACCATGAATAAAGTCTGGACAAGCAAGGGCTGTCTCTTTCCTCAAGGGGAAAGCCTTGGTCATACCTAGCTGTGTCTAAGTCTCCTGCAGAAGGCCTCTCCACATTTCTAGAGCTAACCCCCACCCCAAACTCCCCAGGCCTCATCTCAGGCCCTCCACCCTAGTTCTCAACTCTGCAGTTCCCAGCAGCATCTGGGCAGGGCACCCAGGAATTTGAGAACCACAGGCTGGGGCCCATATCTTAGGCTGCGCTCCTTTGTTTCACCTCCCCAAGCAGCCAACACCCCAGCAGAGAAGCTATACAAAGAACCACAGGGGTTTCTACCCCACGTTTGACCATTTAGTTCCCTGATAAAAGAAAAAGACAACCTGTTTGTTTATTTATTTATTTTCGAGAAAGGGTTTCTCTGTGCAACCCTGGCTGTCCTGGAACTCATTCTGTAGACCAGGCTGGCCTTGAACTCAGAAATCCACCTGCCTCTGCCTCCCGAGTGCTGGGATTAAAGGTGTGCGCCACCACGGCCGGCTAACCTGTATATTTATAACAAGCCTTAATCAGCACACGAGCTGGGCAGATATCTATCCTCTATGCTAGTATGCCTACTTCCCAGCCAATAATCCTGTTACATAATTTGCCATGTTTCCGTCTGGGCTGCTCTTAACTCCAATTAGCCAACCCACAGGACCATCATTTCACTATTTACCTAATCCGTGTCTGTCTCCTCCTCTCTTACCTTCTTCTCTCCCAACCCCAAGAACCCTAAACCCCACCCATGCCTCTTCCACCCAGCTATTGACTGTGGTCGGCATCTTTATTCACCAATCAGAGGTCACATAACATCACTTGGGTCTATAGCGTAGACTCCTTTGTCTCTGGGGCAGCCAGGCTTTGCACTAAGTATTACAAAGCGTAACAACACACCAAAGCTCAACATCGAACATCTATATAAAATGCAACCACAAAGAACCACAGGCTCTCTTTTCCCTTTAAAGCCAGTTGGAACTTCCAACTGTGGGTAGGTAACTCACAGCAGGATCGTTCGGGTTCATCGTGAAGGCGAGCCATCTGCACATTTCTGACCTTGAAGGAGGAAGCATCCTTTCATAGGGGCTTTCTTCAAATCAGCTTTAGCTACCCTGTCCCCAGTTGTCGGGGTGGCTGATTGGCTGCCCATTCTTTATGGTTTTTCTGAGTCTATGGCAGGCCTGTCTTAAAATGAAGTTAGGACACCCCCCCCCCCACCTTGAGTAAGAGTCCACCTCAAACCCTTGAGCAGAATCCAAGGGTTGGTATTTTAATGAGCTGGCGGGTGGAGACCTTGTCTTTGATGAATCCATCAGGCGGTTAATAACATAGAGCTTGCATGTCACAGCAAATATGACCAGGACAAAGGATCCAGACAGAGTTGAAACAATTGTTGTAATCAAAAAATTACTCTCTTCCCTTTCCTTCTTCCTGTCCTCTAACCTTTTACGCATTTCCTTCTCCCTGTCGTCTAAC
>CM052720.1:44630384-44642071 GCA_028551405.1 Uromys caudimaculatus
GAAGGAGGAGTTCGTGCACAAGCGGGAGGAGCTGGAGCGGGTGTGCAACCCCATCATCAGCGGGCTGTACCAGGGTGCGGGTGCTTCCGGGGCTGGGGGCTTCGGGGCCCAGGCGCCCAAGGGAGGCTCTGGGTCAGGGCCCACCATCGAGGAGGTGGATTAGAGGCCCTTCCTGGCTCTCCAGGTGTTGGCTAGGAGATGGACTCGTGGCACTTGATGGCTGCTGGTTCATAGATTATTGTCAAGTTAGTCCTTCTCTCTGGAGTTCAGTTTAAAGCTACAGCCTTTTATAAGGTTGACTGTTAAATTTTGTATGCTTATGGGGTTTTTTTTATAATCAATTTAACGTTGCCAGCTGTTCTGTCCGCTGTACCGGGATATTTTGTTCTTTTAGCCAATGATGGGTAGTGTCTAAAGCATTTTTGGTATTTTTCAGTATTCTAGTGGCCTGGGAAGACAGTCTTGCTGCCCGGGGATGGTCATTTCTAAGAGAAACTGTCCTTCAGAAACTTCTTTGTACTGTGTACTACATAACTTTACTCTTTTATAACTTTAGTTATCTGCTTGTCTGTATTCCAGTTTTGTGGTATAACCAGCACGTCCTTTGTATTTAATCCGAGTAGCATAAAGATGGTTTTTCCTTCCTGCAGACAGGTCAGCACTGCCATCCTGGGTACATTATCTTCTTTGCATCACTACAAACTAAGAAAAAAATATTTTATAAGTTAAACATTCAAAATAAAGTGTTACAAGTATGTTTTGTCAGTTTGTATGTTGGGAGGGCTAATGGATTCTGGGCTTATGTGGATTTTTTAGTTTTGTGATTGCTGGAGAAAGTTTTGGGGATTTTTGTTAGAAGTGTGGATTCTCAGTGCTGTTATGCAGAAAGTACAGGTATTCACTTGGAGCGTAGGGCTCATTCATGAGAAAAGTAGGGTGGTATTGTAGTTTGGGGTCAGTGGGGTCATGGGTATGACAACTCAGCTCTCCCTTACCCCTCCAGGGGCTGAATCCAGAACAGCATTTCCTGACCTATGGGTGGAAACCCCTATTGCAGTCAAATGACCCTTACACAAGGGTTGCCTAAGACATTGAAAATCACGGGATTGTTTGATTGAGGGTTTTTTTGGTTTTGTTTTGTTTGTTTGTTTGTTTTTTCGAGACAGGGGTTCTCTATGTAGCCCTGGCTGTCCTGGAACTCACCATGTAGACCAGGCTGCCCTATAAAACTAAGAAATTTGCCTTCCTCTGCCTGCCAAGGGCTGGGATGAAAGGCCCATGCCACTACTGCCTGGCTAAAATCATAGTTATGGAATAGCAACACAAATTATTTCTCATGGCTAGGTGTCACCGCAACATGAACTTAAGGATCGCAACCTGAGGATGTTTGAGAACCTCTGCTCTAGAGCACTGGGCTTCATCCCCTAGCCACCTAGCCCTCCTCTTTAACAGCTTCCTTGCTTTCTGAGCATGTAGTCCTGGCTGGCCTCAACCTCTGATCCATATATATGCCTTTCCCAAACCTGGCTTCTTCATTACTTTTTGAGATCTTACAGGTTTGCCCAGGCTATACTAACACTTTCTCTGGAGCTCAGCCCGGCTTTGAACTTTTTAAATTTGCGGTTTCCAGTCCACACCCCTGAACCCACTAGCTGAGATTAGATTATACACTTGTGACCAGGTACCATGTTTGGCTATCTTTTTCTCTTTTTTTGGGGGGGGGGGAAGTGGTTGTGTCTCTGTGGGGTGTGTGTGTGTGTGTGACACAGACAGACAGAGACAGTCTTTCCATGTAGCCTAGCTGGGCCGGAAGTTATTATTTAGACCAGGCTGCTCTCCAGGGGTGGGATTATGGGCATGTGCTACCTCCCCCACCCACTTTATCCCCACAATCCCCATCCCTCTTTCCAGGCAGAAGGCCTGGTGATGTATCGGACCACTTACCACATCCATGGCTTAAGCAAGCAGGCAGAACGTAGGAGAAAGAGCTGCCTTCCTCTGAAGTCTTTTGATTCATGGCTCTTCATTTTAGTGGGGCACTGCCGTCCTTTGAGAGCTGGGGAGTGGGTGTAGGTCAGTGGAGATTGCTTGCTTAGTATGCGTGAGGCCCTCCATGCAATCCCCAGCTCCATGGAGAATGAATCAATGAGTTGGGTAAGGTGTGAACCACACGTAATTCTAGCATGTCCAAACAGAAACCTTAAGGCTGTCTGAGGGTAAAGAAGTCTTCAGTAATCGTTTAATAGAGGCTGAGACAATTATGCTCATGAATTCCTCATTAGAGAAGCGGCTAATTAGTAAAGCCATTTTACACTGTCAGAGGTCATTTCTGACCCGTACATGCATACGGTTTGGAACTGAAGAGTCTCTTCCTAGAACTCTCCCAGGTGGAACTTGGGCCTTATGTAATACATAATTACTATAGTATTCTTAGGTTTTTAAAATTTGGTTATGTTCTGAGGCACTGTGTTTACTGCATGACCCTGGCTGGCCTCAAACTCATAGGATCTACCTGCTCCTGATCGTGAGTGCTGGGATTAGAGTTGGTGCATCACTGCTTCCCGGCTAATGTGCATTTTAAAACGAAGACAGAGCAGCGTATAGCGCCTCAGACATTAAGTTCAGCATTTAGGAAAAGGAAGTAGGAGTGTTGACTGTTGTGGTACAGAATTGCTGTCTCAAAACAATGACAAAGGGGGCTGGAGCAATGGCTCACTGGTCAGGAGCACTTACTGATCTTTCTGAGGACCTGGGTTCAGTTCCCAGCACCTATCACTAAGTGGCTAACAACTTGCTGTAACACACATAGACACAAAATCAATTTTAAAATGTTTCTTAAAAGTTGGCCAGTGGCGGGCAGTGGTGGCGCACGCCTTTAATCCCAGCACTTGGGAGGCAGAGACAGGCGGATTTCTGAGTTCGAGGCCATCCTGGTCTACAGAGTGAGTTCCAGGACAGCCAGGGCTATACAGAGAAACCCTGTCTGGAAAAACCAAAAAAAAAAAAAAAAAATTGGCCAGTGGTGTTGTGTGTCTTTAATCCCAGCACTCAGGAGGCAGAGGCAAGTAGATGTCTGTGAGTTCGAGGCCTGCCTAGTCTACAGAGCAAGTTCCAGGACAGCCAAGGTTACACAGAGAGACCCTGTCTTGAACCACCCCATCAAAATCTCTCTCTTTTTTTAATGACAAAAGTATCCCAACATGGTAGTGTGTCACATTTGTAATTCTAGGCATGGTTGGAATCCATCTTATGAGCCAGATGTGTGTGTGCGCGTGTGTGTGTGTGTGTGTGTGTGTGTGTGTGTGTGTGTGTCTTTTTTCCCCTTTAAATAAAATTGTTGGGGCTGGTGAGATGGCTCACTAGTTAACAGCATTGGCTGCTCTTCCTGACGTCCTGAGTTCAATTCCCAGCAACCAAATGCTCGTGACCATGTATAAAAGAATCTGATGCCCTCTTCTGGCAAGCGGGTGTACATACAGCAGAGCACTCATTAAACAAAAATAAATAAATAATTTTTTTTATTTTAACGGAGAGCAGAAGCTGTGGTGCAAATTTAGATTTTTCTGCTAGATGGAGGCAATATGAGTCCTCTGGGGTAGACTGGATCCAAACAAGAGTAGTGAGTTCCTAAAATCATAATCCATAGGAGACCAGAATGCGAACCTACCCTGCAGGATCTCCAGGGTCTTTACCCAACCTTGGCCGTTTAGGCTGCCTGTTTCTTTCTTTTTTTTTCCTTTTCTTTGGATTGGTAGTTTATCAAATTGTCGTCATCTACACGATTCTCTACACAGGACAGTAAGAAACAAAATTCCTCTTCGTTCCCTTCGCATTTGTTAGCGCGATCAAGTCAGGCATAGGAGAAGACGACTATGTCCGTCAGGACCCCTGGCCCGGCGCGGGTATAAATAACGGCGGCGGGCTGTTAAAGGCCTCTTTGCGCGCCTGCTCTCATTGCTCTATGTTTATTTGTCATCCGCGGCTCCCCACTCATCTCTTCGGGGGTTCTTGGATTCCGGAGGGCAAGGCTCGGGTCCGCCTCGCGCGGCAGGTATCCTGGGGTCCTGTGGGGAGGGCTCTGTGGTGTGGGGCCGGGTATGATGACCCACGATTACAGACTAGAGTTTCTGATGTCCACGTGACGCCACCCCTTATAACTGACCCAGCCCGGGGTGGGGGCTGCTGGCTGGCATCTCTCGGACCCGTGCTCACCCAGTGATCTCTTCCAGGTTCCTGATCCTCGCCTGCAGACCAGTAGCACAATGGTAAGCGGGTGATGCGAGTGGTGGGTGGTAAGAGAGGCTGGCTTCGGGGAAAGGACAGTAATGATGACTTCTGGTGATTCTGAGTGTCTCGCTGACGCCATCACCGCAGCGCGCTGACCGTCCCCCCAGTAGCATGGGTTTTGAACTTTCGTGGCCTAGAGTTCTTCATGGTTCGTTTCTGTGTCTTGTTTTCTGCTAGGGGTTTGAGGACACAAGCTGGCTGCCTACGCTTGGAGAAAGGTTAGTATTAGGATCCAAAAGCCTTAAGTTCCTTTAAGACGTTTTTCTTAGCTTTCATGGGTCCTGACATGCATTTGTCTAACCCTTGCTTGACTTTGAAGAGCTAGAGTTCGAGACAGGGTTTCGCGTGTAGCCCAGGTTGCCCTGATCTCAGTGCGGGAATTGAAGGCATGGAGCACCACCTCCCGGCCCTTTGTTCTTAAGAGCAGGCTGTCCTTATCTAGTCTCCAGGCAAGTCACACCACGTGGTCCATCTTTTGTTTTTAGATAGTAACTAACCTTCCTAACTCTTAAAATTATAGCGGCTACACTTATAGCCACGAGTCGCCTTGGTCATTTTCTTGTGCTTTTAACTTTTGTATACCAGTAGAGATCAATACAACAGTGGTGCTCAACCTTCCTGATGCTGCAAACCTTTAATACAGTTGCTTGTATTGTGATGGTCCCAACCATCAAGATTATTCTCGTTAACTAATCTTTGCTGCTTTTGCGATGGGCAGGATTTCCTGTCTGGGACCCTTGGGTAAGGCTCCTTTAGTGACAAGTTGAGAGCCACTGTTCTAGACTATGCTTTTGGGTATTTAGACTGGCTCCAGCCACCCCCCCCCCTTATAGGTTTTAACAGATTTCAGTCCCTCCGGTGGTTTTGTTGCGGCTCTGCAACAGCTCAGAGCCTACCACGATAGATGCCGGCTGCCGTGCCCTGTGTCTGTTATTTCTCGGATTAGCGTTGCCTAGATGCCGCCCTTGATTTGGGTCTCCTAAATTGAGAGTGATGATCTCACAGACTAGAGTCTCTGACTCTGCCTTGATGTCAGCCATGAATCTGACTCATTTGGGGACCTGAATCCTTACTCTTCTCCCTTGAAATGGAACCCAGTGGTTCATACGGGCTCTATTGAGGTACACACCCTACCTCTCATTGCCTTAACTCTCCAGGGTGAGCTCCCGAAGGCTGCATAGGGGCCCTATCCCCTCACCTAGATGTGGGCTAACCTTCGGACCCAGACTAAGGTGGAATTCCTAGAAGTGACTGGAATGGCTTAGTCATCTCATTGTCTAATGAGAGCCAGCCCTTTGTCCGCCTGCTGTGAATGAAGGTGAGTGTTGTGGTTAGCTCCCTTCCAGGGTAATAAAGCATGACTACTAAAAGCAGTCTGGGAGGGAGGTTGTTGAAGGCTGTATACGATACAAGTCACTGGGGGCCTGTGAAGTTAACAAGCACAGTGATCTCATGTTTGCAGGTTGTAAAGCTGACCTGGCTTTAGAAGCACATAACCCAGCTTCTGTTTTCCTGCCTGGACCTAAAATACATTATTAATTTTCAGGGTTTTGCTGTTACTCACAGCTGACAAGATGGACAGCCTTTTACTGCATTGTTGCCAGCTATCTGAACATGAGAGGCTGCAAGCTGCTGGCTGGACCACGTCATCGTCAGTTAGCAAGTGGCAGCTGTCTATTCAAGTATGCCCAGACTAAACCGGTGCTTCACTTGAGTATAAGTATTAGACAACGTAATAAAAGCTTATCTTGCCTGAAGCATAGCTATTTTATATTTATATAATGGCTAGGAATAGAAGTGCATAGTTTCCTGATTCTAATAAAATACTTTAAAAGCACTATTTGGTGTCACTGGGGTAGTATGAGAAAATTTATGGAAATAAGACACCACAGAGTTGTGTGTTCCCCACCTGCCTGCACACATCAAATGCCCGAGAGCTAAGATCCTCTGTAGGAGCAAGTGTTGAGCTATCTCGTCTACCGTGTGTCTGGCTTGGGATCCCTTAGCACCATGGCCAGCTGTGCTGGGAGCAGTTCAGGAGAAGTTTTGCACATGGCCTGTCAAACTGACCTCCATTTTAGCCCAAGATTGGGTCTGGATCTCAGATCTGACCTGCTAGGAACAAGTCAGCCCACCCCCATGCATACACTAAGTTACTCTGCAGAGGGTACAGGACTGCATCAAGGCACCCTGGGAATTAAACCCCAGCCATCTGGAGAAGTGCCTCGGGGAGTCATCCCCTCAACCCTACTTGTATACAGGCCAGAGACCTCCAATATCTAGGAAGAGGTAGAGGCAGAAGGATCTGATCTCAGAGAAGATCATTACTGCATAGAGGGTTCCCAGCCACCCTAGAGCACTTGACTTAGGAAAACAAGATTTAAAAGCTCTAATGAGTAGTTAATTGGCCACACAGAACCACTGAGTTAAAAACAATGTGGGAAAGAGAACTGTAGGAACTGAAGGATGAAAGGGGTGAGAGTAATCCTAATTTATACACGGAATATATATATATATAAATTTCGTGTATGAAATTTACAAAGAACTTTGATGGATTTTTTTCTTAAGGTGGTGTGCAGTAGACCCAGCAGTGGTGGTGTACGCATTTAATCCCTTGGGACGTTTGAGACCAGCCTGGTCTACGTAGTTTCAGGACAGCCAGGGCTACTCAATGAAACCCTCTTTCCAGGAGAGATGAGGAAGGTACCAGCTATGGGTCCCTGGCGTATAAGCACACAGGAGCTTTTGAGGGAGCTGAAGACTGGTAATTCTTGCACTCCAGCAGGGAGCTGGGTTTGAGGACAGCCTGAACTGTGAACTCTTGTCTCAAAACTGTTTGTGTCTGGCTCAGTGCCCAACAGGTAGCAGGCATGGTGATGCACGCCTATATAGCCCAGCATTTGGGAAGTAGAGGCAGGAGGACCGGAGTTCAGGGTTGTCCTGTTACACAGTTTGAGGCCAGCTTGGAACACAAGATACCCTATCTCAAAAACAAAACACACAAAAAAACACCTTTTTTACTAGACATGACAGCCGCTGCACACATGAATTCACAGAAGCTGTGGTTGGCAGCACAAGAATTGGCCGTCCTGGCCTGGAGTAACAGGGCTTGGGAGGCCCTATTCTTCCCTGAAGAACTGCTGGCAATTCCTGGTAGCTGGGGACACCAGACATCTTTTTTTAAAAAGTTTCGATTTTACGTACATGGGTGTTTTGCCGGCATGTTTGGGCACCAGGCCCACACATGGTGTACATGCCATGCAGGTGAAATGCTCCTATGCATAAAATAAATCATAAATCGTAAGTTTTAGGCCAGATTATTTAGTCACAGGTGATCACAGACAAAGGGATCTTTTTCTTACACAGCCCTGGACCACTCTTAGCACCGAGAGCCTCTAACCTCCATTAATCCTTGGATTGGCTTCTCTTTGAAGCTGTCCCACCTCTATCTGGCAGGATCTGAGAACCAGGAAGGAATTCGGTAAACATTAGCAAAAGCACAATAAGGGCTGGGGACGCAGTCTGCTGTAACATTCGCACCAAGCCTGGTGACCTGAGTTTTATCACCAGAACCCACTTGGTAGACACAAGCACCCACACAAGTGCACACACACACATACACAAGCATACACACAAGCACAAACACACACAAGCACCACATACACAAACACATGCACACACAAGCATGCACACACACACAAACATACACACACACAAACACACGCACACACAAGCATGCACACACACAAACACAAGCAACACAAGCACATGTACAAACACACACATACACAAGTTCACACGCACACACAAGCTCATACAAGCACCACACACACACACACACACTCGCCCATTAAATACCAAATTAAAGTCATTCAACATTAAAAGAATGTTTCAGCTGGGTGAGGAGGCACACACAATCAGAGCTGCATGGTGAGACCCTGTCAAGGAAAAAACAAAAAACAAAAAAAAAGGAAAAAAATGTGTTTATGTGTATGGACAATTTGTCTGCATGTGAACATATGGATGCAAATCCTGTAGAGGCCAGAAGAGGGCGACAGATCCCCTGGAACTGGATTTATGACAATAGTAGTGCCGATCAAACCTGGGTCATCTGGAAGAAAAGCATGCTTTGTTTGTTTGTTTGTTTGTTTGTTTGTTTAGACAGTATCTCACTCTGTAGGCTGGCTGGCCTGAAAGCAACTGTTTACCAAGACTGGTCTTGAACTCACAGAGATCTCTGCCTCTAAAAGTTTTTCAAATTACATACACCCTGCCAAAACTTTGAACTTCTTACAATGATGGGTGTGTGTGCTGTATATAATCACTTATAATAATACTTGACTGGGGATGCCATATCTTGGGGATAGAAATTATTAAGATTCTAGAAGTGAGCAGTGGTGGCGCACGCCTTTAATCCCAGCACTTGGGAGGCAGAGGCAGGTGGATTTCTGAGTTCGAGGCCAGCCTGGTCTACAGAATGAGTTCCAGGACAGCCAGGGCTACACAGAGAAATCCTGTCTCTAAGAGAGAGACAGAGAGAGAGGAGGGGGGAGGGAGAGAGAGAGATTGATTCTGGAGGTGCCAGGTGGTGGCACACGCCTTTAATTTCAACACTCAGGAAGTAGAGGCTAGCAGATCTCTGAGTTCAAGGCCAGCCTTGTCTACAGAATGAGTTCCAGGATAGCCAGTACTACACAGAGGAACCCTATCTTGAAAAAAAAAACCAAACCAAACCAAGACCCAGGTTTGGTTCCTAGCTCTCAAATGAGGGCTTACAATTATCTATAACTCCAGTTGCAGGGTATCTGTACTGGCTGGGTTTGTGTGTCAACTTGACACAAGCTGGAGTTATCACAGAGAAAGGAGCTTCAGGTGAAGAAATGCCTCCATGAGATCCAGCTGTAAGGCATTTTCTCAATTAGTGATCAAGGGGGGAGGGCCCATTGTGGGTGGTGCCATCCCTGGGCTGGTGGTCTTGGGTTCTATAAGAGAGGAAACTGAGCAAACCAGGAGAAGCAAGCCAGTAAGGAACATCCCTCCATGGCCTCTGCATCAGCTCCTGCTTCCTGACCTGCTTGAATTACAGTCCTGACTTCCTTTGGTGATGAACAGCAACGTGGAAGTGTGGGCTGAATAAACCCTTTCCTCCCCAACTTGCTTCTTGGTTATGATGTGTGTGCAGGAATTGAAACCCTGACTAAGACAGTCACCAACCCCTTCTCCGGGCCTCTGTGGCACTAGGAATACATGTGCACAGACACACACGCAGGCAAAACACTTGTATGAATAAAGTAAACTTTAAACAGTAGAAAAAGGTTTCTATAGGCATACAAAATACTTAAAGTTAACTTTGGCCAGCTTGGTCACTCTGTTACACAGCCCTCAAGTATAGGCAAATAAACGTACTTCTTACTCTCACAGAGAGTAAGATATGATATGTAATAGTCACACACACACACAAATATATATCTTCAAAAGGCTTAGCACATAGACTGCATTCAGGTATGAGTGACAACTTGCCCAGAGAGTCACTTACAGCGCCTATTCAGTACTTCACCTGCCCTCCCCTAACCACTGGCATCTCTTCCTAATCAGTCAATCATTCCTGTAAATGGTCAACTATTCATTTATTCAAAGGTCTTGTTTTCCTTCCTTCCTTCCTTCCTTCCTTCCTTCCTTCCTTCCTTCCTTCCTTCCTTCCTTCCTTCCTTCCTTCCTTCCATGATCCAAATTCAAACTGCCCCACCCCTGGGTGGTCAGACCTCTGGTGTGGTGCCAATTCATGTTCAAGGCATAAGCTTGAACCACGGTCAGGGTAAGAGTCACATGGGGCTTGGGACGTAACTCATTTGGCAGAGTACTTGCCTCGAATGTGCAGTCCTGGGACTGCTCACCATGGTACTGGGCATGCCTGTAATCTCAGCACTTGGGAGGTACAGGTGGGAAGAGCAGAAGTCCAAGGTCATCTTCAGCTGTGTAGCTAGTTCTTAGCAATGCAAGATCTTGTCCAAAAAAAAAAAGCCTGGTGTGGTGGCACATGCCTTTGATCCAGCAGTGGGATGTAGAAGCAGGCTGGTCTCTGTGAGTTCAAGGCCAGCCTGCTCTACATAGGGAGTTCCAGCAGCCAGAGCTACATAGCCAGGGCTGTTACACAGATAAACAGTCTCGCAAACAAACAAAACAAACAAATAAAAGACTTCTCCAATACCCTATCTTCATCATCCCAGTCAGCAGTTATCCACACACCGGAAGTGGAGCAAACACAGAAGCTACCATCCTTCCACCCTACTTCCCCTCAAAGGCAATCTGCTGGAGCAGGCTGGAAGCCAGGCCCCCGCTGAGCTTCTCCAGGCTCATCCCTGGACTCCTCATGCTGTCCGGTCTTTCCACACAGTGCCTCCCCCGGGCTAGAGAACTGTGAGTCACTATGACCTGCCTAAATTGCTAATTGCCCTTACATATAGTTAAAATCTTAGGAATGACTATTAATAAAAATAATATTTTTAATCTTACCTCAAGCATATCTGGTGCTCATTTTCCTGTAAGTAATCAAAGACTGTCCAGGACAGTCTGACTCCATAAACCATGGATAAGGGACTCTAGATGCCTGGAGCACTCTCAGCCAGCTAGCAGCCAGAGCACAGCCTGCCAGCACCAGTGCCAGAGAGCCTCAAGAGAGCCTCACAATCCCAGCTGATCACCCCAGACCCTGAAGGCATGTCCCCAGCCAGGGCTGTTTAAAACAGTCTGTACCATTTTTATTAAGTTATTTTATGTGTGTCTATGACTGGCACCATGTTCATTCCTAATGCTTGCAGAGCCCAGTAGAAGGTGATGGCTCCTCTGGACCTGGAGTTGACTGATGGTTGTGAACAGCCATGTGGGTGCTAGGAATCAAAGCCAGGTCCCTTGGAAAAGCAGCCTGAGCTCTTACCCATGGGGCCGTCTCTTGGAGCCCCTGTACCAGAGTGTTTGCTTTTGCAAGCTTCAGTGAACTATAAAAGACCCCAGTGTTACTCCTACTTAGACAGGAGGGGATCACCTCCCCTGGTGACCCAGCAGAGGGGGTGCTGTGACAGTATCACAGAGGTAAGGCTGGGTCCTCAGGCTCTTCAGGTTCTTAGTGAGTGACCTGGGAGAAACTCTCCTGTATTGCCTCCCTTGGAGCTGCATAAAATGTAATAAAATGCCTCTCTCCAGTGGGCAAGATGGCTTAGGGGTTAAGGCATTTGCCAGCAGGCCTGACAACCTGAGTTAGATCCCTGGGACCAACATGGGGGAAGGAGAGAACTGACTCCTGAAAGTTGTCCTCTGACCTTCACATGTGCATATGAGCACGCATGCGCGCGCACACACACTAAATAAATAAATAAATAAATAAATAAATAAATAAATAAATA
>CM052720.1:44642171-44684224 GCA_028551405.1 Uromys caudimaculatus
CTGAGAATTGAGGAATCTAAGCTCTTAGGCCTACACTGGAGCGGTACAGGACTAACGCCGCCTTCTACAGCGGCCTGCTGGGGACTGCCGAAGTCCTACGAGTGGAGAGCTTGCCCACTCAGGATTTCCACCTGTGTGGAGCAAAAGGGCCAGATTGAGATGCTCCATGACAGCAGCACCAGGGGACAAGCCTTCTATAATTAGTAACAGCCCCTGGATAAAGGGGATAAGAACAGAAGACCTCAGAGTAAGACTTGCCCTCAGAGGCTCATGCAGTGCCTCTGATCATGACTTAAAACTTCCCCAAAGGCCGGGCAGTGGTAGCAAACGCCTTTGATCCCAGCACTTGGGAGGCAGAGGCAGGTGGATTTCTGAGTTCGAGGCCAGCCTGGTCTACAGAGTGAGTTCCAGGACAGCCAGGGCTACACAGAGAAACCCTGTCTCGAAAAAACAAAAACAAAAAAACCTTCCACAAAGATAAACATCACAAAAACTAAGGAGAGGGCTATGTGGCACCAGGTCCCACATATACATGGAAGGTGATTTCAAAAAAGTGTACAAGAGGGTTTGGGTTCAAAAACCCAACAAAAAGAAAAAAAAAAAAAAGAGGGTTTGGGGTCTGTGGTGGTTATTCTTGTGGTGGTCAATTTAACCACATCTGGAATTAGCAAAAACACAAGTGTCTTTCCAATTTGCCAAAACCTCCGGCCACCGAAGCCTCTCTTAGAAACTTGAAGAGTCCCATGGTGTGAAGTATTTTACAGATTTAAGGAGGCAAACACATTTAATCATTCCGTTTCACCAAATGTGAGAGGCAATCGATTTGGTGACTGCATTGCATATAACAATTTTTGGCTGGGTGGTGGTGGTGCACACCTTTAATCCCAGCCATTGGGAAGCAGAGGCAGTCAGATTTCTGAGTTCAAGGCCAGCCTGGTCTACAGGGTGAGTTCCAGGACAGCCAGGACTGCACGGAGAAACCCTGTCTCGAAAAACAAAGCAAAACGAAACAAAAAATATCAGTTGTTGGCTTCCAACATCTCTGGATAAACCGACAGAGGGAAAGAGTGTGCTCTATGAGGAAATTAACCAACTGAGTGAGATACTTGTGTTTTCTTTCCTGGATTTCTTTTTTGTTTATTCGTTTGGTTTGGTTTTTTGTTTGTTTGTTTTGTTGTTGTTTTGTTTTGTTTTAGACAGGGTTTCTCTTTGTAGCCTTGGCTGTCCTGGAACTCACTCTGTAGATCAGGGTAGACTGGAACTCAGATATCTGCCTGCCTCTGCCTCCTGAGTGAGTGCTGGGTTTAAAGGTGTGTGCCACCACTGCCGGGCTCTTTCCAGGATTTATTTATCATGTTATGTAACATCAATGAAGAGAATTATCGGTGGTCATTATATTTAAGTTGTCCTTCAAGGGACAGCAACACCTATTCTAAAAGGTCTAATGTGTTTGTGGTTGTACGATAGATAATTATATTAGGTGTAATTATGACCTACTTAAGTATATAATGCATATACAGTTGTATGTGGGACAGTTAGATTATGTTAGGCACAATTATGATCTGGTTACTGTTTTCTTTCTTTTTCCTTCTTGATCCAGCCCCACTCGCTCCGGCCTAAAAATTTATTTATTTATTTTTTATGTAAGTACACTATAGCTGTCTTCAGATGCAACAGAAGAGGGTGTCAGATCTCATTACAGATGGTTATGAGCCACAAAATGGTTGCTGGGATTTGAACTCAGGACTTCTGGAAGAGCTCTTAATCACTGAGCGGTCTCTACCGCCTCCTGGTTACTGTTTTCATCTGGAAATTAAGCATGACTATAGGGAGATATGATAGCATGTCAAGTTGACAAGGGGTGGGCTTGGGGTGGCTATTGTTGGTTCTGGGCTAAATCTGGGACTAAAATCTAAGTGGCTGCTATACCTATGAGGGAATTTTTTTTTAAAGATTTATTTACTTATTATATGTAAGTACACTGTAGCTGTCTTCAGACACTTTTTCTTCTTGCTCCGAAGCCGCTCTCCCTCTGGCCCCTGCTCACTGTAGCTGTCTTCAGACACCCCAGAAGAGGGTATTAGATCTTATTATGGATGGTTGTGAGCCACCATGTGATTGCTGGGATTTGAACTCATGACCTTTGGAAGAGCAGTTGGAGCTCTTAACCGCTGAGCCATCTCTCCAGTCCCAGTCCGGGGAATTTTTTTCTTAATTAAATCATTTGAAGTGGAAAGACCCAGTTTTAATTCAGATCTTCTGAGGTGGGGAGATCTACCTTTAGACTGGGCCACACCTTCTGCTGGCAGTCTCTCAAAAGAACACGGAAGAAGGAAGCTTCCTTCCTCGCCTGCCTGCTCTTGCTCTTACTCCCAGGCAATTCCATTCCTTTGCTGGCATTAGAGCATACTTCTTTGGGATTCTGACTTACACTAAAGGCCAGCTGAAGCATCCAGCCTCAGGGACTGAATGAACAACGACTGGATTCTTGAACTTTCTGTTGGTACACAGCTATTGTTACATTATTGGAACCACAGCCTATAAGCTATTCTAATAAATACCGTGTGTGTGTGTGTGTGTGTGTGTGTGTGTGTGTGTGTGTGTGTGTGTGTGTGTGTGTGTATGTGCTGAGTTCCTCTAGAGAACCCAACAGGGATGTAGCTCAATTGGTAGACTGCTTGTCTAGTATTCACAAAGTCCTAGGTTTGATCCCCAGTCCTACATAAAACCAGGAGTGGTCACACAAGCCCATGATCCCTGTATTCAGGAGTTGGAACCAGGAGGACCAGAAGTTCAAGGTCATCAGCTGAATACTGATTTTTAAGGGCTAGCCTGGGCTATGTGAGACTTGGTTTTCCCAAGCCCCCCTTTAAAAAACAAACAACTAAAAGAATATGGATAGCCAGTGGTCATATAGTAAGTGATTGATGTCCTTCAGCCAGGCCAGGAAGCAAGTTCTATGGGAAGATCTACTATACTAGCAGCCTGTCCAGACCTCAGGACAAACTCCTTTATTTGAGCAAAACAGGCAAATGTAAGCCCCACTTCCTCTTCCTGTGGCTCTGGGCATCTTTGCTCTCTCACCTCAGTTGGTTGGCAATTCCTGTTTGCCTTTCAATCTTTTTTTTTTTTTTTTTTTTGGTTTTTCGAAACAGGGTTTCTCTGTGTAGCCCTGGCTGTCCTGGAACTCACTCTGTAGACCAGGCTGGCCTCGAACTCAGAAATCCGCCTGCCTCTGCCTCCTGAGTGCTGGGATTAAAGGCGTGCGCCACCACTGCCCGGCTGCCTTTCACTCTTAGCAGATCTCCATTTAGCCAGTTCTACCGAGTCACCTTCCTTGTTCGTGGTTAGACCACTGCTTGGTATTACTGCACATACATATCTTCTGACGCCAGGCAGGTGGGGCTGGCTTTGTCACCTGACTCTTAGCTGCCAGGCTGTTCCAGGCACTGAGCAGGAAGCCAGCCGGAGTTTCACTGTCAATGTTGAGAAAAGTTTATGATTCCTGACTGTGGTCATGGCAGCATGTCCCGGTCTGAGGGCACTATTGAGCCTGTGAGTGTGGTCTCTGAGTCATTTCACTGGGGTTGTGAAGAAACCCTGGTACCAAGACAACAAAGCTGTTTTGGATGTTGTTTGTGGGACTGTGGCTCTGCACACTCCTTTGGTAGACATTTTTTAAAAGAATTATTTATTCATTTTATGTATATGAGTACTCTGTCGCTGTCTTCAGACACAGCAGAAGAGGGCATCAGATCCCACAACAGATGGTTGTGAGCCACCATGTGGATGCTGAGAATTGAACTCAGGACCTCTGGAAGAGCAGTCAGTGCTCTCAACCGCTGAGCCATCTCTCCAGCCCCTCACAATGTGAAGTACAGTGTTCACAAACTCCTGATCCTTCTGCCTCTGCTTTCAGAGTACTGGGATTTTAGGCATTTGCCACCACACCCTGCTTAGAAACAGCTTTGGCTGGTGATTTTCAAAGGACTGCTCTCTTGGAAAACAACTGTTTTGAGTCAAGCCAGAGTAGGACACACTAGGGAATTCTGTCTCAGGGGTGTTGGTGGCAGGCACAATAAAAGATGATTTTTCAGTTAAAAAACTAACACCACAGTTAGGTGTGGTGGTCCCCACCTATAACCCCTGCACTTGGGAGACTGAGGCAGGAGGGTCGTCTTTATTCAAGGTTAGCCTGGGCTATATGGTAAGTCCTATGCCAGCCTGGGTTATAAGATCCTTTTCTTAAAGGATGATCTGATGTCTCTGGCCTCCATGGGCACCTGACTTTACCTGTACACACCCATTACACACACATATAAACACATAATCTAAAAAAATTAATTGACTTTAAAAAGTGCTATCAGGGGGGCTGGAGAGATGGCTCAGCGGGTTAGAGCACTGACTGCTCTTTCAGAGGTCCTGAGTTCAATTCCCAGCAACCACATAGTGGCTCACAACCATCTGTAATGGGATCTTCTACTGGTGTGTATGAAGACAGCGACACTGTACTTATTTAAAAAAAAAAAAAAAAGTGCTATCCGGAAACAGGGGTGTAGCTTATGTGGGGGGCCCTGGGCTCAATTCCCAGCAGTGGGGGTTGGTAGGAATAAGAAAGTGACTAGAAATTCTAAACTAAAAATAAGTACACAGGGGAGTGGCTCACAAGACTCCACACCTAGCCGAGGAGCTATTTGTAACTGAAGGCTGCTAAGGTATAGAGAATCAGGTCTACAAATGTGTGTGTGTGTGTGTGTGTGTGTGTGTGTGTGTTCATATGGGCACTTGTGGAAGTCAGAGGACAAATTAGCAGTCAGATCTCTTCTCCCACCATGTGGGTCTTGGGGGCTGAACTCGGGTCTCAGGAGTGGAGACAAATGCGTTTACCAGCTGAGCCATCTCACCTACACAAAAGGTGTTGCCCCTGGTAGGTTTTCCATGTTCAAGTAGATGACCCCACAAACATGGGTGTGTGGGCAGCACTGACTGAACTCAGTGGTTTACAAAGGGGTGGGGGGTAGCTGAAAAGATGGTTCAGTGGCTAAGAGCTGGCTGCTCTTCCAGAGGACCCAGGTTCGATTCCCACCACCCACATGGGTGATTCGACACTGTCTGTCAATTTGAAGGGAGTACTATCTCCTTTTCTGTCTCTGAGGGTACCAGGCATGCACATGGTACATGAACATACATGTAGACAAAACATCTATATGCATTAAATAAATACATAATTTAAGAAGGAGAAGCGAGAGATAGATGTGGGGGGATCTGGGCTGAGTTGGATCAGGCTGTAGATAGAATCAAACTATATTGGATACATGTGTGAAATTCTCGGAGAATAAATGGAAAGTATTGTATTTAAAGTGAGTGCACAATGAGGAGATTAACTGGAAGCCTGGATGGACACCACATTAATGACTTGGAAAGGTCATTAAGACCTTTTAAACATTAAGAGAAGCATGGAGTCCTCAAGTTGTGCCAAATCAGGGCTTGTTGGGAGCTGTTCTGGCCATGCAGGTTTATCACAATGCTGCCACCACAACAGGCACAGGCAGTGTCCTTAGCTCTGCTCAAGGAGGTGGACAGAGTCTCTCAGCAGGCCAGACCAGACCTTCCCATAATTATCTTTTTTTTTTTAATTTATTTTATTTATATGAGCACACCGTAGTTGTCCTCAGACACACCAGAAGAGGGCATCAGATCCTGTTACAGATGGCTGTGAGTCACCATGTGGTTGCTGGGAATCGAACTCACGACCTCTGGAAGAGCAGTCGGTGCTCTTAACTGCTGAGCCATCTCTCCAGCCCCCCATGATTATCTTTAACTATTGTTGTGCTTTTCCGTTTTGAGTAAAGGTCTTAGGTAGCTGCTCTCTGACTGGCCAGTGAGGTCCCCTGCCTCCCACAGGGTTGTCTTTTGGTTGCTGTGTAATTTCCCAAATAACAAGGAAACAAATTATTCCCAGTTAGTCCAAAGTACATGCTGACTCTTAACATGTTAGGTGTCATTGTCCCTGGTCAGGTGACCCTCAAGTGGAATGATCACATTCTAGAATGCCTATTGCCTATCATTAAACCATTAAAATCTAAAAATATGCCGGAGATGGAGATGCTTGCCAACACTTCCCAGTTAAACCTCAGGGGGAAACACACTGGTGAGGGAGCAACAAAGGGCCTTGCGATGGTTGATGCTGGGTTGGGCAGGGCTTCCAGGACCACACAGAGAGCCCTTGCTCAGCTGGCTTGATTTTTTTCTGAGAAGACTGAACAACTTCTATAAAAAGAAGACTTTAAAGACGTGTGTGTTGAGGTTGAATCCAGGGCCTTGAGCAAAGGTGTGCCACCTGACCACACTCCCCAGCCTAGCCTTTCTTTTACGATGAACAGTAAATAGTATGATGAACTAGGTCTGAAGGCATGGGACTATGCCCAGCTATCCAAGAGGCCTGTGGTATTGCAAACAAAAGGCTAGCCTGGACTGCAGACTGTGGTCAAAGCTTGGGAAACTTACCTAGATCCTGTCTCAAAAAAATATACAAAGGAATTGTGGTATAGCTCAGTAATATAGTATGAGCCCTATCTAATCTTCAGAACAGGGCAGTTTTCCAGTGGGGGTGTGGTATTCCCTGTGGGATCAGGAGTTTAAGGCCAGCCTCTGCTATATAGGGAATTTCAGGTTTGAGGCTAATATTTAGGTTTAGATGTTATCTAAACTCTTTCCCAGGACCAAGGAAGGAAGAAAAGAAAGAAAGGAAGGAAGGAAGAGGAGCCGGGCGGTGGTGGCGCATGCCTTTAATCCCAGCACTTGGCAGGCAGAGGCAGGCGAATTTCTGAGTTCGAGGCCAGCCTGGTCTACGAGTGAGTTCCAGGACAGCCAGGACTACACAGAGAAACCCTGTCTGGAAAAACCAAAAAAAAAAAAAAAAGAAAGAAAGAAAGAAAGGAAGAGGAAATGTAAACAACTAAAATCAAAATGAAGACAGCAGCTGCCTAATTATACTCCCTCTGGAAATTCACACCCTCTTCCACCTGCCTGGCCCAGAGACCAAGCCTCTCCTGTTCATGCTCCTCACTGTTGAGCCATCTACCCACTAGCCCACTGCCCCCCCCCCCGTCCCCTCTCCCCTCTCCCCCTAGTACATGGCCCAGGACATTTCTCCTAATCTCATTGGCCAAATGCCTTGCTGAAACCCAGAAGGGCTAAAGTGCTGGCTTCTGACTCCTGTTTCAGCGGTGGAGGGGGACTGGCACTACTAACCTTGGCACCACATCCTCAGAGACCCATGCTTGGACCTAGACAGTATCTGCTGCACACTGTGGTGCTTTCCACCCTGCCTCCAATTGCTGGGGCAGCTCAGCATCTCCAGGGAGCATAATCCTGCCGGCTCGCGGGAGGCCATACTGCTACTCAGTAACTTTTACGGGCTCTAAATTTGGACAGAATTCCTGCACTAGATCCAACAGACTTCATACTAAGTCTGAAGCTCTGTCACTCGGCTAGGCTATTTGCTTACAGATTTGGAGTCACAGGAAATGTGACTTCTAGCCTCTATCTCATATAAGTGTGAACTTCCATTAGGACTTACTAGATACTTAGCCTTTTCCGTTACACCCAGAACAGAGATGAAGAGCAGTTTACCCAGAGATTATTGGTGCAGCGATTGATTAGCATGTCTGTGGCCTCTGCTTCCTTTCCAGGCACATCAAAACCAAGGAAATAAAAAACCAAGATGTTGCCTGGCAGTGGTGGCCCACGCCTTTAGTCCCAGCACTCCGGAGGCAGAGGCAGGTGGATTTCTGAGTTCGAGGCCAGCCTGGTCTACAGAGTGAGTTCCAGGACAGCCAGGGCTACACAGAAAAACCCTGTCTCCAAAAACCAAAACCACCACCAACAAAAAAAACCCAAGATGTTTACCCAGCACAGGTGCATGTGGGGTGTTTTATCCTTTGTTTTTTAAACTCTTTTGTATCTATGGATGTTTTGTCTGCTTGTATCTAAATGTATCACCTGAGTGCCTGGTGCCCACAGAGACCAGAAGATGGTGTTGGTTTAAAACTGGAGTTGTGGGTGGTGGAAGACCATCATGTGGGTGCTGGAAACTGAACCCAAGTCCTCTGCAGGAGTAATAAGTGCTCTTAACCACCGAGTCATCTCTCCAGGCCCTTTGAAGCCATTGCATTAAAACTTCATCTTGGGGCTGGAGGTTTATAGGCACTGGCTGCTCTACCGGAGGCCCAGAATTCAGTTCCCAGTACCCATGTGTTGCTGACATGACAGGCCTGGTTTTTTTGGTTTGGTTTGGTTTTGGTTTTTTGACTACACAGGGTGTACTGGCTGGTTTTGTGTCAACTTGACACAAGCTGGAGTTATCACAGAGAAAGGAGCTTCAGGTGAGGAAATGCCTCCATGAGATCCAGCGGTAAGGCATTTTCTCAATTAGTGATCAAGGGAGAGGGCCCATTGTGGGTGGTGCCATCCCTGGGCTGGTGGTTTATAAGAAAAGCAAGCCAGTAACATCCCTTCATGACCTCTGCATCAGCTCCTGCTTCCTGACCTGCTTGAGTTCCAGTCCCGACTTCCTTTGGTGGTGAACAGCAACATGGAAGTTTAAGCTGAATAAACTCTTTCCTCCCCAACTTGCATCTTGGTCATGATGTTTGTGCAGGAATAGAAAACCTGACTAAGACATAGGATTTCTCTGTGTAACCCTGGCTGTCCTGGAACTCACTGTGTTGACCAGGTTAGCCTCAAACTCAGTGATCTGCCTGCCTGGCTCTACCTCCCAAGTGCTGGGATTAAAGGCGTGATCCACCACCATCCAGCTCGTCATGACTGGCTTTTACATGGGTGCTGGATCAGAATTCAGGTTTCCAGGATTGTTTGGTAAGCACTTTACTCACAGAGATACTGTCCCAGCTCTGAAATGTATTTAAATTATTTTTAGATTTATTTATTCATTCATGTGACTGTTTTGCTGACATGTGCCACAGGTGTATGCCTGAAGAAGTCAGAGGAGGGCATTTGATTTCCTGGAACTGGAGTTACAGCCAGCTGTGAACCACAGTGAAGATGCACTTTTAACTGCTGAGCCATCTCTCCAACCCAAGTTTGACCATTCTGTCTGTCTGTCTTTCTATTAACCGCGACTTGCTGTGGAGCTCTGACTGGCCTGGAACTTCCTTGGGACACAAGGCTGGCCTCAAGTTTTCATGATCCTCCTGCCTCTGCCTTCATTTGCATGCTGGAGTTTCAGGCAGGCACAACCTAGTCTCTCTTTTCTGATACCTCTTTTTATTTACTTTTACATTTATTTGTTTTGTGGGGGTGGCGGGTGCATACATGCCGTGGCATGTTTGGTGGTCATAGAACACCTTGCCAGAGACAGTTCTCTCTTTCCACCCTGGGGTGGAAGAGCTTCGAACTCAGGTCATCAGCATTGATAGCAAGTACCCACTGGGCCATCTTGCTATCACCTCTTCCACTGCTGGGGCCAGGCCTGTGATCTCAGCTCAAGAAGCTGAACAGGAAGATTGTATGAGTCCCAGGCTACGGAACAAAGCCTGGGTCAAAATATAAAAAGCAAAAGACTGGCAGGTCGGTGTGCAATTTTTGGTGGTGATAAGTCATGGGACTGGTGTCCCAATTGCTGCGGTCATGGCCTCCGTTCTTCCTGTTCAGTGATCTGTTCAGTGATCTGCATGAATCACAACCAGCCCAGGGACTGGGCATTGTACCTGGGCCTCCTGTATGCTAAGCAAGCAAGTACTGAGCTAACCCGTGTCTTACTGTTGTCAAGCATCTTCCCTCATTCCCTCTGTCTGCCTCTGCAGGCCAGGAAAAGAGCCTCTGTATGTATCCTATGGGGCAACACTGTGGTTTACTGACTAGGGCAATGAGTTACATCAACTGACTCAGAACTGTTCATTTAAGGGAGAGTGAGCCCACATGGCCTGTGGTTCCTATACGGGCCATGCACAAACAGCCCAGAGGAGAGAAGGCTCTCTCTCTTTTTCTTAAAGTCTTAATTTTTGTTTTAGATTTATTTTAGTTTTATGTGTATAAATGTTTTGCCTGCATGTCTGTATGTATATGTGTTCCTGGCGCCCACAGAGGTCAGAAGAGGGCATCAGATCCTCTAGAACTGAAGTCCTGAAGTCACACGTGGTTGTGGGTACTAGGAGTCAAACTAGGAGTCAAATATTCTCTGCATATCTCTCTCTCTCTCTCTCTCTCTCTCTCTCTCTCTCTCTCTCTCTCTCTCAACTGAAGAATTTCAGGTAATAAATGAGGAAGAAATAAAAGTAAAAATCACTCAATTGCAACATCCAGGATGGGATTGTTGCCTGGGAGGGTTACCAGCAAGTCTTACAGAGATGGTTGTGCCACCTCGATCCTGTGCTCAGTCTCTACCCAGAGGGAGGGGCAGGCTGTGTGAGCATGGGGGAGCAGTGGGCAGCACATGGAAAACATGGGGGACCCCTAGGGATCTGAATCCAGCCAAACCTTCAGAGGTGGAGGAGATGTTAGATGACTCCATCAAGGGCCATCCCACAGGACAGCCTGCTGTTTTGTTTAGATGGCACAAAAATCAAGCAACCTACTGAACAAACAGAAAGGTTAGGCTACCACAGATTAAAAGAGCGGCAAGAATCAGCAATCAGAACCGGGAGATGGTGGCGCACACCTCTAATCCCAGCACTTGGGAGGCAGAGTCAGGCAGATCTCTGAGTTTGAGGCCAGCCTGGTTGGTCTACAGAAGTGAGTTCCAGGACAGCCAGGGCTACACAGAGAAACCCTGTCTTGATAAAATACAAACAAACAAACCCTAAAAGAATCAGGAATAGATTTTCTTAGGTCCTGATTTTTACTTTTGTTTTAAATTATTTTATGTGTATGAATATTCTGTCTGCTTGTATGTCTGTGCACCACATATGTGCCGAATACTTGTAGCGGTCAGAGGGTGTCAGGTCCCCTGGAACTGGGGCTACAGATGCAGCTGGCCCCCATGCTGTCTCCCCAACTCGAGAGCACAAGGCCTCTCCTCAGCATGAAAGAAAAAAAAATGGCAAGAAGAAGAATACATGGTAACATCAAATTTGCAGTTAAACGTGGATGGGGCCATGCGTGGTTAGAGCTGACTGGACATGTCGTACATTCCAGGCCAGCCTGGGCTACAGTGTAAGACCTTGCTTCAAACCACAAATAAACAATCAGTGGTGGATGCTGGCCCTAGTGGTGGATACTGACAGTCCTAGTTCTGAGGCAGAAGGAGCTGGAGACCAGCTGGGCAATATAGTAAGATCCACCTTCAAACAAACAAACAAACAAACAAACAAACAAACAAACAAACCCTAACCTAACCTGAATGTGTGAATGTTATCCTAGCCCTTGGGAGACTGAAGCAGGAGGATGGCCATTTGGAGGCCAGCCTGGGCTACGTAGTGGGTTCAATCCTCTTTAAGACACATGACAGGATTTTTGCTAAAAATGTAGTGACTAAAAGTCAACATGTCTATAATTTTTTTAGAAAACTTGAATATGTGTATTTCTGTGTGCCTGTGTGTGTGTGCACGTGCGTGCGTGTGTCAGTGTGTACATGTGTGCCAGTGTCTGTGTATAAGTGTGCCAGTGTGTGTGCACATGCACTCACTGACTGAGGCCTTGTGCATGCTGAAGTGCTTAGCACTGGGCTGCACTAGCAGCCCCTAGTACATAGTACAAACTCTGGATAAAATGCACAGAATACCTCACTGCTGACATGCAGTGGAGTTATATGTCTATCACACAGAACAAATTATCTTAACGTTTCTTAGAGCAGAAATGTCAAAAAGAAAAATGACCCTCTAATTGAAGTGAATGAAACCCGAATCCCTCAGTCCTTAATATTCTTTAAAAAAAAAAAAAAAAAAATTAAAGCCAGGCAGTGGTGGTGCACGCCTTTAATCCCAGCACTTGGGAGGCAGAGGCAGGTGAATTTCTGAGTTCAAGGCCAACCTGGTCTACAGAGTGAGTTCCAGGACAGCCAGGGCTACACAGAGAAACCCTGTCTCAAAAAAGAAAAAAATAAATAAAATAAAATTAAAGCAGAGATGGTAAGATGGCTCAGCTGGCAAAGGCACCTGCCCCATCTCTGATGATCTGAGGTCATTCCGTAGGACTCACAGAGTGAAGGAGAGAGACAACTCCCGGTAAGCTGTCCTCTGGAGTACATGTATGTCACTTCCTCTCGATAAACACATACCCCTCTCAAGGACTGAACCCAGAGTCTTAGGGATTCCAAACACTACCTCTACCAATGAGCTACACCACCAGGCCAGCAAGTGCGGGGTTACAGGCACCCAACGTGCTTAGGCTCTCCACGTGGAGAAGGGCTCTGCTCTCCCAGGCCTGCAGCATCTAGTGCTACTATCTCACAGTCTGTCCCCCTCACAAGCTGGCCTGACAAGGCTTCCCATCTGGTTTTACACAGCTGTTCCCTATTTCCTATGCCACCCCATCTTAGAAATATCAAATATCATAAACAGACCCCCCACACACATACTCTTTGATGCTTGCAAACAGCGGGCAGCGAAGATGGAACTGACAGGGGTTCTGTTTCCCAGTAAGTACATCAGTTCCTCTTCGAACTGCTTTCCTGTCTCTCCAGTGTCCGTGAGGCCATCCGGAAAGTATGATCGGACAGAACCACAGACTCCACAAACGCTCTTTCTGCATTAAAAATTTTTTAAGTTACAAATACACTTCGATTCATAAATAATCAAAGGTGCACACGGACGTGTGCTTATCGTCGCTCTGAAAGGACTCTCTGCCCTGGGGACTTTCAGCAATCACATCGAGTACCTGCGTCCATACCCTAGGACACGGGCCTTCCCAGTTCCCTGAGTTCATATCTATTCACCTCTCCAGGGGAAGCTCCTCCCCCACCCTGTCCCAGAAAGGAACAGCTCCCTTGTCCTGGAAGAGAATAGACAGGGGCCATCCCCAGCCTTCTGGAAAAAAAAAAAAAAAAAGTGCTCCTGGTGAGGGAGGAACTTCCTGTCTGGGAGAGGAAGCTGGGCCTTAAGTCATAACGGAATGACTTCCCTGTTGATGAGGAGTTGCAGAAGGTTAGAGTTCGTTGGAAGAGCTGTGTTTCAGGCACCCTCTGCCGACGGTCCAGAGAGCTGTGAAGTCAGGGTCCAGGACTTGGTGTCCTTGGGCGCGGGGCTCAGAGCGTGCCGTAGACGCTGATTTTGACCATGGAGATGCTCTCGGTGTACCGGTTCAGGCCTTTCTCGTACAGAAGGAACAGCTGCGGGGGCTGCTTCTTTCCATCCATGCTGTTTTCCAGGGCTGTCAGGGACGAGTAGCCGCTGGGTCCCGGCCACACCTGGACCCTCTCCTTCTGCCAGGATGTACCATTGCTGAAGCTCCAGCGCAGGGTCAGATTCACTCCTAGGAGAGCGATAGTCAGAGGGAGGGGGGGTCTCTGCTCTGTCCAGGCCTTGTTTAGATGTGGTCCCCACCCATTCACTCCACCCTTGGGCACTCACGGAACTCAGGATGGGCTGGATTGGAGAAGAAGACAATGCCTGAGCTGGTGGCCAGTGCTCCTGCAGCTACTACAGGGTCCACGAGCTCAGGGTCGAAGGTCACATCCCGGGGCCTGAGGGTGTCACAGGCGTCATAGCTTCGGAGGACGATCCTGCAGCGGCAGTGGTAGTTATTCTGGTTCCGGGCGTTGATGATGACCGAGCCGTCTGGAAGCTCGTAGGGCTGTGGGAAAAGAGAACAGGAGAACCTGGGAGGCTGAGAGCTGGGTCGTGGTGTGAAATGGCACTCTGGGGAAGGTGGAGGTGTGGGCGGGTACAGTCCATGGACTCCTGACCTGGCACTCGTCGGGGTTGAAATCGTGATCGTGTTTGGGCTGGCCGAAGGGAATGCCGCTCACTCCTGTGCCGTAGTGCCAGGAGGCACCGTGGTCATCACTGAGGAGACAGAAGACCCCATCTCGCTCCAGCGTCCCGTGTCCACACACAATGAGCCGGCCCTTCCGAGGCTCCCGCTGTTTCTGTAAGAAGAGGGAGTGGGTGTCACAGAGGTGCTGTGTGGAGCTCAGGCAGAGAGCTGGCAGTTCCCAGTGAGAGGACACGCTTTTGTTCTCCCAGACACTGCTCAAATTAAGAAGCTTTTCCATGCCAGGCCTGTAATCCCAGCTACTCATGACTCTGAGGACAGAAGACGGTTTGCCTGGGCTACAGAGTCACTTCAAGGCTAGCCTGGGGACTTAGTAAGACTCTGTCTCAAAAGTATAGTGAAAGGTCTGGGAGTTCAGGTCTCAGTTCAGTGGTAGAGTTCTTGCCGCTCATGTACAAGGCTCTTGGCTCATGACATTCCTCAAAAATTTTTTAAATAAAAAAGTAGAAAAGAAAAAAATATTCGAAATTCAAAGTATTTATTTATTTGAATAATAATGAAGCCCAAGCTGGCCTCCAACTCACTATATAGCCACGGCTGACTATTTGGCTCCCAGTCCTCCTCATTCTACTGCCTGATGCTGGAACGGTAGGCATGCTTTTTTCCCTTCCAAACACAGGGTTTCTCTGTGTAGCCTGAACGCTCTCTGTAAACCAGGCTGGCCTTGAACTCAGAGATGTGCTTGCCCTGGCCTCCTGAGAGCTAGAAATGTCCCCAGTTTCAATACTATCTTTTCGATCCTCCTCCCCTTTTTGAGATTGTCTCTCTCTGTAGCCTGTCTTTGAACTTACAGTGTAGCCCAGGCTAGCCTTTAACTCATAGTGATTTCCTTGCCTTAGTTTTTTTCTTTCTTTCTTTTTTTTCTTTTTTTCTTTTTCCAAGACAGGGTTTCTCTGTGTAGCCCTGGCTGTCCTGGAACTCACTCTGTAGACCAGGCTGGCCTAGAACTCAGAAATCCGCCTGCCTCTGCCTCCCAAGTGCTGGGATTAAAGGCGTGCGACACTACTTTTATTTTTATTTATTTTTTTGTTCTTAAGTAAATGTTTTGCGGCTGGCAGTGGTGGTGCACGTCTTTAATCCCAGCACTTGGGAGGCAGAGGCAGGCGGATTTCTGAGTTCAAGGCCAGCCTGGTCTACAGAGTGAGTTCCAGGACAGCCAGGGCCAGAGAAACCCTGTCTCAAAACAAAACACCAAAAAAAAAAAAAAAAAAAAAAAAAAAAAAAAATAGAAAAATAAATGTTTTGCTTAGCATACAAAGAAATGGGCTTCACCATGACATGTTCACACGTCATGCTTCTTTCTTACACGCTCCCCACCGCCCTTCCCTGGAAGTCCCCAGGACATGCAGAATGTACACAGGTGTACAAGTGCCCACCCAGTCTTGGGAACTTCATACTACATTGTGATATAGGTATGTGTCTGCCCAAGGGCACCCAATTCTACCCCGCACAGGCTAAGGACAGATTGTCAACAGACAATCTCCATGTGAGAAGTCAATGGCAGTTTCATCTCCACGGTGGAGATGGGAACTTCCAGAAGGCCCTCCTTCCATGGTATCCCACTCAGGAAAAAAATCTGATTCGCGGGATCTTGCCCTCTTCCTATCCCCAGGGAGAAACCTGAATGCCAGAGCCGGGTCCAGGGGCAAACATCTCTGTGCCAATATCCACAGAGAGATTCCGGGGTGGGCTCCAGGAAATGCCGTCGTCCTTACTCCAAACTAACATGGTAGAGGCCACCTGGCAGTTGACCTTGTGAGCACAGAGGGTATAGACAAGGAACACCATCCCTGTGTCTACATCGTTCACCACAGCCCCCAGGTTCAGCCCATCGGAGGCCTCTCCATCGTCTACGATGAAGGCGGTAGAGGACCACGTGCTACCTAGAAGGAATAAAAAAAAGAGCAGAGAGAAAACTACCGTTGTTGTTTACTTCCTGCCTCTCCCCAGGGACCTCAGTGTGACACCAGAACCATGTTTCTTCTTTCTCTGACATTATTTCCTGCTAATTCCCCCAGCGATATAATTCTCATTTTCAATACCTTGGTGGTTACAGTTTGTTTTCTGGACAACTTTCCTCCTCTGCTTTCCCTAACTCGTTAAGGATTCAGGCCTCAAAGTTCTATCTCTGGGCGGTTGGATTGGTGAAGGGAACCCCCAACTCCCTACCCCAGTCACCCATACAACCCAGCCCCGCTCTTTCCACCGGGGCATCTTTGTACCCTGGTCCGTGGACCTCCTCATGGCAATGAACTTGGCGCCCTCGTCGGATGCAGACTTTTTCCTGGCCTCAGCGAAGGCCAGGAGCGTGCCCCGAGAGGTGGCTGTGATGAGCGGGATGCGAAAAGTGTCTACGGAGCCGATCTGCTTGCCGCTCACCCACAGCAGCTGCTCCATGGTCACCAGCGGCTGCACCTGCGCAGAAGGACACCTCAATGCACGCGCTTGACGAGATCTAAGGTACCTAAGACCGATAGGTACCGGCTCCAGCCAGGGTTCCCATGAGTGAGGGTAATGGGGAGCCTGAGCAGGGATGAGGGGTGTCCTAGAACAAGAGATGGGAGCCCAGAGGAGAGTTTGGGCCGAACCTGGAGGCTCCTGAGCAAGGAGAGGCTGCGAGGGGAGAAGGAACCCTCAGGGATGGGGGAGGATCCCATAACGAGCCAGGGGCCCAAGGGAGAAAAGGGGTTGGGAGAGGATGGAGGGGCAGGAGTGCCACGCGGAGAGGTGGCCGAGCGGGGCAGTGGCCACCTCTGCAGGTGCAGCAGGGCTTACCAGGCTGAAGTCATCCTTTGCCCTGGCCTCAGATCCCGCCGCGGACACCAGGAGCAGGAAGATCGCTGCGAGCCCCTGACCCCGACGGCTCACCCAGCAGCCCAGCGGTCCCCGAGGTCTGCTCGGGTCTGTCCCCACCATCGCTCCTCGCACTCCCAGTTCACGAATTGGCCCCCCGACAGCAAGCTGTCAGCTGACCTCGGCCCTTTAAAAGCGCGCACGTCACTCCGAACCCTCCCCTTGGGGGCCGCGCCCGTGCTGCCGCGACTCCAATTAGTCCATCCAGCTGTCCCACATCAACATGTGACCCAGAGGCGGCCCCAGTCTGTGTGAGCCTTTTGACTGGCTCTGACACCCGGGACGCCACCAAGGGGCGGGGCATGTTTTAAAGCAACCGGCGGCTACGAAAGGCACTAATTCCTTTTGGAAGAAAGAGAAAGTTTTTTGGGTTTTTTTTTTTGTTTGTTTGTTTGTTTGTTTTTTAAATTGGTTTTTCGAGACAGGGTTTCTCTGTGTAGCCCTGGCTGTCCTGGAACTCACTCTGTAGACCAGGCTGGCCTTGAACTCAGAAATCCACCTGCCTCTGCCTCCCAAGTGCTGGGATTAAAGGCGTGTGCCACCACTGCCCTGCTCAGAAAGAGAAAGGTTAGGGATGGCATGTGCCTTCCTAGTTTGTATGATGCCCTGGGTTCAGTCCTAAGTCAGGTGTGCACTATCCTAAATCAGGTGTGATGGTGCACACCTGTAATCCCAACATTCAGGAGATGGAAGCAGGAGGATCAGAAATTCAATGTATAGAGACTCAAGGCCAGACTGGGCTAGGGGACACACATGCACACATACACACTCACGCACGTGCACACATGTGCTACAGATGTGGGCACACAAGCTCACACCAGCCTCTCACTGCCGTCTTGCCAGGGTGGGGCTGACAGGGCGTCCTGCACACCTAGCCTTGAACACTGTAGTTACACCCAGTCAGTTTCTGGTTCTGGGTAGATCATGTCCTTCAGTAAGCCAGACATAAGGCTTGATATACAGCTCAGTGGTAATGTCTCCTGGGTTACACACACAAATACACACACACACACCCCAGAAAGCCCCCACCCCACCCCCACAACTCCACCAAAAAGAGAGACAGAGAGAGTGAGATAGAGACAGAGACACAGAGAGAAAGAGAGAAACCAGAGCCTGGGAATTGCATGAAGGGTTGACCACACTTGTTGACTATGATCTGGATCCAGAGCCTAAAATTGTTAACGCTGCTTTGAGGGTGCACAAATGGTTTTGCTAGTGCTAGTCAGATCCTGGAGGTCGTAAAGGGCAAAACGACCTCATAGGGAAATCTGTCCCTGTGTCATCCAGAACTTTAAAACAAGCTGGAAGCCTACTCCAGAGTAACATACCTTTGCTCCCCTAGCTGGGCTTCCCAAGGCGTTAGGACGTTTGCTACTCTAAAGGGTCGACTCATGGCTGAAGGCTCAGTGGTGGGAAGCACTTGCTGAGCATCCATAAGGCGACTGGCTCACAACGACCTGTAACTCCAGTTCTAGTGACTAAGACCTTCTGGCCTCTGTGGGCACTGCATGCACACGGTACACATACATATATAGAGGTGAGAGCGCTCAACACACACACACACACACACACACACACACACACACACACACACCTGAAATGGGTTGGGAAGCCCCACTCTTGGCTGAGGAGCTCTTGGCAGCTGTTGATGGCTGCTAGGGAGGGAAAGGCACTTTTCTTCAGGAGCATGACCTTGGTGGAAACCCCACATCCCGGTGGATGACCCCAATGCCCATGAGCACACGAGTAACACTGGTTAGAATCACTAGGTTAAAATTAATAAGCAACTGATAACTGAATAAATGAATGAATAAAAAAGGAGCCACGCACACCCCAAAATAAGTGTAATATTAGCCAGGCAGTGGTGGGATTCACCGTTGATCCCAGCACTCGGGAGGCAGAGGCAGGTGGACCTTTGTGAATTCTAAGCCAGCCTGGTCTACAGAGTGAGTTCTAGGACAACCAGGGCTATGAGAAATTCTGCCTCAAAACACACAGAGAATGACTTGGAAATCCCAATGCTCCTGCCTCTACTTCCCAAGTGTGGGGATTACAGACACGAGTCCCAGCTATGCTTAGGCTATAGACAGAATCTGTGGACCCTTCCATGCTAGGCAAACCCTACAGCTGAGTTACACCCCAGTCTCCTAGCCTTAGTCACTGAACAAATTCTTACTGGGTATTGAACCATGTGATAGCAGTTTGGACTTTAAAAAAAAAAAAAAAAAAGTGAGTTTGAACTGAAAATAAAGCCATAAACTTATCAAGAATATAAAATATTAATCTTTAATAAAATCTGTTTTCTACAAAACCGTGATTCTCAAGGCCTTGATGGCAGGGCTTCTGTACAGGAGGGCTGCAGTCCTGGGTCACAATGAGTCTCTCACTTCTTCTGTTTCTTTCCCCCCGCCGGTACCTCGTTCTTCTTGCCCAGAATCTTCAGGAGTGCCTTGGGCATGTAGTAAGGCCGCTCCTGGGAGCCGTCATTTCTCTCCAGGTCCTCGACTGAGAGGCAAGGTAGATCGGTCAGGGTGGATCATGATAATGGCACCCCATTGTACCCCCAAAATAATCTGGGATGTGTAAACCAAACAACCTGGTTTCCCTGTCCGGGCCTCCCTGACAGGCTGTTTCCTCACACAAAGTGGGATAAATAACTGTATATGTCATAGGGTGATAACAAGATAAAGAGAAATCGCATGCCAGTCCATCATGATGGCTTTCTTCTGCAATCCTGACATTTAGGAAGTGGACATGGGAGGGCTTAGAATACCCGGGGCCCTGAGGTCTCCACAGCAAAACTCTTGTCTTAAGAATGGTTGTGCATGCCCATGATTCTAGCCTTTGGGAGGCAGAGGCCAGAAGATTGTTTTGAGTTCAGTCCAGCCTAATCTATATAGTAGGAGCCAGTCAAGAATACATAGAGAGAGCTGGGCAGTGGTGACACACGCCTTTAATCCCAGCACTTGGGAGGCAGAGACAGGTAGATTTCTGAGTTCGAGGCCAGCCTGGTCTACAGAGTGAGTTCCAGGACAGCCAGAGCTACACAGAGAAACCCTGTCTCGGAGAAAAAAAAAAAAAAAAAGAATACATAGAGAGACCTGATGTAAATAAATAAAAATTAACCAACAAGCAAAACCCATAAAACAGTAAAATATTCATGTCCATTGCATAGTGTACGGCAGGGGACTGTGGTGGGGGACATTCCTGCTTTGCAGGCACAAGGCTCTGGCTTCTATATCATCGTCCCCATTATCACAAGGACAGAAACCACCATACTTCCAGCACTTGGGGGCTGAGGTAGGAAGATCATGACTTTGAGACAGCCTTAGCTATAGACTTAGTTCTGGGTCAGCCTGTGCTAGGATGATCCTGTCTCATTTCTATGCATGCCCCCCCCCAAAAAAAACCTAAATAATAGAAGGAAGAACCCACACACACGCACTATGACTACCTCCTAGGAAGTGTTTTGTGGTTAAAGTCTACTTACATTTTCTAGCCAGGCCTCCGTCTGAGGTTTCCCCCTCTCTGAGAAGGTTCAGGATGTGTTCCCTTTCCTCCCTAAACCTCTAGCCTTAGAATGCCTGAAGACATTCCCTCTGGCTCCTTTAGTTCACAAAGCTACAAACAACCAGTCTCTAAGAGAAGCCTGGGGGTCCAAGAGTTTGAGGGTGGGTGGGGGTTGTGGGGATCACTCACGAAAGCAGAGGAAGAGTGTGTCTACACACATTCCAAAGACGCTGAAGAATCCACTGGCGATGACGTAGGCTCCCATGATGGAGGTCTACAAGAGACAAGACTGAATGGGACCCTCTAGGGACCTCTGGGCATGTGGGTGGGGCAGAGAGAGGTGTCACTCACCATGATGGGCAGCCAATAATAGTTGAGGTTGGGGTTCTCAAAGTCTTTCCCCAGCCCCTTGATACGACCAGAGAAAAAGAAGAAGGACAGAACGCCTGTGGGAAAGAGTCCTGAGGTCAGTGCTGTTCTTCTGAGGACCCCCTTCCTGCACCCCAGAGGGCGCCTGACAGTGTAAACCCTGGTCTTGATCCTTACCGACACCTCCAACCACCAGCAGCTTCCCAAAGAAGAGCAGCAAATCAGTGACTTTATCCAGGACGACTACCCTACATGGAAGTCAGGACAGACTGGGGTGAAGGACCTAGCAGGGCCGGGAGGAGTGAGTCCTCTTCCCTTTTTTTTTTTTTTTTGAGACAGGGTTTCTCTATGTAGCCCTGGCTGTCCTGGAACTCACTCTGTAGACCAGGCTGGCCTCGAACTCAGAAATCCACCTGCCTCTGCCTCCCAAGTGCTGGGATTAAAGGCGTGCGCCACCACTGCCTGGCTAGACCTCGTCCCATTTTAACAAGGTGACAACATGGCATTGGACCAAGCACAGGACATTTCTGAGACCAGCTTCGGGATGGGAGAAGTGGGTAGGGGACCCCACTGGGGCGTGGCAGCCTGACCTGACAACGTTCCTCATAAGCAGCATGAAGGCATTTTTAGCTGAGACACAAAAATTCTTCCCATAGATGGCGACCTAAGAGGAGCAGGAAAGGTCTAAGCTACACCTTTGGCGAGCTTGCCCGCATGTTGGTGGAGCCCGGGCTGAGGGGCACAGAGCAAGGGGCTGCTTGAGGCTGCGCTCACCATGATGTAGGCATTGCGGTTGAGGAACTTAATAAATTTCTCCAGACACCAGAGGCAACACTTGAAGCAGCAGATGATGCAGCGGGCCACAGGATTCTGGGATCCTGGGGACAAAGGACGCTCACGCTTAGCCACCGGCTTCTGCCTGTCTGCCTGCCCTTCCAAGGCTCTGGCTGCTCAGCCTACCTCCCGCTCACCTCTTAGCTTGTGGTCAATGTATTCCAGGATAACCCGGGCTATCTGCACCAGGGTCAGGATGAGGGCTCCAAATGCCAGTGAACCAGTGTGGTAGCTGCAGAGGGTAGTTAGGTGAGTTGAGGCACCCCGGCACCCCTGGTATTCCTAGGACGAACACTTCCCTAAGGGGCTGCCCTGGCTTACCGGAGCGTGCGGATAAAGGCTGAGCTCAAGGGGAAGGTAGGGATGTCTCGAGGCTTGTGAAAGGCCCAGTAGAAGGAGGCAAAGGCCCCAGCAAGGACACACTGGCCCAGGGCCAGTACCCAGTTCACAGTCCAGAAGAGCCCCAGGACTCCATAGATTTGCAGGTTGAAGAGAGAACGTTGGGCTAGGCCCGTGGTCGAGTAGCCCTTGAAGACGCACTTGAGGTCTGCGCACGAGGAGTTCAATGGGGCCTGGAGGTGACAGGACACAGCAGGTTCATGCAGGCAAATCCTTGACCGCCCCTGTTCCTTGTGGCCTCCAGACTCAGACCACCTCAGTGCTGCCATAGTGTGACTAAGCAGCTTCCTGGTTTCCAGGCTGGCACAAGAGCTCTCCAGAAGGCAAGCATGGTGTGGGTGTTTTCCGCCTGTCCTCCCTCTCTCCCTTACTTTCCCAGCAGTCTGCTTCTGGAGAAGCCTCTGTATGCACTGACCATACTGTGGGTATTTAGGGATACTAAAGTGACTTTGTTGGCTGTAACAACGAAACAGTGATAGTCTGCGCGCGCGCGCGCGTGTGTGTGTGTGTGTGTGTGTGTGTGTGTGTGTGTGTGTGTGTGTGGTATGTGTGTATAAGCATATGCTTTGCTGGGACTGAACACCAATTCTCACACAAACAAAGCTGAGCCTCATGCCTGCTTTCATTATTCTCGCCCCCGCCCCCGCCCCCGCCCCGCCCCGCCCCCGCCCGCCTTTCCTCCCTACTCCTAGTGTGGAACCTGGGACTTCAGGAATGAAAGACGACTTTTTACCACTGCCCCCGCTTTCTGAGCTATCTGTTGAGGGGCTGGGGAAGGATATCAGCTGATAGAGTGATTGCCTACCATGCACGAAGCCACCACATAAAACCCTGAATGGAGGCTGGGGAGATGGCTCAGTGGTTAAGAGCACTGGCTATTCTTCCAAAGGAACCAGGTTCAGTTCCCAGCACCCACATGGCAGCCCACAAGTGTCTGTAATTCCAGTCCCAGGGCATCTGACTCCCTCACACTGACATACATGCAGGCACAACACCAATGTACACAGGTCATTTAAAAAAAAAAACAAAACTGCACATTTGGACACACCAGTCATCACAGCACATGGGAGGTAGAGACAGGAGGATGAGAAGTTCAAGATCATCCTCAGCCACATAGCAAGTTTCAGGCCAGCCTGGGCTACATCAGACCCTGTCTATGAATAGATAAACAAACAAGCAAGTAAGAAACCTTGGTCATGGTGTGTGTTCACAGCAGTAAACCCCTAACTAAGATGTCCCTGTAATCCCCATACTTAAGGAAACTGAGGCAGGTGGATCACCATGAATTTGAAGCCAGTATGAACTACAGAGTACGTTTCAGGTCAGCCTGAAAGAAAGAAAGAAGAAAGAGAGGAAGAAAGAAAAAGAAAAGGCAAGATAGCCATGGCATGCCTCTTGCAAGAGCACCAGAGTTCCATTCCGAGCACCCACATGATGGCTCACCACTATCTATAACTCCAGTTCCAGGAGATCTGATATCCTCTTCTGGCCTCTTTGGACAGCAAAGACAATGCTGAGCATAGACATACATGTAGGCCAGACACCCGTATGCACAAAATAAAATAATAATATGAAAGAAATAATTTAAAAAGAGATATAATCAGGCAGTGGTGGCGCACGCCTTTGATCCCAGCACTTGGGAGGCAGAGGCAGGTGGATTTCTGAATTCGAGGCCAGCCTGTTCCAGGACAGCCAGGGCTACACAGAGAAACCCTGTCTCGAAAAAAAAAAAAAAAAAAAAAAAAGAGAGAGAGATAATAATTTTAAAGGGAGGGGAGAGAGTGAAGACATTTTTTAACACCTAGACGCTGGGGGTGTAGCTTAGTGATGGAGAGATTAGAACCAGAACTACAGTTACAGGTGAAGGCAGGGAGGTAAAACTTGAGCCCTGGGGATGGTTAGACGCCTGAGGCCCTGGGTTCAAAGTCTAACCGCAAAGAGGAGGAGGAGGGAGATGAGGATCAGAGTTCTTACAGGAAGCGAGGGCTGCGGGAACTCACTACCTCCTGCTACTGCTACATATGCTTGGAATTGTCCATAATAACCCATGGGAAATGAACAATCAAAAACTAGAATGCAGAAAATACGACTTTAAAGGTTTCATGGTTTCTGAGCGTAAGAGGCTATGTTTGAAATCAAGCTCGTGGTACACACCTTTAATCCCAGCACTCGGGAGGCAGAGGCAGGTGGATTTCTGAGTTTGAGGCCAGCCTGGTCTACGGAGTAAGTTCCAGATCAGTCACACAGAGAAACCCTGTCTCAAAAAAAAAAAAAAAGGAAAGAAAAAACCCGCTTTCCGTCAGCAGACCACTGTGGTTTTGTGTTAGCTTTAACTGCGAGAGAGTGAGCTACAAAAACCAGGTTCCCCTGAGCACAGACCGCAGTGGGTCTATTACAGATCTAAATGGGCCTTCCTTCTCTTTCTGTGTGTGTGTAAGGGTTTTTGAGGCATGGTCTCTCCTATGTAACCCAGGATGGCCTTGAATTAAAATCCTTAACCTTCAGGATGCTGGGATTAGCGGTGTGTTTCTGTGCATGTGTCTTTTTTTTCCTTTTTTCTATGCTTCTTAGAGATGGCTTCATGTAGCTCAGGCTGGCCTCAGACTAGCTGTGTAACAGAGACTGGTACTGAAAGCCTGGTCCTCCACATCCCCCTCTCAAGTGCTGGGAAGTACCAACAGGCCTCCCAGTTCCTCCAGGAGGCCCTTCTGTGGACTTCCCAGTGCCACCGTCTGGGGCTCCGTTCCCAGGACGTGAGTGAAAAGGGAAACGGAAGAGTCCAGCCAACTGGGCTCTCTATCAGTGGGCGGGCATTGTGCACAGCACTAGATGTACTCGATGCCATTAAAACTCCTAAACCACCTCTGAGACAGGATTGGGATCAGCTCCAATTTATAGAGCAGTGGGAGGAGCCACAGGAGGAGGAGTCACAGGAGGAGGAGGAGCCTCAAGAGGAGGAGGAGCTATTTAATGGCCTTGGAGGCAGAGAGAGGTTCTAGTTGATATACAGCCTCCCCACCTTTGCTTCTGGTTTCCGGTCTCCACTTCACTTTCCGCAAAGTAGGTAACTCGACTACCGAACTAAGGGAGGCCTCATCCATATGAGAGTCCCGGCACTCTCAGGTATTTGTGCACTAGGGGAAATCTGTGCTAATTGACCCCCAAGATCCCCTCAGCACCCGCCCTATTCCCTCTCACCATGGGGTCACAGGACACGTTCACAGGAGCGTTCTCACAGCCCGGTGTACTGGTGTTGGACACCCAATAGATGTACTGGGGTTGCCCGGATGTGGCCAGGTACCCAGAGATGAGTTAAGAAAACTGCAGGATGAACCGTCAACTGCAGGACACCCCTAAATGCTGACCCTGGGATTCATGCAGATTGTTCACCCCCACAGAGGGTTGGCATTAAACCCAAAGTCACCCTTACAGTGCAGTCCCCTCACATCCCCTCATGGGACCTGTCCCGTGCGCCCATCCCCCATCCCCCATTCCCCATCCCATCCCCCCCCCAACCCCGTGCTCTCCCGTGGGGGCTGTATAAAGGATACAAAGCTGTCACGGCCCAGTAACCAATGCAAATGACCAGGAGGACGAAAGTGACCAGAGGGTAGAACAAAGTCGACATCATCTGCCCCACAGCCCTGTAGGAAGACAAGAGTAGTCCTCTGGGACCCCAGCGCTGTGCATCGGCTCCCAGGCCTGACCCTGGCTGGACCCTTCCTTGGGCCTGTTTGTTTTCCAGACGAGAAAGAGAATGACAGCTTCCTTCTTCCATATCCATAAACGCAGCCAGCGCCTGGTTCCAGGAGGGGAATGGCTCAAGGGACTCGTAGGGGAGACTGGAGTCACAGAAGACACCCGGGACGCTCAGGGAAGAGAACCCCCCCCAAAGGCGCCCTCTGGTCCAGGCTCAACTCCCCTCAGCTCCCAGTGCCTCCAGAGTCCCGTGCCTTTAGTCCACACCCACGCATTCATCCTCACCAAGCCGATGCAAGGTTTTGACTGCTCTTTTAGGGAGCCTGAGGGTGGTGGCACATACTTCCAATTCCCGTACCCGAGAGGCTGAGAGAGCAGGGTTGCCACCGGTCTGAGACCAGTCTGGGTTATGTTGTAGGAGTGACGGGGGGGTGGGGTGGGGGGGTGATGACAGAGGATGGCGTGCCTAACACAGGAGACCCTGGGCTAGATCCCCCACCCCAGCGCTGCATAAAAGAGGCCTGGTGGTACATGCCCATATCCCTAGAAGGATGCATTCAAGGGCATCTTCAACTATATAGTGAGGTCAGCCTGGCTTCCCGAGAGCCCACATCATCACTTCTTGTGGGGCAGGAAGACGCGGAGTTCAAGGTCAGCCTCAGTTACATGGCTGCTCCATGATATCAGTTTAGGCTATATGAGTTCCTGTCTCAAAAACAAACAACAACAACAAAAACAAAAACAAAACCCCCTTGGGGCTGGAGAGATGGCTCCAAATGAAGAGCACTGGCTGCTCTCCCAGAGGACTTGAGCTCAGTTCCCAGAATCCACATGGCGGCTCACAACTGCCTGTAACTCCAGTTCCAGAGGATCCAGCGCCCTCTGCTGGCCTCTATAGGGACCAGACAAGTGCACAGACATGCATCTGGCAAAACACCCATACATAAAATACAAACAAATAAGTCTCACCCCCTCCCAAGGACAACAAAACAAACCAGAGAGGGAAACAACGGAGGCCCTAAGAGGCTAGAACTCTCCTGGTAGTGGTGGTACATGCCTTTAATTTCAGCATTCAGGAGGCAGAGGCAGGTGGATCTCTGTGAGTTCAAGGCCAGCCTGGTCTACAGAGTGAGTTCCAGGACAGCCAGGGCTACACAGAGAAACCCTGTCTCGATCCATGCATTTTCCCACCACAACACACACACCCCAAGAGGCTGAAATTTAGCAGTGCCACCCACTGGACAACTCTACCTTTCTCCTCTGGGGTTCCTATTACCCCATCCAGGCCAGCACCCCTGCCCAAGCTCCCTTCTCCCTCACAAGGGGGCCCTGACCTGCTAGCTTCCTTCAGCAGAGCGATGGCGATCCGAATCCGCTGGCGCAAGAAAATGAGCATGAGCAGCAAGACGCCCTCCAGGACAGCCAGGACAATCACTGCACGGAGACAGCAGGCGGCAGTCCCGGGTCAGGGCCAGGGTCACCCAACCCTTGGCGGCCAGCCGACAGAGGAGATGGGCAGGGGACTCACGGGCAGCCAGCCAGGTCTCCTTCACACTCTGGTAGGCACTGAAGTTGGTAGTGAAGCCCAACTGGGTGATGGAGGCGCCCCTGTCCCGTAGCACTTGGTACTGTTGCCAGCAGTGGTAGATGCCATAAGCGAGCACTGCCAGCACCCCGACAATCAGCAGCAGCACCAGGGGTGCCGCCACCAGGCGCAGGAGCAGGATGAACAGCAGACTTAGCACCAGGGCCACACCCAGCGCCCTGCAGGTAAGGAACATACATGAGGGGTCGTCTCCCAAGCCCTTCCTAGTCCCCCAGATTTCTTTCCTTGCACCCCCAGGTATTCATAGATTCATCTTCTGAGAGGCTCAGGGTCCACTCTGAGCTATCTCCGCCCTCTGAGCACTTCCGGTGTAGACTTGGGGAAAGAGTTTCAGGAAGGGCAGAGGGAAGAGGAGAAGAGGTGATCCTGGGGAAGCCATGGACTCACACAAGAATCCAGTACCAGGACTGGGCAAAATCTTCAAAGATCTTCACAGAGACATCCCGAGCATTGATGCTGTCCAGGAGGCCACTGTCGGGGAGGGGTGGAGTCAGGTGGGGCTGAGGGTAAGAAGGGACACAGGGACAGGAGGATGATACAGAGGGTGACACCTACCTGATTCCGTTAGAGACGGTGGTGGTATTGATCCCTAAGTCTTCAGGCAGAGTGAAGTTAATGTCGGAGAATGGGAAACAACGTCCCAGAGCTAGAAGAGAGAACGGGCTGCTGGGCGGGGGTCTCTCTGACGCTGCTTCCAGGACAGGGGGTAATGGTGGATGGGCTCTGCTCTTTCTCAGCCTGTATTCCCTCCCTAGCACCGGTCTTCCTTCGCACCCCATTACCTGGATTCCTGCAATACCTCCAGCCCTGACCTCATGTCCTGCTAAGATCAGGATAGCTATGGCCTCCTCATTCCACCTTTCCTATCTTCAGTCCCTCCACTCTGTCATGTCCCCGGGCTACGCCTCCAGGTCCTGAATTCTATGCACTTTCGCCTCTGCTCTTGCGGGGCCTCTAAGTAGCCTCCTTCAGAACCTCTTCTCAGTCTCAGCCCAGCCTCTGCCCCATCTCTATCTCTGCATCTCTAGCTAGGCCTGTTACAGGGCTTTGGAACCACATGTAGTCGGGCAGGTTTATTTTGATCATTGACATCCCAGTGTTGAGAAAACAAACAGAGAGGCAGAGTAACCGGCCTGAGACCCGTCTGATGGAAGGTGCTCGAGTTTAAACCCACATCTGCCTGCTTTGGAGCCACCCCTGGGTGCCTTTTCTATCCTTCTTGCCTTGAAAACATGTCCTTTCTCATGCCAAAATCTAAAAAATATATTTTCTACTACAAAAAAAAAAAAAAAAGTAGGAAAGATAAAGGCAGGGGACTGGCAGTGCCTATCTGTCATCTCAGCACGGGGTCAGGCTGAGGCAGGAAGATCACCAGTCTGGAGACAGCTGGGCTACAGAGAACCATTCTATCTTTAAATAAACCGAACCGGTTACATTAGCAGTCGGAAGACGGGAAGATGTGTGTGTGTGTGTGTGTGTGTGTGTGTGTGTGTGTGTGTGTGTGTGTGTGTGCGCGCGCGCACGCGCGCGCCACTGAAAGGTCAATCGTGATTGGCTTACGCAGCCACGTATACTTGTGACGTTTGGAAAGATATCTCTGTTTGCTATATTATCCTCAGATTCATTCATCCATATCAATTTAAAAAAAACAAAACAAAACAAAAAAACTTAGCCAGGCAGTGGTGGTGCATGCCTTTAATCCCAGCACTTGGGAGGCAGAGGCAGGCGGATTTCTGAGTTCGAGGTCAGCCTGGTCTACAGAGTGAGTTCCAGGACAGCCAGGGCTACACAGAGAAACCCTGTCTCAGAAAAAAAAAAAAAAAAAACCTTTTAAAAGATTTATCTATTTTGCTTCATTTTTGAGGCAGGGTTTACTATTCAGAGGCTTGGCTGACCTGGAACTCACTATGTGAATCAGGCTGGCCTTGAACCCACAGAGATCCATCCCTCTGATGCTGCTTCCTGAGTGCTGAGACTTAAGGTGTCTGCCAGTGTGCCCAGCTCATTTTATTTTATGTGTCCGCATGCTTTGCTTGCGTGTGTGTATGAGCATCAGCATAACTGGTTCCTGTGGAGGCCAGAAGAGTGTGTCAGAGCACCTGCGTGGTTTTGGATAGTTTTGAGCTGCTATGTAGGTGCTGGGAATCCATACACGAGCAACCAGTAGCTCCTAACTGCTGAGGCCCTATCTGGCTCCACCACACACACTTCCTGATATCCTCCCATGGACATTTTCTGTTATTTTTGTTCTGATCTGTCTTTGCTGACAAATGGAACCGAGGACATTGCACAAGCTAGGAAAGTGCTCTGTATGCCTGCCACTCACCTGCCTTAAGAAACAAAACCACTATGATATCTATTTATTGATGGGAGTGTGTGTGGGCTGCGCAATGCTTGTGGTGGTTAGAGAGTTTGTCTTAGGGGTGCGGTCTCTCCTATCATACCGGACCTAGGATTCGAACTCAGGCTGTTAGACTTGGCGGCAAGCACGCCACCGCATCAACCCCATTTTATTATAGTATTGAGATAGGATCTCGCAAAGTGTCCCAGCCTAGTGCCTCAGCTGCCCTATTAGCTGAAATTATAGGAATGCACCATCTAGTCTGCTCATTCAACCTCTTGTAAGTATCTCTGATCTCTACACCTAGACTGTAGACTGCTCCAGCAGGGAGTGGTTTCTATCGTCTCTGCCTCTGTCCCCAGCATCTGGTGCACAGCCTCACAGCAGGCACTAAGACTCTAGGGTCCTGAGGCAGGGGAATGAAGGCCTGCTGCTCACTTCTGAGCTCCCACTGACAAGCTGAGTGGCTTCCTTCATTTGAGAAATGAAAATATTGGATGGGTTGGTGCCCAAGGTAGGGGTCCTTACCTGGAGTAGAAGGAAGAAGGAAACTGGGGCAGAGACCCTTCTGCAGGCTGTCCATCACTATCTGGGGATGGAGAGAGAACAGACAGAGGCACAGATATAGAACAGAATAAGGAAACTGTGGCCCCCAGCATAACTACAACCATCATCACCACCATCACCTACACCATCATCATTACCACTATCTCCTACCACCATCATCACCATCACCTTCACCATCATCACCACCACTCCCTCACCTTCCACAACTTCTACCACATCAAGGCTCAGGCTGGCCCATCCCTCCTTGGAGCCAAACCTCTACCTCTCCTACCATGATGGTTTCTCTCTGGCAACCGTGATGTCATGGGTACCAGCATTTACCATATCTGGGGACACCGATGGTAGACAAAAATTCCTGTTTTCTTTATAAACTTTACCGACGGTCTCTGAGAACTGCATCCCCCCCACAGCCCATGGGGTCTGTGGGCAGGAAGAGACGCACACCTGTGGGCAGAGAACACGCTAAGGGACTGGTACCCAGGGCCTTGGGGACAGGTGGGGCTCAGGCAGATCCTGGCTTCTGACCTGGGGTGTGGGGCACTGTAGGCCATTCTCGGCGATGGAGATGACATTGATGGCCGCCGCACAGCTTAAGATATTGAAGTACAGCACGTAGGGTTTATCCCTGTAGGAAGAGAGGCTGTGTGCTCCCAAGGGCCCAGGCAGGCACCATTCTCTTAGCATAGAGATAACATTTGGACCAAATTAGTTCCTTCTAGCACCTGGCCAGGTTCTCTGGGAAGATAAGGAAGCCCGAGAACACCTAGGGTGCTCACGAAACAATGTGTGGCTGACAGTATTGATTTTGGAGCACAACACCTTTGTAAGGTAGTTAGAGCCTTTAACAAGGCCTCACATCTGTCTCTGACAATGACAGCATCTACCTCAGGAGGCTTAGCAGTTGGGGTGTGAAACACCCCGCCTTCCTAGAGCATTGTAGCTGTTAGCACCTTATTATTTACCCTGCATTCCGGCGTGCTTTCTGGGAGGACTCAGCTGTTTCAGTTGAGGAAGTTTAAGCTCAGAGAGGCTGAGTAAGTTGCTCAAGGTCACACAATCCAAACTGATCTCAGGTGGAAACTCCCAGTGATGTCTGAACTCAAAGCTTATGTACTTAAACTGTCTCTGCCCTGTCCCCAGTCCTGGGAAGGCTACATAAGGAAGGGCTCTTGGTGTGGCCCAGAATGCTTTGAGTTCAGGGAGTCAGAGGCTGAGGCTGGACAACAACAGATACCAGACTCTGCTGTCTGCCTTGGGCTTGTCTCCCACCCCCATCCTGCTACCGGCTACTCACTTGTTGTCTCCCACGCCACAGTAGGCCCCCGTGGAGTTTCTGGGATAGAGCACTTGCCGAGGGTCTCCGTACACCCAGGCTGGAGACAGGGACACAACGGGATCACAGGAAGGCAGAGACTTGGGGGAGTGGGCAGCTATGGGGTAATCCCTCCCTGGGTTTCTGTCCTCACCCTCAGCCCCAGCTCTGGGTAGCTAGAAACTTACCCACAATCCCCACTACGATGTAACCCAAAATGAAGACCAGGAAGAGGACACAGCAGATGATGTCTGTGCAGCCCCTGGGGAGAGACGGACCTCTGAGCTGGGGTCTGTGTAACCATGGGGTGGGGAGTTTGGAGGTCTAAGTGTGGGGTGCGGTCGGGGGTGGGTTATGGTTTAGAAGATTGGAGAATGCTAGAAAGACTGGGATTCTCTCTCTCTTTTTTTTTTTTGCTTAGTTTAGTTCAGTTCTTTGATTTTCCAGATAAGGTTTCTCTGTGTAGCCCTGGCTGTCCTAACTTGCTCTGTAGACCAGGCTGGCCTTGAACTCAAAGATCCACCTGCCTTTGCCTCCTGAGTGCTGGGATTAAAGATGCCCACCACTACTGTCTGGCAGGATTGACATTCTTTATCTACTTTAAGAAAGCTTTGTTTTAGGATGGGGGGTGCTTCTGCTGAAATATTATAGCACAGATAATCACACACACACACACACACACACACACACACACACACACACACACACGAGTGCAGTTGCTTCTTTTCCTCAAATGTATACATACCTGAGTAGCTAACACCCAAGTCAAGAAGTAGAATGACCCAGCACCCTGAGTCCTCTAAAGTCCTTCTAGACAACACAGGTGCCTCAGTGGACCAGGTTCCTGCACCAAAGACAAACCAAATCCTCCCCATACCCCTCAGGGCCGCTGCCCATAGCTCACCTGTTTTTGATGGGGCCTCGAAAGGAGGGGTCATATTTGGCCGAATTCCCTGGAGGGGGGAGTGGAGAATGAAGCACTGAGGGTCTCTCTCCCCACATACGGTCCCTCTCAGACACTCCGTAGTCCCACTCCGTTGCCTGACTAGCTGACTAACAGGACACTAGGGACCTGGACGAGCAGTATCCTGGGTAGAGAGCAGCCCAATGGTTGCCTGCCGTGGCTGCTACCCAGCCACAGCTGGGAGGGGGGGCCTTTATTTTTGGCAGTCCTGGATATCGAACTATGGTTCCTTACCTGTGAGGCAAGCGCTTTGCCACTAAACTAGAACCACAACCAATTATTTTATTTATTTATTTATGTATTTTTGTTTTTGTTTTTTTAAGACAGGGTTTCTCTGTGAAGTCTTGGCTTTTTGGAACTCACTCTGTAGAGCAGGCTGGCCTTGAACTCACAGAGATCTGTCTGCCTCTGTCTCCCTAGTGCTGGGATTAAAGGCATGCGCCACCACCTCCAGGCCATAGCCATTTGTTTTCATTTTTACTTCGTATTTCAGACAAGATCTTGCTGAGTTCTCCCAGCTGGCCTTGAACTCACCACCTCCTGCTTTAACCTCCTGATTAGGTTTTAGAATAAGCTTCTGAAAGTGATTCTTAAAGGTTTTGGACTGGCCGGGCAGTGGTGGCGCATGCCTTTAATCCCAGCACTCAGGAGGCAGAGGCAGGCAGATTTCTGAGTTCAAGGCCAGCCTGGTCTACATAGTGAGTTCCAGGACAGCCAGGGCTACACAGAGAAACCCTGTCTCGAAAAACCATTTAAAAAAAAAAAAAAAAAAAAAAAGGTTTTGGACTCGTACCTCAGGGCATCTGAGTAGTATGTGGCCCAGCTTCTGGGACTCCCTTTTAGTGGCTCTCAGACCCCAGTCTTATCTCTCTGTCCTACAGCCTGTTCCAGGTCCTCTCTGGACCGTCCAGTTTGGGAGCCCCTCAGGGGACCATCATCACTCATCTCAGCCCTCTGGCCCAAGGATATGACACAGAAAGGATGGTCAAAGCTATGAAACCCTGCAGGGCCATGGGAGCTCCGTAGGACCCCACCCCCAACCCCACAAACACACACACCCAGGCTACCACACAGCTCTGTAGACCCCCCACCCAGTTTACCACACAGCTCTGGGTCGCCAGCCAGATCGACACCTGAGCCGACTGCTGTGGTTGTGGCTGCGTCCTGTTCCTGGTCCTCCTTGAGTACACAGGGGAGGGGGTGGGGCCAGGCTGCCAGGGTCCTGGTGGACACTGAGGAACAGCTCAGGGCTGGGCTAGCCTGGGGCAGGTATCTTCTTTCGTGGGCATTCTGGACTCTGTCCCACCCGGGGTTAAGGACACAGGGTCAATGATTGACCCAAGGCTGTTCCAGGAAGTTTTCTGTGGCGTGCTCTGGTGCTCTGGTCATTAATGTCTCCTAGGGGACACCAGCCCCACCTAGAGGAGGCCCAACCCTCAGCTCTCTCTCTTCCCGGTCCAGTCTCATGCTTCTCAGAATTTTGGGGAAAGATTTCCGGCTCTTTTACTCCAGCAGTTGTGGAAACAGGCCTCTCTGGTTCCTCTCCCCCCAGGCCCCACCTTCCACACAGCCCTGGCCCCTATTACTAAAGTGCTCCAGATACACCAACACACACACTTCTTCCCAACTGAAACCTTAATGCTGGTGTCAGCTGTCTCTCCACCACAGTCCTTAGACCCCACTCCTCGCAGGGGCCCTAGCAGGCAGACCCCAGCAGCTCAAGGTCCCCCCCCCACTTCTCACAAGAATTTCCTTAGTCCATAGTACCAGCCCCCCACTCCTCGCAGGGGCTCTAGCAGGCAGACCCCAGCAGCTCAGGGTCCCAGGCCCCTCACTTCACAGGAATCCTAGCAGGCCGACTGTAGAAGTTTGGGATTCCAGCCCCTACTCCTCAAAGGACTTTATTAGTTCAGAAGCCCATCTCCCCAACTCTTTACAGACCCCAGGAGTCTCAGCTCCTGCCTCTTTACAGGGGGTGGGTTGACAGACCCCCCTCCCCAGCAACCTGTGCTCCTCCAAGATCCAGAGTCTAAATGAGCTCTCCCAACTCACAGGAGCCCTAGCCTCAACTCTTGGAGGTTCTAAGCACAGGACACTGCTGGACTTAAGTCCAGAGCTTTAGGACCCTCACCTGCCTCCTAACCACACAGGCTTTGTTTGCCAGAGCTCTGCCCTCAGGGACCTACAGCCCAGGCCCGACTTCCCCCCTGCTCCGGCCACACACATACGCCAGCCCCGACTCCTGTTCATCCAGATTCCATTTAGTATGCAAGACCTTTCTGGTGGCTCAGACCATCCCCCAGGACCTGATTCTGTTTCTTTTCCTTGACTCCTGTTTTCCTGTAGCCTCTCCTCAGAGACCCAGGACTCCTGTCCCTCTGTCAGGATCTAACCTCAGCCACCATGGCTGCAGAGCCAGGCCACCTCTCTCCAGAGCTGGGGCCTCTGCCCCCAGCCTTACCGTAAGCCTTGTTCTCATCCTGCTTTCTCCCCATGGCTCAGTCTCCGGAGTGATTGGAGCCAGGGAGACCTAGCCGCTCACCTGCCACTCGCCCCGCCCTCCCCTTCCAGACGTCACAGCCCCGCCCCTGCCTGTGGTTCTCCTTAGTTCCTTTTTCAGATCTAACTCTTGACCAGCCTAGGGTACCGGGGCCCATTTCTGGGCCCCAGGAGCTGCTTGCTGGGTCTGCCAGACTGCATAAGGAAGAAACTGGAGTACTTTGATAAGAAAACACTGTGTAATTATTCAGAGTACCTCAACTGTGGCACACCCAAACCTCTAGGTTGTGATTTGCCTTTCCTTAAACCCCTGTGGCCAGTGGGTGCCCCATTGCTGTTCTCTCCTACCATGTGGCAGCCCACAGCTTGCTTTGTACCCACCCTGTCCCCCCAGCCCCGCAGTCCTCATCATTCTGAAACAATCACCGGACAGTTTGTTACCAAACCCAACATTTATTGAGAACACAGAAAATCAGTTGGCAGAGGCCCAACTTCAATCAGCAAACTGAGGCCAGGCTCAGTGGGGTAGGCCAGCCCTGAAGTCACTCACACTCCCAGCGAGAAACCAGCTCTGGGAGAGGGGCTGTTGACCTTCCAGGCCTTACTGGGGTCTCTGATGGAGGAATGTCTGAAGGGCAATGCCCCGCCTGGATTTTAAGAGTCCTCAGGTGTTGATGGGGGTCAGGGAGCTGAGGTCAGGGAGCAGCTCCGGGTGGGGGTCCAGCCGGGCCAGGCGGCTCTGCTCCAGGGCAATGGCCTCGGCTGAGTGCTTGCACTTCTCAGAGCCGCACTGGCAGGTGAAATACTTGCTCTTGATGTCCCAGAATCGGTCACCGTAGTCAAACCTGGCAGAAGAAACACAGGAGCTCTTGGCCCATGGATCCAGACACTCCAAACCCATCTCTCAGAGCCATGGGAGGGATCCACCTCCTTCCACCCACCCACTCCTCCAGATGGACTCCAAGTCCTTGTTGGCTCTGTTGGCTCACACTCCCAGAGAACTGTCATAAATGCAGGCTTCTGGCCTCCCAGCCTTGTGACCAGAATCTCCCGAGGCTGGGGAGGTGGGGTGCAGCCCAGGGCCTAGCACACTTTGTAAGTACTCAACCATCCAGCCAACCCATCCTAGCCCCACCCCCTTTCTTGTTTTTTACGATAGGCTCTCTCTATAGGCCTGGCTGTCCTGGAACTCTCTAAATGTCCCAGGCTGCCCTTGAATTTGTGGTTACTTTTGCCTAACATCTCTCAAATGCTGGCATGACAGGCATGTGATACCAGGGCAGGCTGGACTTCTGTTTGTTGTTTTTTGACACAGGGTCTCACTCTGTAGCCTAGAGTCTTTGTGATTCTCCTGCCTCAGCCTCCTGAGTGCTGTGATCATGAATCTATGTCCCCACACCTGCCTTGCATCGTTTTATTAAGCCTTCCAACTTAAGAACACCAAAGGCTGGTCAGTCCCCCCAGGCTGGCCCAGGACTGCTGGGCCCCCTCACCCCAGCTCCTCCCCAGTCCGGATGTCCCTGGAGCTGAAGAAAGCGATGCGTGGGAACCGCAGGTCTTGGTGCAGCATGAAGACCCGGACAGGGATGATGTTGGGGTCACACAGGTGGTTAATGAAGCGGCTGATGTTGCCATAGTAACGGGCATCAATGCAGTAAACCTCACCATCCTAGGGATGGAGGACACAGTGTTCTTAATACCCACCTCTACCCACTCAACTGGCTAGTTTTCCTGCAGTGACACTCAGTCCCTCCGCCCAGGCTTCCCCTCCCAGATGTCCCAGGTGGCTGCAGAAAGCAGCCTTAGGTAGTAGAGGGCACAGGTGCTGCTTCCCACCTTGTTGTCTAAATCGAAGAGGTAAGAATCATCCTCTCTCACATCAGCCTCGGCGTCGGAGATCAGCTCTCCGACATACCTATTGGACAGAAACTTTGGTTCTGTATGTGAGCAGGGCTCCCGGGCCCCGCCTCCCGTCTCCAGTTCTCAGACCCCAGGGGAGGGATGCAGGACATGGTCCAGCCACTAGGGGTCCCCTGTGCAGCTGGAACAGCAGGCGGACAAGTGGGTGTGAGGCTCTGTCAGGGGTGGGGGTTGGAAGGAAAGAGCCTGCAGGACCTGCACCGGCCTGGTGGGGGATGACGGGGGAGGGCGTGTTCTGGGGATTAGCATCCCTGGTGGCTGGCTGGGTGGAAAGTTGCCAGGCTTAGACTTGGGGAGGTGTGTGCACCAGGAACTATCACACAGGTGGTGGGTCGGGCACAGCTACATCAGCCGTGAGGATGCCCCATGTGGCTGGCAGAGGAACTGCACAAGATAAGGATGTCTGAGAAGTTGAGGGAACAGAGAAAAGAAACCAGGTGAGGGGGCTTCTCTGCTCTAAAGGCCACAGGAGACCCAGGTGAGTCTAATGGCCACAAGGGAGGAAGTGCACAGGAAGAAGCTATTCTCCACTTTACAGATAAGACCAATAAGACTGAGAGAGGTTAAAGTGGCCGGGGACACACAACAGAACACACTCAAACCCAGGTCCGTCTGCCAGAGGCATGCTACATCTAGGCAGCGTGCAAGGAAAGAGGGACATATTTGGAAATACACTCGGTGAGCAGGTAGAGACATGCATGGTGACACAGAGCTCTGGGGTTCAGGCAGAGCGAGCCCAGGCGGTCAGCAGAGCTCTCACGCACCACGGCCGGAGTGAACTTACTCGCAGATGAACGTGCCCTGGGGAATGGTCTGCAAGGCACGGACCCCCCAGCCCATCTTGGCAGTCCGGTAGAGCTGCAGCCGCACCCTAGAGGTGGAGAGGAAGTCACACTGAGTGTGGGACACCTGGGCCCCCGGGGAGGGGAGGCGGAGGCGAGGCAGGGTGCCGGGGCGCGCGCCTCACTTGATGCCGCTCTGCACCACGCGGTTCTTGCAGTTTCTCCAGCAGGAGCATGCCTGGTTACACTCAAAGATCAGGGGGGGCTCGATCTTGTTAAACTCCTGGAGCAGCCGCCCGTCCTGGGGTGCGGAGGGAGGGGACAGTGGTTTCTCTGTGGGACCCATTTCAGCTGCCCAGGACCCAGAGGACTCCACAGGAAACTCCACTCTGACCCAGCCCAGAGCAGGAGAGGGTCTGCAGGCTGAGGTGAGAGACCAGGAAGTGTGCAGGCGGGCATCAGAGTCCATTTGCATAGACCCGAGCAGAGACGCCCATTGTATTCCTGGAAGAGTTACCAGGGCTTCCTGCTATGCCCTGTGTCTCTTCCCCAACAGAGCAGGGTCCTGGCTCCTTGGCAGGAGTGGCCAGGTGAGGGACACGCACCTTGTCATACCAGCATCGGATGCTGAGCTGACCACACAGGCAGTTGGAGCTGGAGCAGTCATCAACACACGTGCAGTGCTGGGCGGGGGAAGAGTCGGTGTGAGTGGGGTTCTTCCCCTTGAGCACGGGTTCATGTTTCAGGACAGTGGCTGGTGATGGTCCCAGCGTGAGGGGGACTCTTCATGCCCCCCACCCTGGTGCGGAGGCACCCCCACATCAGGCTCCTTTCAGCCCTGGCTCCCTCAGCCCCGCGCCTCACCTGCAGGTGGGTGATGTTGCGGTCGATGTTCATGGTGGACGTCTCGCAGTTCTCAGAGATGTACTTATAGTCCTCGGGGCACGGCTCCGCATCCACACCATTGACGCAGGGGATGGGCACATTCTCATAGCCTCGGGCCACATCCCTACAGAGGGGGCACATGAGGTTACGGCGGTGGCCAGAGCATTTCCGAGGGGAGGGTTCCTTGGCGTAAGGGTGCTGGGGTGGTGGCACCTTTAATCTCAGCACATGCAGTGGGACCTTCTTAAAAACAAACAAAAAAACCAAAGACACCGAGGGAAGTGATCTCAGCTAAGGAACAGTTATGTCCCAAACAGTGAGTGGGCTAGGGTTATTTTTGTTTCTTGGTGAGACTGCAGACTGAGCCCAACAACACTGTGCATGTGAGGCCACACCACTGAGCTATGCTTCCGGCCCCAGCCTTTTTTCATTCCTTCGTGAGATGACCTGGACTCTTGGTTCTGCCCTCACTCTCTCCAGTGCTGGGATTAGGGAAAGATGTCACCACCCTGCTGGACTCTGGACTTTTAAATTTTACTTGGAGACTGAGTCTTGCTACAATGCCCCAGCTGGCCTTAAACATGAAATCATGATCTTCCTGCTTCCACTTCCTTAGACGACGTAAGGACAGACACAGACCAAAGTACTCAGCTTGCACAGATCACACTTGTATTACAAACTTACAGATCTGCTCATCTGAAAAACCGTATTTTATCATTTTACGTGTATGGATGTTTGCCTGCACGCCTGTGCCCACAGAGGTCAGAAGGCGGCAAGGATCCTCTAGAACTGAAGTTACAGATGATTGTTAGCTACCACGTGGGTGCTGGAAATTGAACCTGGGTCCTCTGTAAGAGCAGCCAGTGCTTTAAACCACTGAGCCATTTCTCCCGACCGCTTTTGTTCCTTGTTGCTTTTTTTTGCAGTCTCAGTCTGTGGCTCTGGCTGTCCTGGAACTCAGCTTCATCTGCTGTGCCTCCCGAGCACTGACATTAAAGGTCCTTTCTGGACATGATCATGCACTTCCAATCCAGCACGCGGGAGGCAAAGGCACAAGGATCTCTGCGAGTTTGGAGCCAGCCTGGTCTACAGAGCGAGTTCCAAGTCAGCCAGGGCTACACGGAGAAACCCTGTCTCGAAAAAATAAAATAAAATAAAATAAAATAAAATAAAATAAAATAAAATAAAATAAAAAAGCCTCCCTTCAAAGAAAGAAAGTCAACACTCTTGATGCCCTCCTACCCTGCCTCTACCTCCAGAGTAGTGGGATTGAGAATCTTTACCTCTGTGCGTGTGTGCGTGTGCGTGTGTGGTGTGCACAGGATACAGCAGCTGGGCCACCTCACACTAGCCTTGTGGTTGTTTTTGGTTTGATTTGCTTTGGTTTTTCCTTTTTTAAGGGATGAGTCTCCTTAGTTGCAAATGCTGCTCTCCAACTCGCAGGCTCAAGAGGCAGGTCTTCCTCCTCGGCATTCAGAATAGGAGGGGTCACAGGTGACACCCAGATCCTCTCTGAAATTCTCATCTGGGTGTCTGCCTCAAACTCACAATCCTCCTGCCTCAGCCATCTCTAAGGCTTGGGAAACATGTCCTTTTCTTTCTCTTTTCCTTTCTTCTTTTTTTTTTTTTTTTTTAAGATAAGGTCTCACTATGTGGCCCTAGTTGGCCTGGAACTCACTACATAGATACAAACCAAGCTAGCCTCAAGTTCAAAACAATCAACCTGTCTACCTCCTGTGTGCTGAGATTAAAGGTGTGGGCCGCCACACCCTGCCTTCAACTTTTTTCAAAAAAGCTGTGTGTGAGTGTGTCATGCTGTGTGTTTGTAAGCCAGAGGACAACTTAGAGGAGTTAGCTTTCTCCATGTGGGTCCAGGGAGTGAGCTCAGTTTGTTAGGCTTGGCCGCAGGCTCCCTTGCCCACTGAGGGTCTTACTGGCCAAGTTCCTTATTTCCACCTCCCCTAGTGGCAAGATGATTCTAACAATTCTCAGGATGTCCTGTGTGTGGGAAGGGGCCCGGGACTGGCCAACATGGGTCCATGACAGTGGGCACAGGTGTCTGGGCTGCACTCACCGGCAGATGATCTTCTCGGTGCGGACAGCCCGGTTCCCTACCCCAAGCCTAAGCTTTCGATTGAGCTGCAGTGCAAACCACACATCCGAGCGCTCTGGAGTCAGATCCCACGCTGTATCCCCTTCTTTGTTCCGGAGCTCGGGGTTGGCTCCACGAGACAAGAACAACCTGAAGAGGGACAGAAAGCCTGGGTCAGGGACTGGACAGTGGGGTGTGGATGCCAGGGGTCAGGAAAGCTGGGGCTTACAGAACACAGTCATGGTAGCTCTCCCTGGCGGCTATGTGCAGGGGCGTGTCCCCATGGTAGTTGACAGCATGGAGGTCACACTGGGCATTCAGGAGGACCTCAGCGATAGCGGCACTACCGGTGAAGGAGGCCCAGTGCAGGCAGATGTTTTCCTCCTGTGGAGGTGAGGGGCAGAGACTGGGTTGCAGGTGACACAATCCTTGAACTGAGCCCCCACTCTGCACAGGGGTCCCGCTGCTACCCGCCACAAGTCCTCTCAGCCCCCTGAGTGTCCCTCACGTTGTCAGTAAGGGTGACATCGGCACCCCGGGTCAGCAGCATACGAATCACGTCAATGTGCTTGTGCTCAGCTGCCCAGATGATGGGTGTCCAGCCCCCACTGTCCTGAGGGAGGGAGGAGGAAGGGATGAGGGCCCAGACTTGCTGGCCAGAAAACAGGCGCTCAGGGGCACTTGTGGGAACAGCCAAAGCCAGGGATCCCCCCACAGGCTCACCGGGGACCTCACTGGACATGCTCAGAGATAAGAGGAGGGACTGTGAGTTCCATGAACCAAAGAAATGAGGAGGGAGGGAACCAACATGCACAGTGGGAGGTCGTGGGGGAGGGTCAGGCCAGCTGAGGAAGGAGTGGGGACTGAAGCCAAGGAACCTGTGTATGGGGAAGGCACCAAGGCTGCTGACCTGGGCATTGACGTCCACCTGCCCTGTGCTCAGCAGCAGGCTGACCATTTCCAAGTTCCCAATTTTGGCCGCATGATGGAGGCAGGTGGAGCCATCCTCTTCCTGAGGGAGACATGAGTCAGTGAAGCCTTCAGCTGGAGCCCGTGCCCACTGCCCAGCCCCACCTCCCTCCAGCTCCACTCGTACCTTGCTGTAGACACAGCCACCTAACTGCACCATGTAGCGTGCCACCTCCAGGTGGTTGTTCACCACTGCCTCCATCAGAGGTGTGCGTTGTTGCTTATCTACAGCATTGATGTTGGCTCCTGCCTGTGAGGAGGAGATGAAGGCTGGCACCCAGGAAAGGAGGCTGGGGGAGGGGGGCTGGACAGCGAGGTGGGGAAGGGTCCTGATGACCGACCTGCAGTAGCACATGACAGATCTCCACAGACCCCTTCTGGGCGGCTGCGTGCAGGGGCGTGCGCTTGCTCTGCTGGTCGCTCTGGAAGTTAGGGTCCAGGTTGTCTACTGCAGGCAGAGATGAGACAAGAGGTAAGAGAGCGGGGGGGGGGGGGGGGG
>CM052720.1:44684324-44719258 GCA_028551405.1 Uromys caudimaculatus
AGGCCTTTTAGGCCCTGAGTTCCTCACGGTGGGACAGGACACTCACACAGCATAAGGATCACCTTCTGCAGCTCTCCCTGCTTCACTGACAGGTACAGCTGCCGTGGGTGGAATCGCAGCTTCTTCCGCCTGTCAGGGGATGGAGGGGGAGAAGGTGGGCTGCTCAGATTTAAGTACCAACAGCAACACCTGCGTCTCTGGCCCAGTCATACCCTGAAAACAGCACAAACTCACCTCTCAGACTCCTGAATGACCAAGGCTTTTTCCAGGGCTTCCCGGCCTGGCCCTGGGGGCAGACCCACAGCCGAGAGGCAGCCCCCATTAGGCAGAGTCAGCGAAGGCCCTGAGCTGTCAATGGTGTCGGCCAGGGGATCACAGGGCGGGCGCCGAGGCTCTCCATGCCCTCGCATTCGGGCGCTGTGGAAGAAGAGTCTGAGGTCTGGGGGCAAGGCAGATAAGATGGGAAACCGGGCAGGGGCGGGAAGAGGTCAATACCTGGGCTGGGAGGTATCCGCTCGCCCTGGGGCATCGTGCGCCAGGGGTGGCGGAGCAGGAGCTGCGGTGCCAACTGGGGGTGTTCCCCCATCACCCCGAGGAATGGTCACCTCCTGGGCCTCTGAAGCATCCTCCCCACAGTGGGGACAGAAGACCATCCCATTGAGCTGGGATACGCAGGCCTTATGGAAACGGTGAGCTACACGGAAGTCGGGGTGGCATTCCAGGAAGGTGCCCTGGGGAAGGGAGGGGCGGCAGTCAGCCCCTGAGCTCTCTCTCTCTTGCTGGCCAGGCTGCCCATCTACCCCAATGGTCACTCACCGCTGTGCAGAAGTAGCCGCAGCCTGGGCAGCAATGGTGCTTGACCATGCGGGCTCGATGGGCCTCACAGAGTACCATCAGCGCCACGCGGCTAGATGGTCGCATGGTCTCCCGCTTCAGGATGGCAGCATTGCAGCCCAGCAGCTAGGGGTGAAGGAAGGTGGGGGCGTAAGGGTGAGGCCAGGGCCCAGGCTAGTTCACCCTGGGCCTCCTCAGCCAGCAGCACCCAGACCCACCTCTCCATCCACACTTTCTGTGGCCATGCACTTGTGCCCCGCCCTCTCGCTGATGCGGTCAATCTTTGGTGCCTCCATGCGGCAGCTGCAGAGGGGCAGTTCCTCAAACCCGCGCTCCGTCTCCAGCGAAGACGTGTCATTGGAGACCCCTTAGATAGGAAGAGATGGAGATGAGGGAGGCCCTGCCCCAACACCCACTGGAAGGGTCCCCTCCTTCCCGCCCAGCCACCCCCTCACGTTCTAGAACCCCAAAGCCTGGCATGGACACCCCAGCTCTGGCAGAATTTCCCTCCACCCCCATGGGCACCCCCTGGTGGCTCCCTGTCCCGGCAGTTGGCAATTAATTACCAGCGTGGTTGGGGGAGAGGGTCCCCTCGCTGGGCAGCTCCAGGGACCCCAGAGGAACCTCCATGTACTCACTGGGCCCTGAGGAACCCACACCATTCACTCCTGACACAGAGACAGAGAGAGTGAGAGTGGGAGCTCACGGGGCCTGGGCGCGTGCGCACATGCGGTCTACACAGTGAACATGCACGAGCATCCGAGTGTGTACTACTGCTCTCTGGGGCCGGAGGAGGGGACCCAAGAGCAGAGGAGCCTTCTTACCTCTTGGCTCCTTGGCCCTTGGAGGCTCTCGTTTCCGCCGTTTTCTAGATGGCTTCACCCATGGGCTGTCTTTCCGCCATTTCTTCTTGGCCTTGCGCCGGCCGCTAGAGCCGCTCTGTGGAAGCAGATGATTCGAGAGCTCTACTCCCAGCTCAGAACAGCTCCCCCAACCCTCTAGGTAGGCCAGTGTGTCCTCTTACCTTGTCTGACTGATTGCCTGATTCCTCATCCTCCTCCTCTTCTTCTTCCTCCTCTTCTTCTTCCTCCTCTTCTTCCTCCTCCTCCTCTTCCTCCTCTTCCTCTTCACTCAACTGTTCAGCTAAAGCTTCGACTTCAGACTAAAAGAGAAAAATCGGGCTGGGAAACCAGCAACTGCAGGTATCTCCTCCGAGAGCAAGACATGGTGAATCCTGAGGCCCCATGTCATGACCACCCCCACTGGGGAAAGCTCCAGGTGGTGGATGTGGGCAGGAGGCAGGAAAGGGTGGGATAGGGACAGAGGCACAGAATGCTACCCAGCAGTGCAAAGGGCTGGTTTTAGGAAACACACAGACAAGACTCCCCATGGCAACAAAGCCACTCTACAGAAAGCTAATGAGGTGCTGTCTAAAGAAGAGGTAAGAGGCTGGGCAGTGGTGGCGCACACCCTTAATCCCAGCACTTGGGAGGCAAAGCCAGGTGGATTTTCTGAGTTTGAGGCCAGCCTGGTCTATACAGTGAGTTCTAGGACAGCCAGGGCTACACAGAGAAACCCTGTCAAAAAAAAAAAAAAAAAAAAGGTCGGGCCATCACCGGAAACCACAGGCCCAGTCAAAGTTTTCTTTTTGTTTGTTTGAAGACAGGGCCTCACTAGGTAGTCCACTACCTGGACCTCACGGAGATCCTACACCGCAGCCTCTGGAGTGCGTCAACATTTACCAGTAAAAGAAGCTACCAAACACCCTACACAGCTTCCAATGACAGGCAATAGGAAGGAGCATCCGTACCCACTTCCACATTTTCTCCCCCCACCCCCCAAAAAACCCACTAAAACAAAAACAAAAGAAAGCACCAGACATGGTGGCACGTGCCTGTAGTCCAAACGCGTGGGAGACAAAACGCGTGGGAGACAGAGGCAAGAAGATCAGAAGCTCAGGAGCTGGGGCTGGAGAGACGGCTCGGCAGTTAAGAACACTGCTAGTCTTGCAAAGGTCCTGGGTTCAACTCCCAGCACCCAAATGGTGGCTCGAAACGGCTGTAACTCTGGTTCCAGCACATCAATACTCTCTGACATCCAAAGGGCAAGAGCCGTGTCCACGGTGCAATATACACACGGGGAAAAACACTCAGATACACTAAAAAGCCACCCAGAAGCTCAGGGTCATCCCTGCCTATGTAGCAAGTTTGAGGACAGGCCGGGTTACATGACTGCACCCTGAGACAAACAGCATGAGGTACTTGAAGAGAATCTTACTTCTAGAACGACGAACAGCTGAATCAGCTCACAAGCAAACAAGGAGGAAGAGGCAGGTGATGTAGAAGTTCAAGGCCAGCCTAGGCTACAAAACCCGATCCCCCTTTAGAAAAAGCATGCCTTTAATCCCGGCACTTGGGAAGCAGAGGCAGGTGGATCTCTGAGTTCAAGGACAGCCAGGGGTATATAGAGAACCCCTGCCTTGAAAAACAAAACAAACAAAGAACAGAAAAAGGAAAATAAAGTACCAAGGTAGCTAAGGCTATGTAGGAAGACCTTATCTCAAAAAAAAAAGAAAGAAAGAAAGGAAAAAAGGAAAGACTAATTGTAGAAGGCAGCCAGCCATGGTTCTACTTGACTTAATCCCAGCATTCAGGAGGCAAAGGCAGAAAAAGGCAGAGGGATCTCTTTGAGTTTGAGGCTAGCCAGGGCTACATATTGGGACCCTGTCTTAAAACACAAAACAAAACCCATGGTACAGCCTGTAATCCCAGCCACTTGGGAAGGCGGAGGCACGCAGACTACAAGGAGCGAGTTAAGGCCGGGCTCCTCTGAGACAACTTCAGTAAAGGACAAGGCCTCAGATTATTTAAGGAGCAGCTCAGTGCTTGCTCACCATTCAAGGCCCCAAGTTTAATCCCCAAGTCGGCAAAAATAAAGCACAGGCCTGTTTGGAACTGCAAAGAAAAGTAGCTTACACACAAACACGACCCAGTGACTCGCTCTGTAGTGCGTGCGGGTGGGCAGCTGTGTGCTGGGGCTCACTGTTCCCTTTTCTGTTCGGTGAAAGTTTCCACATCAGAGTGTTAAATAAATGAAAAGCAAACCTGAGGAATGGGGAGATGGCTGAATGGGTAAAGAGCCTGCCACTCCAGCCTAAGATTCGAGCGATCCCCAGACTTTAAAGAGAAAAAAGCCAGGTGCTCCCAGACAGCAGAGCTTGCCCGGCGAGGCCTGTCTGACTACTGCACTTGCTGAGCCCTAGGCTCAGCCTCAAACACTGGGGAAACCTTCTGAAAGCTCAAACCCACAAACTGTAAGAGATTAAAATCCCAGAGCTTACAATGAAAGAGAACCAAGCCCGAGATGCTGTCTTCTAACCCTAAGATGCATGCACGTACACCTGCATGCACTGGTCTACTAGTAAGACCCTGTCAAACAAAACTAGCCAAAAGCAAACAATACAAAGGGAGCAAAGGAGCCACCACAAGGAAGGGAGGAGACTATCTTGGACCGAGAGGGCCAGAGATGAGATAAGGGATTCAAGAAAAGGTTGCAGACAGCACAGGGTGAAGCACTAGGGAAGGGAGAGAGCAGGTTGGATAGAGAAGCTTGACAGCAGCACACCAGCTCACCTTGCTGTCAGAGTCCACCCGCTCATCCACAGAGTACGCGTCATAGTACAGGCTGAAGTCATCGCCCACCACTGTCTCCCACTCCTCCAGAGGCCGGGGCTCTCCCTTCTCCAGGATCACATCTCCTGAGCCCTCGGCAGAGACCAAGTCCTCCGACTAGAAAAAGATCACACAGCCTGAGGCTCGGGCACCGGCCCATCAACACCCCTCCCCCCCTCCCCCCAGGTCTTCCTCTCCAGCTCACCAGGCTGCCTGAGTTCAGCTTCTTCCTTTTGACCACATCTGGAAAGACAGAAAAGTGAGGGCTGAACTCTAACTCCTGGGACACAGTCCGCCAAGCCACCTGGAGTGTGTGCAGGGAGGAGCAGAGGCAACTGACCTGAAGTCACCTTCCCCAGATGCATGTCATCACTCATGCGGAAATGCTGGACTTCAGGGGGCCGCTTCTCGGGGATTGGAGGCTGGAGTGTGAGGAACAAGTCTCAGTCAGAGTGTTGCTCACCCAGGCTAGGTGTGGTGGGCTACAGCTTTCATCCCAGCACCTGGGAGGGAGGCAGGTGGATCCGAGTCCCAGACCAACTAGGGCTACAGAGTGAGACCTTGTCTCAAAAGCAAACAGAACGCCAAACGACGACGAAGGGAGCCTGGGCACGTACAACATGGAGGAAACTTGAGGACACTGTGCTAAGTGAAATAAACGAGCTACCAAATTAAAGTTACCAGCTGTTCCCTCAGCCTGGGGCCCAGGTGGGAGTGCTGTGGCTGGCCGCACCTCAGAAATGATACCCAAAGGGCTGGAGCAATGGCTCAGGGGTTAGGAGCACTGACTGCTCTTTCCAGAGGTCCTGAGTTCAATTCCCAGAAACCACATGGTGGCTCACAACCATCTGTAATGGGATCCGATGCCCTCTTATGGTGTGTCTGAAGACAGAGACAGTGTACTCACATACATAAAACAAATCTTTAAAAAATAAGAGCTAGGCAGTGGTGGCGCATGCCTTTAATCCCAGCACTTGGGAGGCAGAGGCAGGCAGATTTCTGAGTTTGAGGCCAACCTAGTCTACAAAGTGAGTTCCAGGACAGCCAGGGCTACACAGAGAAACAAAACGCTTTTTAAAAAATGCTACCCGAAGCCGTTAAGACTGATCAGCAGTTAACAGTGTGGGAAGCCAAGCCTGGTGAACTCACCTCACTCCCTGAGACCCAGATGGTGAGAGAGAAAGGCTTCTTTCCATAGTTCTGTTTTGTTTTGTTTTGATTTTTCGAGACAGGGTTTCTCCTATAGCCCTGACCACTGCCCGGCTATAGTTCTGTTTTTTATTGTTGTTTTTGTTTTTTTGAGGCAGGGTGTTACATGTCACAGGGTAGATCACTGTGTAGATCAGGTTGTCCCAAACCTCACAGAGATCTTCCTGTTTCTACCTCTCAAATGCTGGGGTTAAAGGTATGCATCACCAATCCCAGCTAAATTTAATTTAAAAAAAAAAAAAAAAAAAAAAGCCAGGCAGTGGTGGTGCAGGCCTTTAATCTCAGCACTTGGGAGGCAGAGGCAGATGGATTTCTGAGTTCCAGGACAGCCAGGTCTATACAGAGAAACCCTGTCTTGAAAAACCAAAATAAATAAATAAAAAAAAAAAAAAAAAAAAAAAATCAATAAGCGGATATAGGAAGAAAAATTGTACAGAAACCCACGGGTCTCAGATGTGGAGCCAAATTATGTATTGGCTGCTTATTTACAAGCCTTCCTGAGTTTGTGTGGTCCACAAGTGCAGGAGCTGGGAGAAGGCAGTAGATCCCTTCAGATCAGACTGAAGTTACAGGTGGCTGTGAGCTGCCACGGGATGCCGGGATCTGAAGAAGAGTCCTAAACAGGACAACTTTAGAAACTTGTGCCCGTACAGGTGTCTTTAAACTACTGACACAGACATTGAAGCACTCCTGACCACTAGCCATCTCTCCAGTCACAGAGCTAAAACATTTAAAAACTGTAGTGGAAAACCAAAAAAAAAAAAAAAAAAAAAAAAACAATTAAAAAGAGAACAGTGGGCTAGCAAGATGGCTCAGTGGGCAGGGGTGCTTTCGTGCAAACCCTTAAACCTGAGTCTGATTCCTTGACCCCATGAAAAGGTAGAAAAGACCAGGCTCCGTGTCCTCTATTGCCCCCCTCATCCCCACCACCCCAGGTTACACATACACAATTTTAATAAATATTTGTCTTTCAAGACAGGGTTTCCCTGTGTAGTCTTGGCTGCCCTGGAATTCACTATGTAGACTTAGTTGTTCAAGAAACTATGTATACTATGACTAGGCTGGCCTTGAACTCAGAGACCCTGCCTCTGCCACCCAAGAACTGGGATTAAAGTCGTGAGCCAGCACCGCCCAGCAACAGATAAAATTTTAAAAGTTGTGCCCATACAGGAGTCTTTATACTACTGATACAGACTTTAGCTAATCGGCTATAATCTACATACAGGGAAGATCCAAGTGTAAGTCATATGCAAATGTTGATTGCTTAGCTGACCCAGAACGTAAGAGATCCACCTGGCCTCTACTGCTTGACTGCTCTCATAATTTTATGAGGGGCCTGAGCAAACACGGACTTTTGTACCAGAGGACAGTCACACCAGGATGAGATGACCACTTTCCCAGAAACAGAAAACACGAGCTGTCGGAGAGGTGGCTCAGTGGTTAAGAGCTGTTGCTGCTCTTGTGGAAGACCTGGGTTCAGTTCCCAGTACTGACAAGCTGTTCACAATCCCTTCAAACTTAAGCCCCGGGGGATCCACTGCCCTCTCGCCAGAAGGACACCAGACACACAAGGTAGTACACAGACATACGTGCAGGTAAAACACCCATAAGCATAAAACAAAATAGTTAAAAAAAAATTAAATGCAGAAGTTGGGTGAGAGCAAGTTCAGTCTCAAAAACAGAAAATAAAACAAAGGGCAGGTATGTGGTATTCACCTCAACCCCAGAGCAAGGTCGATCTCTCTGAGTTAAAGGCCAGCCTGATCTACATAGCCAGCCACCCAGGGTTAAACATTGAGACGTTACTTATACACACAGACACACACACACACACAGACACACACACACACAAAACTCTGCCAAAACAAAATAAAACCGCTCAAACAACAACAAAACAAACAAGAAAAAGACTACACAAGCCATTCTTAATGTTGAGTCAGCAGCCTTTAAAACCTTGTCATAATTTTGATTCCGGGGTTCTTGTCACCCCCATTCTGTCATTATGTGGCCTTCCTAGGGAAGAGTTCCCAGTAAAAACTTTATCTGGTTTGAGACTGGTCTCAAAGTAGGGATTTAAAACAAACAAACAAGCATAAAAAAAAAAAACAAAAAAAAAAACAAAAACCAACCTCCCTAAGCACTTGCTCAGAGGCAAAAAACAAAACAAAACAAAAAAACACAAACCGGGAAGGCCGATCCTTCCCGGGCATTTGTGTAACTGTAATTAGGACAATAACTGTATAATTAACTCTGCATCTGTCAGTCTTCTCTGCTGACCACCCCTCCCCCAAAGACACAAAATCCAGGAAGCCGACAATTACTTTGCTCACAGAAGCCCAGCCCAACAGCGGACGCTTGGTAGCCTACTGGTAAATTCGAAAAAAAAAAAAAAAATCTGAATACAAGAGGTCTAAGGCTAAATCCCGGAAGGGGAAAAAAAAAAACACAACAACAACCAAAAAACCAAACCAAACGAAAACAAAACAAGACAAATCCCACCCAGAGACTCCCCCAGTCTCCCCACCCAACTTCCACACACTCACCTGTCCGTTGCTAGGTTTGGACATGGTTTTTCGGGCTCGGTGTACTTTGGGCTGCCCTTCCTGGCCGGCAGTTGTTGCCGGAGGGGGTTCAGGCCCAGCAGTTGCAGCTCCCTGGGCCCCAGGCATGCTCAACAGCCTCATGGCCAAACTCTGGACCGAGGGGGGCGACTTTCCTGCCCCTGTCATTGACATTTTGGCCCGACTGGGACAGGCACCCCCCTTGCTGGGGGAAGAGGGGAATGACTTTGTGGCATGGCCTAGAAAAAGAGGCAGGCAGACGGGGGTGCAGGGTAAGCAGGCATGCAGAAGGCCCCTTTACGCCCCCTCTCCCTCGCTCCCCAGTCTCTTACCCAGCAGGATTCGACCCCCATCTTCCTCCAGGGTCTCGGGTTCGTCCCCGATGAGCGGCGTGGCCCCGACAGGGGTGTCAGCCCCCTCATCGCCGACGGTGACAGTGACAGAGGCCGGAGAGGAGGGGCCGGCAGGCTCCAAGGAGTCAGGGTTAGCCTTGGGAAGGGTCTCCTCACTATGAGGGGTGTCCCCCAAAGAGCCATGAGCTGTCGTGGGGTTGGGGGGGAGCGAGAAGAAAAAGTTCAGGGCTGAAAGCTCCCGAGATCCCGTGTTGGGGGTGGGGAGGGTGGAGGTCCGGTCGGGCCTGCTCCGGCCGCACTCACCTCTCTCGGCGGCTCCGCGGGGCTCCTTCTCCAGCAGCAGCGCCCCCATCTCAGCGGGGGCTTCCCCCTGGGAGGGGAGACAAGGGACCGGAGGGCCAGTCAGCCCGGCAGGCAGCTGGGGGGCCCAAGACGCCTGGGCCCTGGGCAGCGAGAGCAGGCTTCGGGGCCTACCTCGTCCTCGGTGGGCGCCCCCCCGACCGCGGCCGCGGCCACCCGTGGGGGCCGCACGCCCCCGCCCCCGGGCCCGCATCAGCCCCCTCCCTCTCGGCAGACCCCGCATCTCTGGGGCCGGGAGCAGAGGAGGGGGAGGGGGCGGGGCCTCCGCGCCCCGGCCCCGCCCCCTCCTACCGGCTGCACGCGCCGCTCCCCCTTTGTCCCCCAGGCCGCGGGGACCCCGGCCACCAACCCCTGCAACGCCCGCTGCGCCCCAGCCCGGCGGACGGCCCCTCGCGCCCCTCGCGCGAGCTCCCGGGGTCGCGGTGCCCACCGCCCACGCAGGGGCAGCGGGCGGCGGCACGTGCGACTCGGCGCCCACTCCCCCCACCTCCCACCCCCTGGTCCCCTCATCCGCCCCCGGTGGTGGCCCCCTGGTTTGCTGCAAGTTCGGCTCGGGCCCCCCGGCCCCGTTGCACCCCCGGAGCATTGCACGAGCGCGCGCTTCCCCCGGGCGCGCGCGCGGGCATGCACCCGCCTCTCCCCCTCCCCTTCCGCACCTCGGCGGCCGCCGCCGCAGCAGCTCCCGCCGCCGCCGCCATCGCCGCTTGCGCGGGGGGCCGAGCCGGCGCGCGGCCGCCCCGGGTCACGTGGACAAGGAGGGAGGGCGAGAAGACGCCTTAAAGGAGCCGCTGCGGGCCTTTGGGCCATTTTTTGCCCCCCAGAATGGCCCTGGAGGTCCAGAACTGGGGTTATAGGGGAGAGGGCGTTCGCTCCTAGCCTCAGCTCCGCCGGGAGCCAAGGGTGAGGCCCGACTGGGCTGTGGCTTCCCTGTCCCCGCCCGGTTTTGGTAACACGTGTAGCCTGAGCCTCTGCAGCTGCCGCGTGTATCTTTCTAGCTCTCAGCCGCCAGATAGAAGGCTGGGTCATAGTTTTAGACTCTAGTGCACAAGAAGGGGCGACAGAGACTCACGGAAGACACCTTTACTTCTGGGTCAGTGTGCTTTTGAAAATCTGGGGGAAATGTCTTCCGTTGCACTAGACATGCCAGCTGAATGCAGCGGAGGCCTCAAGGGCGACTACAGTCTTATTGGCAGTAACTATTTCTGCCCAAACACTTCTCCATCGGGAGTCATGGTCCAGCTGACAGCTTAAGTGTGAATGGTAGACACAGCAAGGTTACAGCCCTGAACACTATCGAGGGCACCATCCCTCTCTCTCCAAGCATTAAGTCCTGGCCAAAGTTTGAAAACGCCTGTATGGTTGCACACACAATATTGGACAGACAGGTACTTATGTTACAGGGTCCGAGCCAATTGGGCGTCTTATGGGAACTGTAGTTCTCTTTGGACTTAAAAACTTTTCAGAGCCGGACAGTGGTGGCGCACGCCTTTAATCCCAGCACTCGGGAGGCAGAGGCAGGCGGATTTCTGAGTTCGAGGCCAGCCTGGTCTACAGAGTGAGTTCCAGGACAGCCAGGGCTACACAGAGAAACCCTGTCTCGAAAAACCAAAAAAAAAAAACAAAAAAAAAAAAAAAACTTTCAGAGCTTTCTGGGGATTGTAGTCTTTCAGGTCATCGGATGTAAGCTTAGCTGGTATTTCAACTTTCCTTAAAACGCGAACAAAAACATCCAACAGATGCCTGTCTGCCATCTCTGTGGGTACACTGGCCACCTGTATGGTCCATGGCTTGCACTGCCACCAAACCCCACAAGGTCTATGCCAGCACCGGGGCTGCCAATCACTTGTGTGATAAGGTTTCTGCCTAGGTGTGTCTATTAGGGCGTGTTCCTAGTCTCTGCTTGAGGCTGGGCTCCTTTTGGCATGGGGCTGCAGTTGTTAGCGCTGAGAGAATATATGGTGGGTAAGTCACACACATGCAGTTGCCAGAATATAAAGAAAAAAATTTTTTGTTTTTTTGTTTATTTTTGTGGAAAACAAAGAAAAACCTAAAACCCCAAACTCCAGAAAAAATCCTAAAAAATACGTTTTCTTAAAAAATACTGTATAAGTCTCTACTCCTCTCCCTCCCCCCAACAGCCCTCCTTGTCCTTTTTCCTAAGTGCCCTGCCCCCCCACCCCTCCGCTACTCACTCTTCTCACTACTGTACGCTAATGTCTCATTACCTACCCAGGTTGCCCACCCTGTTCTCTTACCTGGCAATATCATTTTTTCCTTTCATTTCCGGTGAGCTTGGTACCTACTTTCCCACTTCCCCAGCATGCAAGAATCGTCTCCCCTTCTTTTTCTGGGACTTCATACACGTGCCGCCCTCCGCTCCCTTCTCCCTGGGACCTATTCTAACCAGGGGCAAGTAAGCTGCATCCTGGCAATCCCCCTACAACTCCCACCCCCACCCCACCTCAAGAACCCTCCCCCGAGGCAGCTTTAAGCTTTAGCCAGGAAAGAGCTGTTCTCCAAAACTTTCATCTTCGCTTTTTTTTTTTCTTCCTCCACATCATTTATGCACCTCTTCAAAAAAGAAATCTTTCTTTGGGACCCCACATTCCCTCAACCTTGTCAACCCTGTCTCCGGCTCCATCTTTTTTTTTTTTTTTTTTTTTTCCTGTTCTTTGAGGCAAGGTCTCTCTCCAATCTTCCTCCCTCAAAATGTATGCCTGCCCCAGAACCCCTCCCCTCCCCAATTGTGCCGGGCACAGGAACCACCCCCCAGCCTCTTGGCCCTTCAGCGGATGAGGACATTGATCTCGGCCACACCAGCTTCCAGCACATTCTCGGCTGTGGTTTTGCCATGCTGTTCCTTGAGGTGCCGCCTGATGGCGGGCTTGTGGGCAAAGCGCACGTCACAGTAGGAGCATCGGTAGGGCCGGGCTCCTGAGTGCAGGTTGAGGTGATCGTGCAGCGTGGACTTCTGAGTAAAGCACTTGCCGCAGATGCCACATGAGTGTGACTTGACGCCACGGTGGACGTTCATGTGGCGGTTGAGGTTGCTGCTGTGGTTGAACTGCTTGCCGCAGCGCGGGCACATGAAGATGAAGTGTTGTGCACGCATGTGGAAGACCAGCTTCTCCACACCCTGGAACACTTCCGGGCATTTGGTGCATTTGATGTTCTTTAAGGGGTTTCCACTTGAGAAGCCCCCAGGCAGAGGTCCCCGGCTGCCCCCTGCCCCCAGACTGCCCCCCGCCCCCCGGGCAGCCATGGCCACCGCTGCTGCTTCCACTAGGCCCGAGGTGGCCCCCACACTGGCCCGGCCTCCTGGGATCAACAACAGGCCTTCCCCTTCCGCGTCCTCTGACAGGCTGTAGCAGGCCTTCACCACACCTTGCGGTGGGGCGACAGTATTGGGGGCCACGCTACTCTGGGCCAGCTCTCCCAGGTGGCTGCTCACAGAGGCCCCGATACCCAGACCCCCGGCTAGGCCTCCAGGGGGTTTGAGCCGGTGTGCCACTTCAAGAGCAGACTCCACCTTGACGATGCAGATGTCAGAAACATCTTCATCCTCATCCTCGTCTTCTTCTTCCGCCTTCAGCTCTAGGTCCTCGTCCAGCGGAAACTCCAGTTTCACGGGACGCAGGAGCGGAGGGGGTAGAGGAGGTGGTGGTGGGGGTTTTGGAGCTGGCTTTGGGGTCCTGGCTGGAGGGAGGAGGGACTTGGTGGCACTGACACTGCTCATGAGGCTAGCCTCGCTGACCCCATCTTCTTTAAGGCCTATTTTGGGCTCAATGAACTGGCTGAGGGCGTTCCGGCATTTCTCCACCACATGCTCCATTTGCAGGTAGGAGGCTGCTGTCAGGTAGTTCACGATGTCCCTGACTGCGAACTCCAGGGCGCCCGTGTAGCAAGAGAGGAGCAAGTCCGCCACAATCCGCGCGCTGTGCATCAGTGAGACCTGCAGCTCAGAACTGGGGTTCAGCAAGAACTGGTCCCGGAGGAACGGTGAGCAGGCGGCCAGGATGACCTTGTGGCCACGGAATTTGAGGCTGTCGGCCACGATGGTCACATCGCAGAACCGCTCCTCTGCACGGAGCTGGTTCATGTTCCGCAACGTTGCGGCCTCGTGGCCAGGCAGCTGGAAGCGCAGGACTTCCACCCCAGAGGCCATTGTGGCGGGAGTGGACTGCCCTGGGTGGGAAGGAAACGGGTCAGAGACAAAGGTCTCTGGCTGTCGGAGGCCAAGGCTCCAGACCCCTCGTCCCTACCTCCCTAGTCTTGGCGCGCCTCCCTCAGTTTCCCCAATTCCAAGGAGGCGCGGTCCCTCCGAGGAGGGAGGCGTGGTTGCCGGGGGCGGGGCAGCGGCGTCCACACCCCCCAGTCCCGCGGCCCGCGCGCCCATGGGAGAATGGATAAAGGGGTGGGTGGGGGAAAAACCAGAGGGTTGCAACTCTGGGGTGGCCCCCCGGTTGCAGGCTCTCCTCACCCGCCTCGCTCTAGCCTGGGCCGCGCTGCTGTAAGTCCCCCTTTTCACGTCCTCCCACCGCCCGGACAGGTCGTGCACGCCCCCCTCCCACGCGCAGATCTCCGTGGTACGCCCCCCCACCCAGACTCACGACCCTGGGTGCACGCGCCTCTCACCTGGCCCGGTTCCGCGTGCTGATTTTTACCCCCTGGTCCCCCACCCCCCCGGGGCCAGCGACGCCCCCCACACTCGGGCAGGGCCGGGGCAGCGCGCAGGCGCGGGGGGTGCACGGGGCGCGCGCGCGCGGGCCGGCTCCGCGTGGGCGGGAGGGGGAGGGGCGGGGGCAGCTCGTGCCGAGTGTTCCAGGGCCCCGCGCAGCACAGCGTCCTCGAGGACTCGGGGCGGAGGAAGAGGGGAGGGAATTAAAGGAGCAGGATTCCCCCTCCCCGACCTCCCTTTTCTCCCCCCCGGCACCCCCACGCGGTTAAAGGGCTGGACAGTCGTGCCTCCCCTTTGGCCAGGATTATTTGTCCGCCAGAGCGGAAATACGCTCCACACCCCCCCTATTTCACGCTCTCCCTCCTCTCTGCCTGTAGGGCCCGCGGCCCGTCTGCGCGTGCGTGCCAAGGCCCGCGCGTTCGGCCCCGCCCCCGGCTCCTGGCGCCCCCTCCCGCGCCCCAGCGCGTTCCCGCTAGCCCCGCCTGCCCCGCGCCCCCCGGCGCGCGCGCTCCCCGGGAGCTGCGCAGTCTGCGCGGCCACCTGCTCTCAAGCAAGGCGTCGCTCCCGCCCGGCTGTGCAGAGTCGGGCCGCCTCCCAGAGCCTCGGACCTCCTGCTGCTGGACTACCGATCTTTGGATCGCTGCTGCCCTCCGGTGCATCCTCCGCTGAATATATGCACAGTTCCTCAGGCCACAGTTCCAGACTTTTCCAAGTCTTCTGAAGCTAGTGTCCACTGTAGTCCTCCTGATCTAAAAGAGAATTTCACTTTCCACGAAGCCTAGTGAACCAGCGCTCCTAGCTTTCTCGGCTTAGAGCACGCAGTTACTTAAATCACTCACACTCGTCCTCCCTTCTATTTCATCCATTCCGACTTCTTGCCAAGTCCACTCATAAAGTGCAAGATTAGAGCATTTCACCTTCACTGCGTAATTAACCCTGGGACTAATCCTGCAAATTGTGCAATTATTTATATTGGTACTAATGTACCATCTTTAATCTTTCCCTGCACCCACTCCTTCCTTCCGTTCCACAGCATCTTATCCAGAGAGGTGCCTCCGGCCTTAGATACCCCTCTACTCTGCGCCTGGCTTTCATTGCCACTTGTAAACTGCCTTCTCCACAACTTCAACGTGAGCACCTGTCTTGAAGGCTAGCCTCCCCCCCCCCCCCCCAGCGCTTCTGTGCACCCCAAATACCCACATTGGCTTTAAAGAAGAAAGTCCTCAGGGAGATGCCGCTGTTGCCTGCAGGTTACATTTGTTTATTACACCCTCCAGGAAGCTTCTCAATCCTGGGGATGCTAAATTGCTCACTACCCATTGTATTCATTATCTGGTTTCCCCTCAAAGATTGTAACTCCTTGAATACAAGAATTAAGTAATGGGCTGTGTTTTGCAAATAAAAGTCAGACAATAAATGGCTGGGTGTTGAAGTCACTGGCTTTCCGCGGGACCAGCGTCGGCCCATACAGAGTTCATTCCTGATTGAACGGTTTACTCGCACCCAAGGGACGCTGTTCCCGGAGAAGGCATAGAGAGCCGTGAGGCCCTGCCTTAGCTGTGGTCTTTCATTTTCCTTTTAGATTTCTCTGACTTTTGTACCCTCACCCAGCTCACTTTGTGGTCAGGTCATGTGGATTTTAGGGTGAGCATAGGCCATTGTGTCTGGTACACCTTGTTTAAAGCCATATTCAATGTCTACGGCACAAGAGAGATGCCTTGGGCAAATCAGTTCTCTGAATTATGATGTCTTTATCTTTGAACTCAAGGTCCTGAATGCTTACCAGGCGGATAGAGGGTTCTAGGGAGCCTCTCAGACACTGAGCAGACACACTGGATGGATCTGCGGTAACACTGGTTTTTTTGTGTTTTAGTTTTTTTGTTTTTCTTTTATGAGAAATAGACTGGCAGTTTCTTTGTTTTCTTCTTTCTTTCCTTTATTTTTTCAAGACAGTTTCTCTGTATAGCCCTGGCTATACTGAAACTCACTCTGTAGACCAAGCTGGCCTTGAACTCAGAAATCTGCCTGCCTCTGCCTCCCAAGCACTGGGATTAAAGGCATGCACCACCACCATTATGACAGTTTCAAAAGAATTTTTCCTTAAAAGTTGTTTTCTTATCTCATTTTTTCTTTTTCTTCTTACCAAACTTTTCAAAAGAATTATTTACTAGGCAGTGGTGGCGCACGCCTTTAATCCCAGCACTTGGGAGACAGAGGCAGGCGGATTTCTGAGTTCGAGGCCAGCCTGGTCTACAGAGTGAGTTCCAGGACAGCCAGAGCTACACAGAGAAACCCTGTCTCGAAAGAATTATCCATGGGGCTGGAGAGATGGCCCAGCTGTTAAGAGCACATCTTTTTGCAGAGGACCCCAGGGCAATTCCCAGAATCCACCCTGTGGCCTAACAACCACTCATAACTGCAGTTCCAGAGGATATGACATCGTCTTCTGACATCTGCAAGACCAGGCACACACATCGTAAACACACACACATGAACACACACACAGCAAAACACTCATACACATAAAATAAATCTATAAGAAATTAAAAGGGAAGAGTTCATATTTCACTGAGAAATAGGAAAAACTGTCAAGTTAAAAGGAATGAGTTTAGCCAGGTGACTGTGGTGGTGTACGCCTTTAATCCCAGCACTTGGGAGACAGAGGCAGACAGATTCTCTGAGTTCAAGGCCAGCCTGATCTACAGAGTGTGTTCCAGAAGAGCCAGTGCTACATAGAGAAACCCTGTCTTAAAATCCTACCCCATCAAAAAGAGAGAGTTGGAGGTAGGAGGGGTGGCCCAGGCTTTTAATCCTGCACTCAGGAGGCAGAGGCAGGTGGATGGATCTCTTATGTGTTTGAGGCCAGTCTGTTTGTTCTACATAGGTTCTGGACAGCCTGGAGACCCTATCTCAAAACAGAGTTTGGAGACTGAAGCCTGCTCATGCTGAAAAGCACTCCTGCTCCCTTTCTTAGTACCCTTGTGGGGAGTCTCATAACTGTTTGTAACTTCAGCTCCAGGGAATCCAATGCCCTCTTCTGGCCTCTGCAGGTAACTGCACTCACAGGTACATCACCTCCCCCCTCAAACCCGCATACATGGAATTTAAAATAAAATGTTTTCAAAAATGAGAGTTTGTAAGGTTTCTCTATTTATTTAATTTATTTGAGACAGGTTTTCTCCAGGTAGTCCCGGCTGTCCTGGAACAAACTATATAGACCAGGCTCAGAGATTCTGTTTACAGAAAGCTCTTGGATTAAAGGTGTGAGCCCCACCATCAATAAAAACAGATTCATCCCCCCCCAGTAAATAACACAATCTCAGGGTTCACAGTGTGATCAAATATTCTGCCTCCACCTCTCTCTCCACAGTGTGTGCTCTGGGGTCACCCTCTGCTCATAGGCACTGCCTGGCCTAGGCCCCCTCTCTTCCTTATTAGGCAGTGGGACACCCATTGAAACCTTTTCAGACCTCGAGAGAGATCTGATGCCTGCTCTGCCTAGAGCAGTCAGTATGACTACATAGTAATACCTAAGTAACAGTATGGATGTGGTCTCAGTGCCTTACCAAGGCAGCTGTATCCCACTGATTCTGTTGAGTCAGTGGTGAGCCGGCCATTGATCATTGTCAGTTGGGGGATCTGGTTCCAAAGGCTTCAAAGAGAATACTCGGAGAAGGCTCAGTGTGGAAGAGTGATGGGTGGGAGGAGAGAACCAATCTCCTGAGAGTTGGCCCCCACACTCCCGCCAGGGTACATATACCTCCCAGACAAACCCCCACACTCTTACCCCCCCCACCACCACTGTTGCAGGACGTCTGACCACACTGTGACACCCGAGATTGTGTTATTTACTGGAAAAACCTGTTTTTAGTGGTGGTGTGGCTCACACCTTTTTTTTTTCCCCCCCCTTCAGGACCTCCGGAAGAGCAATTAGTACTCTTAACCACTGAGCCATCCAGCCCCATGGCTCACACCTTTAATCCAAGAGCTTTCTGTATGCAGGATTAAATAAAATCAACCATAGGTCAGGAGGTGGCACAAGCAGCTAACTGGTTGACAGGAAGTGAACATAGGAAAAAAAAACCCAGAAGAGTCAGGAGGAGGGATAGAGAGATGGTCAGGAAGTAGAAGGGAGGGAAACTGGGTGTGAAGAAGTTTTTTGAGAGGGTGTGAGAGAGGGGCATTGCTTCTGGGGTGTTGGCAGAGGAGGAAGGTCAGCTAGGTGCTTTCTCTGCCTCTCTGAGCCAGCAGGTTTTCAGCGCTACATCTGGGCCCAAGTTTTCATTGGTAAAATTGAGCAATTGAAATGTGTTAAAACACAATCACCACCACCACTTTGGGGTTTTTTGGGTTTTTTTTGACTGAAGAGATGGATCAGCAGTTAAAGGTTAAGAGTACTTGCTATTCTTTTGTTGGTGGTGGGATTTTTTTTGAGACAGGGTCTCTTTGTGTAGCTTTGTCTTGGAACTTGCTTTGTAGACCAGGCTGGCCTTGAACTCAGAGATCCACCTGCCTGTGCGTCCAAGTGCTGAGATTAAAGGCGTGCACCACTATGCCCAGCTGTATTCACTTGCAGAGGTTGTAGGTTCTGTTCCCAGCACTCACATGGCAGCTTACAACTGTCTTTAACTCTAGTTCCAGGGGAATCTGGCATTCTCTGCTGGCCTCCATGGGCACCAGACACGCACATGGTTCACACATCTACATGCAGACAAAACACTCATAGACGTAGCATAAAAGTGATGAAAGTCCTTTTAAATTTGTTTATAAAGTAAAAGTCTAACATTTCAAAAATCATTAAACAAAGTTACTAGGGCTAGTGGGTAAAGGCGGGTTCCACTCAGCCTGAGTTCAAACCCTGGGATCCACACGGGGGAAGGGAGAACAGATGCCCATGTGTCCTACGACCTCCATAGCATATCATGGAGTACGCTCCCCATAAAAAAAAAATACATAAAATAAGGAAATGTAACGAAAAGAAGATGATATTAAAATCAGGCCTGGCACCCACTCAGCAAGAGGGAACTCATGCCTAGCCAACCACACACAGCTAGTGAGGTCATGGATCTTGGAGGAGAACCTACATCTACCATTTTACAAAGTTGCCCCTAACTATAACCTAAAGATCACCTTTATACCCACAGACAAGGTAGTCCTCGCCCCTCATCAAAGAAAGTTCTCTTGGCAGCAAACATACAATTGCAGAAAGCCACAACCCATCAACATCCACATGTGGACTTGTGGAGGCCACGCCCACTCCCAGGGGATACAACTCCAACAGGACACCTAAGGCCCAGGGATCGTTGAGGAAGGGGGACTGAAAGACTGTAAAAGCCAGAGAATCAGCGAGGTTGCCATGAGACTGCGTGTTCTAGGAACGTCAGAAGCCGTGAAAACATACATGTAATTAACATTATACAGACTGAGCACGTACTTATGTACTTAGGTATATACATACCATATGTATACATATGTATGTGTGTATATATACATACATATATGCATGTGGTATAAATATATGTATGTATATATACATACATGTATGCATATATATATATTCAACACACATATGTGTTGGATGTATGTAATGACAGCTAATGGGAAAAGAGACCATGAACTTGAAAGAGACCGATGAAGTTGGAGTACGTGAGGGGGTTTGGAGTAAGAAATGGGAAGGAGAGAAATTATGTAATTATAATCTCAAAACTAAAAGAAATCATTTAAAAAAATCCACACACACTTGGCCTAATGGACACGCCTGCCATCCCAGCGCTTGGGAGGCTCCGGCAGGAGGTGAGGAGGATCACCTCAATGCCATCTTTGGCTTATGTCCTGCTGCCAGATCTCTTGAGACCCGGTGTCAAACAGCCAAATGCAGCCAGGTCTGGTGGCACAGGCTTTTAATCCCAGAACTCAGGAGGCAGAGGCAGGCAGATCTCTGAGTTCGAGGCCAGTCTGGTCTACAAAGCAAGTTCCAGGACAGCCAGGGCTACACGGAGAAACCTGGTCTCAAGAAGCCAAAACTGAGCAATATGTAAACAAACAAACTTATTGGTAGTTGGCTTGGGGGTGGTTCAGTGGTACCAGGCTGAGTATCACACAAGAAGCCCCGGGTTCGTTTCCTGACTTAGTGATACAGAAGGAAGGAGAAGAGACCTCTGGCAATATTACATTGGTAATTCAGCACACCTGTTCGCTCGTTTGAAGCAGGGTCTCACTATGTAGCCCTGACCAGCCTGGTAAATGTAGGTTAGAGAGAGCTGGAATTTTTGCGGTCCTCCTGCCTCTGTCTCCCGAGTGCATTGTGAGGCTCCTTCAGCTAACTGAGGACTTCTGAGGCGTAGGACCCCTGCTCACTGTCTAAAGCCACTTGGCTGTAACTAACTCCAGCAAGGCTCAGACATTTGGTTCTCTTATGTGCCTGGGAGGCAGAAACTGGGAGTATTGATAAGCAGCCTGCATGGATCCCACAGTGGGGTGCCCTGAGAACCAGTAAACACACACACACACACACACCCTTTACGCTGCACATCGACCCCTACCTGGCAGCCAGTTCAAGGTCACCTCCACTCCTAGATTCTTCTGTCTCTATGTATTTGAACTCCAGGAGGAACTTCTGTCTCCTCAGTGACTAAAACTATGTGTCACCAGGGCCCTCCCATCCCTTAAAAAATTACTTGTGTGTGTGTGTGTAGGCATAAACTTTTTGCAACCTACTTTTAATGAGGGTTCAACCTCTCCTCTAGCTTACCACCCAGCAGAGGTAGTGGAAGAGAAAAATTATTAGGATTTCGGGGAAGTGGTTCTGTTCAGCAATAGTTCTTTGGGGGCAAGCTTGATCTTCGTGGGCAGCAGTTTAGTCCCATAGCAAACACCAATACTCAGCAGCTACAGTCCAGTCTTTTCAGCAAGCAGACACCAGGCAGCGGTAGTTCAATTCGGAAGAAACCACCAGGCTCTCCCACTAGCCTGTGGCAAGGCTGCTGGAGTGGCAAGCTGCCTCAGGAACCTCGTGAGCAGTTCTTAGGTGAGTTGCTCTCAATGGCAGTGTTACCACAAGTTGAGCTCAACAACGCTGCGTATGGCGAAGCAATACGTCTGTGTCTTTAGCGAAGAATAGCGACCCGTTTCACCAACACAAGCAAGAGAGACTGGGTGTGGTAGTGCACACCATAAACCCGGCACTCAAGAGGCAGAGGCTAGCCGGGCAGTGGTGGCACACACCTTTAATCCCAGCACTTGGGAGGCAGAGGCAGGCGGATTTCTGAGTTCAAGGCCAGCCTGGTCTACAGAGTGAGTTCCAGGACAGCCAGGGCTACACAGAGAAACCCTGTCTCGAAAAAACAACAACAACAAAAAAAACCAAAACAACAACAAAAAAAAAAATTCAGCTACGATTTGGCTCCAAGGAACGGACTCATGGTAACTGAAGTCAGAAACAGCTCATGGTCTCTGCAGATGTAACTTCAGGATGAGTCAATGTATCCCTCAACTTCATCTTTTGTTCATTTGGGTTTTTTAAAAAAGTTATTTATTCTTTCACAACTTTATTTATTTACTTTTGAGATAGGGTTTCACTATGCATATGTAAGTCTGGCTGGTCTGCACCCACTATGAGGACCAGGCTAGCATTGAATTCAGAGATCCATCTGCTTCTGCCTCCTGAGTGCTGGGATCAAAGGTGTGTGCCACCAGGCCCATCCAGTAAGAGTAAATCTCAAAGCCAAGACAAAACACCAGCTAGGCACCGTGGCTAATGGGTTTAATCTTAGTATTCAGGAGACAGATCTCTGTGAGTTAGAGTCCAGTCTGGTCTACACAGCAAATTCCAGGCCAACTAGCGCTACATAAGTGAGATCTCATCTCAAAAACAAAATCAAATAAACAAAAAGTTTCCATAGGATTGAGAGGGAATGTTAGTGGGTAGAATGCTGGCCTAGCATACAGGAAGTCCCAGCGTCAAATACATCAGACGTAGTGATATGTCTATAATCCCAGCATGCAGGGCTACAGAGAAGATTTGGGCTGTAAGATAGCTACCTTGTCTCTAACAAACAAACATCACAGGCAGAAATACAGAAGATTTGTGTTCTGTAACGATCCCTCCTGGGCCTATCTTTCAGCCCCAGCTCTCCCCGAGGAGACTCTCTTGGTCAGTTTCCAGAAAAATTCTGCACCTATGCAGAGCTATGGGCCTGGGAGTAGAGATAAGGGCTTGCCTAGCACACGGGAAACCAGAGGGCAGATACATCTCCCATGCTGGTTTTTTTGTTTTTATTTTTATGTTTTTACAAATGGCTGTGTTCCATGCATACCATGTACATTGTCAATAGCCTGTATTTACCGGTCTTGAGGTGTTTCACTCCAGACAGATGAACTGCACGGTATCTACTCTCCACACTCACATGCTGATCCTGAGAGTGGTTCTTCTCAAACTCCGCACATTGCCCTTTCATATCTATAGGATGGTGAGTGGGTCCTCTCCCTTTTCTTGACTAGAAGACTATGTCACTGAAGATGACCTCAAGCTTGCAATTCTTTTGCTTCTGTCTCCTGAGTGCTGGGATTATAAGTGTGTGCCCTCATAGCGGCTGATTCTCTCCCTTTGGTTGGGTGCTATTTTTTTTTTTTTTTTGGATTTTCGAGACAGGGTTTCTCTGTGTAGCCCTGGCTGTCCTAGAACTCACTCTGTAGACCAGGCTGGCCTCGAACTCAGAAATTCGCCTGCCTCTGCCTCCCCGAGTGCTGGGATTAAAGGCGTGCGCCACCGCGCCTGGCTGGTTGGGTGCTATTTTATCCTTAGGGGTTTTTTTGTTTTTTGTTTTTTCTCTCATGGGCCCATGTGTGACAGCGAAGAACCAGCTAATTAACTTGCAGAGCTGAGCCTGAGGGTGTCTGAGCCACACCTGGCCATCTTAAGCCCAAAACTGAATTCCCTCCACCACACTGGATCTGAGGCTAGGGCTGGGGCAAGATCCGCTGCGGTGTAACCTCTCATTTCTGCCCCGAAGGAAAGAAGCATGAGTATCTGGCACCCCCCCACACCCCCCAATCTGGAAACTTTCAGTTTACCTTATCAACCCAGGGCAGGGGCGGAGTTGACAGGGAAGGGAGCCCCAGAGCAATTTCAGGGGACAGGGGAGAAGATGGAGCATTTGTGTTCCACACATTGAAAGGAGAGAGGGGACTGTCGGGTAAAACCAGAACAGAGCAGTAGGTGAAGTGAGCAATTGTAACACCTATCCTTTCCCAGCTTGTCCATGGTCACTGCCCTTTCACCTACTTCATACTCGGCAGCCTTCCCTCTATGTGTCAAGAGAGCCTCAAGGGCCCTTGGGAATGTGGAGATCCTGAGGAGGGAGGGGCAGAGTGGCTGCAGTGAGGAAGAGCAGTGCATGTGCAGACATACACCCACACATGGTTGGTTATGTGCGCACATAATGTTAAGGGTCTCCAGGAGTTTAGCCATTGTCTGAGAGGGTTGTGTCTCCTCCCAGGAGGTCAAGGACAGGCCCAGTTCTAGGGAGGCCAAGAACCAACTTCTCAGCTCTGTGTTTACGTCATGGGACAATGTCAGGAGGCTCAGTGTAGAACCTGCGTCTGGGCTTACAGGGAAGCCTCTGGGGAAGGTGGCTTGGAGGAACCAGAAGCCAGATACTGTCTTTTTCCCCGAGGCTCCAGAGCAGTGTGTGAAAAGTGCTTCCTCAAGGTGGCAGTAAAGCAGCAGCTGGAAGGTGGAGGCAGGAGGATCAGGAATTCAAGCCCTGCCTCCACTTCACAGCAAGTTTGAGAGGCTAGCACTGGGGATGTGAGACCCAGCCTCAAGGAGATGGGGGCTGGGTAGATGGCTGGGCTGGCAAAACCCTTGTGCAAGTGTGAGGTCTCAGTGTGGATTCATTAGAACCCACGTTAAAAAGTCTGGGTGCCGTATCGCTCTCTTGTAATCGCAGTGATCGTTGGGGAGCAGAGACAGGCAGGTCCCTGAAGCTCACCGGTCGGTTTGACTGTTCACTTGGGTTCTGGACCTTCCACAAAAGTAGAAGGGACCTGAGAAATTACACCCACGATTGTCCTCTGACCTCCAGAGGCACAAACAGTGCGCGCGCGCGCACACACACACACACACCCCAGAAATAGAAACCAATCGTATTTTTGTTGCTGGTCGTCAGGTTTTCATGGGGTGGCGGTGAGCCTAGGACGGTACTCCTCTTGATCTTGTCTTGGGAGGGACAAAGAGGCTAATAGATCGGGTTAAATTCTCCATGGCTGGGCCAGGCCTGTACACTTGAGAGGCAGAGGCCAGCCTGGGCTACAGAGAAATTCCAGGACAGCCAGAGCTACATAGTAAGACCTTGTCTTCAAAGCCACAGACAAACAAAAATTCTCCATAGCTGGGAGCCCAGTGCCATAAACAGTGTTTGTAATCTCCACACTTGGGAGACAGAGGCAGGAGGATCAGGATTCAAGGCCAGTTTCAGCTCCTTAGAAATTCTAAGTCAGTCTGGGTTACAAGAGACCCTGTCTCAGAAGGGAAAAAACATGATCAAAATATATTATATTAAAAAAAGTTCTTCGAGTCTCGAAAAACAAAGAAACAAAAAACAAAAAAAGTTCTTTTTTTCAATAAATAAAAATGTATCTCAAACTTCAAAATGCTGTTTATTCTTTTGAATAACAACCCCCAATTTTTTTTACTTCTATTTTTTGCAACTTGGAAATTTTATCTGCTGGATGTTCCAATTAAAAATTTTTTTAAAAATTAAAAAAAAAAAAACAAAAAACTTTTTTCCGTAAGCATTCTTCCCAGCCGATGACTTTCTTTTTATCTTATTTTCAGGGAAGGACCCAGGAAAGAATGTGAAAGAATTCCTATATGCCAAGAAGTTCTAAAAAGATTAGTTTCTATTTCTCAGAAGTTATCCCGGGGAACACCCAACAGACCCCAGGGAATCAGATCCGTGTGGCAAACTCCAAAAAAGAAGTGAAACAAAATTAATACAACATTTTGTAGGGCTTGTGAGTTTGTGTGCTTAACACAATCCACACAAGATCAAATGCACTTCAGAGAGAGAGAGAGAGAGAGAGAGAGAGAGAGAGAGAGAGAGAGAGAGAGAGAGAGAGAGAGAGAGAGTTGGGACAAAGGTCCGGCCCAAAGCTGAGTCCCAAATCCCTGGCGGTTTCTTTCTCTTTTTCTCCCCCAGTACCATCCCCTCGCCACTCCCCGCGCCCGCGCCTGTCTCAACCAGCTGTGATCGGGAAATCAGATGACCGTCCCTCCCCTGGCTCTCCGTTCTACTGCCCTGGAAACCATGGCCCCTCTGCTGGCTCTCCTCTGCCTGCTGCAGCTGGGCCCAGGTAGGAGGCTGGGAGAGGGGTTATTGGGGCTCTGTTGGGCATGGCAGGTGCTGCCAGGTCCAGTCCACGAGTCGAAGGGACAGACAGCCTCTTCTTGCCCCTCTCTCACCTGGCCTGATTTTCCTTTTGCCCGGTTCTTTCCCACACCCGCAGGTCTGGCAGCTCTCTCTTGCTCTCAGAATGTCAATATCGCTGGTGGTAATTTCACCCTCAGCCATGGCTGGGCCCCTGGGAGCCTCCTCATCTACTCCTGCCCCCTGGGCAGGTACCCATCCCCAGCCTGGAGGCTATGCCAAAGCAACGGACAGTGGCAGACACCAAGATCTAGCTCACTTCGCACCTTGGGATCCCCTCGGTTGGTTAAAGCGGTCTGCAAACGTGAGTCCCTTTGGCCTTTGGGCTTTGCAGAGTGCCCACCAGTGTCAGCCCAGAGCTTCTATTAGCAGTGGGTTCTTGGGGGGGGGGGGAGAGAAAGGAGAGAGAGAGAGAGAGAGAGAGAGAGAGAGAGAGAGAGAGAGAGAGAATCAAAATACTGCAAAAAGCCATGTGTGGTGACTCACGCCTCTAAATTCCAGCACTTGGGAGGCAAAGGGAGGGAGGCAACCTGGTCTACACAGTGAGTTCTAGGCCATCCAGGGTCATAAAGTGAGACCCTATCTCCAAAAAGCAAACAGCCTTTGCCAACAAAGGCCTCCAGAAAACCACAAAAACCAGATCAATCCATCAAACAAACAAAACCAGGAAAAGTCCACTGTCTAATTAGTAAGGACAATTTTTTTTTGTTTTTAGCTAAAATTAACTGTAGGATTATTTGACCATTCTAAATGGATGCTGAATGTCCCCAGAGCACCTTAAACACACAAGTGTCTTTGGTGAGAGACTGGGGTGACCACAGCCCTGGGGGGGGGCAGCTATTTATTAATCAACAAGGCTGAACTCTTTTTTTTTTTTTTTTTTTTTTTTTTTTTGGTTTTTCGAGACAGGGTTTCTCTGTGTAGCCCTGGGTGTCCTGGAACTCACTCTGTAGACCAGGCTGGCCTCGAACTCAGAAATCCACCTGCCTCTGCCTCCCAAGTGCTGGGATTAAAGGTGTGTGCCACCACTGCCCGGCTAGCCTCTGCCTCTTGAGTGCCGGGTTTATGGTGTGCACTACCACACCCAGTCTCTCTTGCTTGTGTTGGTGAAACGGGGTCTAGCTACTATACAGTCTAGGTTGGCCTTAAGTTCACTATATAGCCTAGAGGGCTTTGAACTTCCTACTACCCTCCTGCCACAGCTGCCCAAGTGCTGGTATTATGGGCTGTTACCACATCAGGCTCTTTGCATGTTTTCACACCTAGCTGACCATCTTGGGTCCTAACAGAAGACCCCTCCCCCATGCATAGCCTTGGTGTCAGCCACCCTCGACTCTTGCCCAGATTTCTCTCTCTCTCTCTCTCTCTCTCTCTCTCTCTCTCTCTCTCTCTCTCTCTCCCCAGCTGTTCGATGCCCAGCTCCTGTGTCCTTTGAGAATGGCATCTATATCCCTCGGCTGGGGTCTTACCCTGTGGGTGGCAACCTGAGCTTCGAGTGTGAGCATGGCTTCACCTTGCGGGGCTCGCCTGTGCGGTACTGTCGCCCCAACGGCATATGGGATGGAGAGACAGCTGTGTGTGACAATGGCGGTAAGCATCCTGACGGTTGGGGCACATGGGGGTGGGGTGGGCTTGCAGCCCCAGAAGCTTTTGTGGGACCGAGCCTCGTATTCTTGGTGGCTCAGTAATGTTCCTAGATTTGGGTAGGTTGAGGTCTACAGGCTACACATCGCTGACTGCTGACCGGCTGGGAGCCTGTCTAGGTTTTACATCTGACTCATGGGCTCTACAAACCTTTCAGTTTTGTTTTCTCCTTCCCTCCCCCTCCCTCTCTCTCTTCCCTTTGAAGCTGAACTGGGCTAAAACAAAGTGGCTCCAGGGTACCCTGGGAGGCCCACATCTCCCAGGAGCTCATTCTGGAGCCCAGGATGGCTTTGAACTCGCCTCAGTCGCAGTCTCTGGAGCGCTCAGGTTATCAGGCATGAGCTACGAAACCTGGTCAGGTTTCATGACAGCGCTTTGTGTTCAACTCCATGAAGTATCACAGACAAGACCTGTGAGAGACCAACAGCTGTGTGCTAGGCTCAGTGCAGCCTCTGGAGCTTGGTGTGGCTCCAGCTGCTTTGAGTTAGATAGCTTCTGCACCGGTCACTTACCCTTCCTGTGCCTCAGTTTTGTTTTGTTTGTTTGTTTGTTTGGTTTTTTTTTTTTTTTTTTTTCGAGACAGGGTTTCTCTGTGTAACCCTGGCTGTCCTGGAACTCACTCTGTAGACCAGGCTGGCCTCGAACTCAGAAATCCACCTGCCTCTACCTCCCAAGTGCTGGGATTAAAGGCGTGCACCACCACTGCCCGGCTGTGCCTCAGTTTTGACACCTGCAAAATGGGAATAGTGTGGCTGTCCAGATGGTTCAGTAGTTACAGCACTTGCTACTCTTCCATAGGACCAGAGTTTGGTTTCCAGCAAGCACACTGGGCTCACACCCGCCATCAACTCCAGCTCCAGGGGATCCAATGTTCTTGTTTGGCCTTCACATGGAAACACATATAAATAATTAATAATTATTATTATTGATAATAATAATTTAAAAAATAATAATAATTTAAAAAGGGAAAGAGCCAGGCAGTGGTAGAAGACACTTTTAACTCCAGCACTCAGGAGGCAAAGGCAGGCAACTTGGTCTGCAAGTCGAGTTCTGAGACAGCCAGGACTACACAGAGACCCTGTCTCAAACAAACAAAAACGAAAAGATTAAAGAATTAAAGAGGGAGTGCCTGGTGAGTTAACCGAGCTGAAGTCACTAAGCAATATTTCAAGGAAACTGGGGTGGGGGGGGTGGGGAGACTGCAGTGGGCTGGCAGCCATACTGTCCCCTGAGACTCCGGCCCTGGTTTAGCCATGTGAGGCTCTTCCCAGAATCCTGCCTTCCCTGAACAGCTGCTGGAACCCGGGGACCCTTAAGTACGTTCCAGCCCTATGAGTGGTGTTTGGGGAGAAGTGGGCCTCCTAGGATCCCCTGGAACCACTTTGTTTTATAAACGCAGATTCTCAAGTAGCCCAGGCTAGCTTCAAACGCAGGCTGACTTGAACTCCCCCTGATCATCTTCCCTTAGCCACCATAGTGTGTACCTCCAGGCCCAGCTTCGCCATCACACGGAAAGCAGTGTCCCCGAGGCAGCAGGACCTCCGCCGCACCCAGCTGCCCAGACGGTGACATCTTACTCATTTCCTTGAGTCTTTCTCAAACATAAATATAATTTGTTTTAAATTTGACATATAATCTCCCTGTATTAAAGCATGCAATTTGTGTGTGAGACTGGGGATAGGACCCAGGGTCTCTGGAATGCCCAACAAGCACTCTAAGGAAAATTAAAAACTGTGTATTTGCTGGGCAGTGGTGGCGCACGCCTTTAATCCCAGCACTTGGGAGGCAGAGGTAGGCGGATTTCTGAGTTCGAGGCCAGCCTGGTCTACAGAGTGAGTTCCAGGACAGGCAGGGCTACACAGGGAAACCCTGTCTTGAAAAAAAAAAAAAACAACCAAAAAAAAAAAAAAAAAAAACCCAAAAAAACCAAAACTGTATTTATACACATCTTTAATGCCAGTGCTCAGGAGGCCAAGGCAGGTGGATCTCTGAGTCTGAGGCCAGCCTGGTCTATGTAGAGAATTCTAAGCCAGCTAGGGCTACACAATGAGATCTTTCTTCAAAACATTTATTTATTAGTATGTGTGCGCGCGTGCGCGTGCCACAGCACGGAGGTCTGAGGATAACGTTCAAGAGTTGGTTCTCTCCTGTCATCTGGGCTCCAGCAGGGATGAAACCTAGAGGCCCTGGCTTGGCATCAAGCACTGTTATCTGATGAACCATCTCATTGGCCTAGAGTAGCGACTTTTAGACATGAATCCACCTATCAAATGCAACATAGATCAAGGACACGCCCACACTGCAGGAAACTTTCCCCGCCTCCTTCCACAAGGCAGCCCCTTCCAACTTCCGACGAAGTCTACCTGTTATTTATTTTACATATTATTTGTTTATTTATCGTGAGTTCTCGGGAGAGGCATGGTTATGTCATGGTGGGGGTGTGGAGGTCAGAAGACAACTTGCAGGGCCTGATATCAATGGGACTCGGGTTGTCGGCTTGGTAGATTGCCCCTGCCCTTGCCCACTGAGCCATCTTGCCAGCCTTGTCCTGTTCCTATGCTCCATACAAATAGAGTCATGCGGGGATCTACACTTTCATATCTGGCTTCCTTTAAAAAATATTTTTTAAAATGTATTTATTTATTATGGATACAGTGTTCTGCCTGCATGTATGCCTGCAACCCAGCCAGAGAGAGCACTGGCTCATCTCATTAGAGATGGTTGTGAGCCACCATGTGGTTGCTGGGAATTGAACTCAGGACCTCTGGAAGAGCAGTCGGTGCTCTTAACTGCTGAGTCTAAAAGAATGTTTTTAAGTATGTGTGTATGTATGTGACTGAGAATGGATGCTGCATGCATGCACTCCCAAAGAGGCCATAAGACGATGCTGAATGCCTCAGAGCTGCAGTTACGTATTGCTGTGGGTTACTGTGTGGAAGCTGGGAATCGAACTCAGGTCCTCTGGAAGAGCAGCAAGTGCTCTGAACCTCGCGTGGAGCCGCCTCTCCAGTCCTCTCCTTGTTTTCCTCTGCTTGGCACTTCACTTTTGGAAGCTATGGATGTTGTCACAAGAGTCTGCAGTCCTTTTTCTGTAATGTATAGTATTCCCTTATGAGTACGTTATAAAGTTTTATTCATTGTCCTCATCCTGTCAGGTATTTGAGTGATGTCTGGTTTGGGGCTGAGGAGAGGGAAGCTTTAGGAACTGTCTCTCACCCGGCTTCATCCTCCGGAGTTCTCGATGCTCTACATTCCCCCTTATATCTGGAGTCACCTCTAGGTTGAGAGTTGACCGTTCTCGTGGTGTGGGGCGATCGCCCAGTGGTTGATAAAATGCCCGTGATGCCTGGGTCAGGCCTGGAGTGCTCAGTGGGTGGCTGAGGACCTGAACTCTAAGTGCTGTGGTTATTTAAAGTCTCCAGCCACACTCCAGTCTGATGGTTCTGGTGGCTTAGGGGGTCTAGAAGAAGGAAGAATGTGGCCCGAAGAACAAGACATTTCCAGGTCCTGCTTACCTGTCTTTATTCACTTGCAGCTAGCCACTGCCCCAACCCAGGCATCTCAGTGGGCACAGTTCGGACAGGCTCGAGATTTGACCTTGGGGACAAGGTCAATTACCACTGCTCCTCAAATCTGGTATTGACGGGCTCTGCAGAGCGGGAGTGTCAGAGCAACGGAATGTGGAGTGGGTCAGAACCCATCTGCCGACGTGAGTATCCTCGATGTCCTAGGCCTCCATGCCCAGGCCTGGTCCTGGCTGACCCTTATCTTTCCACAGAGCCGTACTCTTACGACTTCCCTGAGGATGTAGCAGCTGCCTTAGGCACCTCCTTCACCAACCTGCTTGGAGCCACCAATCCCGTCCAGAAGAGGACAAGTGAGTATCAGAGGAGGGGCCTGGATGGAGCAGGAGAGAGGCAAGATCCTTGGGTGCTGGGAGGTTAGATGACCCTTGGTGGAACACAGGGTGGGGCTGGGCACCTAAATGCCTTGTTTCTTGTTTGCTTCAGAAAATCTGGGCCGTAAAATCCAAATCCAACGCTCGGGTCATCTGAATCTCTATCTGCTGCTTGATGCTTCTCAGAGTGTGTCAGAAAAAGACTTTGACATCTTCAAGGAGAGTGCCGTATTCATGGTGGACAGGGTCAGCAACCAAGGACAACGTGGCTTCTCAGTCCCGATTCTCCTCCCTTGCTCAGAGCCCCAGTCAGTCCACCTCCTTCTAGAAGTCTCCCCAGGCCACCAGAACCATGAATTCAATGTATAGGATCATATCTTTATTTCATAAATGTTTCGGGACACCCTACTGTGTAGGAGGCCTTAGGCCAGGTGCCAGGAGACACTACACAGGAGCTAACCTCAGCCGTATGTTCTCAGGAATTTGTCATCTATGGCTGTGGTCTCCAAAGAGTTATCGAGATGACCTATGGCGTGTACCAGAAGAACTCCTGTTGAATAGTTATAGTTTTTTTGGTTTTTTGTTTGTTTGTTTTCAAGACAGGGTTTTTCTGTGTAGCCCTGGCTGTCCTGGAACTCACTCTGTAGACCAAGCTGGCCTTGAACTCAGAAATCTACCTGCCTCTGCCTCCCAAGTGCTGGGTTATAGTTTTTATCAAGCCAATAATTTCATATTTCAAGCCAGGCATGGTAGAGGCAGGAGGATTTTAGGAATTCAAGGCTAGCCTAAGACTGCATTAGGCCAAGGGAGGACTCAAGGACTGGGGAAACTGGGGAAGTGGCTCGGTGTGTAAAGGCATGCACCACACAAGCTTCTGTTCAGATCTCTGGAATCTGAATTAAATGTCAGAAGCCATAGGTGTGTTTGTAATCCCAGGGATATGGGAGGCTCAGACTGCTGAGTGCTGTGGGAGCAGCTTCCATGAGTTCTCAGTCCAGAGGCAGAAACACTAACAGAGGTGCGCTCGCGCGCGCGTGTGCGCGCACGCGCGCGCACACACACACACACACACACACACACACACACACACACACACGGGAAAGGGGAGAGAAAAAATGCCAACACTCCCTCTTTTTTTTTTTTTCTATTTTGAGAAAGGTTCTGTCTACATAGCCTTGGCCATCTTAGAACTCTATGTAGACCAGGCTGTTCTCAAACTCAGAGACCTACCTGCCTTTCCAAAGGGCTGGGATTAAAGGTGTGGGCCACCACACTCAGCCCAACAATTTTTAAAAGTTGTGTATTTAACAATAGTTCATATATATAGTTTTTTCTTCCAGCTACACTGAAATTTTTTTTTTTTTGGAAATTAAACCTAGACCTTTATGCCTGCCAAGGACATGCTCTCCCACTGAGGTATACCACTAGACACTCTCCTAATTTTGTTTGTTTGTTTTGAGACAATTTTTCATGTAGTCCAGAATGACCTTGGATTTCCTTTTTCTTTCCAAGACAGAGATATGTCTGCCTCTACCTCCCAAGTGCTCGGATTAAAGGCATGAGCCACCATGGCCAGGCTGATTCATCTCTTTAGCCCTGTCCCAATTTGTATTTTTTAAATTAAATTTAATTTTTTTACTTCTTCACTTTTCATCCCACTCACTGCCCCACTCCGGGTCACTCCCTCATATAATCCCTCCTCCACCCCTCCTGGGGAGGTGCTACCCAATTTGTATTTGTTTGTTTGTTTGTTTTTCGAGACAGGGTTTCTCTGTGTAGCCCTGGCTGTCCTGGAACTCACTCTGTAGACCAGGCTGGCCTCGAACTCAGAAATCCGCCTGTCTCTGCCTTCCAATTTGTATTTTAAAGAGGATTTGTATGTATGTTCTAAAGACTGTCTTATGGCTGCCTACACCTCTCTTCAGTAGTACAGTTCAGGCGGAAGTGGCAAGGCTCAGTTCCTGTCAGTGAGAAGGGCCTGCTCATCACACCCTCACTGAGCTGATGGGCAGGAGAAATGATGAGGGGTCGTCCCGAGCACAAGCTCGGCATGTGTCATTATTCCCTTGGCTTCTTCAAGCTGGGCTCCTTATGAAGGGTCTTTCCGGTCAGGCCCAGTACAGGCTCTCTGCATCCCTTGGACCTGCTCTTGTTCAGTTTTGCAGCACCTGCCCCATACCTTTTCTCTTCCGCCTCCATAGATCTTCAGCTTTGAGATAAAGGTCAGCGTAGCTATCATCACCTTCGCCTCTCGGCCCAAAACCATCATGTCGGTCCTGAGTGAGAGATCCCAGAATGTGATGGAGGTGATCGCCAGTCTCGACTCTGTCCGCTACAAAGGTTTGCCTGTCCCCTACTGGGTGAGGTGGACAGTAGAGGGGGAAGCAAGTACCTGTAGAGAGAGTCCCAGAGGGGAGGAGCCTGGAGGGGGAGGGGCTTGGAGAGGGGAGGGGCCTGAAAATGTGCTTCCTATGAGGCTCTAGTATCCAACTCCAGGCACCCCATAATCCCCCGCCCCCATGACCCAGGTCATCCTTGACTATGAAAATTGAGGCCAGTCTGAAGTACATGAGATCCTTTTTATCAGGAAGAGAGAGAGGGAGGGAGGGAGAGAGAGCAAGAGCCAGAGTGAGAGAGTGAAAGAGCAAGAGCTCATTTGTTCATTCTTTTTTGTTTTTGTTTTTGTTTTTTCAAGACGGGGTTTCTTTGTGTAGCCCTGGTTGTCCTGGAACTCACTCTGTAGACCAGGCTGGCCTCGAACTCAGAAATCCACCTGTCTCTGCTTCCCAAGTGCTGGGATTAAAGGCGTGCGCCACCACTGCCCAGCTCATTTGTTCATTCTTAGGGTCAACGATAGGATTCCAGTTTCCATAGCTTATAGGTTTCCACACACGCTGCAAGTCCACGTTCAAATGCACCTGCAGGACTTAAGCTCCCTGCAGCCCTCTAGCATGTGCTGTGCTTCTTTCTTGAGGCTCAGCAGTGAACCCTCTCTGTCATTAGCCACCTGCACACTATGTAACCTGTCTGGGTGCCACTGGAACACCACAGACTCTTCAGACGCTCCATGTTTAAATCTTGGGAGCTTGTAGTGGCCTGAGCTGGACGTCTATGCAATGAGCATTTCCATTTAATTAATTAATTTTTGAGACAGAGTCTTAGTGTGTAGCCCTGGCTAGCCTGGAACTTGTTCTGTAGACCAAGTTGGCCTCAGACTCACAGAGATCCTCCTGCCTCTGCCTTCTGAGTGCTGGGATCACATATGTGAGCCATCATATCCGGTTCTGCAATGAACTTTCTACGGTAGAAAAACCAAAATGTTTGAAAAGACATGCAAAATATCAGAGTTTATTAGAAACTCGGATAGCTTGTGTTTCTGGTGGTCTCTCAGAGAGTTCCCCATTCCCATGTGGCAGGCAGAGGGTTTCTGTTTTCAAGAGATTTTTCTTCTGGCACGTTCCAGATCATGAAAATGCCACGGGCACTAACATTTATGAGGCTCTCAACAGCGTCTACTTCATGATGAATAACCAGATGGATCGCCTTGGCATGGAGACCTCTGCCTGGCAGGAAATCCGCCACGCCATCATCCTTCTGACTGACGGTGTGTGTCTCCCTCTCTGCTAGAGGAGGTTGGCAACAGTGGGAGGAGCACCAGAATAGGTTCTGAAGTTTTGTGTTCTGGTTGTCTTTCTGCCGTTGTGAGACTCACTCTCTTCATCTTTGCTTGCTTGTTTGTTTGTTGTTGTTGTTGTTTGTTTTTTTGTTTTGTTTTTTCGAAACAGGGTTTCTCTGTGTAGCCCTGGCTGTCCTAGAACTCACTGTGTAGACCAGGCTGACCTCGAACTCAGAAATCTGCCTGCCTCTGCCTCCCGAGTGCTGGGATTACAGGCGGGCGCCACCACTGCCCGGCTTCTTCTTCTTCGTCTTCTTTTTTTTTTTTTTTTTGCTTGTTTGTTTTTAAGACTGAAGTTTTGAGTGAGTTTCTGGTCTGAAACTCACTGTGTAGACCAACCCAACCACAAACTCAGAGAGATCCACCTGCCTCTGCCTCCAGAGTGCTGGGGTTAAAGATGTGTGCTGTGCTCTGTAGCCCATGCTGACCTTGAACTCATGGCCTTTCTGCTCCAGCAAGCTGAGTGGCTGGCATTACAAGCATGTGCCGCAACACCCAGCTCATAAACACACACACACACACACACATACACACACACACACACACACACACACTCACACATACACACACACACACACACACACACACACACACTCACACATACGTGCAGTCACACACTCA
>CM052720.1:44719358-44746719 GCA_028551405.1 Uromys caudimaculatus
GACCTGAGTATTGACACGTCTGTCGCTTCAGTCATTCACGTTTCTTTGTGCTGGAAGCACTTAGAACTCTCTAGCATGATTCTGAAGTAGCCAGCTACTTGTTACTACCCGTGGCTGTCGTGCTGCACTGTGTGACATCAGAACACTGCAGTATAGACGCTCGGAAGCTGCGTTGCCGTCCTGGGGCGGGGCCATCTGATGCTTTTCTGTGTTTTTCTAATTTTTAGCATGTATGCTGTGGAGGCGAGCCTCAGTTTCTTTCTTTTTCTTTCTCTCCCTTCCCGCCACCCTGGTTGTTTTAATACTTCTCATCCAGTACCCCATACTGGCTTTGAGCTCCTCACTCCCCTCCCCCACCTATCCTCACCCCCCCCCCAATCCCCATATTTCTGTTTCCTACCTAAGTGAAGCTTGTGTTGATGGCTTTAATGACAATGGGGACATTAACAACTGCTTTCTTGCCTTACACAGGTTTTTTATTTTTTGGGAATGGGGTTGTTTTTGTTTTTCAAAACAGAATATGTAGACCAGCCTGGCCTCAAACTCAGGAATCTACCTACCTCTGCCTCCTAAATGCTGGTATTAAAGGTGTGTGCCACCACCACCAGGCTGCCTTACACAAGTTTTATGGAAAACCACTTGAACAGTTTACACAACGAGGTTCTATGATTTTAAAATGTCTATTCTTGCCTGGTAACCTTGCTGAACCTGGGAAATGCAGCTGCTCTGGGTGTGGATGGAAGGGGCCCTCTGGAGTGAATCTGATCTTCTTGATTTGGTTCTTGATGTGGAACCTGTAGGGTGCAGCTCTCTGTTTTAAAATAAAGATGGCCACATTTCCTGGAATTTCCTGAGAATCAAACGAGTAAAAATACGGGAAGCCTGCATCCTGATGTGGTGGTGTACACCTGTAATTCTAGCAGCTGGAGAGGGAAGTGGGGAAGGAGGATCGTGAGTTCAAGGCCAGCATTGAGGACATGGCAAGTTGGAGGTCAGCCTCAATTATATGAGACCTTGTCTGGAAAAAACCCCAAACCAGCTAGGTGTGGTATGATGACACCTGCATTTAATCTCAGCACTGTGGAAGCACATAGGCAGATTTCTACCAGTAAAAGGGCAGCCTGGTCTATGTACCAAGTTCTAGGCCAGTCAAGGCTACATAGTGAGACCTTGTCTCAAAAACTAAACCTAAATTAAAAAAAAAAAGATAAATAAGTAAACAAGCCAAATCCTCCTCTCCCCTATGAAGCTCCTGGTCCAGTGTCTGGAACACAGAATGTTTCAATAATTGTATTTTTATCTTATTTTATTTAAAATACTTTTAAAGTTATTTAATGTGTGTGTATACATACATATATGTCAGGAGCCATCTAGGAAAGGCTAAGACTAGCAGGTGACTTTCCTGGAGGTGGCCCACCTTTCTGCATGGCCTAAGATGGGTGAGCTCTTAGAGGCAAGGTCCCAAGAGACATCATCTCAGGATTGCTCCTTACCTTTCCTGCCACTGTCACATAGCCTAAGGACTCCTGGGCATTAGCCCACCCTACTGAACAAATTTCCTGCAGATCAGCATAGAGATGAGTTTCCATGAATTAACACTGTTTAGATGAATTAATAATCTTATAGAATTCCTGATTTGATTCAGATAATCTTAGGGAGAAAGTTTTAAGAGATGGTCTTAGTTGCTTTGCTAGAAAGATGTAATAAAATTAGAATCAAGAATAGAATGTGCCGGGCAGTGGTGGTGCACGCCTTTAATCCCAGCACTTGGGAGGCAGAGGCAGGTGGATTTCTGAGTTCAAGGCCAGCCTGGTCTACAGAGTGAGTTCCAGGACAGCCAGGGCTACACAGAGAAACCCTGTCTTGAAAAAAACCAAAAAAAAAAAAAAAACCAAAAAAAAAAAAAAAAAAAAAAAGAATAGAATGTGCCCATTCTTCTTAATAGTAAGTAAAGGCTGCATAACAAGGAATACAATGAGCTTTCATAATTACACTAAAAGAGAAATAGGCTTGGGACAGATTTGTGATCAAGGAAAAACATTCATTCTAGATCAGGTCCAAGGATGAGGTCCCAGGTGTGCACTGTGATAAAGCAAGGCCGTGTGAAACTGCTGCTTTGAACTTATACTGAGCTTATAGAATGAAACACTGCTTTGAACTTACTATGAACATTCTCCTGTAACTCCCATTTTGTGTGATATTTTACTTATGAAGTAATTTTCTAAACAACTTTTGTCTAAGACGGTATAAAAAGGCTAGAGAAGAGAAAGTTGTTGGCTTAGGGGGCCTTCCTATCTATCCATCCACCAAGTGTATCGTCTGTTGGTCTATGTGTAGGTGTGTGTGAATACTTGCGGAGTAGATGAGACAGGTGGACGAGCCCAGCCAAAATGTATGTGTGTATGAATGTATATGTGTCTGTGTGCATTGCCTATGTAAATGAATTTCTTTCTCTCCTTTTCTTTTCTATCTGGTTCACAAAGAGTTAATGAGCCAGGCTGAGGAGCGGCCACAGAAGGGAGCACTAGCAATAAATCCTTCACTTAACTCCCTCACCCCAAAACAGCAAGAGTTAACTACCAGAAACCAGGGACTTTAGCCTTAGGGTAGCAAAGAGTTTAGGAAAGGTAAACATTACCAAAAGTAAGCTACTCTTGCCCGAGCAATTACAGCTTCTGCTACCACAACTGCCAACGCCCCCATCGCTGCCTACTAGACCTGAAAACCCTATAGATGCTAGGAAGGTCACTGGCATATATACATATATGGCATACACCCTGAAATTACACAATACACACACACACACACACACACACACACACACACACACACACACACACACACACACTCTACAAATGCACATGCACACACCTATGTGTGCACTCCAAATTTTCTTTCTTTCTTTTTTGTTTTTTCGAGACAGGGTTTCTCTGTGTAGCCCTGGCTGTCCTGGAACTCACTCTGTAGACCAGGCTGGCCTCGAACTCAGAAATCAGCCTGTCTCTGCCTCCCAAGTGCTGGGATTAAAGGCGTGCACACCACCGCCCGGCAATCCACTCATCTTCTGATGGACAAGAAAGTTGATTGCAATTCTTTGCTCTAGTGAATGAAGCAGCACTAACCACAGGGTGCAGACATCTCTATGGTAGGGCGTGGAGTTGTCTCCTTATATGCCCAGGAGTAAATTAGCAGGGTCATGTGGTCATTGTATTTCTAATTTGTTGAGGAATGGTTTTCACAATCTCTATATTAACTTGCAGCACCCCAATAGTGAATAGGGTCCTCTCTGTCTACACCCTCCCCATCATTTGTTGTCAGATTGTTGATGGCAGACATTCTGACTGGGCTGGGGTGCTATCTCAAAGTAGTTTTATTTTGCATTTCCCTGATGAGAAGGGATAGTGAACATATTTAAAAATAGTTATTGGCCATTTGTGTTTCTTTTTGGAAAACTGTCTATTCATTTAATTTGCTCATTTATTGACTGGAAGTTTTATTTCTTTAGTATTTAATTTCTCTAATTGATTGTAAATTCTGCATGTTAGCATCTTGTCTGCAGTCTGTCTGGTAAGGGCTCTCTCTACTCTATGGGTTGTGCACTCTGCTGACTGTTTGTTTCCTTAGTTGTAGAGAAACTTTTTGTTCTTGTGTGTTCATTTTGTTTGCCTGCATTTATATATGTGGATTACATGTGAGTCTAGTGACCTTGGAGGTCAGGATAGGGCCTTGGGTGTCCTGGGAATGGAGTTCTAGACAGTTGTGAGCCACCATGTAAGTGCTGGGAACTGAACCCGGGCCCTCTGGAAGAGCAACCAGTATTCTTACCCACCGAGTCATCTCTCCAGCCTGAAGCAGTGTGGTTTGAAATGGCTGAATGTTCCACATGTTTCCAGGAATGTGTGGGATTCTGAAGTCAACCCAGACGGATCATTATTTTCCTTTTCTGTTCTAGGAAAGTCCAACATGGGTGGCTCTCCCAAGCCAGCAGTTGACAACATCAGAGAGATCCTGGGCATCAATCGGAACAGAAACGACTACCTGGGTGAGGCTCTGCCCTATCCAAGCCCTGTCAGTAGGGAATAGGAATGGGATCCTCCATTACAGGGTTCAATGCGACCTAGCTCTGACCCTAAGCCATGAGGCTTTCCCCGTAGTTCTGTGTGATTGTATCTGAGTATCACCTGAAAGAGCTGGTACCAAACTGCCCATGGTCTCTACTCTGACTCCATCTTCAGAGGGCTTCGGCTGTGGGCTGCTTCTTCCTCTGAGAAATAGTCAGCAGTGGGCCTGCTTCTCAGGCAGGTAGGGGAGGAAGCTAAGGAAAATGTGAGCTGGTGTAGAGAGCCACTCAGTACTGTCCACTGCTGCTGCCACCATGTCATCAGCACCTCTCATTTCAGGAAACTGCAGGAAGAACCTGCCTGGGTTCCTAGTAGGGACTGTCCCTCTGCTGTCCCTTCAGCAGTAGGCAGCTAGGTGAAGTGTTGGTGGGTGAAGCTGCTGAAGGAGCAAATGATTCTTCAGGGTTAGCATGACCAAAAACTGTGCTGACCTATGACCAGAAAACAATTAAATTTTTTTTCTTGATTTGTTTCTGAGACAAGGTCTTGCTATGTAGAGGCCTGGTGGCCACAGGTATTCTTGGCTTGTAGCCACAAAACCCCATCTTCACCTCTGTGATCACCCCAGTTTCTGTTCGGTTTCTACAGTGTCCAGCTAGCTATGTTTGGATTCAAATTTCCTACATAATTTATTGCAGTGTTGGGGACTGAATGTAGCATTTTCTTGTTTATCAGGCAAGCACTCTACCACTGAGCTATAACCCCAGGCCTCTGTTTACCTTTTTTTTTTTTTTTTTTTTTTGGTTTTTCGAGACAGGGTTTCTCTGTGTAGCCCTGGCTGTCCTGGAACTCACTCTGTAGACCAGGCTGGCCTCGAACTCAGAAATCCACCTGCCTCTGCCTCCCAAGTGCTGGGATTAAAGGCATGTGCCACTACTGCCCGACTTGTTTACTTTTATTAGAGACATTTATTTTTTATCTGTGTGTGTGTGTGTGTGTCTGTGTCTGTGTGTCTGTGTGTCTGTGTGTGTGTCTGTGTGAGTGCCTTTGGAGGCTAGAAGAGGATATCACCTCCCCGGGAGCTGGAGTTACAGGCAGTGGGTGCTGGAGACTGAACTCTGGGCCTCCGGAAGAGCAGCAAGCACTCTTGACCACTGAGCTTTCTTTCCAGCCCTCTTTTGTTTTATTTTGGGGATGGGCCCAGGCTTGCCTCCAACTCCCTAGGTAGCATAGGCTAATCTTCCTGACTCCACCTCCTGAGTGCTAGCAATACAAGGCAAAAGACCCTGGTGGCACATGCCTCCCCAGCACTTGGGAGGTAGAGATAGGCGGATCTCTGTGAGTTCGAGGCCAGCCTGGTCTACAGAGTGAGTTCCAAGACAGCCAGAGCTACACAGAGACGCTGTCTCCAAAAGAAAAAAAGAAGACCCTACTTATAATTCAGGTCATATCCACAATAGAATAGAACTTGAACACATCCCTCTGGGAACACAGTCCTACCCACTGTAGGCGATACACAGGGAACCCTTTAGCATTCAAGTGGTGACATGATGTGAAGCCAAGCGGGGATGGCATGGGAGGGGCCCGGGCACTGCAGCTTTACAAGACCTTGCTGAGGAAGGCCTGTGTGGTTGTATAGGGGAGAGCACCCCAGCGCAGCAGAGGCCTGAGGAATGTACCTGCTGGCTTGAGGAGCTTCTAGGAGGCTGTGGGGGGCTGGGTGGCAGTAGGAGAAGAGGTGAGTAGAGGAAGTGAGGCATGTGTGTGTGTGTGTGTGTGTGTGTGTGTGTGTGTGTGTGTGTGTGTAGGAGACAGAACCCATCTAACTTAGGCCTTTGTCGCCTTGGTGAGTTTAAGTACCTGTCTCATTGCCCCAGCCCACTGGGACACTGAACAGGGGTCCTGAGGGTCGACGACCACTGCACAAAAAGAGACAGAGACAAGTGTAGAGTGGTGGCAAGACAGGGGTCTGATCAAGCCACAAAGATGAACTTTATGTCCAAGCTTTTTATAGGGTACAAGTAGAAGGAAGTATGAGAATCTTAAACAATATAGAAGGACTCTTAAACAATGTTATCGGGGCTTTAGACAATGCTATAGGGGTGGGGAGATTCCAAAGAGTATAGGTTCCCAGCCACCAGGACATGTTGCTAAGGCAACCACCTATGCTCTGCTGACCACCTAACCGCAAAGGGGTCACACTGGCCTGGGAAAGGATCCATTTCCTAGGAGACAGAACCTAAACAGAAGCCTGGTTCTCAGAAACCTGAAACTCAGGCCTACTTCTACCTACAAGCCTAACTTCTATCAAAGATGGCTTCTCTCAGGCTAATAAGAAACTTGCAGATCTGTTAGTTCCCAACATCTCATGTCTTGAGTGGCCTCTCAGTCACACGCTTTGGTGATTTCCCCTCCTTCCCATCAGACATCTATGCTATTGGGGTGGGCAAGCTGGATGTGGACTGGAAGGAACTGAATGAGCTGGGGTCCAAGAAGGACGGCGAGAGGCACGCCTTCATCTTGCAGGATGCAAAGGCTGTGCAGCAGGTCTTTGAGCACATGCTGGGTAAGTAAGTTTTGTCCCCCCTGTAGGAGAGAGCATAGTGGGGACTCAGATGGGGGCTCACGATGTCAGCCTGGATCAGTGGCCCTCACCCACTTCCTTCCCTATCCTGTCTTTGCCTATAGATGTCTCTAACCTCACAGATACCATCTGTGGGGTGGGGAACATGTCTGTCAATGCCTCTGACCAGGAGAGGACACCTTGGCAAGTCACCTTTAAGGTATCAGGAAGGAGGGGCAGGGCTTGGACCACAAAGGTAAAAACAGCCAGGCACAGCAAACCCGGATTGTTGTCTCTTCCCTGCAGCCCAAGAACAAGGAGACTTGCCAGGGGTCACTCATCTCTGACCAGTGGGTGCTGACAGCAGCTCACTGCTTCCATGACACTCAGATGGAGGATCACCACCTGTGGAGGGTCAGCGTGGGTAAGTCAGGGGCTGCAGGAGATCCCTCACCACAAGGCCACTGTCTCTCCTCAGCCTTTGGTCCAGTCTGATCCACTGTTGTTTCCAGGGGATCCCACCTCTCAGCACGGCAAAGAATTCCTTGTGGAGAAGGTGTTAATTGCCCCAGGGTTTAATGTCCATGCAAAGCAGAACCAGGGCATCTCAGAGTTCTATGCTGATGACATTGCCTTGCTGAAGTTGTCTCAGAAAGTGAAAATGTCTACCCATGCCAGGTGCCTGAACCCAGCTGGGAGGGTACCCTATAGAGGACAGTGCTCTGGAAGGCGCCAGAGGGGATACTGAGGATGGGCCTGACACTCGCCTTTCTCCCCAGGCCCATCTGCCTTCCTTGCACTGTGGGGGCCAACATGGCTTTGCGGAGATCCCCAGGTGGTACCTGTAAAGACCACGGTGAGTGCAGGAGGCTTGAGGTTCTTGGTGAGTTGTGGCCAGAGCTTTTGGGGTGCCAGCAGGGACCAGGCTGCAGTTCTCAAGCTGGACACATCAGCTCTGGGTAAAGAAACCTGTACCAACACTCCCTTCTCCCCAATGGCAGAGACAGAACTTCTGTCACAGCAGAAAATTCCTGCCCATTTTGTAGCTTTGAATGGGAACAGACTGAACATCAACCTCAGGACAGGACTAGAGGTGAGAGCTCAGTAAGAGATGCTGGGATACCCTGGGGGCAGCTCCCAGAATGTCCAGCCCTGCCTGGAGTCTCCTCAACTCTTGGACCTTGCTGGTCTGCCTAATGTCTCCTGGCATGTGCTCACTCTTCTCTCCTATGCCCCACACTGCAGTGGACAAGCTGCATCGAGGCTGTGTCTCAAAACAAAAACATCTTCCCCAGCTTGACAAACATTAGCGAGGTGGTGACAGACCAGTTCCTATGCAGCGGGATGGAGGGAGATGACAATCCTTGCAAAGGTTAGTCTGGTCCTGACCTTCCAGGGAGAAGGCTATGGTGTCCCTGTGGTTAGCAAGCACTCCGAATACTAGTATGTTGTCCTGGACAATACTTTCTTTCTTTCTTTTTTTTTTTTTTTTCTTTTTTCGGTTTTTTGAGACAGGGTTTCTCTGTGTAGCCCTGGCTGTCCTAGAACTCACTCTGTAGACCAGGCTGGCCTCTAACTCAGAAATCCACCTGCTTCTGCCTCCCAAGTGCTGGGATTAAAGGCCACCACTGCTGTCTTTTCTTTCCCTGAAGGCGAATCTGGGGGAGCGGTTTTCCTTGAGCGGAGATACAGGTTTTTCCAGGTGAGAAGCAGGCTCTAGAGGGGGCTCCCTGCCAGGGCACAAGTCCTTCTTGCTGGGGGCAGATGGGAGGCCTTTGAGAGGAACCAGAGAGGTGAGGCTTGGAGTGGGGCTGCCACTATCCTCACCTGTTGTCTCTTCCCTCCAGGTGGGCCTGGTGAGTTGGGGTCTTTTCAACCCTTGCCATGGTTCCTCCAGCAAAAACTCCCGCAGGAAACCCCCGCACGGTGTTCTGCCGAGGGACTTCCACATCAGTCTCTTCCGCCTGCAGCCCTGGCTGAGGCAGCACCTGGATGGTGTCCTGAACTTTTTGCCCCTTTAACATGGTCACTGACTCTTTTACTGGTCTGTCCCTCCTGTCTACTACCTCTGAGTGTTCTCATTCCTGGGTACATAAATCCTGGGCCTCAGGAACCCAGAGACAGTGGCAAAAGCTAGCGAATCCCCAGGGTTGTGCCAGGTCCACTGTGCCACCCACGAAGCAAGCCTTTCTCTAGCAGGGATGACCCGTGCTCCTTTTACTTTCACACGGAATTTCCCAGTTATGGAATTAATAAAAATCAATGATTTCCACATTCTGTCTGTCTTAGGTCTTGGGGGTGGGGAGGCCAGGAAGATTCCAGGAAGGTCAGAGACCCTGCTGCACAAACAGTGGCTGGACTCTGCCCCATCACACAATCCATGGAAAAACTGGTCTCTAAGTGGGGGTAGTGGTGGTGGTGGTGGTCTGGGTTTGTTAGGAGGGTCTGGGGGCTAAGAGGGAACTCTGAAAGGGAAGTTCTGGCCCTTCGTCAGTAAAGGGTGGGGCTCGCATAGTTTCTGTTTCCTCAGTTGGCAGCTCAGCAGGGGCTCTCCTTCATGAATGTTCCGGGAAGAAGCGTGTGAGCAGGGTAGGTTGGCCAGGCTGCAGGTGCCAGAGCAGATTGCATAAAAGATTAGGGGCTGGTGGGAAAGGGGTGTAGCCAGTTCCAGCATTGGAGTTTCAGTTTGGACAGCAAGTCAAGTAGGCACCCAGAGTGAACTGGAGAGGACTCTTGGCCACAGGCTTCTCTTGTGCTTTCCATGACAATGGAGAGTCCCCAGCTCTGCCTAGTCCTCTTGGTCTTAGGCCTCTCCTCTGGAGGTAAGCAAAGGATGCCCCATTCTCTTTTTGTCCCCAACATCTGTCTTTGGCCTTCTGGGGCCAGGCTTCACCAGCCTTTCTCCTCAGGTGTGAGCACAACTCCAGTGCTTGAGGCCAGGCCCCAGGTCTCCTGCTCTCTGGAGGGAGTAGAGATCAAAGGTGGCTCCTTCCAACTTCTCCAAGATGGCCAGGCCCTGGAGTACCTATGTCCCTCTGGCTTCTACCCATACCCTGTGCAGACTCGAACCTGCAGATCCACAGGCTCCTGGAGCGTCCTGCAGACCCGAGACCAGAAGATCGTCAAGAAGGCAGAATGCAGAGGTTAGAGCCTGGGGAGTGTGGGCAGTGGGTGGCCTGGCAGAGCAGGTGGAGGCTGTTCAGAGCTTGGTAAGATGAGAGTTGTGGGACTGGCGATCTGACCTGTGAGCTGGCTGAGCATGGGCAGTGTGGGAAGGCTTTCCTCAGAAAGTGCAAACAATACTCAGAAACCAGGAAAGGGAGTCTGGAAATGTAGCTCAATAGTAGAGTGTTTGCTTACTGCGCACAAAGCAGTACTGCATGAGGCAGGTGTGGTGCGTGTCTGCAATCCCAACACTCAGGATACAGGGGCAGGAGGGGAAGAAGCTCAATCATCTTCAGCTTCATAGCCAATTTGAAGCCAGCCTGGGCTACATAAGATCTTGCCTCAGAACAAAACAAAACAATCCCACTACACAAGAGGAGGGGACAGTAGGGTTGAGGGGCAAGTACTGTTGCTCAGTGAGAGGATTTCTAAGACCAGGAAGGACCTAGAAACAGCGCTTGGTGACTTTTACCTGTCTTCCCTAAAGCAATACGCTGCCCACGACCACAGGACTTTGAAAATGGGGAGTTCTGGCCCCGGTCCCCCTACTACAACCTGAGTGACCAGATTTCTTTTCAATGCTATGATGGTTACGTTCTCCGGGGCTCTGCTAATCGCACCTGCCAAGAGAATGGCCGGTGGGATGGGCAGACAGCAATCTGTGATGACGGAGGTGAGAACCAGGTCACTCCTGACTTTACCCTCTCCTGGAGAGCTTCACCCTGGGAATGCATGGACACTCAAATTGTCTTCATGTCTCTGCAGCGGGATACTGTCCCAACCCCGGTATTCCTATCGGGACAAGGAAGGTGGGTAGCCAATACCGCCTTGAAGACACTGTTACTTACCACTGCAGCCGGGGGCTTGTCCTGCGTGGCTCCCAGCAGCGAACATGCCAAGAAAGTGGCTCATGGAGTGGGACAGAGCCTTCCTGCCAAGGTGACCCTTGAACTGTTCCTGGGACGGCTCTTGCCCTGTTGCCTCCACACTAGGAGTCTCTCATCCTGAAATCCCATCACTCTGTCAGTGTATCCTCAGTACTCCAGACATCTGACCTACTCTCTGACCATCCCTAGATTCCTTCATGTATGACAGTCCTCAAGAGGTGGCCGAAGCATTCCTATCCTCCCTGACAGAGACCATCGAAGGAGTCGATGCCGAGGATGGGCACAGCCCAGGTTTGAATACAAGGAGGGAGGCTGAACAGGAAGCCCAGGGAAGGATGGGTGGCCTGTCAGGTACTGTATATGCCAGAAGCTGAGTCTCTGCTGGCACCTAGGGGAACAACAGAAGAGGAAGATTGTCTTGGACCCCTCGGGCTCCATGAATATCTACCTGGTGCTGGATGGATCTGACAGCATCGGGGCCAGCAACTTCACAGGGGCCAAGCGGTGTCTCACCAATTTGATTGAGAAGGTAGATCAGAGCTTCCCTCCCTTTGAAATGAGGGGACCTTGTCTGGACCTCACTGCCCTTACAAGACTGGTTTCCTGTGTCCCCAGATCCTCTGGGTCCAGGTCCTGTTGTCCTCCAGCCTCCTCTCTGTCTCAACAGGAGTGTTGACTACCCACTACACTGTTCTTTTAACACAATGGCCTCTTGCTCACGCACAGGTGGCGAGTTATGGGGTGAGGCCGAGATATGGTCTAGTGACATATGCCACAGTCCCCAAAGTCTTGGTCAGAGTGTCTGATGAGAAGAGTAGCGATGCCGACTGGGTCACAGAGAAGCTCAACCAAATCAGTTATGAAGGTCAGAGGTCAGGGAAGGGAAAGCCGGGAGGTGCACCTGGGAGCTGTGGTGGTCAGAGGCTCAGGGTTCTTCTGGAGAGAGTAGACTATTATTGGTTAAAGGTTGAACAAAAGTGTCCTTGAGCAATGGAGACTGCTGAGAGAGCCAAGGGCAAGTGGGTGATTACTCAAAAGGTAAACATTGTCTGGACTTGGTGGCACAAGCCTTTAATCCCAACATCCAAAAAGCAGGTGGATCTGAGTTCAAGGCCAGCATGGTCTATATAGTAAAGGTTAAAAAATGTGGGATCTTAGTTGTCATAGACTTCTGAGGTGCAATTGTGGCTTGGAAGGTCAGTGACCTTTTCTTTGTCTATAGACCACAAACTGAAGTCAGGGACCAACACCAAGAAGGCTCTGCAGGCTGTGTACAGCATGATGAGCTGGGCAGGAGATGCCCCCCCTGAAGGCTGGAATCGAACCCGCCATGTCATCATCATTATGACTGATGGTGAGGCCTTTCTCCTACACCACTGTCCTCCCATCTCCTGCGCACGTGTTTGTCTCCAGCCAGTGTATCTTCCCTGACCCACTTATGTTTCCCACAGGCTTGTACAACATGGGTGGAGACCCCGTCACTGTCATTGAGGACATCCGAAACTTGCTGGACATTGGCAGGGATCGAAAAAATCCCCGGGAGGATTATCTGGGTGAGTGGCCCACTTGGGATCCAGCACCCTCAAAGCCTCACCCCTCAGGGCCTAGACGCTCACCCTCTACTTCTCTCCTTCAGATGTGTATGTGTTTGGGGTCGGGCCTCTGGTGGACTCCGTGAACATCAATGCCTTAGCTTCCAAAAAGGACAATGAGCAGCATGTATTTAAAGTCAAGGATGTGGAGAACCTGGAGGATGTTTTCTTCCAAATGATTGGTAGGAAGACTCAAGGGTGTGCAGGGAGAAGCTGCAGACTGAGGTTGCCAACTTCTCTCACTGCAAAGCCCTCAAAACCTGGAAGGCTCGCCCTCCACCCCCACCATGTCTCTCCCAGGTCTATTCTTACTTCCTGACATTCACTTCCTGATTTCTCACAATCACAGAACCCCGATAGCTTATTTTACAGATGTGGAAACTGAGGCTGAGCACAGCAAGTCACCACCAAGACTGTGGCTAAAAAATGCCCAGTCCTCAGATCGCCTGGTCAATCTTTTCTCACTACACCATGGGGGTTCCTCATCTAACAAATAGAACCCTCTCCCCTGCTTGCTCCCCTTCTCCCTTCTGGGCCTCTGCTGCCAACAGATAAACAGGGATCCAACAAAGGTGGCTACAATGACTTGAGCATTCAGTCTTCTTTCCCTGACAGATGAAACCAAATCTCTTGGTCTCTGTGGCATGGTGTGGGAGCATCGGCAAGGCAGTGATTATCACAAGCAACCATGGCAAGCCAAGATCTCAGTCACTGTAAGCATTTGAGCGGTGGGGACTTGGAGGAGGGAAGGAAAGGGCAGAGGGAAGGGGAGGGGAAATGTCTACACTAGCTATAATCCTGGCTGCTCAGGAAGCTGAGGCAGGACAGATTCATAGCCTGCTTGGGCTACAGTGAGCTCAAGGTCAATACAATAACTTATGGAACTATCTGAAAATGGAAAAGGAAGCTGGGCGCGGGGTACATATGTGCTGGTACCCTGGCATTTGCAAGTGAGAGCAGGACGGCCTTGAATCTGAGGTCAGTCTGGGCTACACAGTAAAGCCATGTAGAAGCAATGAAGAGAAGAAAACCGGGGGTAGAGTGTTCACCTAGCTTGTACACAGCAGCCCCCAGCAGCACACACCAAGGTTAATCTGCACTGGCTTCCTAGCGCCCTCTGAAAGGACATGAGAACTGCATGGGGGCCGTGGTGTCTGAGTACTTCGTGTTGACAGCAGCACACTGCTTCACAGTGGAAGATCAGAAACATTCCATCAAGGTCAGCGTGGGTAAGGATGCAGTCAAGACTCTGACCTCCAGGCCCATCTTCAGAAAACACTGACATGTTATGACCTGTAGCTCACCTGTTCACAGCACAGCCCCTCCCTTACACCCTGACCAGTCAAGGATGGGGCCAGAGGCAGGAGGCTGCTTGCATAAACATGGTACCCCTTCTCCTCTCAGGGGGTCAGAGGCGGGACCTGGAGATCGAAGAGGTCCTGTTCCACCCCAATTATAATATTAATGAGAAGAAGGCAGAAGGAATCCCTGAGTTCTATGACTATGATGTCGCCCTAATCAAGCTCAAGACCAAGCTCAAGTATAGCCAGACTCTCAGGTGAGTGGGGCTGGGTCCCGGAGGAGCTAGGGAAGGTGGGCTGGAGGCACAGGACAGAGCAGGCTGTCTGTGGTCCCTCATTGTGCCTCTCTCCATAGGCCCATCTGTCTCCCCTGCACGGAGGGAACCACCCGAGCCTTGAGGCTTCCTCAGACAGCCACCTGCAAGCAGCACAGTAAGGCACAGTCTGGGACAAGACAAGGATGAGACTCCCAAGACAAAGGGGTTGCAAGTGTCGAACTGCTCAGTTCAAGGCCCAGCACCTAAGGGCCCGAGGGACATGTGCTGGGTGAGAAGCGAGGGTTCGGCCAGCATGACCCTGTTACTTTTCCAGAGGAAGAGTTACTCCCTATGAAGGACGTCAAAGCTCTGTTTGTATCTGAGGAAGGGAAGAAGCTGACTCGGAAGGAGGTGTACATCAAGAATGGGGACAAGGTGAGGAGGACTCTGGAGAGGGTCAGGTAGGCCTCACTCCTTCCTGAGCTAGCTTTGTTTACCACCTTTGTCGCCTACAGAAAGCCAGTTGTGAGAGAGATGCTACCAAGGCCCAAGGCTATGAGAAGGTCAAAGTTGCCACTGAGGTGGTCACCCCCAGGTTCCTCTGCACAGGAGGGGTGGATCCTTATGCTGACCCCAATACATGCAAAGGTGAGGTGGCTCTCTGGCTATGTTGCAAGCCCACTAGGCCCAGCAGTCTTTCCCCTACAGCTTCTCTCTTCTGCAGGAGATTCCGGGGGCCCTCTCATTGTTCATAAGAGAAGCCGCTTTATCCAAGTGAGTGGTCCCTTTTCTAGTCCATTGGGGAGATGCCCAGGGGTCACAAAAAGACAGCTTGATGTACATGGCTGGAAAAGGAAGAACAGGGCCCTCATCTGACAGCTATGTTCTTAACTGGCCAGTGAAAGCCAAGTGTCTGGCTTATGTGCACCACGGAAGACATGGGGAGCTAGGCTCCCAGTGCACTTCTTTAGGCCAGCTTGGAAGCTTTCTGGCATTATGAAGTGTCAAATGACCCATGGCATGCCCTTATCTACACAGGTTGGTGTGATCAGCTGGGGAGTAGTGGATGTCTGCAAAGACCCGAGGCGGCAACAGCTGGTACCCCCTTATGCCCGGGACTTCCACATCAATCTCTTCCAGGTGCTGCCCTGGCTAAAGGAGAAACTCAAAGATGAGGATTTGGGTTTCTTATAAAGAGCTTCCTGCTGGGAGGGGGTGAGGACAAATTAAAGCAGCTACAATAAAAAGTGTGTTCCACATCTTTTTGGGGTAAGGGAGTCGGGGTGTGCACTGGTTAACATCAACACTGACAGCTGCTTTTGAAAGCTTAACTCCAATCCCAACTGCTGAAAGACTAGAGGCTGATGGAGGTGAAAAGCTTCTACCCCAGGATTTTACTGAGACCAGCTTGGGGGCATATGAGGCACAAGGAATCCAGCTTCATGTCCTAGAAGCCATCCACAAGGTTTCCTATAGATCGTCACTGTACACAATCTGGGTCCTCTTGTCCCGGTGGCAACCCTTAGGGCTGTTCTGGACAGCTGAGGAGGGAGGAAAGCGACAGTTAAGGTCTGAAGCAGCGACTGACCGCATTAGACCTGGGGTCCAGAGCCCTGGCCCTGGTCCACCAGGGCTCACTCTGCCCTCTGGTGGCCATAGTCTCATTGTGGCTTAGAAAATCCAGAATGTTGATAACATCACGGAATACATGGAAATTAAACGATCAGAATGTCTCTGTGGCCTTGCTGGTATACTGGTCAATTGTGGTTCCTTCCTGGTGTCTGCAGGGCCTTTGCTTACTCCTTCCCCAGAAAAATCTGTTTCAGGCAGAATGGGCTGTCCACACTGAGGAACCCCATGAGGACCTCTGGGAACCCAAGTGCCCAGCTTTTCTTTCCTCATACTCTTCCTCCTGCCCATGGATTCCCTGTGGGGCTAAGCAGCAGCCCTCCTCCTTGGTCTCACACCCTTCTCAGAGCCTCCGTCCATAGCCCAGATCCTTCTTTATGGTTCCTTTGCTGCAGACTCCACTTGGGCCTAGCAAGCCAGGACTGCTGGAGGTGTGCTCAGCAGAGACAGTAGAGCCCAGCTTCCTAACATTCTTGATTCTCTAAACCAGTCTCAGGTCACTTTCTTTATTCAAAATCCCCATCTCTGATGGTTCCGGACACACAGAACATTGATCTACACCTCCATGCCTGGTCTTCTACCTGAGGTGCAGACCTACAACACCAAGTTCAGAGAGTACTCCAGCTCAGAGAGGATAGCCTGGCTCCTGTTTTCCTGTCTGTGACAGTCACTGCCGAGGAAATCCTGTTCTTTTTTTTTTTTTTTTCTTTCTTCCTTAAATGGCTTTTCAAGACAAGATTTCTCTGTGTAGCCCTGGCTGTCCTGAACTCTGCTCTGTAGACCAGGTTCGCCTTGAACTCAAGAGATCCACCTGCCTCTGCCTCCCCAGTGTTGGGACTGAAGGTGTGTGCCACCACTGAGAAGGGGGCCTTTCAGCGCTGCTCTCCTTCCCTCATCTGACATATGCCTTGGCAACTCTCCATCTGCTGCCTACGTGAAGGTCCTGACCTTGGGCACTTTGGCAACTCAAAGATGTAGAGGGAGCAGGAAGTGCTGTGCTGGAGGGAGGGGAAGGGGGAGGGAGGCTCATCCTTACCCAGGGAGCCCCAGACAGATTTGCCAGTAGCAGCGTCCAGCATGGGCTGTTTCCGGGCTATGTTGACTTTGAGCTGCACAGACTCCACCTGGGTCCCATTGAGCTGTGGGACAAGAGGGGAGGGGACAGAGGACGGGCGTTACATGGAGCCAGGTGCTGCCACCCTGGGAGGAGGCCAAACAGGAATGTGAGGATGAAGGTTTTCTCAGTCAGGAGAAAGTCTCCTCTAGAAGCAGGTATTGGAAGGAAGAAGCAGGAGGATGACAGGAGGGATGGGAGGAATGGTCTGAGAAGTCCCAACCTCAGCAACAGCCTGATCTGCAGACTCCATCTTCTCGTAGGTGACGAAGGCACAGCTGGGTGAGAGAGAAAGCAGTCAGGGGGCTCTACATGCTGGAGACCAAGCAGCTTCCTCCCCAGGATGGTCATCCTTACTTTCTGGGTGGGTCCATGGAGAGATCGATGATATTTCCAAAGGGAGAGAAGGCCCCTCGGAGGAGGGTGGGCGTCATGTCCTCTCCATACACATACAGTGTGTTCCCTTTCCGAGGGGCCCTCCGTTCAGGGAATGAGTCTGACCCTGTGGGGTAGGAACCAGTCATTACAGAGTCCACCTCACCTTCTACTTAGCAGGACCCGCCTAAACCCTGGCCAAGACCACTCACTGCGGAAAGGGCCCTCTCGGTCTCGTTCCCGATCCCGGTCTCGATCCCGGTCTCTGTCTCGATCCCGCTCTTTGTCTCTGTCCCGATCCCGGTCTCTGTCTTTGTCTTTGTCCCGTTCTCTGTCTCGATCCCGGTCTCTGTCTCGCTCTTTGTCCCGGTCCCTATCTCTGCTCCTGTCATGACTTCGGTCCCTGCTGCGGCTTCGGGGAGGGGAGGCTGAGGAGCGGGCACCACCGTGTTCTTCATAGCTCCAGTCAAAGCCTCGAGGTGGGCCATCACCAGTCCCGGGGGTCTCTGTTTCTTCTCCATCTTGTCCCAGTTCCCGAAGCCGGTCACTAGAAGACACAAAGCTGGGGAAGAGGCAGACAGTAAGGACCAAAGGAGGCTCAACCTTGTTCCAGACCTTGTGGAGTCAACACTGCCTCTGCAGCTGGCTCCTCCCACTTGCGCCCTGAACTTTCCAGTCACTCTGGCCTCTGACCCCACACCAACCGGTGCTCTAACCTTTCATACAGAGATTTCCTCTGGGGACGTCTGGTTGGCTGGGAGGGAAAGAAAAGACAGAGAACAATTAAAATGATTCCCAGGTGCTGGAGTGGGTCCACAGTATGTGGGTCTCTTGTCCCCAACCCCAGCCACACAGAAACCATTACCTCCTGTAGGTCCTCATCAGCAGACATGCTCCTCTGGAATGGCTGGAAAGTGGGGACAGGCCCCTTCTCTGGGTCCTGGAAAGAGGTAGATACCCATGTTAGAGCGGACCAGGAGAACTCTTCCCTCTCTCCTTGGCTTCTCTTCTGCTCCTGTTACACTTCTTATGATGATAAGCTGTCTTTTTGATTGGTTCTTTTGAGATAGGGCTTCTCTGTGTGGCCCTGGCTATCCTGAACTTGCTCTGTAGACCAGGCTGGCCTTGGTGTTAGAGCTCTCAGTCTGTTGGCTCCAAGTGTGTTGGGATTAGAGGTGTGTGCCACTATGTCCGCTGTTTTTTGAGTAAGTGGCTTGGTTTACTCAAACCTCCCTTCAATCCAAGAAGCACCAATGTGGAAAAGAGATGTGGGCATCACTCAGGTTTTGGTGGCAAACACTACTTTTGAGGCTGAGGCCAGAGCATCACTTGAGTTCATGAGTACAGTCAGACCCTGTCTCAAGGAACAAGACAGACTTGGAGAAACACCCTAAACCTCAGAACAGCACAGCTTGCTCATCTGTGAACATGCATGACTTCCCCCACCTACCCCCTTCCAGCTGATGCCAGGACGCCCCAGACAATCTTCCTGTGTGCTCACCTTTAACTTCCCTTCCAGAGTCCGAGAACGTTTGAAGCCTGAGTTCTTAGTTTCAGCCTTGATGGCACTGATGGCTCCTGACTTCACCAGCTGTTTGGCTTGTTCTGTTGCTGTAGCAGTATCCACCACAGGCTGCTCTGACAGTGCTGGGGAGAGAGGGGCAGGGGAGACAGAGGCATTATACTGGCTGTGGAGGGACACCCTATGCTGCTGTCCCCTGGACTCTCTGTCTCTTATCACTTACAGCGTTTGACACCGCCCTGGCTCGCTGTACCACTGCTGCTTTGCTTCTTCAGAGCCAGCAATGCCTTTTTCTGGAAAGAAGAGAGGTCTGTTAACCAAGGGACTAGTCTCTTAGGTACCAGATTCCAGGGCCAGTACGTGTGGCATCCTGGTCCTGGAGTGGTTCATCCCACCTCCACATCATCAGGCAGCCCACAGTATTTAACCTAATGGAACTATGCTGTCCAAAGGCTTGCCAGTCTCACATGTTGGAAATTGAAAACCAAATACACCTAAGCCCTACCATATAAGCTGCAAATAGCTCTGAATATCATCCTTGGGGATGTTATCCATCCATCTCCCACCTTCTGCATATTTAACAAGGCAGTGCAGAATCAAAACGCATAGTTCCCGCACTTAAGAAACTCAGAACCCAGGAAACATAAAGGCTAGACTGACAGCCAAGAATAATCAAAGGCACTAATCACTCATGGCTGAATACAAGCAACACTTTCAGATGCTTAAGTGGCTACTAAACTGAGACCTGGCAGAATTACCCAGCATAGACAGAAAAGATACTTCAGACAAAGAAATCAGGGTGGCAAAAATGCAGAGGAGGTCTTGGAAGGCATGTTTTAAGAGAAAATAGTTCTGTCTCTTTTGACAGATATGCTGAGCTGATATTTCAGGGCTCTGTTCTATACTCGATGTGAAACCTCTTAAGTGTTTTCTTTTCTTTTTTTTTTTTTTTTTTGAGACAGGGTTTCTCTGTGTAGCCCTGGCTGTCCTGGAACTCACTCTGTAGACCAGGCTGACCTCGAACTCAGAAATCCACCTGCCTCTGCCTCCCAAGTGCTGGGATTAAAGGCGTGCGCCACCACTGCCTGGCTCTTAAGTGTTTTCAATGGATCAAGCGAGCCCCCAAAATAGCAAAGCAAAATCCTGTTCCGAGAGGTTTGTATGCAGGAGTAAATGAGAAATTACTCGGAGGTTTCACTTCACTGGTTAAGGAGAGTGCGGAGGATGGTGTGCACCTTTAGTTTCACTTCCTGAGAGAAGCTGAGGGAGGAAGATCACAGGAGCCCAGGGGTTGAAAAAAACACCCAACCCGGCCACATACTGAGATCCTGCTTGGGGTGGGGGTGGGGGATAAAGTGGAAGAGGGAGGAAGGAAGAACCATTGACAGACTTGACAAATGTTTTGCTGTGTCAACAGTACAGAAGCCAGAGGTGAGGCAGAACTATTCCATGCTACCTAAAGCCATGTACTTTCAATCCAGCCTGGGCTAAGTGTGAGACCCTGTCTGAGGCAGGAGTGGGGTGGGGTGTCAGAGATGAGAGATTTTAAGGCCTATTAAGTGTAGTATGTCCTATCTAAAAGCAAAGAAAAGGAGGGAGAGAAGACAAAAGATAGCATTAACTTGGACATCTGATGGTCCACAAGACTCTGGATAGAACTGGGAATCCAAATGCAACACTCTCCAGCTCTTCAGTGGTACTAAAGTCACATGAAAGATGATAATTCCATGAGGGGTGACCAGAAAAGAGGGAGGGTTCAAACCAAGACTGGACTCCACTGTGAGGTCCGCTTTGGGTATGAGGCAGAACCCCCATCGCCTCATACTCACCCCAGGTGTCCTCAGAGTCTGGAAAAACTGGGCCACCACACTCAACTCCCTTACCTTTTTCTTGAGTTTGTTGAATTTCTTCTGCAGTGCCTCTTCCTCTTCACTCAGCCCCGGAGGTATCACCAACATGTTGGCTCCTGGTTCAAGGGCAGAACCCAAGACATCATTCTCTACTGTCACCATTCAAAAATTCACACGTCGTCCAACTTGCGTCCATCCTGAATGCACCCCAACCTCCAGGCCCGCCTACTCCAGCCTCTGGCCTTTTCCTAACCCCTTGTTTCTCCGAGGCTGCTTGTCCAGCCTCCTGTTCAGTGTAATCAACCGGCATTCCCGCCTATGTCCAAGGTCCAGACACTAGAGCCTTGGGGTACCTCAGCCCGGAGAAGGGAAAGCACTCCCTGCGACGCCAAGGCGATGGCTCCCGACCCCCATGCCCAATGGGGTTAGGTCAGCCAACCTCGGGGTCCGGTGGACAGAGAAGGCGGCTGGGTCGGCGCAGCGCTATCTGGGCAACCACAGGAGGAGGAAGAAGAACCAGGGGCCGCGCGGGGAAGGCGCGAAGGATGTGAGACGAAGCCCTCACCTGAGGGGGCGGCGCCCGGGCCCGCGGTCTCCGGCGCCGCCGCCGCGCGGGCTGCTGCGCGCGGGCTCCCGGCGATGACGTAAAGGGGCGGGACACGCGGTAACCAAGGCGGCGAGGCGCAGCGACTTCCGCCCGGCCTTGCCCGGCTCGGAGTCCAGCTTCGGCGCCGCGGTCGCCCACGCTCCCGGCGGGGAGTGGTGGAGGAGGGGGCGTGTCGGAAGTCGTCTCAACTTCCGCCCTTCTCGGGGCGGGGCCGACTTCGTAGTTACTCTGAATTTCCGGGCTGCCCTGCAGCTGCCGCGGCTCCAGAATGATGGAGACCGAGCGACTTGGTGAGGGGGAGGGGAGGGGAGGGGAGAGGAGGGGAGAGGCGCGGAACGGAATAGTAGACAGGAATGACTTTTGGCTTTTAACCTATGACTTTTCCTCCGTAGTGTTGCCTCCCCCAGATCCTCTGAACCTGCCCCTTCGAGCTCTGGAAGTGGGGTGCACTGGCCGTTGGGAGCTGCTGAACGTGCCAGGGCCTCCAGAGAGCACTGTGAGTGACTTTTGACTCTCACCTTTGACCTGTGAGCCTAAAAGAAATTCCACCCTGCTCACAGGAGGATGTAGCTTGACACCTGGACACTGTCATCTTCCGCCCCCGGTTCATGCTGGACAGATTCCACCCTACTGGGAACTCCAGTAGGTCAGAGCAGGGAGTGCTGGAGACACTAGCTTTCAGAACTGCCCCTTGACCTGTGTCTTTCCTCCTTGGAGGTCCCTTCTGTCTGCACATGTCGAAGCACTTGGCTGTTAAACGCCAGAAACTGAAGCCAGGTGTGCCTCACACCTTAATCCCAGCACTTGGGAGGCAGAAGCAGGCAGATCTCTTGAACTGGAGGCCAGTTTGATCTACATACCAAGTTCCAGGCCAGCCAAGGTTACGTGGTGAGACCTCATCTCCAGAAACAGAAAAAGAAGCAGCAGAAAGTTTAAGACTGGCAGGGTGACTTAGCCTAGAGATTCTCAACCTGCGATTCACAACCCATTTGGGAGTGGAACGACCCTTTCACAGGGGTTACCCATCAGACATCCTGCACATCAGACATTTACATTAAGATTCATAACAGTAACAAAATTACAGTTAATAAGTAACAACAAGATTATTTTACAGTTGGGGATCACCACAACACGAAGGACTGGTGAATTAAAAGGTGGCAGCATTAGGAAGGTTGAGAACCACTGGCTTAGCCAATTAAAGGGCTTGCCCATGCAAGCCTGAGGAATCACATGTAAAGGTAGAGAGAGAGGCAACTCCATCCACAATGTTGGCTTCCGAGTGCCACGTGCACATGTGTGGATCCATGCCCACATACTCCCACGCACTACTACAAATGATAAGAATTCTAAAATTCGAATTCTCAGCTGAGCATATAACTCAGTTGGTATAGCGCTTGCTCAGTGTACACAAAGCCCTGGGTTTGATCTCCAGCTCTGCATGACATTCAGGTGTGGTAGCCCATGCTTGTCACCCCCTCACTTGAGAGGGGGAGGTATATGTGTGTGTGTGTGTAATGTGCGTGTATGTGCATATATATACACACATATATATATCTGTGTATATATATATATATACACGTCTCTATATATACACATACACACACATTACACACACACACATACACAAACATAAGTTGGAAGCAAACCTGGGTTTCATGAGATCCTGTCAAAATAAGAATGCAGGTTATGTCTGGCCTCTGTGTGTCTGAAATCCTTAATTTACCTTAGCTGGTATCCTGCGACATCTACCATTGGATCTAAACACATTGCCTCTTTTGTCTACCCTTCATCCTTAACTTAAGGCTTCTTTTGTATATGAGTAAACTGCAGCTGCCTTCAGACACCCCAGAAGAGGACATTGGATCCCATTATAGATGGTTGTGAGCCACCATGTGGTTCCTGGGAATTGAACTCAAGTCCTTTGGAAGAGCAGTCAGTGCTCTCAACTGCTGAGCCATCTCTCCGGTCCCTAACTTAACACTTCCTATCTCGCCCTTGTACCAGCTTCCCCATGGCCTCCCTCCCTGTGCTCCAGATCTGTGCCAGGAAGCAGAGCAGTTGTTTCTGTCATCTCCGGCCTGGCTTCCTCTACATGGAGTAGAGCACTCAGCTCGGTGAGAAGTCTGCAGTGGCCCAGACTGGGGAGATGGACCAACAGAAGGGGAAGGAAGAATAGGGAGAAAGCTGACTCCAAAACTCCTTTCCTTCTCTCTAGAAAATGGCAGAGGAAGACGGATCCCTGGTCTCTCCTGGCTGCTCTGGGAACTCCAGTCCCATCCGACCTTCAGGCCCAGAGACATCCAACCACAGGCCATATACTGGGCTATAAGGAGGTGAGAGGTCAGAGACCACAAGAAATGGAATGGGCGAAAGGGTCAGAAGCAGGCTTGGTCTCACTGGTTCTTCAACCTCTTGCCTCAGGTCCTGCTGGAGAACACAAATCTGTCAGCCACAACCTCCTTGTCCCTTCGCCGGCCTCCAGGGCCAGCCTCCCAGTCGCTATGGGGCAATCCGACACAGTACCCTTTCTGGCCAGGTAAGTCATCTTTGATGGTGGTATAAGGGAGAACCTTCATGTCTAGGGAGTGGGTCCCTGCTCCTACTGAATTCTCATATTTCCCCAGGTGGGATGGACGAGCCCAGCATAACTGATCTCGGTACTCGGGAGGAAGCCGAGGAGGAGATAGACTTTGAGAAAGGTGAAGTGGCCCACAGGTTGCTACTAGGTTTCCTGTACTTTTTACAAATCAGGGAAAGGATCCTTCTTAACCCCAAGGGAAAAGGTGTCCTCCTCCCTAGTAACTCTTTTAAAAATGGCCACAGCTGCCAACTCACACAGGCAGAGTACTGTGAATGTCTGTGTCATATGATTTATAGTTTACAAAACAGCTGGGCAGTGTCTGATGCTGGTGCAGTGGCCAATGCCGCCTCTCTGTTCTCATCCTTCAGATCTTCTCACTGTCCCACCTGGCTTCAAGAAAGGGGTGGATTTTGCCCCCAAAGGTGAGTTGGAGAAGGGTTAGTAGGGGTGCCCCGCTCCCGCAGACGTGTGAATCGTGACAGGGTGGATGCTGTTCCTCAGATCACCCAGCTCCTGTGCCAGGTTTGCTCAGCCTCAGCCGTCTGCTGGAGCCCCTAGACCTGAGTGGAGGCGATGAGGATGAGGGAGAGGCAGCAGGAGGCCCTAGAGGGGACGCTGCCTCAGCCTCCCCCTCCAGTACCCCCCTGGTCCGCGCAAACAGCTTGGAGGATCTAGTATTGAAGGTTGGTTACTGGCAGTGAAGGCGAGTAAGAAGGGGCTCTGATGTCCGGGCTGGGTTTGAGGGTGACAGTGGGATACTTCTGGGGCGTGAGAGGCAGGCGAGAGCTCTCTGGCTCTCCCTCTGTCCCTCCTACCCAACTTCTCCAGGAAGCTTCTGCAGTCGTCTCCACCCTGGAGCCACTCAAACCTCTACCTCAGGAACAGTGGGCTGTGCCTGTAGACGTCACCTCCCCTGTGGGTGATTTTTACCGTCTGATCCCTCAGCCAGCCTTCCAGGTACTGTTCCCAGGCTTCGCTCCACCTCTGGGGAGACCTGGCCATGCCCCTCAGCTCAGCCCAGCCTTGTCCTCTCTCTTCGCCAGAGGCCGCATATCTTCTAGGCCTGTCTTGCCCCTTGGTTCCAGCCCTACACCTGCCTTTTCCTCTTTGCCCTGCATGCCTGTGAGGAGGCAGAGAGGCTCTCTCCCTGCAGCCCTGTCCGTTTCTTTCACACACAGTGGGCGTTTGAGCCAGATGTGTTTCAGAAGCAGGCCATCCTGCACTTGGAGCAGCACGACTCTGTCTTTGTTGCAGCTCACACATCCGCTGGGAAGACAGTGGTGGCTGAATACGCCATTGCCCTGGCCCAGAAACACATGACCCGGTACCCATGCCTCCTCAGCCTGCCCTCCATCAGCCTGCCTGCCCTCCTCCTGCATCCTTTCTGGACCTCGCCTTTCCTCCCACCCCTCTGCCTTACCCTATGGATATGAGGTTCAGGAGAGAGGCTGAGATGGGGGGTCAAAGAGACATGAAAAGGTCTAGCAGAGAAGAGCGGCAGAGAGAAGACCTGGGCTAATTTAGGAAAGGATGGCGTCATGAAGGAGGATTCGAGGGTCACTAGCGTACAGGACACGAGCCTTGGGAGGGCTTCAAGTGGAAGGCAGGGTGCCCCACCCGTGACTCTGTGAGGAAAGACTGGCTGACTTCACACCCCATCTCTAGGACCATCTACACTTCGCCTATCAAAGCCCTGAGCAACCAGAAGTTTCGGGACTTCCGAAACACATTCGGGGATGTGGGGCTGCTCACGGGGGATGTGCAGCTGCACCCGGAGGCCTCCTGCCTCATCATGACCACAGAGATCCTTCGGTGAGAGAGGGGTCTGTCTCCCAGGGGGCTTTTGGGTGGGGAGTGAGCCTCCCTGCGGAAGCAGGGTGGAGACAGAGCTGCCAGGGGTCAGTCTGGGCTTCTCTCCCCAGCTCCATGCTGTACAGTGGTTCAGACGTCATCCGAGACCTGGAGTGGGTCATCTTTGATGAAGTCCACTATATCAACGATGCTGAGGTGAGCATTGGGTGAACACAGGATCTCCCATGGGCCTTGCCTTACTGTCTTCTCTGCCCCTACGGGAGACACCCTGACTGACCTGCCTCCCCTTGTGTGTGCAGCGTGGGGTCGTATGGGAGGAGGTGCTCATCATGCTCCCCGAACACGTCTCCATCATCCTTCTGAGTGCCACCGTCCCCAATGCCCTGGAGTTCGCTGACTGGATTGGGTGAGACCTGTATCCTGGGTGCTTGAGTGACGAGGACTGTGGTGTTTCTTGCTTGGGGTTGGGGAGCTCAGTGAGGAGAGGGAGAAGGGTATGGAGCCAGGAAACAGTCCTCTTGGGGCCCAGAACATTTTTTGCATGCTGAGATGGGATGGTGGTAGCCGTCCTTCTGGGCAAGGACAGACACACTCATGGTCTTAAGTGAGGAAGGGACAGGGCAGAGGTTGGGCCTTGAACCAGTGGGAGCAGAAGTGGAGATGAAGTCTAGGCTCATGGCCCCCCATTCTGGGCCTCAGAAGAAACTGCTGTCTCCTCCCTCCAGGCGGCTGAAGAGGCGGCAGATCTATGTGATCAGCACGGTCGCCCGCCCGGTCCCCCTGGAGCACTATCTCTTCACAGGAAACAGCCCCAAGACACAGGGCGAGCTCTTCCTGCTGCTGGACTCCCGAGGGGCCTTCCACACCAAGGGGTAAGTTCAGGGCTGGGAGTTGGGGTGGGCCTGTGCGGGGTCTCATGCCACCCCACCCATGCTCAGGTATTACGCTGCAGTGGAGGCCAAGAAAGAGAGGATGAGCAAGCATGCCCAGACCTTCGGGGCCAAGCAGCCCACGCACCAGGGTGGGCCTGCACAGGTAAGCCTGGGAGCACTCAGTCTCTGTCAAAACCTGCATCCCATCCTTTTTCAGCCCTGGTCCCTGTGGGGAGGGAGTGGACTTGAGGTCCGTGTCCTGCTCCTGTTAAACCTGACTTCACCACGTCCACATAAGCTCGTGTCCCCTCCCCCCCCTCCCTCAGGACCGTGGGGTATACCTGTCCTTGCTGGCTTCCCTCCGGACCCGGGCTCAGTTGCCAGTGGTCGTGTTCACCTTCTCCCGAGGCCGCTGTGATGAGCAGGCTTCAGGCCTTACCTCTCTAGACCTCACAACAAGCTCGGAGAAGAGTGAGATCCACCTCTTCCTGCAGCGCTGCCTTGCACGGCTCCGAGGCTCTGACCGACAGCTACCCCAGGTGTGTGTCTGCAGATCCAGGTAGGGGTGTGATGATCCGAGACTGCCCCTCCTCCTGAGGCACCTTCTCTGACCACTGGCCCTCTCCTCCCTCCTCGCCCTGCAGGTCCTGCACATGTCGGAGCTCCTTCGCCGAGGCCTGGGTGTGCACCACAGTGGCATCCTGCCCATCCTTAAGGAGATTGTGGAGATGCTTTTCAGCCGGGGCCTGGTCAAGGTGAGCAGGGTGGGCAAGAGGCCCCGGATAGAAGGGCCAGGACTTAGGCAGGACAGTGCAGTGGTTAAGAACCTGGGTTCTGGATCCAGGCTACCTGAGTTCAGATCCCAGCTCCATAACCCTGCTGAACTCTAGGTTTCTCCCCTTAACCTTAAAGGGAGGGTACGTACATAATACAACATAACTCCGGGCCTGAGATGAGAAACCCCCACAGCTGGCAAGCATAGGAAGAGCCACTAATAGTTAGAGAGGTGCAAACTGAAATGCTGTCAGGAAAAGGCTGCACAGTGGCCAGGATGGCTGCATTTAGCTGAACGTGTGGCCAGGTGTAGGCTGGCTGCATTGAGCCGCACGTGTGGCCAGGTGTAGGCTGGCTGCATTGAGCCGCACGTGTGGCCAGGTGTAGGCTGGCTGCATT
>CM052720.1:44747219-44759798 GCA_028551405.1 Uromys caudimaculatus
GTGCCAGGTGTAGGCTGGCTGCATTTAGCCGCATGTGTGCCAGGTGTAGGCTGGCTGCATTTAGCCGCGTGTGTGCCAGGTGTAGGCTGGCTGCATTTAGCCGCATGTGTGCCAGGTGTAAGCTGGCTGCATTTAGCCGCATGTGTGCCAGGTGTAGGCTGGCTGCATTTAGCCGCATGTGTGCCAGGTGTAGGCTGGCTGCATTTAGCCGCATGTGTGCCAGGTGTGGGCTGTTGCCAGTTGGCCACTGTTTGGCATCCAAGTACTGTTGTTGTCCTTCCGCCTTGGCACTGTTTAAGCCAATTAAGTGTAGTACATAAAGAAATTCTACCTTTCTGAGGGAACATAGCATTTGCCTTGTTCTCTACGGTCCTGTTTATGATGACGGGGCTCAGAACTCACCTCAAGCCTCCACCAGGGATGGAAGGCTGGCCGAGGAGCCGGGTGCCCTTCACTGGGACAGTGGCTAGGTAAATGTAGGGGGCGTCCCTTACAGAGACCCATGACCTGCCTCTCTCAGAATCAGTGACTGATAACAGGAATAAAGAAATGATAATACCTGCACTGCTGGTCTTCCTGGGTAAATACAGTCCTGCAGACAGTGAGGGGAGACCAGGCTCCGAAGTGGCGTGTAGTGACAATTTTGGAATTTTATAGTGACAATTTTGGAATGTTGGTTTCTTTAAAAAACACAGAAATATAAGAACGTGTGTTCATTTTAATCCCAGGTGTGGGATGTGGGGCTACTTCAGATTGTCCATGGCAGCTGACTATGGTTTGCCTCGTGCTCTGCATGGTTTTGCCAGCTGCAGATAGTTTCTGCGATTGTGTGACTTTTGAAATTCTGGGGACTTTTCAGAGGGTAGATAAGTGCTAGCGGCCTGAGAAAGGTGGGGTGGGTTGTTGGTTGTAGTTTGTTAAGTAGTTGTGTGCAAAGAAGAAACAACATTGAGAAATTAGATATTCTAACAGCAAAGATCAAACTTGCCCCAAGAAGCTTGCCCCTTGCCCCCTTTCCGACCCCTGACTTTATTCAGGGATCCCTGGCCTTTCTCTCTCCTTTCTTCTCTTACCTAGTGTTAGGGGCTTGAAAGGGTGGAAGAAAGGAGAACCCACGGCTACAGCCCTGCCAGAGCTGGGCTACAGAACCGTTTTGCTCACCCAGTCTCTCCCCACCTGTCCCAGGTCTTGTTTGCCACCGAGACTTTTGCCATGGGGGTAAACATGCCAGCAAGGACAGTGGTGTTTGACTCCATGCGCAAACATGATGGCTCAACCTTCCGGGACCTGCTGCCTGGGGAGTACGTGCAGATGGCAGGCCGGGCAGGGCGGAGGGGCCTGGACCCCACGGGCACCGTCATCCTTCTCTGTAAGGGCCGAGTGCCTGAGATGGCAGATCTACACCGCATGATGATGGTGAGAGGAAGTGGCGTGAGGCCGAAGCTGGCCCGGCCGCGCTCCAAGTCCTTCAGCCCAGCTCTCCCTCCCTCCCTCTCTCTTCCCTTCTGATGCTTTCATTTTGCCTGGGAGAAATTAGGTTAAAAGTGAGCAAGTCCAGCTGGGTGGTGGCGGCACACGCCTTCAGTCTCAGAACTTGGAAGGCATACACAGGCAGATCTAGGAGTCGGAGGCCAGCCTGGTCTGCAGAGCGAGTTCTAGGACAGCCAGGGCCGCCCAGAGAAACCCTGTCTTGAGAAACAAAAACAAAAACAAAACAGTGAGCAAGTCCAAGGGGGATACCACCTTCTCTTTTTTATTGCCACTGTGGGTTCCATACCTGAGGAGTACCTTAAGAGTCCATGTCTTTCATCTTGTTCCCTTAAGTCACTGAGGAGGTGAGCAGGGTATGTGGCTGCAGAGCTGGGACCAGAGGACAGGTGGGGGAGCAAAGGCCTCTCACTTGGTGTCACTGACTTTCTGGCTCGTTTCTAGGGGAAACCATCCCAGCTTCAGTCCCAGTTCCGCCTCACATATACCATGATCCTCAACCTGCTGCGGGTGGACGCCCTCAGAGTGGAAGACATGATGAAGAGGAGCTTCTCAGAGTTCCCCTCCCGCAAGGACAGCAAGGTGAGGTTAGGATGAGCCGCACAGCAAGCAGGTGAGACAGAGGCAGGCTGGGACGAGGTAGGCATGTAGAGGCCGGTGGGGTGAGGGAGGATGTAGAGGCTGGTCTGGCAGACTTGTCACAACCTCTACTTCTACTCAGGCCCATGAGCAGGCTCTGGCTGACCTCACCAAGAGGCTGGGGGCTTTGGAGGAGCCTGATGTGACAGGCCAGTTGGCTGACTTGCCTGAGTATTACAGCTGGGCGGAGGAGCTGACAGAGACCCGGAACATGATCCAGGTGAGTGAGTGGGGATGTGGAGACGGGAGAAGGGACAGTGGGTCACACTGGTGCTCCTAAACTTAGTCTGAGTGTCCTGGTCTCACACCTTCCTGTTCTCTAGCAACGCATCCTGGAGTCTGTGAACGGGCTGAAATCTCTGTCAGTGGGAAGGGTGGTAGTTGTTAAGAACGAGGAACATCACAACGCACTGGGTGTGATCCTGCAGGTGAGGGTGAGAGGGCCCGGCACCACGGGAGGCCCGGCACCACGGGGAGGCCTGGCACTGCCTTTCTGTTGGCTCAGGCGTGTTATGACCCTGTGATACCTACCACTTTGTCTCTGTACCTGGCCCCCAGGAAGCTCGAGTGCTCTCTGTGTGGGGCCCAGAGCCTGTCCTGGACTTTCTGCCTCCTGTAGGTCTCCTCAAACTCCACCAGCAGGGTATTTACAACATTGGTCTTGTGTGATAAGCCTGTTGTGTCTGAGAACCCAAGGGACAAGGGGCCAGTCACTCCAGATGTGCCCCACCCAGATGACCTTATAGGCTTCAAGCTGTTCCTGCCTGAAGGTGAGGTGAGAGCCGGGCAGTGCCTGGCTTCTTGATGGTAGTGTGAACAAGATGCCTGAGCCATGGTGAAGCCTGACCCGAGTCGCTTTCCCAGGGCCCTGTGAGCACACTGTGGCCAAGCTTCAGCCAGCAGACATGGCTGCCATCTCTACCAAAGTGCTCCGGGTGAATGGGGAGAAGATCTCTGAGGACTTTAGCAAGAGGCAGCAACCGAAATTCAGGTCAGAGACTTAGGGAGAATTTTTCCCAGGGAAGGGACTGTCCCATGGGTATGTATGTAAAAAGAGACCATGAAAAGGGGTGTTAGAGGGACTTCCTCAGCCTGAGGGGGAAGCTCCTGTGGTAAAGCCTCGGCTTAGATCACAAAACCTGCCCCCCCCCCTTCAGGAAGGACCCTCCCCTTGCAGCCGTGACCACTGCTGTTCAGGAGCTGCTGCGTCTGGCTCAGGCCTATCCAGCAGGACCCCCAACCCTTGACCCTATCAACGACCTGCAACTCAAGGATGTGGCTGTGGTAGAAGGTGGGCTCCGGGCCCGGAAGCTGGAGGAGCTGATCCGCGGGGCTCAGTGTGTGCACAGCCCCCGGTTTCCTGCCCAGGTAGTGCCTAAGCAGAGGCAGCTCCTCCTCCCTCAACTCTAACCCAGTGTACTCCCGCTGAGGGTGAGGGGCTAACAGTCCCTGCTGTGGCTTTTGTCAGTACGTGAAGCTGCGGGAGCGAATGCGGATTCAGAAAGAAATGGAGAGGCTGCGCTTCCTCCTGTCTGACCAGTCGCTGCTGCTGCTCCCTGAGTACCACCAGCGTGTAGAGGTACTAGGGCAGTACGGGGAGTGAGGTTAGGAAAGCTCAGGGAGACACCAGGCTCCCCTACATTTCCCCGTGCGTGCAGGTGCTCCGGACCCTGGGCTATGTGGATGAGGCCGGCACAGTGAGGCTGGCAGGCCGTGTGGCCTGCGCCATGAGCAGCCATGAGCTGCTCCTCACTGAACTCATGTTTGACAATGCACTGAGCGCCCTGCGACCAGAGGAGATCGCGGCTCTGCTCTCCGGCCTGGTGTGCCAGAGCCCCGGGGATCCTGGGGACCAGCTCCCAAGCACCCTCAGACAGGTAGGGGCCATCACCCCTCTCCTGGATTGCGCATTGCCACCCCCACCCTCTTCTCAGTCCTGGTAAATGCCTCCCACAATGTGCACAGGGGCCTCCCAGTCTGAAACTGGACTTCTTGACCCACCCTTCCTCCTCTGCAGGGGGTAGAACGTGTCAAAGCTGTAGCCAAGCGGATCGGTGAGGTTCAGGTGGCCTGTGGCCTGAACCAGACAGTGGAGGAGTTTGTGGGAGAGCTGAATTTTGGGCTGGTGGAGGTTGTCTATGAGTGGGCCCGGGGTATGGTAAGTGCCTGGGTTTGCAGGTGGCTGGCTGGGAGAGGTCACTCAGACTGGCACTTTTAGTCTTCACTCTGCTCTTCCTTCCGTAGCCCTTCTCCGAGCTGGCAGGGCTCTCAGGGACCCCTGAAGGCTTGGTTGTCCGCTGTATCCAGCGCCTGGCTGAGATGTGTCGCTCGCTTCGAGGAGCGGCCCGTTTGGTAGGTGAGCCTGTGCTGGGTGCCAAGATGGAGACAGCAGCCACCTTGCTACGGCGGGACATCGTCTTCGCAGCCAGCCTCTACACCCAGTAAAGGATGTGTGGATAAAGGCTACGGCGGGACATCGTCTTCGCAGCCAGCCTCTACACCCAGTAAAGGATGTGTGGATAAAGGTGTAGCAAAAGCCAGGCAGTAGTAGCAAAGAGGCAGATAAATCTCTTTGAGATCGAGACCAGCCTGCTCTACAGAGCTAGTTACAGGACAGCCAGGACTACATAAAGAAACCATGTTTTTAAAAACAAACAAACAAACAAACAAAAACCACCTCAAAATAAAGAGCAAACCAGAGTGCCTGGAGTATGGTAATTTGGAGCAGAGGGGACTCCATTCGGATGCAGCAAGAGACCCACTTAGAAACACGCCTTTATTATCTGCACGGAGCCAGACTTGTGTGTCCTCAGTCCTTGGGGGAGGGAGTCTTTGAGAGTGATGGGAGGTCTTGGGTCATAGCTTCCACATACCACGAGGGCAGGAAGGCATAGGGTGCATCCCGATGGACAGACACAGTGACGGGGCCACCGGGTTCCCAGGAGAAGAGGTGGACAAGCCTGGGGGAAGATGGAGGTGTGGGGTGAAGCCAGAGACTGAGCTAGGGCGTGGAGGTGGTGCATGAACACGAAGACCTTACCTGGGATCATCCTGGACCACTGTGCTCTGGGCGAAGCTAAGGAAGGCAGCACAGAAGTTCATACACACAGAGGGGTTCCAGCCTTCTCGGTCGTTCTGGAGGGGGCACAAGAGGCAGAAGACTGAGGTGGGAGGAGGGGAAGGCAGGTGGCCAAGGGGCACTGGATCTGAGGGCTTGGCACAGGGAGTGGGGAAACAAAGGGCCGCTCTGACACCCTGCCTTACCCTGACGTTTTCAAACATCTCCATGGTAGGAAAGGTCTTTAAGGAGCAGACAAAACCTTCTGGGTTCCGGAAGCCGGCAACAACATGTGGGACCCCTGGGAGGAACGACTGAGCCCACCATTTCAGCAGCTTGTGTCTGACAGGAGAGGCGAGAGGGTCAGCAGGGCCCTCCACCCTCCCCTCCAGGTAGCATCTCCCCCAGACTCCTCCAGTTCACCCCGGCTGGAACCTGTAGAAGCTCCTCCACTGGCCAGGGCTGTGCATCTCTTTGGATGTCTTGAGCTCCACGTAGCAGGAGGGAGGGTGTGTGCAAGGGGCCTGGGGGTCTAGGCAGTCTACCTCCCCGGAGAACAGGAGAGGGTGGTTCCCCAGGCGGCTGCGTAGCACAGAGCAGAAGGCCACGTTGGTGTTAACTTCCCCAGAGGGGTCTGGGGAGCCTCCAGGTTTGTCTGCACAAGAAGAGAAGCCAGCAGCAGAGGAAGGGGCTCTCGACCTCTGCGGAAGGGGAGAGGGGCCGCACGGCAGCGCCAACTCTCACCTGCGCACATGTACTGCTCAAATTTGTAGCCCATGTACATAAGCTCCCGGAGGAGGGGTGGCCTTGCAAGCCTCTGGGCCCGAGCAGCCGGTGTCTCCACCTCACTTAGGTACAGTGTCCCTTGGAACCGGGAGGCTGCCAGCTGCCAGCCCTCCTGCCGCTCATACGGTGTGGTCAGCAATTTTGTCAGGTGCCCTCGCCAGGTCACTGTGGCCCCTGCCAGCCAGCCTGGACCCCTGGGAGGGAGGAATTCGGGGTTTATGGTCTGACCGGAGCTTTAGCTCTCTGTTGACTCATAGACCCCACTAAAGACCATTTGACTCTCCCAACTTCAGAAGAGAAAAACAGGTCACCAGATCAGCCGCTGCGCTGCGCTGCGCTCACCCCTCCAGCTGGTTCCGGTGTTCCAGGACCCAGCGTAGCAAATGGTCCAGCCTCTCTCGGACTTCCTCGTCCCGGGGCTGGTATCGGTCAGGGTATCCATCTCTGAGGTCAAAGTCTGGGCCTGGGCCGTTGATGGGGGGTGGGCTGTAGTAGCGGAGGGCTCGGGCATCTCCATGGTACTGGCGTTGTGCGTCCAGGGAGAAGCAGCCCAGCTCGGAAGGGCGCCGGTAGAAAGGGAAGGGTCCTGAGTACAGAGAGGGCTCTATGCGCAGTGAGGGCAATGACCGGGGGAGTCTGATCCAAGGCTCTGTCGCCTTTGTCTTCTCCGCTTTTCTCTTGGTCCCTCTGGGCTCCATGGGGTCCTGAGAGGAAAGCGTTTCCGTCTTAGCGTGGACAAGGACCGAGTGAGCTTCCAGGTTCGGGCTCTGAGTGTAGCAACTCCCCCTCCCCAGTCAGGAGCCGGGCGCCTCGTTCCCACCCACGGACCCCAAACGTAGAGAGGTTAGGGAGTTGCGGTTGAAGCAAAAACCTGGTTACCTCCTTGAGGCTATGGCGTCAGGACAGCACGTCAGAAGCCAGAGAAGGATGCAAACATGGAGTTGTAGCTCCCGGTGACGCAACCATCAGCCCTCAGGGATGCAGGAGGCGAGGTCAGTCTGCACCTGAGCAGGGTCCCAAGAGCCGCCGCGCGCCCAAGTGAGCGCCCCGGACAGGAGCCAATCAGCAGCGGCGCGGGCGACGGAAGTGAGGCTGTTACGTCATCAAACTCAGACGACCAGCCAGAGGCCCCGTCGTCATTATTCTGCGCCGGAAGACGCTGTTTCAGGAGTCTTTTCCACCCCCACCCCCCGGAACCCTGAAATCCGGGCTATGAATCGCAAGAGACGGCTCTTGGCGTCTGAGGCTTTTGGACTGAAGCGGCGGCGGGCGCCGGGGCCCGTGAAAGCGGATCCTCTAAGGGCGGAAGCAGGTAACCATGGCAACCCGGGCGCGGAGGGCCCGAGGGTAGCTGCTCTTGGAGGAGGAGGAGGAGGAGGAGGAGGAGGAGGAGGAGGAGGAGGAGGAGGAGGAGGACCCAGGGTAGGTAACCATGGCAACCCAGGCGCGGGACAGCGCTCTCTGAGGGCTGGGGTGTCAGGTCCTCTGCGCGCTCCCCACCCGGACCTGACCCCGCGCTCGCTTCCCCACAGGCTCCGCGCGCGAGGCCATCGAGGAGCTCGTACAGCTGTTCCCCCGGGGTCTGTTCGAGGACGCGCTACCGCCCATCGCGCTGAGGAGCCAAGTGTACAGTCTCCTGCCGGACCGGACGGTGGCCGACCTGCAGCTGGTGAGGAGCGCCCGGGAGACCTTCGGTGTCCCCCTCTCACCCCGGCCCTCAGCCAAGTCCCTGTCATTCAGACCCTCAGTCGACTCGCCAGTCGGTCAGCAGGCGTTAGGCCATAGGCACGTGGAGAGCGAATCCCAGAGGTTTGGGACTGCAGGCAGTTGTCACATCACACAGGCTTCCATCCGAAAGGTGATGGCTGTTATAGAAGCAAACGTGTACGGAAGGTCACAGGTGAAAGAGATCGACTGAGGGAGAGAGAAGAGTCTATTGTTAACTCCCAGATTTTCCAAGTGATCGGTTAGTGATTAGTGGATTGAATGGAGGAGGAAGGCACCGAGTAGCCGCTTGCGGGATGCGCACACTGAGTTGCAGATAATAGATGTACGAGACAGTGGGCTATGACGCTGCAGATCATTCTAGGAGGCCCTGTGGTGCACAAGTAGAAGGCATAGGGACTCTGCCTGAGTCGAAGGTTGTGACACTGTGAACGCCTCTCTGTTGCCACATGCCTCTCTGGGCTCCTTTTAACTTGGGCAGTTCCTCCTCAGCGACCGTCACAGATCCTTCTTGCTTAGCTTTGTCCTTATGTTTTTATAGAGTTTCTGACCCCTGGGAAAAGACTGCAGATTCAACCCAATAATAATTAAAATGTTTATTGATTACTGAGAACAGGACAACAGTCTCTGAGCCAGACATAAGATTACTGTGTGGAGGGGGGTGGTCGAAGGTTTTTTTGTTTGTTTGTTTTGTTTTGTTTGTTTTGTTTTGTTTGTTTTTCGAGACAGGATTTCTCTGTGTAGCCCTGGCTGTCCTGGAACTCACTCTGTAGACCAGGCTGGCCTCGAACTCAGAAATCCACCTGCCTCTGCCTCCCAAGTGCTGGGATTAAAGGCATGCGCCATCACTGCCTGGCAGGTGTTTTTTAAAAAATATTTGTTTATTTTATGTATTAGTACTATATGTGCATGTACACTTGTTTCCCAGAAGAGTGCATCAGATCCCATGACAGATGGTTGTGAGCCACCATGTGGTTGCTGGGAATTGAACTCGGGACCTCTGGAAGAGCAGCCAAGGTTCTTAACTGCTGAGCCATCTCTCCAGCCCTGGAAGGGTTTCTTTTTTAGTTTCTTTGGTGTGGGTTTTCAAGTCAGGGTTACCAGGAACTTATCTTCCAGGGACTGGACTCAGAGACAATGGCTAGTGGGTACCAAGATGATGCCTAGCATAAAATAGAGTTTCTTTACACCAACACAACATCAATAAATTATTTAGGGTCAGTGAGATGGCTCAGGGATAAAGGGTGCTCCTGGCTGGACCATCTGGGTTCTGTGTCTGGGATCCATGCAGGGGAAGAAGACTGATTCCTGCAGATGACCTCCGGCCTCCATCCTGCAGGTGACCTCTGACCTCCTCCTCAGGCCATGGCTCCCTCTCTGTAACTTTTTTTTTTTTTTAAACAAAAAGCTTTCAGAATTGCACAAGAGAATACAGACATGCTCACATGACTTAAAGTTTTGTCTTGCTTTACCTTAAGACAAGGTCTTAATTTATAGCCCAGACTATTTATAGTGGTCAGAAGACTGCTAGAATGAGTCTGTTCTTTCTTTGGAGAGGGGAGGATTGAAGTTGGGTCAGCAGGCTTGGCAGCAGAGTCACCTCCTCAGCCCTGTCACCAACTCTTAAAAATTTCTCTTTATCAGCTAGGCAGTGGTGGCGCACGCCTTTAATCCCGGCACTTGGGAGGCAGAGGCAGGTGAATTTCTTAGTTTGAGGCCAGCCTGGTCTACAGAGTGAGTTCCAGGACAGCCAGGGATACACAGAGAAACCCTATCTCAGAAAAAACCAAAAAAAAAAAAAAAAAATTCTCTTTATCATCTCTCTTTGCTTTCTTCTGGCACCGAAATTACATATACATCACATCTTCTCTTCGAACCCCTTCAGACACTTCCATGTTCAATAGTTTTTGGCTCTCTTTTATAATTGTACCAATTAGTATATAATCATCTTCGATTGGTAATCCGTTTAGAAAGATTAATCTTACTTGTCTGTGGCTGTGTGCTTGTGTACACGTGGGTTTGCACCCTCAGATGACAGAAGAGGGCACTTGATCCCTGGAGCTGGGGAGTTACAAGTTACAGGTGGTTGCGAGCCACCAGGAACTGAACGTGGGAGCTCTGTAAGAGCAGGAATCACTCAGCCGCTGAGCCATCGCTCCGGCTCCGGGTTGATAGTCTTTTATTCAGCTGTACTAATGTATCCCACACTCACTGAGGTCTTAGTTCATTGACTTCATTTCTCAGTTTTAAATTTTCTACCGGGACTTTTTGTTTTAGTTTGGTTTTGAGACAGGTTCTTATTATGCAGCACTAGATGGCCTGGAACTTGCTCTGTAGACCAGGCTACCCTTGAACTCTTAGACCCACCTGCCTCTACCTCCTGAGTGCTGCGATTAAAGCTGTGTACCACTGTGATGGCTGGGATATATTTAAGCCTAATATTTTTTACGATTATTTTTTATTTTATTATTACTTTTGGCCATGTGTACTGCCTTATGTCTTTAATCCCAGCACTCTAGAGGTAGAGGCAGGCAGATCTCTGTGAGTTTAAGGCCGGCTTGGGCTACATACTACTACTATTACTATGTTATATTTGTACGTACCCATGTGCACATGCCACCGGGTGTGTAGAGGTCAGGGTGCTGTGGGGTTGAGTTCCTTCCCCCATCACGTGGATCCCAGGGGCTGACTCAGCAGCAGGTCCCTCACCAGCCCTAAGCCTGCTGCGTCGTTTTAGAATTTCCTACCAGAAGTTTTCCATCTTGGTTTTTGACTCCATCAGCATTAGCAGCATTATTGTTTTTTTTTAATTTTTAGGTCATTTGGACTTAACGTAGCCCTGTGTCTTGCTGGGGTGTGGTGGGGTGGCTTCATATGTGCCTACAACATAATGACCAGGTCGACGGCGCCAGCATTCTTACTACCACTTGTCATTCACCCATGGCAAGAACCTTAGAACACCTCTCTTTTAGTTGTTTCCAAAATGCCTAATAAATTAATTGTGGTTAACCAGGCATCGTGCCTCAGACCTGTTAACTTTGGGACCAGAAGGCCGAGTCAGAGGGATCCTGCAAGTTAGAGTATGGTGAGGGAGACAGAGAAACCGTGTCTCAAAAAGCAAGATAAACAAAGAGTCCAAAGCGTTCCCTGGGGAGGTGTGCTCCCTCCTGGTGGCCGTGCTCCCTCCTGGTGGCCGTGCTCCCCCGGTGGCCGTGCTCCCTCCTGGTGGCCGTGCTCCCTCCTGGTGGCCGTGCTCCCCCGGTGGCCGTGCTCCCCCGGTGGCCGTGCTCCCTCCTGGTGGCCGTGCTCCCTCCTGGTGGCCGTGCTCCCTCCTGGTGGCCGTGCTCCCCCGGTGGCCGTGCTCCCCCGGTGGCCGTGCTCCCTCCTGGTGGCCGTGCTGGTGTGATGAAAGATGCAGTCCCCGGCTGATGTCTTCTGAGACTCCTTCCTGTATGCCTGTTATTTTTGGCCATGTGCTGAGCAGATTTGCTTAGATCAGCAAATGCCCCTCCCCGTTTCCTTTCTCACTGAGTCTTTGCTTGCTTTACCAGCTGTCTGGTAATTCTTGTGATCCTGTGAGCTTTTCAATATTTGAGCAAAAAAATTTTTGTTGTTGTTTTGAGACAAGGTCTTATTTTGTAGCCCAGGCTGCCCTGGAACTTCACTCTGTAGACCAGGCTGGCCTTGAACTCACAGATCTGCCTGCCTCTGCCTCCTGAGTGCTGGGAGTAAAGGTGGAAGCCACCATGCCCAGAGCTATTTAAACAATTAAAAACTTTTTAAAAAGACTCATTTTTTATGTGTATGGATGCTCTGCTTCCATGTGTGCCCTTGTACTACATGCATCCCCGTGCCTTCAGAGGCCAGGGCAGGGCCGGGCCTCCTGAAACTGGAGCCACGGACAGTTGTGAGCTGTCACATGGCTGCCAGGAATCGAACCAGCATCCCCTGGAAGAACAGCCAGTCTCTTAACTGCTGAGCCATCTCCTCAGCCCCTTAAAAATTTTTTTTAAACAGGTATGTGTTTTGTGTGTGTGTGAGCATGTAGACATTCCACAGCGCATGTGTGTCCCGAGGCCTGAGCTGAGGTGGTCAGACTTGGTGAACTGTCTGACTTTTGTTGTGTTGCTGCCCACAGAAGTCCTTGCTTGTTTGTTTGTTTCGGTTTGTTATTTTGTTTACTTCTTGTTTGTTTGCTTGGCTTTTAGGCAGGATCTTATAGCCTAGGCTGGCCACAGACTCAAAGTTCTGCCTTTCCTTGTCCAGTACTGAGTACAGGCATGTGATGTCATGGCCAGCACCATTTTTATTTAAGTATTTTATCCAGTGCTTCTCACAAGCCTCCACCCAAAATCTAGACTGATGAGTCTTTGGGGGCAGGGTCTGTCTTTATCAGTATTTGTCTTTTCCTTTTGGAACAAGCTCTCGCTGTGTAGCCCTGGCTAGCCAGTAGACCAGGCTGCTTCTGCCTCACAAGTGCAGGGATTAAAGATATACCTGACATCACTGGTTAATTGTAGTGACTGGTAAGAGTCTGGTCTTAGAGAATATGTATGTTGTTGATCAGCAGCTTATAAGGCTGATGTGGGAGGTAGGTGACTGGTTGGAAACAGTTACTTGATGGTCACCTGAGTGTCTCCAAGGTAAATGTCCTAATCCCCCCACCCCCCATCCCCACACACTGGCAGTTGAATTCTCTGCCCCAGGGCTCAGAACATGGCTTACCCTATCTTTCTCTTTCTACTCTTATTTCTGTGGAGACAGAAGGAGCTTCAAGAGCGGGGAGAGATTAGAATCATCCAGCTAGGCTTTGACTTGGATGCCCATGGAATTGTCTTCACAGAAGACTACAGGACCAGGGTGTGTGAGAGGGGCGGGTGGGG
>CM052720.1:44759898-44793049 GCA_028551405.1 Uromys caudimaculatus
AGGGAAGTAGAAGGACCCAGGGAGAGGGGAGTCAGAGATAGAGAGACATGTGGGGGGTGGGCTCATGCTGGCCACCGACATCAACTCTGCTTCTAGGTCCTCAAGGCCTGTGATGGCCGACCATGCGCTGGGGTGGTGCAGAAGTTCCTGGCCTCGGTGCTCCCAGCCTGTGGGGACCTTAGTTTCCAGCAGGACCAGATGACACAGACTTATGGCTTCAGGGACCCGGAGATCACGTGAGATGTGGTGGGGTCAGTAAGTCAGGCCTCTGACAGTGCTTTTCCTTCTGAGTGAGCTGGGTTTCTGTTTAGTAAAGTGAAATGTACTCCACCCTGCAAGAGAACAGACCTTGGAAAGAACCTTGGACTAGAAACCAAGAGAGCTAGAGGCTTGCCCAATATGAGGCCCAGCTGGAGCCATGCCTGACAATGCTCACCTTAGGACTATGAGAGTAGAAAATGGCAGAGGCTGCAGGGTCCCTAAAGATCCAAGTTCAGAGGGTCCCCTGTAAAGAGAAAGTATTAGGCAAGGTCTCAGTACAGAGGATTTTGGGGTGCCACTCCTGTGTCTGGCTTCCTGCTTTCTAACTTGCTAGTTGTGTGGAATCACGGATCTTCCCTGGGAGGGGCTGAATGGGGAGAGTTCATAGGTCATGGTAAGCCCAGAGATGACCCTCACTCCTCAGGCACATTTCAGGGCCTGTGCTCAGGGAGGGCTTGCTAAGGAAGCTGTTTTATCAACAACAGTCTTCACCAAGAGGACTGGGGAGCTGGCTTACTTGGGAAAGTCCGTGCTGTGTGACCATGGGGGCCTGAGTGAACTCCAGTCCCAGCAGGCCCGTAAGCTGAGCGCAGTGAGGTGCCTGGGACCCCAGTGCTGGAAGTGGGGGCAGAGGCAGGTGGATCCCTAAAGCTCATTGTCTCGCGAAGTGTACCCAAACCAATGAGTTCCAGGTTCAGTGAGAGACACCATCACAAAAAATCAGGTCAAGCTAAGCTTGATGGTGCGCCTTTAACCCTAGTACTCGGGGCAGAGGCAGGCGGGTCTCAGAGTTCGAGACCAGCCTGGTCTACAGAGCGAGTTCCAAGACAGCCTGGGCTACACAGAGAAACCCTGCCTCGAAAAATAAAAGGGAAAAAATAGCCCAGTGTTTAAGAGCACTGGCTGCTCTTCTAGAAGACCCAAGCTCAATTCCCAGCACCCACAAAATGGCTCTCAACAGTCTATAATTCCAATTTCAGGGGATCCCATACCCTTTCTGGCCACCACAGACACTGTGTGCATGTGGTAAACATGTAGTCAAAGCACGAATACACATAAAAAATGTCTTTTTAAAAAAGATCATTATTGCACATAATATAAACCTGTAGCCTCTACATGCTTGTGTGCGTGTACACACAGTATACTCTACACATGCGTGTGCATGTGGTGCGCACACGCGCGCGCACACACACACACACACACACACACACACACACACGATATTACAGAGAAAGTACAGACGGACACCCAGGCAGCGGTGGAGCCAGCAGGGTAAGTGGATCCCTTCTTGGGTTGCCCGTGTTTCTGGAAGCTCAGTGTCCATGCCTCAACAGTTGGGGAAGGGAGGGTTCTCAGAGCCCAAGCTGCATCATCATGGCCACCTACCCCCTGCAGGCACCTGGTGAATGCTGGGGTCCTCACTGTCCGTGATGCTGGAAGCTGGTGGCTGGCTGTGCCTGGAGCTGGGAGATTCATTAAGTGCTTTGTTAAAGGTATGGTGCTATAAACAGCACCCTTTGGGAGGTCTTTAGGTCTCCATGTGTGACTCATCTCTTCCTTTTCCTGGATCTCCTCCAGGGCGCCAGGCTGTACTAAGCATGGTGCGGAAGGCCAAGTACCGGGAGCTTCCCTTGTCAGAGCTCCTGGGCCGCAGGGCCCCTTCGGCTGTGCGGCTGGGTCTTGCCTACCATGTGCATGACCTCATTGGAGCCCAGCTGGTGGACTGGTGAGTCTAGTCCTGAGACCTGGGGAAAGTGCAGGGACCCAGGGTTGGCCTCCCCTAAGTCATGCTTCAGTCACCAGTGAAGCCCAGTTTCTCTCATTCTTTCTGGGACTCGGGAGAACACTACTAAATTCTGAGTCTGCACTCTTTGGGCCTAGGCAGCTGGCTCCAGTCTCGTCTTTCTGTTACACAGTGTCCCCACCACTTCTGGAACCCTCCTTCGCCTGCCAGATACATGAGGAGCCAACTCTTGGATTCTGCAACTCACTGAGTGAGGTTCCTGGAAGTGCCGGCCCAGGGTGGTTGAACAAGTCACCACAGTGGGTGCCAGACTCTGCTGCTGTAAGCTGGGGCTCCCACCCGAGCTGGGCTGTGGGCGCTGCAGCTCTTGCTTCTGTGGGTGTGGAGCCAGGAGCCATGCCAAGGGGATGAGAAGGTGGGATTACTGGAGACACTGGAGAAGGGCGCAGAAAACTCTGCTTTCATGTCAGGCTGAAATTGCCAAATAAAATACTGTGCCTGTGCTTCTTCTGGTGTCCTTTGTTCAGTGTGGTGTGCACCGCCGTCTGTGGAGAGGGCAAGCCCAACTTAGGGCTGAGCATTTATTTCATCAGAGTTTAGAGAGAGAACAAGGCTTACTCAGGCCAATTTTCCTGTGGGAGTGAGGGTGTACCCCATCTTCTGAACTACAGGCTTTCCGTTAGAGCCTATACCAAGCAGAGGACTGTCTTAAATATGAGGCCAGGGACTCAGGAGCCCATTCTAGTTTTGTTAGGAACTTTACCTGTCCTGTCCGTGCGCCATGTTGGAGCTGTATACACTCGCACATGAGCAAGCACTTGTGTACACACACATGTGCACACACACAGTTAAGGGAGGTACCTGGTACTGGGAATAAACAAAAAGCACCAGATCCATTTTGGGCCAGGATTTCTTCAGAGACCCTGATGTTTAGGTTGCCTCCCTAGCTCTGGGCCTAGGGCCAGTTGCGTTTCTTGGTCATCACGTGGTTTCCTGGCTCATGGGGCAAGGGGAGGGGCAAGGTCCAGAGTCAAACTCTGCCCCAACCCTAGGTTGACCAGAAGGGAGCAGACAGTCAGACCAGATAGGTCTGACCTCTCCTGGATCCTCCAGCCATGCGGCTCCTCTGGGGGCTGGCCTGGGTGTTCAGCTTCTTTGCCTCATCTCTGCAGAAGCCCAGGTCCTGGGGAAGACACTGGCATTTGGGTGGGCCAGGGGTGAGGGAGAGTGGGGTGGTGGGGTCAGGCTGGGTCTGAAGATGCACCTCACTGCTCTCCTAGGTTGCTCCTGTTCTCCCCTTCTGTGGTTAATTTGGGGACCCCCCTGTCAGTGGGGGTGCAGCTCCTGGATGCCCCTCCAGGACAGGAGATAAAGGGATCAGTGTTCCTCAGAAACCCAACGGGTGGTCCCTGCTCCCCAAAGAAGGACTTTAAGCTCAGCTCGGGAAATGACTTGGTGCTTCTCAGCCTTGAGGTAACCAGTGCCCACACCCCTGCTGTTTCTCAGGTCTCTCTGCTGCACCCTGTTGTCTGTTTATTTAGTTATAGACAGGCGCTTGCTATGTGACATAGGCTGGCTTTGAACTCATGGCTGTCCTCTTGCCTCAGCCTCCAAAGTGCTGAGATTTACAAGTACACCTGGTTTTCCTGTTACCTTTTATTTTATTGTTTAGTTTTGCTTTCCAGACAGGGTTTCAGGGTGTAGCTTAGATTGCCTGTAGTCGCTCAGCGACCCTCCTGTGGCCTCCCAAGTGTTGGGATTACAGCAGGGTGCCATTATGCCTGGTCCTCCTGTTTCTTTTTCAAGCCCAGTCTCCCTCACTGACTTCCTGCCTCTCTCCTCCGGCATAATTGCTGTCTCTCTACCTTGGGCTTTGTACTAGGTTCTTTTTGCTCTAATAGTCTCCTCTCTTGACAGGTACCACTGAAAGATGTGAGGAGCTGCGGCCTCTTTCACCTGCTCAGAGCCCCCCACATCCAGCTGGTGGCTCAGTCTCCGTGGCTAAAGAATACAGCGTCCAAAGCCACAGAGACTCAGGGTGTCAACCTGCTCTTCTCTTCCCGACGAGGCCACATCTTTTTGCAGACTGATCAGCCTATCTATAACCCTGGGCAGCGGGGTGAGCCTCCAGCCTCAGGGCCTTTGCTCTGTCTCTCCCAGGCTGCTCAGAGCATGTTTGGTGCCCTCTATGTAAGGCGGCTCCACAGACAGGGCCACCCTAGGGGCTTGCTTAGCAGTTAAGTCCCCATCGTCTCCCTTCAGCTGTCCCCACTCTCACCTCTCACCCCCCCCCCCCCCATCCTCTTAGTTCGTTATAGGGTCTTTGCACTGGATCAAAAGATGCGCCCAGCCACTGACACCCTCACGGTCACAGTGGAGGTGAGTGTCTGACCTCTGACCTTCCTGACCCTGTGCACTGATGTGACCTCCCACCTGACCACATCAACTCCCTTTACAGAACTCCCATGGCCTCCGTGTACGCAAGAAGGAGGTATTTGCTTCTACATCCATCTTCCAAGATGACTTCATCATTCCAGACATCTCAGAGTGAGCTCCCTCATGTCAGGGTATCCCTTTATCTGTACCACCCCAAGTCCTGCTTCCCTTGGCACTGTCCACCACCTCTGACAGACAGAGGTACATTCCAGATGTTCTGATCCCACCCCTCCCAAACCTCTGGTCAAACCATGGCTTTCTTCTGGAGGACTCAGGCCATAGCAGTCTGTGACTCGGTAGCCTGGACTCACTCAGGCCATGGCTGTCTGTGGGTGGATAGCCTGGACTCACTCAGGCCATGGCTGTCTGTGGGTGGGTAGCCTGGACTCACTCAGGCCATGGCTGTCCGTGGGTGGGTAGCTCAACTCCCTCCCTTGCCCATTCTCAGGCCGGGGACCTGGAAGATCTCAGCTAGGTTCTCAGGTGGCCTGGATTCCAATAGAAGCACCCACTTTGAAGTGAAGAAATACGGTGAGTGCTGAAGTACGGGGTGAGACAGCGGGGGAGGGGCGGGCCTGTGGGGAGGAGATTTTGGAGGACCCTGTCTCTAGTTCCTGGCCCACCCACCTCTTCACCCTTATTCAGTCCTTCCCAACTTTGAGGTGAAGATTACTCCTTGGAAACCATATATCCTGACAGTGCCCAGCGACCGTGAGGAAATCCAATTGGACATCCAGGCCAGGTAACCAGTCCCCCGCCCCCGTCTTTGCAAAGCCCAGCTTCCTCCCACCCTTGGTCCTCCTCCTCTTTCTTCCTCTTTTATTTGAGTTTTTTTTTTTTTTTTTTTTTTTTTTTGAGACAGAGTCTCACGCCCACTGTGTACTTACCGTGTAGTCCTGTCTGGCCTTGAACTCACAGAGATCCATCTGCCTCTGCTCTTGAGTGCTGGGATTAGAGATGTGCACGCATGTGTCTGTGTGTGCAGGGGCGTGTGTGTGTACGTTTATGGAGGCCGGAGGACAACCTCAGGTGTCCTCCTTGGAGACATAGTCCCTCGTTGCTGTGGAGCTTACTGACTCGGCTAAGCTGGCTGTCCAGGCAGCCCTCAGAACCCACCTGTCTCCATGCTCCCACTGCTGGGGTTTACTAGTGGATGCTGCCACACCTCCCGGCATTTCTACAGGGACCCTGGGGCATCGAACTCAGGTCTTTGTGCTTGCGTGGTAACACTTTACCAATTGAGTTATGGCCCCAGCCCTTAGCTCTCCTCCCATCTCCCCCTGGCAACAGGTACATCTATGGGAAGCCTGTGCAGGGCGTGGCGTACACACGCTTCGCAGTCATGGAAGAGCACGGGAAGAGGACTTTCCTTCGGGGCCTAGAGACCCAGACCAAGGTAGGGAGTGGTGAGGGCGTGACGGGGAAGCGGGGACTCCAGCCCCACTCACGGTCTTTTTTCTTCATCTTAGTTGGTGGAAGGCCAGACTCACATTTCCATCTCGAAGGATCAGTTCCAGGCTGCCCTAGATAAAATCAACCTTGGGATCAGAGACCTGGAGGGGCTGCGTCTCTATGCCGCCGCAGCTGTCATTGAGACTCCAGGTGGGTGGCTTCCCTCTGCTGGCACCTCAACCCTCGCCCTTGAGGATGCTGGGGGGGAGGGCAGTTTAAAAATGCAAATGATATCCGCCAGCTCCTCTTCACCGTCCAGTACAGCTCCTGACCTCTGCCACCTCCTCTCAAGCTCAGGACCTACACAGACCCAGGAGATGGCCTCCCCCCAGCACGACCCTGTTGTTTCCTGTCTCCTTTAACTGTTCCCAGTCACTCTTCTCTTGGTTCACTATCTGAGGAACGCGCTGTGCACACGTGCAGATGAAGCGATGTGCAAACCTGCTCCTGTCTCCTTTTCCCTGGGCTCTGCCCTCCACCTCTCTGCCCTCTGTCTTGCAGGAGGAGAAATGGAGGAGGCGGAGCTCACGTCCTGGCGCTTTGTGTCATCTGCCTTCTCCTTGGATCTCAGCCACACCAAGCAGCATCTTGTGCCCGGAGCCCCCTTCCTGCTGGAGGTCCCTCTTGGAACGGCAGGGCTGGAGGGGAGAGGGTGTGGGCCACAGGGTCTTGATGACTCCTCTTTTTGACTGACTCCTCCAGGCCCTTGTCCGAGATATGTCAGGCTCCGAAGCTTCCAACGTTCCAGTCAAAGTCTCTGCCACATTGGTGTCCGGCTCTGACTCGAAAGTCCTCAACGAGCAACTGAACACCAACGGCATTGGCCGAGTCAGCATCCCCATCCACATCCCGCCAACCATCACAGAACTTCAGCTCTCGGTGGGGGCTTCTCTGAGGCCTGGGGACGGGCCTGGGGAGAGGGAGGGGGTGTGAGTTGTTTCCTGGGTGCTTCTGGCGGAGTTTGGGAGAAGGGATGACGTATTTGGGTCCTTGGCATGGACCCTGCCCCTTCCTTCATGCCTTCTCTCCAGGTGTCTGCAGGCTCCCTCTACCCAGCTGTAGCCAGGTTCACCGTGCAAGCCCCACCTTCAGGAGGCCCTGGCTTTCTGTCCATTGAGCCGCTCGATCTTCGGTCCCCTCGTGTAGGGGACACCTTCATCCTGAACCTTCGAACTGTGGGCATCCATAAGCCTACCTTCTCTCATTACTACTACATGGTGTGTGGGACTTGGGGTATAGGAGTGCTGGGTGTAGAAGTGGGGTCAGGGTGTATACCAAGCAGGAAGCCACTCACTGCCCCCTCTTGGCTCAGATCATTTCCAGAGGCCAGATCATGGCTATGGATCGGGAGACCAGGAGGGACCTGACGTCCATCTCTGTGTTAGTGGACCATCACCTGGCTCCCTCTTTCTACTTTGTGGCCTACTTCTATCACCAAGGACTCCCAGTGGCCAACTCCCTGCTCATCAACATCCAGCCTGGGGACTGTGAGGGCAAGGTGACTGGGTCTGGAGAGGTGGTGCGGGCTGTGTGTGTGTGCGTGCGCACTCGTGTATGCATGTGCGTGTTCGTTTGCATGTGTGTTTGCTGCAGCACATGCTCACATGTGTGCATGTGCATGTGTGCATGTTCGTTTGCATGTATGTGTGCATGTGCACGTGCATGTGTGAGTGTGCATATGTGTGCTCAAATGCATATGTGCCTGCCTGTGCATGTGTGCATGTGTGCGATCGTGCGTGTGCACGCGCATGTGCGTGTGCGCGTGTGCATGTGCGTCCAGGGGTTCAGAGGAAGACAGGATGATTGGTTTAGCCACTGAGTGTACATGGGTTAGGGTTAGGGACTGGAGGTGAGAGTTCACGCTTTTTCTTTTTTCATTTTCATGCGTGTGAGGTGGGCATGCGTGTATGCATGTTTTGCATACTGCATGGGTTCACATGCACACACTCATATGCTTGTAGAGAGCCGGGGATCATCGAGCTCACTCTTAGGCCTTAGTCATTGGGACAGTTTCTTTCAGTCAAGCTTAAAGCTCACTGATAAGCCTCGCCTTGCTAACCACCTTGCTCTGGGGATCCGGGCGTTCAGTCGGATGGCACGTGCTTTAACTACCGACCCATGTCCCCAGCCCACTCTCCAAGTGCTGATTGTCCTCTCCTCCCATTTCTGCCAGCTGGAATTGAAGGTGGACGGTGCCAGGGAGTACCATAATGGGGAGAGCATGAAGCTCCAGCTTCAAACCGACTCCCAAGCCCTGGTGGCACTGGGAGCCGTGGACACGGCTCTGTATGCTGTGGGTGGCCGGTCTCACAAACCCCTGGACATGAGCAAGGTTTGCCAAACCTTCTCCATGCACCCCTCTCCTCTTCCTCCTCTTCCTCCTTGTCTTCCTCTTGCTCTTCCTCCTCTTCCTCTTCCTCCTCTTCTTTGATTAAGCTCTGGGGCTTAGCTCTCCAGTCTCAGTCCCTATAGGCTCTTGCCGGTTTTCCCTTGGTCTCCCCATGCACATCTCTCATCTCCGAGCCTGTCTTAAGACCCTCAGCTGAGTGCAGATCCTGCTCCTCAGCAATTCACGTCTCCAGCATCCCTTGCCTTATCCTGCTAGGTCTTTGACGTAATAAACAGCTACAACCTTGGCTGCGGTCCTGGAGGTGGGGATGATGCCCTTCAGGTGTTCCAGGCTGCTGGTCTGGCCTTTTCTGATGGTGACCGAATAACTCAAACCAGAGCGGGTAAGAACGGAGTGAGTGGGAGCAGACAAAGGAGGAAAGGCTGTGTGTGTGTGAGTGTGTGTGTGTGTGTTTGTGTGTATCTGTGTGTGTTTATGTGTCTGTGTGTCTCTGTATGTCTGTGTATGTGTGTCTGTGAGTGTGTCTCTGTATGTCTGTGTGTTTGTGTGTGTGTGAGTGTGTGTGCATGTCTGTATGTCTCTGTGTGTGTGTCTCTGTCTCTGTGTGTATCTGTGAGTGTGTGTCTGTGTGTCTCTGTGTGTCTCTGTATGTCTCTGTGTGCGTGTGAGTGTATGTTCTGTGTGTATGTCTGTATGTGTCTCTATATGTCTGTGTGTCTGTGTGTGAGTATCTGAGTGTGTTTATGTGTGTGTGTGTGTGTCAGATTCAGGGGCAAAAGGTTGGGCTGAGGGATGGGGAAAGAGGGAGGTCGAGCTCCCTGTGGCTTGACTACTCTCCTGCCCTCTACCAGACCTGAGCTGTCCCAAGAAGAAGAAAAGCCGGCAAAAGAGAAATGTTAACTTCCAGAAGGCTATCAGTGAGAGGTGTAAGTTGTGGGTGCCCATGGAACACTGGGAGCCAAGTCCGGGGCCAGGGTGGGATCCGCTTCCCTCAGCCAGTTTTGGTGTCGAGGAAGCCGAGGGTCGAAGGTAGAGGCTGTCTGGTGCACTCTCCTAGCATGTGTTGGTTCTAGGGGTTGATGGGGCTGAGGTTTGAGTCCCTCCCACCGGCCTAGCCTCCCCTGGCCCGGCAGTGGGCCAGTATTCTTCTCCAGACACCAAGCGCTGCTGCCAAGATGGGATGACGAAGCTGCCCATGGTACGCACCTGTGAGCAGCGGGCAGCCCGTGTGCCTCAGCTGGCCTGCCGGGAGCCCTTCTTGTCCTGTTGCAAGTTTGCAGAGGACCTTCGCAGGAACCAGACCAAGAGCCAGGCGGGCTTCGCCCGAGGTGAGCAGCTGGGTGAAGCCAAGGGATGGGTGGTGATGCCCGAGAGGGCAAGACCTCCTCACTGCCGTCCCCACTGTCCCCAGCCCAGGACGTGTTGCAGGAGGAGGATCTGATAGATGAAGATGACATTCTTGTGCGCAGCTACTTCCCAGAGAACTGGCTTTGGAGAGTGGAGCCTGTGGACCGCTCCAAACTGTGAGGGCCTGGCCTGCCCCATTCGTCTCTGGGCTGGGTCTGGGGACAGTCCTGTGGGTGGGTGACAGGGCTTTTCTGCATTTCCCCTCACAGGTTGACAGTGTGGCTCCCTGACTCTCTGACCACATGGGAGATTCATGGTGTGAGCCTGTCCAAAAGCAAAGGTGAGGTGACGCTGCGGGGACCTCTTCTCATCCCCCTGACCCTGCTCAGCCCTCTGCTCTCTGCATGGGGGCAAAGCCCTTGGATCTGGGAAGATCTTCCCTGGCCTGCATACAGCCAGAGAGCAGATGAAGGCATTGAGCAGAGAGAAGTCATTCCTGCACCCTTTCTCCCTGTGGCCTGAGGTCCACCTCTGTCCCTGCCCCATCTCCCTGTCCACAGGCCTGTGTGTAGCCAAGCCAACTCAAGTTCGAGTGTTCCGAAAGTTCCACCTGCACCTGCGCCTGCCGATCTCTGTCCGCCGCTTTGAGCAGTTCCAGTTACAGCCTGTTCTCTACAATTATCTGGATCGTAACGTGACTGTGAGAGCCCACGGGAGCCTGAGCATCCAGGGCGGGGGTAGGGAGGGGTGCAGCCAGGGACAGGTCAGGCAGTGGTCCTGATCTGATTAGGGTTCACTGGCCATCCCTGATTTCCTGTCCCCAGGTGAGTGTCCATGTGTCCCCAGTGGAGGGGCTGTGTCTGGCTGGCGGTGGAATGCTGGCCCAGCAGGTGTCAGTGCCTGCAGGCTCCGCCCGGCCTGTGGCCTTCTCGGTGGTACCCACAGCTGCTGCCAGCGTGCCCCTGAAAGTGGTGGCTCGAGGGTCTTTTGACATAGGGGATGCTGTGTCTAAGATTCTCCAAATTGAGGTGACTACATGGAAATCCAGCCTCCTCCCCCGCCCCCCGGGCTCCCAGCCCCCCCCCCCCCCCCGGGCTCCCAGCCTTCTCACCCCAGGGCTCTCAGCCTCCTCACCCCCGGGCTCCCAGCCATTTAACGTTCTGCTGGCCAGGCCATGGCTCAGCACTCAAACCTAGTGCATGGATAAACTTACAGTCCATTATTGTGACTCAACTGTGTCCCTGAAATTGTTTACTTATATTGAGACAGAGGCTAGCTATGTAGCCCAGGCTGGCCTTGAACATTCAGTAATCCCCTTGCCTTCCAAATTACTGGTGCTACAGGCACTCACTGTCACACCCAGCTGTCCCTGAAACAGTTTGTTCTGTTTTATTTTTTGGGACCATTGGGGGTTAAGTCCAGGACCTTGTACATAGTAGAGAAGTGAGCTGTGTCCCTGATTCTGTCTATGATGTTTACATGCCAGGTCCCAGGAGGGGGGGTGTAGCCCTGGCTAATCCACCACTCCCTTTTTCAATTGAGACAGAAGGAAGGGGCCATCCACAAAGAAGAGATAGTCTACAACCTTGACCCCCTAAGTGAGTGCCTCCTGCCCAGCCACCAGTACCCTGGGGGAGTTGTGGGGCACAGGGGCCCGCCCTCCAGCCCCTCTCCTCTGCCTAGATAACCTAGGTCGGAGTTTGGAAATTCCTGGCAGCTCTGATCCCAACATCATCCCCGACGGAGACTTCAGCACCTTCGTCAGGGTCACAGGTAGGCTTCCGGTCCAGGCCTTCCCCATGACCACCTGCCTCCACCTAAGCCAATGGAGCCCCGTTCTAGTCTTCAGGTGCTGGGCGTTTAGACCCAGTCTCATCTTCAACTTCTCTGTCCTTTAGCCTCTGAACCCTTGGAGACTTTGGGCTCTGAAGGCGCCTTGTCCCCAGGAGGCGTGGCCTCCCTCCTGAGGCTTCCCCGGGGCTGTGCAGAACAGACCATGGTCTACTTGGCCCCTACCCTGACTGCTTCCCGCTACCTGGACAGGACAGAGCAGTGGAGCAAACTGCCCCCTGAGACAAAGGACCATGCTGTGGATCTGATCCAGAAAGGTTCTGGGTTCAGGGAGGGCAAGAGGGCAGCCAGGAGCCTAGAGAGCAAAGCTGGAGGAGGGGGTGTCTGGGAGTGCAGCCAGGGCACAGACCGGAGAGTGGGGACCTTGGCACTTCTTCTTCCCAGGCCACATGCGGATCCTGCAGTATCGGAAGAAAGATGGCTCCTTTGGGGCGTGGCTACACCGGGACAGCAGCACCTGGTGAGGCTGGGGACTCTGTTCAGGGCGGCCGGAGAGTAAAAAGCCACAAGCCACGTCTCCAGAGGGACTAGCATTGTCTCCAGCCACCCCCTCCCCCCTCTGCTCTAGGCTCACGGCCTTTGTGCTGAAGATTCTGAGTTTGGCCCAGGAACAGGTGGGCGACTCCCCCGAGAAGCTGCAGGAGACAGCTGGCTGGCTGCTGTCCCAGCAGCTGGGCGATGGCTCATTCCACGACCCATGTCCAGTCATCCACAGAGACATGCAGGTGTGAACATGTCGGAGGCACGGTGAGGATGACCGCAGTAAGATGGGGCTCCTCACAACTCTGGCCTGACAGCCCCCCTCTCTCTCCTCACCAGGGGGGACTGGTGGGGGCCGACGAGACGGTGGCGCTGACCGCCTTTGTGGTCATTGCCCTTCACCACGGGCTGGCCGTCTTCCAGGACGAGAATGCACAGCCACTGAAGAACAGAGTGGTAAGGAAGCCGCGGTCTGCCCTTCCTGCCCGGCCGTCCTCGCCCTGGGAGCCCACGCATGCAGGCTCAGGCCTCCACTCTCTTCCAGGAAGCCTCCATCACCAAGGCAAACTCGTTCTTGGGGCAGAAGGCAAGTGCTGGGCTCCTGGGTGCCCACGCAGCCGCCATCACAGCCTATGCCCTGACGCTGACCAATGCCTCGGAGGACCTGCGGAATGTTGCCCACAACAGCCTGATGACCATGGCTGAGGAAACGGGGGGTAAGGGCGAGGGCACCCTGGCAGAGCGCCTGGGACTTGGGGCCCTTAGGTTGCCTGAGCAGAGACTGAAAAGGCCTGAAGAGAAAGGGTCTCTCATGTGGAGTGGAAGCAGGGGCGGCTGACAGGGGGCGCCAGAGAGCATGGCGGCTCAGCTCCTTGTTCAGTATGCATTTCCCGCCCTTTCAGAATACCTCTACTGGGGCTCAGTCATTGGCTCTCAGGACAACGTTGTGTCGCCCACCAAAGCCCCCCATAGCCCATCAGAACCTGTGCCCCAGGCCCCAGCCCTGTGGATCGAAACCACAGCCTATGCCTTGCTCCATCTGCTGCTGCGGGAGGGAAAGGGAGAAATGGCAGACAAGGCTGCATCCTGGCTCACCCAGCAGGGAGGCTTCCACGGGGGATTCCGCAGCACCCAGGTAGGGGCAGCCACAGGGCTCGGGGTAGGTGGTTCTGAGACCACGTGCCTGACTCCTGCCCTAACCTCCTTAGGACACTGTGGTTACCCTGGATGCCCTGTCTGCGTACTGGATCGTTTCACACACCACGGAGGAGAAGGCACTCAATGTGACTCTCAGCTCCATGGGCCGCAATGGGTTCAAGTCCCACGCGCTGCAACTGAACAATCACCAAGTCAAGGGCCTGGAGGAGGAGCTGAAGGTGACCTCCTCCCTCCCTGATGGGGTGGCTGGGGGGGGGGGGACCTGGGCCAGGTCAGAAGCCTCTCTCCAATGCCCAGTCCAGCCCTCTCCTGAGGGGGCCATGGGAAGACTGACTTCCTTCTTCTAGCTGTGTGTTCAAACCTCGGGGTTCTTCTTCCCTCATCTGTAAAACAGCGCGTCTATAATAGAGTCCACACCAGGGTCTAGGGCAGTGATTCTCACCCTTCCTAACGCTCTGACCCTTTAAGACAGTTCCTCATGTTGTGGTGACCCCCAACCGTGAAAGTATTTCATTGCAACTTGATAACTGTAATTCTGCTACTGTTATGGATTGTAATATAAACATCTGATAGGCAGGATGTCTCATATACCACTCCCACAGGGGTCACGACCCACAGGTTGAGAACCGCTTGTCTAGGCGTTCTGGAGATTGATACTGTAGCCAAGTACAGGATTCTGGGACAGAGGGGGCGGGCACCCCGTCCGCTCCCCTGTGCCCTCTAACCTGCTTTCCTCTCCCTCCTGGAAGTTCTCCCTGGGCAGCTCCATCAGTGTGAAGGTGGGAGGGAACAGCAAAGGCACCTTGAAGGTGAGGGGAGTGGGGTGTAGGGGTGGGGTAGGGAGTTTTGGGGGGGTGGGGAGTGGGGGCAGGGGGCGGCGGGGTGTAGCGGGCAGTGGGGGCTAAGGGGGTTAAGGGCTGGGGATGGAATGCCAGACATGGGGTACCAGGGTCTGGTGAGGTAGGACAACGGGGTGCAAGGGGGTGGAGTGAGGGTGTGGGGGTGCAGGGCTGGGAGTGGGCAGTGGGTGGGTGGGGTGGGAGACTGGGCCTTGACTGGGACTTTGTGGGCGGAGCTTGTGTGTTGGGGAGGAGGAGGCCATCTCTGGCTTGGTGTCCCCTGTTCCTTTCCTGAGCCTCCATCGTTGCTTTGGTCTGGTTTCCCTCCATTTCTGGGTATCTGCTGTCTCCTTCAGCTCCACAGCCTGGCTGTCAGCCCAGGCTTGTCCCATGTCCTGCGTACCTCAGACATAGGTTCCCATGCCCCGTTTCTTCTCATGTGCCTACCTCATTTGACCCAGGGAGCCCCTCCCGCCTATGAGGCTCACTGCCTCTCCAGAGATGTCTTGGTAGCCTCCCTCCTCTGGCCCAGGTGACGCTTGCCTCCTGTCATCCCTCCGATCACTGCCTGCATGGCAGTGAGGCGGGCAGCCTGGGGAAATGTGCCCCTTCCAGCGTGAAGCGGAGTCAGGGCTGTGTGAGCCCAGGCTAAGAGCGAAGCCAGGAGCTCTGCAGCTGGGCTCTCAGTGCGGGCCCCGCCTCCTCACTACACCAGCATCTTACCCAGTGCTGCGGATGCACTGCACTGTTCACTGGGGTCGGGGATGGGGGAAGGGAGAAGTTGGGGCTGTAGATCCTTCAGCCCAGGAGACCCCTTCAAGTCTGTGCCATGTGTGTCCTGTGTTCTCGCCCCTTCTCTGACTGAGTCAGATCCTTCGTACCTACAACGTCCTGAACATGAAGAACACGACGTGCCAGGACCTTCAGATAGAAGTGACCGTCACGGGCTATGTGGAATATACAAGTAAGGCCTAGGGTCAGGGGGCCTTGATCCCTGCAGGGTTGTCACAGGCTGTCTGCCTCCTCACCACTGCCCTGCACAGGGGAAGCCAACGAAGACTACGAAGACTACTATGACATGCCAGCCGCAGATGACCCCAGCGTCCACTCGCAGCCTGTGACGCCCCTGCAGCTGTTTGAGGGTCGTCGGAGCCGCCGCAGGAGGGAGGCCCCCAAGGTGGTGGAAGAGCAGGAGTCCAGAGTGCAGTACACCGTGTGTATCTGGTGGGTGCCGAGAGCTCTGGGGTAGGAGGGAGGTGGGAAGAGGCTGGGCGGGGCTCTGAGGCGTGGCACAGTCCGAGAGATACATCTGGTCCCACTTCCCCGTAGGCGCAATGGTAAGCTGGGGCTGTCTGGCATGGCCATCGCAGACATCACTCTCCTGAGTGGATTCCATGCCCTGAGGTCTGACCTGGAGAAGGTACAGCCATCCAGACACCTCTCTACCTTTAGGAGCCCTGCTCCCTCTTTGTAGCAACCCCAAAGACCTGACCTGTGACTACCTCCCTGTCCCTGCAGCTGACTTCCCTCTCTGACCGATATGTGAGTCACTTTGAGACTGACGGTCCCCATGTCCTATTGTACTTCGACTCGGTGAGTGTGGAGAAGTTTCACAGGAGGGGACACCATGGCACTGGGTACTTGAGTCTAAGGGTCAGATGATATTGTAGGCGACAAGGCTGAGGTGTGAGGAGGTGGAGGGGAGGCAGCGGCCTGAGAACTCACAGGTCTCCCACGTGCCACTGCTCGGCTGGGGCTGTGAGCTCAGCTTGGCACGGTTTATGGGGAGCCACGGAGCAGAGGAGACCCCCGTGGACACTGGCTGGGGAACAAGGGCCTATTAGGCCTGTGCTCCTGGGAGAGGAGGGGGTGCCAGGGAGCCTGACCCACATGATGGAGGATCTCACGGGAGTGTGTGACTCTAGCAAGACTCCAGAGGTGCTGGGCAGTGAGGACCGGGACAAGGTCACCCTGTTGGCATTGAAGTCATCAGAGACCTTGGGGACCAGATTTTAGAGTCTAGTGGCAGGAAGATGACAGCAGGAAGGATGCTGGAGATAAGGTCATGGTGAGCAAGCCAGGGCAAGGCAGGCCAAGGCAGCCATGGGGTTGGCCCTGAGCAGCCTTCCATCCTGGGGCCAGGTCCCGACCACCCGGGAGTGTGTGGGCTTTGGAGCCTTGCAGGAGGTGGCCGTGGGGCTGGTGCAGCCAGCCAGCGCTGTCCTGTATGACTACTACAGCCCCGGTGAGCACTTGGGATGCTTTGGCAAGCAAGATTGTGGGGTTCGTCCTCTCATCAGGGACACTGCGGGGTGAGGCAGGGCGGGGAGGCCTGGGCTCCACGAGGCCCTCATGTCTTGCTGCCTTTCTCTAGATCACAAGTGTTCTGTGTTTTATGCCGCACCCACCAAGAGCAAGCTCCTGTCCACCCTGTGCTCTGCAGATGTCTGCCAGTGTGCCGAGGGTGAGAAGAGACCCGGGTGGGCTGGGGACATGGCTGGGAGGGTGAGCTGTTCTCATCTGACACTTGACTGCAGGGAAGTGCCCTCGACAGCGACGGTCCCTGGAGCGAGGGGTGGAGGACAAGGACGGCTACCGGATGAAGTTCGCCTGCTATTATCCCCGAGTGGAGTATGGTCAGTGCCCCTCGGCCTCCATTCTTCTTGGCACTGGCTCCCTAGGCTCTCGAGTTGTCTGCTCTTCCTCCATCCCACCTGTGGCCTCCCTGCTTTGCCCTGACTGCCTCCCCTCTCCTCCCTCCCAGGCTTCCAGGTTAAGGTTCTCCGAGAAGATGGCAGAGCTGCCTTCCGCCTCTTTGAGACCAAGATCACCCAAGTCCTGCATTTCAGTAGGAAGGAAAAGCGGGCGGGAGGGAGGGCGGGCTGGCTGGGGAGTGGTGGAGGCTGAGGTCTGAGTGTGGGGCCTCTTGGAATTGGGAAAACTCAAAGTCTGAGTGTGAACCCCCATCCCCTATTCCCCCCCCCACCCCCAGTCTCCCCAGTCCCTGGTCTTTGGGAACCTGGGCTTGCTCATAAACAGTGAACAACTTCTGTGGGGAGCAGAATGGGTTAAACAGCAGGATCTACACAGAGTCCTGCCCTGGGTTTTTTCTGGCCTTTTCCTCTGATGGTTCTGTCTCTTTATTCCCTCAGCAAAGGATGCCAAGGCCTCCATTGGTCAGACCCGTAACTTCCTGGTCCGGGCCTCTTGCCGTCTCCATTTGGAGCCTAACAAAGAGTACTTGATCATGGGACTGGACGGGGTCACCAGTGACCTCAAGGGAGAGTGAGTCACCCAGTCCCTCCCTTGCTCTCCTCATCTCTGTGGCCTTCCTTTGGGGACGGATCCTAGGCACCTAGCTCCGCCTCTCCAAAGCCAAGTGCCTTGGGTACCTGTCCTGACTCTGCTATGTCACCTGCAGCCCCCAGTACTTGCTGGACTCAAATAGCTGGATCGAGGAGATGCCTTCTGAACGCCTGTGCAAGAGCACCCGCCAGCGGGCAGCCTGCGCCCAGCTCAACGACTTCCTGCAGGAGTACAGCAGCCAGGGGTGTCAGGTGTGAGGGCGTAGGACCCTGGCTCCCTGAGCTCAGCCCAGGATCAGTCAGGGGCTCTCTGGATGAGGGGCTCTGCTTAGCAGGGTAATAAAATAAAAGCTTTTGACAGCCAAGTGCCCCTGCGTGTCTGTCTGTAGGCGTGGCAGTCCACCACCCACTCAGGGTTTACAGGCCTGAGCCTTGGGCTGTGAAGCTCTGCCTGTATTCTCCCTGAGGTCTTCCTAGGTTTCAGGCAATCTTGGGGCCCAGCAGCCAGTGCCCCAGGTTATCTGTTGCTGGGTGTCACAGTCACCGCACCCTCAGGGGCACCTCTCCTCTTTAGCCCACTGCTGATCTCCGCCTTGTGTCGTTGGAGTCCTGGGGTCTGGTGGCTTGAACTGTGTCATGGCCTGTTGCAAGCTTGTTGACCTTGTGACCAGCGGCATTAGGCAATTGTTCTGGAGTTGTGAAATCTTCAGGTCTGAGGGTGATCGTCCAGGCACCAATTTTAAACAGGACAAAGGTTGACTGAATATTCCTGTGCATCTCACAGGGCCACCCCTCCCCGTCCTGTCTGCCTGCCTTCCCCCCACCTTGGTGGCACCTTTGGTTATTCTAGGGTGACCTAGTTTCTACCAAGGAAATTTACTGAGGTCATTACTGCCATTTGACCATTCCGCAGAGATCCATGACCTGTCTCGTTCCCTGTTCTGCCCAGTGGTTGGTACAGAACCATAACCATAACCTCTTATCCCAGAAGCTCATCACTGGGGAACAGGATGGGACCAGGTAGTTCCTGTGCCCTCCCTAGGGAGGTAAGATGCCAGGGCTTAAACCGGGGTGGAGAGTAGCAGAGGAGCGTGAATATGTCACGTGGTTTTCTGTTTTGTTTTGTTAAAGCAGGGTCTCATGCCTCCCAGTCTGGCCTCAAACTTGGTATGGCGCCTCCACATTTGAGTGCTTAGATTATAGCATAGTCATACACCAAGGATTTTGCAATGCTAGGAATTGAACCCAGGGCTTTGTGCACACCAGGCAAGGACTGGGCCAACCGCACCATATCCCTGAATGGTTTTTTTTTGTTGTTGTTTTTTTATATACTTTTTGAGACAGGTCTGACGTAGCCAACACTGGCCTTGAACTCCTGATCCTCAGCTTCCCTGGAGCTACAGGTGCATCCCAGCACACACAGTGTCTAGTCTGTGTTTGGAAGGTGGAATAGTTGAGCAGAGAGAGTGAAGCAGAGAAAGGAAAGTGTACAAGGGCTGGGGACAGGACAGAGCATATTTGGGACATATCATTGCTGGAGTTTGTATCTGGAGGCGTGGAGGCATGGTGAGCACTTTTGGAGGGACACCCACAAACACCAGCTTTCTGGCTCACCCCAGGAACGGAACCCCTCATGTGGGGACTTTGGGGAAGCTCTAGTCTTCCTGGGTGTTTCAGAATGTCAGGTCTCCTGCTTCCAAGGTCCCAAGACTTACATCTGCATCTCCCAAACAAGTCGCCAGAGCAGTGATTCAATTGTAGCCTGGGTCTGAAAGATTCATCCATAAAGAGAATGCTGCTGTTACTGCCCCGACCCTAGAAATCCCTTCTTTCTGCCTCCTGGGGCAAGGCTGGGCCTGAGCCTCTGCCACAAGGGTCTGTCAGCTGTCAGCTCACCCCACTATGGGTAAAGCGCAGCCTTGGGCCGCCTGCTGCACTGCTGCATTGCTGCACTGCTGTGCTTTGCATGAATCTTGGAGTAGAGGGGACCCCTGATCCTGGGGTCTGTCTATAAAGCTGGGGGTGGGCAGTTGGGGGACTTCTCACCCATCTCCTTAAGCTCTGCCACCATATTTGGAATAGTCTCTCCCCAGATACTCTACTAGACTCCCAATTGTCCCCTTATCAAGTGCCCCTGATCTGGTCCTGGGGAAACCCCATCTCTAACAGTTATAACTTCTGAACCAGCTATGTCTACCCAGCTCCCTCCTGGGGAGGCCCGGGTTGGTAGACTGTCTATCATGATGGGAGCCATTTTCTTCCTGAGTTGGTAACCTGTGGGCCCTGACCCTCAAGTCTGCCTTGTTCTACCTAAAACACAGGAGACTCAGTGGCACAGAGAGAGGAAGAGCCCGTGGCAACCCTTTTTCTGTCTCCCATTCCTGACCTCTGGCCTATGAGCAAGGTCCCCCCTTCTCCCTTCTCAGTCTCAGGTTCCCTGTGATTCCTTGCGCATCTACGGTGCTTTTGGGTGTTTGGGTTTTATATTTCAGCTTCTTTTGGGTAAGTCAGCTCCAGGTGGTCACATTGGTATTGTTGTTGTTACAGCCCAGTAAGTAAAGGCACAGATTCTGCACCTGGGTGCCTGCTGAAGCCTGGTTGTGCCTCTTTGCAGCTCTGCACACGTGCAAGCCACTCATCTTTGACCCAAGCATCTTCATTAAAAAACGGGGGCAATGTTGTATGGTGTAGCCTATGGGTAATGGTAGCCATGGTGGGGGCAGGGCAAAGCAGGTAGGACCTGGTACACATTGTTTGTTCCAAAATGGGGCTCCTTGTCTTCTGAACACTTTTTTGTGTGGTGCTGGGGTAGAAGCCAGGACCTCTCAGTGTGAGGCAAACACTAACACTGAGCCTTGTTTCTTCTGAGATAGGGTCATGCTATGTAGCCCAGGCTGACCTGGGACTCAGCCCTCCTGCTACTGCCTCCTAAGTACTGAGATTATAGGAAAGCACCACCACACCTCACTCTACATGTTTTTGACACTGAAAGAGGCCATGTGAGTAACGGCACCAGGCTAGGCCTTGCAGTATATGCCTGTGCAGATGGAAACAGAGGGATCACGTTAAGGTCATCCTTGGCTACATCAAGACCAATCAGGGCAACACAGTGAGACCTATATCAGAGATAGAGGTTGAGAGAAGAAGGAGGAGGAGGAGGAGGAGGTTGGGGAGGGGAAAGGGGAGGGAAGGGGGAGAAGAGGAAGTGGAAGAGGAAGAAGAAGAAAAAGAAGAAGAGGAAGAAGAGGAAGAAGAAAGTCTAGTTGTAGTTGTGGTGGAACATAGGTTTTTTTGTTTACTTTTACACATAAATACAACATAAAATATAATAAGTAAATGTAAAACTAAACAACCAAAGAAATCCCCCTGAGTTTTATCTGTACGCATGTATGTGCGCCACGTGCGTATGCAGTACCCCTCTAGGGCGCTGGAACTTCAGAACTAGAGTTATGGAAGGTAGGGAGCTGCCACGTAGGTGCTGGGAACTGAACCCAAGTCCTCAGCAAGAGCAGCCAGTGCTCTTAACCACTGAGCCACCTCCCCAGCCCTGTGGTACATGTTTATCATCCCAGAAATGGCGAAGCAGAGGCAGGAGGGCCCCTGGGGCCCCGTGGCCAGCTTGCCTGGCTGAATCAGGGAGGTTCAGGAAAATGAAAGCTCATTGGACAGACCACCTGAGGTTGACCTTTGGTTTCCACACACTTGTACGATATGAACATACACATAACACCCTCTGCCATGCCCCACCCCTACCCAAACCTCAAGCCAAGGGGAAGAATAGCGATTGCACAAGGAACCAGGTGACTTATGTCTGCCTTCCCAGCTATTTGAGGGGCTGTAGGAAGATGCAAAGTTTCCGCCTGTCTGAGCTACATGGTGAGTTCAAGGTACCCTGGGCAACTGAGTGAGGCTCTGTACCAAAACTAACAAAAGAGGGCACAGGACTGTGAATGCATCTGGCAGTGGAGGGCTGTCCTAGCATCACAAAAATAAAGTAACAGGAGTGGTCATGAATAACAATAAAATACTCGTTGAGACTATAGGTAAACCCAAAAGGCGTACTGGGCAGAGACCACCATTTATTTCTTTTCTCTAGAACAAATCCACTCTACTCAGCTGGTCCAAGGTGAGGTATGGCGGGAGGGGCCGGCTCAGGTGGACCTCTCCGCCCACGTGGCTGATGTGGAGTTGGGGAACCGCCATACAGAAAGGTCAGGGTTTTGCGTCCCTTCCTTTCTTCTTGATGGATGGTCCCGTCTTTGACCCATAGACTCTTCAAGGCTGGTGGGACTGTGCCAATTTGAAAATACGCTGCTCTGTGGGGGACAGGAAGGAACCTGAAGCGAAGGGTTAGAGTCACAGCAGAACAGAGGGCCGGAGCTGGGGGCTATAAAAGGCCATACCAGTGCCCTGCACAAGTGTTGGACCATGCTGCTCCCTGGGCTGCTGTTGCTGCTGCTGCTGCTGGCTGGCACCCGCTGGCTGTGGGGCCAGTGGAAGCTCTGGAACCTCCGCCTCCCGCCTCTGGCCCCGGGGTTTCTGCACTTTCTACAGCCTAATCTTCCCACTTATCTGCTTGGCCTCACTCAGAAACTCGGGCCCATCTACAGGGTCCGCATGGGGCTGCAAGGTAAGCCAGTCTTCTGTCTTCATGCGACCCCTTCTTCCCTGCCTGACACTGTCCTTTCCCCTCAGAATTGGTGGTGCTGAACTCTAACCGAACCATTGAGGAGGCTTTGATCCAAAAGTGGGTGGACTTTGCCGGCCGACCCCAGATGGCAAGTGGTAAGGGTTGGAACACAGTTTTTCTCTTCCTCCTCCTCCTCCTCCTCCTCCTCCTCCTCCTCCTCCTCCTCCTCCTCCTCCTCCTCCTCCTCTTCTTCTTCTTCTTCTTCTTCTTCTTCTTCTTCTTCTTCTTCTTCTTCAAGATTGGGTCTTACTATATAGTCCTTGCTGAGCCAAAAATCACTATGTAGATCAGGCTGGTCTCAAACTCACAGAGATTCACCTAGTGTGGCCATTGCCCTGAGCTAAGAATACTTCTTGGACTTCGGGAGGCAGGTAAGGCCTTTGGTTGCCTTGGTTTGTTGTAAACATGTCTTTCTGCCATCTCTCCTGCAGGAAAGATGAACTTGGACCTGTCCCTGGGGGATTACTCTCTCATGTGGAAGGCCCACAAGAAACTCTCTCGCTCAGCCCTGATGCTGGGCATGCGAGACTCCATGGAGCCTCTGGTAGAGCAGCTGACCCAGGAATTCTGCGAGGTGAGGCTGGGCTCTTGTGGTCTGACCCTCTTGGGGTCAGCTTCCCTCTCCCCCAGTACCCCTCTGTCCCCACAGCCTCTGCAGCCTGTCTCTCCTCCACAGCGCATGAGAGCCCAGGCTGGCGCGCCCGTGGCCATCCATAAGGAATTCTCTTTACTCACTTGCAGTGTTATCTGCTGCCTCACTTTCGGAGACAAGGTCCATGCCATCCCCCTTGCCCCTCAGGCCCATCCCCCATTCCCCCCGGCCCTCTGCGGGTCTTGAACTCAAAGCATGCCCCCCTGTTCCTGCAGGACAGCACTTTGGTACATAGCATTCACGACTGCGTCCAGGACTTGTTGCAAGCCTGGAACCACTGGTCCATCCAAATCTTGAATATAATCCCCCTTCTCAGGGTGAGGAATTGCAACTCCCTGGGTTGCGGGGGAGGGGACCACCGATCTCCACCCTGCCTCTGACGCCCCTTCCTGCCCCAGTTCCTCCCTAATCCAGGCCTCTGGAAGCTGAAGCAGTTCCAAGAATATAGGGACCACATTGTAAAGCAGCAGCTGAAGCAGCACAAGGTGAGCACTGCAGGGGCACCGGCTCCTCTGGTCTCAGCCACCTCCACCCCCATCACTGCTAGACACTCAGCTTCCCCTGCCTCTGCAGGACAGCCTGGTAGCAGGCCAATGGAAAGACATGATTGACTACATGCTCCAGGGAGTGGAGAAGCAAAGAGATGGCAAAGACGCAGAGCAGCTCCACGAGGGCCACGTGCATATGTCGGTGGTGGACCTTTTCATCGGCGGCACCGAGACCACGGCTACCACGCTCTCCTGGGCTGTGGCTTTCCTGCTTCACCACCCTGAGGTGCACTGTGGGAAGACAGCTCCTTCTGGCACCTCGGTCCAGTTGCTCTGCTCTTGACTGCTTGGCCTGGGCTATGCTCACAGAGGGGGCTCTAGGCTCAGCTAGATGACTGGAGGGAGGGAGGGGCTGCAGGCTGGGCAGCTGGGAGCCACCTGGGCAAAGTCTGGCCCCTAGAGTCCAGCCTTGCACCCTCCTTTTCAGATCCAGAAGCGACTGCAGGAAGAATTGGACCTCAATCTGGGCCCCAGCTCCCAGCTTCTGTACAAGAACCGGATGCAGCTGCCTCTGCTCATGGCCACCATTGCTGAGGTGCTGCGTTTGCGGCCCGTGGTGCCCTTGGCCTTGCCCCATCGTGCAACTAGGGCTAGCAGGTGATTCTCCGGGGTAAGGGTTGAGGGAGGGAGGCCTCGCTGGGCTCTGGACAGCTCCTGACTCCACCTTTCCCTCAGGATCTCTGGCTATGACATCCCCAAGGATATGATTGTCATCCCCAACATTCAAGCCGCCAATCTGGATGAGATGGTTTGGGAGCTGCCCAGCAAGTTCTGGCCCGGTATGAGGCAGATAGGAAAGGGAGTAGGAGAGGCCGGCCTCTGCTAGCACATATTTCTTTAGCTATCTGCCTACTACCCACAGATCGCTTCCTGGAACCTGGCAAGAATCCCAGAACACCATCCTTTGGCTGTGGGGCACGCGTGTGCCTGGGAGAGCCTCTGGCGCGGCTGGAGCTCTTTGTGGTGCTGGCTCGCCTGCTCCAGGCCTTCACGCTGCTGCCGCCACCAGATGGCACCCTGCCCTCCCTGCAGCCCCAGCCTCATACTAGCGTCAATCTCTTGATTCACCCCTTCCAGGTGCGGCTGCAGCCCAGGAACCTGGCGCCCCAAGACCAAGGCGAGAAATCCTTGACGGGATAGGACGAGCCTTGTGCCTCAGTTTCTCCTTTATTGCTCCGTTCCCCTCCCCTCCCCCCCTGTAAACATGGTGCTGTGAGATTGTGGCAGAGAAGGCTTCCTCGGTGAGCTAGGCACACTGACTCTTCTCTGGGCACAATCCCTCAGTGCTTGGCAGTCATACCAGGGTGTGAGTGAGGTGGACAGCAGGCTCAGGTGCCCCTGGTGGGGACCTGGAAGTTTCTGGGTCGCAGCTTCATTTCCGTGAAGGGCACCGAGAACTCGAAGCCCTTCCAGTGGTACCAGCTCACTCCCTGAGGAAAGGGTTGTCAAGGGAAGAGTCAAGACAACGCCACAGCAAGCCACCTAATCCATCCCCTCCCTGCTGCTGTAGGTGACGCCCAGGGTCCAGCCATCTCCCCCATGATTCCTGAGGTGGTGACTTCTACCCACTAATAAATGGACTTTTCAGGATTCCTCAGCAAGGTTGGCATAATTGTCTCATTTCACAGATGAGCCACTGAGGCATAAGAAATTCAGCCGTTGCTAGGCAGTAGTGGCGCACGCCTTTAATCCCAGCACTTGGGAGGCAGAGGCAGGAGGATCTCTGAGTTCGAGGCCAGCCTGGTCTATAGAGTGAGTTCTAGGACAGTCAGGGCTATACAGAGAAACCCTGTCTCGAAAAACCAAAAAAAAAAAAAAAAAAAAAAAATCCAGCCGTTCATGTGAGAGTCCTCCAGCCTAGGTCACCCAGATCCCACCCTGGAGCCCTGTGGCCTCCACAGTCCCCACCTGGTGATCCACTGTGCTCCCATAGAGCCCGTTGAGGTTGGCATAGTGACAGTTCCTGTACCACCAAGCCCCGCGGTAGGAGACAGCACAGGAGATGAGCAAGTTGTTGGGGTCTCGATCACGGGCAGAAAAGACGCTGCCGCTGTGGTAGCTCATAGAATCACCTGGCGGGGCGTGGGAGGGTGTGGTGAGGATCACCCTCATGCCTGGCCCCGCCCCATCCGGGCCCACGCTTACCTGCGGTCCCATGGTAGCCCTCCAGGTGGAGGCGATAGTTCTCCTTTGCTGAGTCTACGCGGAAGAAGTCATACTGGGCGAACACGGCTTCCTTTCCGGCCCGCAGGTCCACACGCATAGAGTAGTCTCCAGCCTGTGTCAGGCTGTGCAGGGCCTCATTGCCTGGGGTGGAGCATGCTTCATCAGGGTACTGGGGTCCACTGGACTGTCATGCCATCCCTTCCCTGGCTCCCCAGCCCTATGAGGCACGGACCCAGCCAGAATTCCCTGGAGATGTTCCCAAAACCATGGGCATACTCCTCCCAGTCTCTCCAGAAGTCCGTCTGTCCATCCATGCGGCGCTGGAACACCTGGAAAGCAGGCAGGGCCAGCCAGCATCAGCCTCTGGCTCCTGGCGGCTGTGCTACACACAGTTATACGCAGGTAGCCAGACTTTGAATGGAACCCACCAGCCAACCGCCACCATCGGTCTCCATGTCACAAAACACATCCAAAGGCCGCTCACGGTTGCCATTGAGGAAGATGGTGGTGGTCTTGGAGGCGCTTGGCCCATTCTTCAGCTCCTCCCCACAGTCCCGGGGGAAGGGGATCCGCAGCTCACCTGTGGAGAGGAGGTGGAGAGTCTGTCTGTTCTCTTCCCCAGATCTCAGACCCCAGCTGCCCCCTGAAGCTCAAACCCCAGAGCCAGTACCGGTAGTAAAGGAAGTGGACACAGGAGGCGAGAGACTCTCGTCCCAAATAGCCCGGAGCTGGGCGCTGTAGAAGGTAGAGGGGAAGAGGCGGAGAAGCCTGTGCGAGGTGGTTCCTGCTGGAAGCAGGATTTCCTGGAGACAGACATAGGGGACAGGTCAGTAGAGGGCCAGATGGAGACTCTCTGGGAGAGGCGGAAGTGGCACCTCCAAATCTAGCTGCTCGGAAAGCCGATAGCCAGTGAAGTAGGGCACCTGAATTTGTCCTCCAGGGGTGTCAAAGCTGAGCAGGTAGCCTGTGGGCGGAACTTCAGGTGCAGTCCAAGTGAGCAGGGCTGTGCGAGGAGTCACTTCCTTGGCCTCCAAGTCCTGGGGGGGCTTTAATCCTGGAAGGAGAAGATGGAAAGAGACAGAAATGAGGCCCATATCTGTTCCCTTAAATCTACTGTGACCCACACGCACCCCTGGCTATACCTGTGGTGAAGGTAATACTGGCTGGGGAGGTGAAGTTAGGACCCCGGAGACCACGCACGGTGGCTGTGTAATTGGTGTCAAGTGCCAGGTCCGTCAGTGGGTAGTCCACAGCGCTGCCGGGTGCAGAGGCCTGAAGGGGTGGGGCTGGGAGTGGGAGTCAGCATCAGCTCCTAGTCATCCATGCTGTCCCCTGTCCCCCACTCCCTGCCTCAAATAAGCCCTCTTTAGAGGAGGCTCAATCTTGCTCACCCCCAGGGGATGCGACTTGGACGTTGTATTTGTCCACTGGGTTGTGGGGGGGTTTCCAGTGTAGAAGGGCGGATCCGTCAGTCAAGTTCAATGCTCGTAGCTGGGTGGGACCATCAGGCACTGGGCAAGAATAGGGAGCTCAGAGGCATTCTTAGCCTTAACTCTCGAAACCCCCCTGGTGCTGGTTCCTCACTCACTGGAGATTGGAGCCCCGGGGGTCTCTGTTGCCCCCATTATACCCTTACCCTGGTCTTGCTTTCTCCTTCTCTACCTCTCCTGGTGCTGGGGGCTGTCTCTCTTACCTGTAGTGAGGAAGCCTGTGAGAGGCTCACTCTCCTCAAAGCCTCGGACGGAGACCACAGTCACCTCATAGCGAGTGTCTGGAATCAGACCCTGGAGGATCTGGGTCTGGGTCTGACCATTCACTTGCACACTCTGTGGCTCTCCTGCAAACATGGATGAAGCCTGGGGGTTATCCAGGAGGCCTGAGGACAGCCAGAGATCGGGCAGTGTGCAGGGGTGGGGGTGGGCAAGAGAGGAGCTAAGGAGGACATGGGGGGAAAGGGGTCTTTACCTCCATCTGCTAGCTGGTAGGAGATTTTGAAGCTGTCCACCCTGGATGGTGGTGGCACCCAGTTGACTTTGGCTGATCTTTCCCCAATGTCACTGAATTGCAGGTCCCGTGGGCTCTCCAGAACTGAGGTCATAAGGGATAAGGCACAGATAGGCAGCCTCCTGCCTCTTCCTGTTATTCCCCCTCTGGTAGGTTCCCCAGGACGGATGTCACTCTCTAGGTGTCTTCAACTCCCCTGCCCCCCATCACCACACACACTTTACATGCTGGGTCCCACCCTGTCAAGTACAAAGCCCTCTCTTTGGTGTCCCTGTGGGTCCTCACCTGGGCTGAGAGTACGGGCGGTACCCTGGATGCTGTCTGCCTTGTGCGGCCCACGAAGCCCATACAGAGTAATGCTGTACAGGGTCCCGGGACGAAGGTCTCGAAGCACAGCCGATCGCCTCACCCCTGGCACCATAAGCTCCCTCTGGAGCAGAGGGCGAGGATGCGGCTCCAGGGTACTTGGTAAGGGGACCCCAAAGCGTAGTAGGAAAGAGTCAAAGGCCCCAAGCGGGGCTTCCCAATTTAGACGCAGGGAATTGGTGGTCACATCTGACACTGAGAGCTGGGACAGGCGGGGCCCGGGGTCCCCTGGGGTCTGACCAGCAGGAACTGGATCTGTGGGAAGTAGGAGAAGAGGGTTTGGAGACAGATGAGTACCAGTTCTAAGGCTTAGAGCCTTTGTCATCTTAGCCTGATCCCATTGGTTGGGCTAGTAAGGAACAGAGCCATAGGAGGGATGCCCAATGGCCTGACGTGGGATCAGAGGCAGGAGCCAGGGAGGCCAAACGGCCTCAACTCTTCCTGGGTGCCGCCTCAGGCCTTCCCTGTGGCAGCCACTTCTGGATGCCACCTTCTACCCTTCCTAGCCCAGACTAGGATGGTACAGGCCTGGCCCTACCTGTGGTGCCCTCTGCAGAGACAGGTCCGTGGCGTGTCCCTTCACTGAGGCCATAGAGGAAGAATTTGTAGGAACTGCTGGGTTCCAGCCCTGAGATGAGGACTTTGTCCTGGTCTCCGTCAACAAGAAGGGCCTGGGGCTGCCCCTCTGTGTCCTCGTACTGGACCACAAAGGAGTCAAAGGGGCCATGGGCCACATCCCAGGAGAGGTGCAGAGAGTCTGGGGTTGCCTCAGTCACTGCCAGCGTCCCCAGGCGGGGAGCCTCAGGGGGCTCAGTAGGGTTTGGTGCTGATGTGTCCACTTCTGAGGCTGCATGGGAGAAACCAGAGCAGAACCTTCGTGGGGGTGCCATGGGGCCCTGCCTTTCCAACTTGCCCTTCAGAGGAAGGGTGGCAAGGCTGGCTCAGGGCTGGTGACACCTCACAGTCCCAGCAGAGCAGCCCACGAGAGGAAAGGGAGGGAGAAGGAGATCTTCTAGGCCCTTCCAGTTCTAGCAGTGTGCCCCAGTAGGCCTCTCTGACACTAACCCAGGATCTCCTGCCTGGATAGCTCTTGGTCCTTCCTCAGGGACTCACTTCCCCTCTCCCAGCCCTGGGCACATCAAGCCCCCCTCAGCAGTGGCCCCTCAGGCTCTGCCCTCGCCTTTTGAGAGCAGCTGAAGGTGGCACCAGCTGGTGTGTACGTGCCTGGCAAGACACACTAGCCACGTGCCCTTCTGAAGTGGGTGTCAGTGGCTTTTCCCAGAGGTTTTCTATTTGAGAAAACATCTCTGGTTCCCTAGCATGGGCAGTGGGAAGCAGCCCTTGAGGGGGTTGACTGGGCGAGAGAGAGAGAGAGAGAGAGAGAGAGAGAGAGAGAGAGAGAGAGCGCACTCACGCTGGGAGTCCTCAAGGCCTTTACTTCCTGCTTGGCATGGCTCCTGCTCTTTTAAGTAACTGATCAACACCTGGGGTGGGGTGGGCACAAACTCTCCCTTCTCCGGCTCTGGACAGGCCTCTGCCCCTCCCTCCTGCCCACTCCAGTCAGTTCCTTTGTCTTCAGACCGGGCAGCCTCACCTGTCACTCCCAAGGCAGAGCTGGGTCCCAGACGCTTTCCTCCAGTTTGCCCATAGAGCAGAAACTTGTATTTCCTGCCTGGCTGCAGACCCTCTATGGTGACCTCGTGCTGGTCTGCAGCCACGAGCACTGTCTGGAGCTGCCCGTCCCTGTCTTTGTACTGGACCAGGAAGGAGTCAAAGGGACCCTGCGCCACAGTCCACGAGAGGTGCACCGAGTCAGAGGTCTCCCCTGTCACTGACAGTTCACCGAGGCGGGGCTGTGGTGTCTTCTCCAGGGGAGCTGAGGGGAGGGAAGGAAGATTCCGGTAAGAGTCTTCAGGGGAACGCAAGGTCCATGTGTGGCCTCAGGGACAGACACCCCAGGACACAGCCAGGCCTTTGGTCCTGCCGTGGGAGCGTGAGGGCAGTAGATGAGAGAGTGCTTGGGCGAGCCAGTGTAATGAGGGTTCGGTGGGACAGAATTATGGTATCTGAGGGCCCTGATGTCTGCCTGGGGGTGAGTCATAGACCTGGGAGTGGGGTAAGGGTCATGGACCCACCCCACCCCTTCCTTGGGGCTGAGTCACGGGCACAAAACCACCAGATTTTTCCATAATCTTTCTGCAGCCAACGTCTCCCTTTCCATCTCCTGGCTTAGGATTGGGAGGGAGGAAGACAGTGGCCTTATGGTCACACGGGTGAGGAGTGGCTACTTGTCTCTCAGGTGAAGAGGTAGTTATGCACATCAGGTGGCCTACCCATACCATGTGGCTGGCAAGGACTAGGCCTAGTCTTTGAGCCCAGGTTAGTCAAGCCTAGAAGCTGCTTTCCCTTGGCAGTAGTCGAGAAAAGAAGGAAACTGTGAATAAAAAGGCTGAGGTCCTGCCCGGCCCAAGAGCACAGATTTGCCTTTGCTGAAAAGACCTTTAGTCTCAGACTGAAGACATGATTAGTCCCTGGAAGGCCCTGGGAATTCGAGCTGTGTGGGGGTGGGGGTAGGGGTGAGGGGAAGGCAGGGCCCGGGCTCACCTGTGGTGCCCTCCACAGAGGCAGGGCCCAGTCGTTTGCGGCCCGTAAGGCCGAAGAGTAGAAACTTGTATTTTCTATTAGGCTCCAGGCCGGGGATGGTGACCTCACGTTGGTCGGCTGCCACAGGCACCACCTGGAGCTGCCCTCCCCTGTCCTTGTACTGGACTAAGAAAGAGTCGAATTCACCCTCAGGGACAGTCCAGGAGAGATCCACGGAGTTTTGGGTCATGTCTGTCATGGTGAGCTCCCCAAGACGAGGAAGGGGCTTTGCATCAGAGACTAGAGAGAAGAGGAGGCTGCTTAGAGAGTGGAGAGCAGACAGTAGGAGGGGTAACAGGTCTCTGGTTTTGGTGGTCTGAAGGGGGCAATTGGGCAGGACCAGGGATAAAAGAGCATCCAACCAAGGAGGCAAGTGTGCCTTCCTCTTGCTGAAGACAGCCTGGAGAAGGGCCGGAGTGAAAGTATGAATTTGGGTAGATTTGACAAAGAAATGGTCACCAAACTCCAAGGTTTGGAATGTGGGACACTCAAACATGAAATTCCAACAGTTGCCACCAGGGGGCAGCGGCTGATGCGGGGGCTGCTGCCGGGCCTTCACTCACCAGTCTTTGCTTCTGTGGAGACAGGGCCGTGGCGCTTCCCACCCTGGAGTCCAAAGAGTAGAAACTTGTACTTGCGGGCGGGCTCCAAACCTGAGACGGTGACCTCACCCAGGTCTCCGCTCACGGGCACCATCTGTGGCTGCCCCTGTGCGTCCTTGTACTGGACCAGGAAGGAGTCGAAGGGGCCCTGGGCCACAGTCCAGGATAGGTGCACCGCACTGGAAGTCACTTCTACCGCAGCCAGCTCTCCCAAGCGGGGCTCTGTGGGGGGCTCTGTGGTCAGAGAGGCTGCAAGAGAGTAAAAGAGGCTGCCTAGGGGACCAGGCAGTCCCTAGGCTGCAAAGAAGGTTCTCAGGGTCTCTACACCCAACCCCAGCCACAGCCACAGGCAACTGCAGCAGGCAGCTCACCCCCAGGAGCCGCTCCCGGCTGTGTTTAGCACGTAGGTTTTCAACCTGTGGGTGGAGAACCTTTTGATAACCCTCTAAAATAAAAAATAAACCTCCAAAATATCTTTGACTTTAAAAGATCAAACCTCCAAAAATATTTACATTAGGATTCATGACAATAGCGAAATTAGCCAGGTGGTGGCCCATGCCTTTACTCCCAGCACTCAGGAGGCAGAGGCAGAAGGATCTCTGTGAGTTCAAGGCCAGCCTGGTCTACAAAGAGAAAGAGCTCCAGGACAGCCAGGGCTATAGAGAAAACCCTGTCTCAAAAACAAACAAACAAGTAAAAAACAGTAGCAAAAATAAATTATAGTTGGGGTCACCGCGACATGAAGAACAAATATTAAACGGTAGCAAAGGGGCTGGAGAGACGGCTCAGTGGTTCTGAGCACTGACTGCTCTTCCAAAGGACCTGAGTTCAATTCTGAGCAACCACATGGTGGCTCACAGACATCTGTAATGGGATCTGATGCCCTCTTCTGGCCTGCAGGCATACATGCAAAGAGAGCACTCATATACATTAAATAAATAAATAAATAAATAAATAAATAAATAAATAAATCCTTCTTAAAGAAAAGTTTAAAGGGTCGCAGCATTAGGGAAGGTTGAGAATCACCGATTTAGCAGATGCCATTATGAATGTCCCTCTGCTGCATGAGCTGCCACTGCACTAAAAAGTGCTTTTTTTTTTTTTTTTAAATAAAACAAAAACAAACAAACAAACCCACGTAATCCAGTTGGAGGCAGATTCAGAACAGGTAGCCCAGATTCAGAGCTTTTTATGAGTCACCAGATACTCAGAGAGGCATCCAGGGCTGAAGGAATGCAGGACTGGAGTAAGGGAGGAGGGCGTGTGGGGAAGGACAGGCTCTGAGCACAGCTCTGAGGACAGTTACACTGACCCTAGGTGAGGGGATCAGAAGCACAGAGTTTGAGGCTAGAGGTACAGCTTGGAAGAACAGGAGAAGGAAGGGCAGGGCAGACAGGAAGGAGGGAAGAGCAAACAGTGAGGCCAGTCCTCACTCACCGGTCACGCCCACGGTGGACACAGGGCCCACACGCTGCCCCTCATGGAGCCCATACAGGTTCATCTTGTACTTGCGCCCAGGATCCAGGTCTCTCACGATGGCCTCCCTTTCCTGGCCCCCGACACGAATCACCTGGGGCCGCCCATCACTGTCCTTGTACTGAACAGTGAAGGAGTCAAAGTGTCCCTGGGGGACGGTCCAGGAGAGGCTCAGGGAGTCTGGGGAGGCCCCGGTCACTGTCAGCTCTCCCAGGAGCGGCTCCTCCTCGGTGGGCTCTGGGGCCTCTGTGAGCTCTGGGGCCTCTGTGCTGGGCTCTGTGGGGCTGGGGGTCTCTTCCTCTGCAGCTGAGAAGGAGACAGAGAGGTGAGCAGGGTCCCCAGGAATTGAGAATTACAGAGAAAGCATAATTATCAAGGGGGTCCTCAGCTCAGTTCAGAGAAGTCCCCCTTGTGGTCCTGTTCAGTTGACAGCTGACCACCATGTTCAAGCTCCTGGGTCAGCTGAGGGGACATAGAGCTCAGCAAAGATCTCTATGGTCATGCTGCCCAGGGAGACTAGCCAATCCCAGGGGAAAGTACACAAAGACACACAGAGTACTAATAGTACCCAGCCATTGATCCCTACCCATTTGTCACCAAAATGGTGACACTTTTTTTTTTTTTTTGGGAGGTCCACCTTCTGATGTGTCCAGCCTGGGGTCTCTCAGCATCCACTCACCCGTCACCCCTGTGACAGACACAGGGCCCACACGCTGACCACTGTGGATACCATACAGGTTCATCTTGTACTTGTGGTCTGGCTCCAGGCCGGAGATGGTGA
>CM052720.1:44793149-44835428 GCA_028551405.1 Uromys caudimaculatus
GGAGCTGGACACACACACGCACACACACACACACACACACACACACACACACACAGAGAGAGAGAGAGAGAGAGAGAAAGAGAGAGAGAGAGAGAGCATATTAGCTCTTCTCTGTTCTCTGAATATAAAGAAGAATTTATAAACAGTTTGAGCCACAGTGGCTCCACCACATCTTCTCTGTTCTTTCCACGCTGCCACTCCTAGACCCCACCCAGATGTCTGCCAACACCCATGTGACTTCTCTCTCTCCATCCCTTGTCTCATTTGAACATGTCCCATATAGCTACTGCCTTGGCCCCCCTTGCTGTCTGCTCTCTTGCTGGACTCAGATCTTTGCCCTGACCACGTTTGGAAATTTCCTTACTCACCAGTCACACCCACTGTGGACACGGGGCCCACACGCTGCCCCTCATGGAGCCCATACAGGTTCATCTTGTACTTGCGCCCAGGATCCAGGTCTCTCACGATGGCCTCCCTCTCCTGGCCCCCGACACGCATCATCTGGGGCCGCCCATCACTGTCCTTGTACTGGACAGTGAAGGAGTCAAAGTGTCCCTGGGGGACGGTCCAGGAGAGGCTCAGGGAGTCTGGGGAGGCTCCTGTCACTGTCAGCTCTCCCAGGAGCGGCTCCTCCTCGGTGGGCTCTGGGGCCTCTGTGCTGGGCTCTGTGGGGCTGGGGGTCTCTTCCTCTACAGCTGAGAAGGAGACAGAGAGGTGAGCAACACCAGCAAGTGTCCTTGGCTTTTGAGGTGGAAGGAGGAGAAGGTATAGCTACCAGGGAGGTCCCCCTCTTGGGGTCTGATGTCTCTGGTCATCTGACAGCTGGCCAACATGCCCAAGCTTGTAGGTTAGCTGAGGGAACCTGGACAGTGCCAGCACAGCACAGTTCCACCCCCTGCACAGAGAAGATAGGCCAGCTCCGCGGAAAGACACTTAGGCCATAGTCTCAGCCACAGCAGGTCTTGGGGATTAGCCAGTCCCAGGTCGCTGAGCCCTACTCAGAGCTGATGGTCCCTTCTGGTGGACCCCACCCTGGACCCTCAGCATCCACTCACCCGTCACCCCTGTGACAGACACGGGGCCCACACGCTGACCACTGTGGATACCATACAGGTTCATCTTGTACTTGTGGTCTGGCTCCAGGCCGGAGATGGTGACCTGGTCCTCGTGCCCTGGCACCCGCACCACCTTGGGCTGCCCATCCCCGTTCTTGTATTGGATGACGAATTGATCAAACTGTCCCTCGGGGACTGTCCAGGAGAGGCTCAGGGAGTCAGGGGTGGCATCTGTTACGGTCAGCTGTCCCAGGTGTGGCCTCTTGGGAGGAGGCTCGGTGGTCACGATGGGTTCTGCCTGTGTGGTCATAGCTTCCTTCTCTGGTTATAGACACATATGGGGGGGGGGGACAGATTATATCCTCAGTTCCCACGTAAAGGACATTTATAAAATCAAAGCTCCGATGAGCAGAATTACACTGGCCGCAGAGACTACGACATTTCTTTTCTGTACTGTCTACACTGCCATTCTTAGCTCCCACCTAGGCTTTCCCCTTTTGCTCCCTAACTGACAGCCACGTGATTTCTCCCCTGCTTCTAGCACCTGACGCATGTGCGCATGCCCCACGGGGCTACCTCGCTGGGCCTCCCTGCTTTGGCTCTCCTTGTCATTTCCTTCCTCACTGGATTCAGAGCTTTGCTCCAATCAGGGTTGGAACACCTTGTTAGCAATCTGGTCCGCCCTCTCAGACACAGTCCTTCTAGATGAGTTAGTTGTTGGAGGGCTCTGGCTGGGGACAACTGGCACTTGGTTCCAGAGGGTCCAGATCGGAGCATGGGATTCTTTTCTCATGGGGAATGAATGAATTGAAGCATGGGAATAAAAGTCTAACGTTGCATCAAAAATAAATAAAAATAAAATAAACAAGCTGGGCAGTGGTGGCGCACGCCTTTAATCCCGGCACTTGGGAGGCAAAGGCAAAGCAGGTCTCTGAGTTTGAGGCCAGCCTGGTCTACAGAGTGAGTTCCAGGACAGCCTGGGCTACACAGAGAAACCCTGTCTTAAAAACCAAAAGAAGGGTTGGAGAGATGGCTCAGCGGTTAAGAGCACTGACTGCTCTTCCAGAGGGCCTGAGTTTAATTCCCAGCAACCAAATGGTGGCTCACAACCATCTGTAATGGGATCCGCTGCCCTCTTCTGGTGTGTCTGAAGACAGCAACAGTGTACTTGTACTCACATAAAATAAATAAATGAATCTTTTTAAGAAAGAAAGAAAGAAAGGAAGGAAGGAAGGAAGGAAGGAAGGAAGGAAGGAAGGAAGGAAGGAAGGAAGAAAGAAACAAAGAAACAAAGAAAACCAAAAGGAAAAAGAAATAAGTCAGTGAAGTGTGTTTATAGGCGCACAGTGAAATGCTAGGCTCTTGGCTATTCCCTCGTGGGCTGGGTGCACCCGACAAGGACAGAGTCTCTGTAAGGAGTCCTAGGCCAGTGCCTGCTCAGCAACAGTTCTGCCATGGGCCTTTCGCAGCAGACTGCTCCTCAGGATCCTGACAGGATAGTGGGCTCTGCATGCACTGCTGGGTCTGAGTGGGATTCGTAGAAGTTGGTGTCATTGTTCCCTCCTGACTGAAGCATCCCCTCCGAGCCTCTCTCAGGAAACCCCTGAAGCTCACAGGGTTTCCAAGGTCTCAGCATGGTTATGGGAGCATACTAATCATAGAGAAGAGAAACTGTCTAGCAGCTGCGGACTGTGCAGGAATTCCAGGGAAGTGCTTGTGTGGGCTGTAACCTGTGTTGGAGTTAGGTTTGCAGTGAGGAGCTATTTTCAGTCTGGTATCGCCATATTCCTACATGTGACCCCACTGAGCACGTTGGTTCGCTACACTAGACATGGCTGGAATTGTTTCTTGGGTCCGTTTTTGTCGGTGCCTCATCTGGCATGAATAGATGTTCAGGTCTCCTCAGGAAAGTCAACCAACATAATTGGTGCTGGAATATGGACTAACAGAGCCAAAGGCGATTTAGGGAGGTGTGGGTGGGTGGCCACTGTAACATGCTGAGTTAGGCAACTGGGATCTGCAGGGACGACCCCAACATGGCCACCTTCTCCATGTGCCGTGGCATGGTGAAGCTTCTCACTGTGAGGCACGCTCCCTGCTATAGGAGACAGGGCATGCAACTGAAGCCAGGCCACCAGACAGCATCCAAGTGAGACACTCGGGATGTCCATTTTCCTAAATTGGCTATGGTTGATGGATGGGTAATACTACAAAAATATAGGCTTGTCTCCAAAACAGTCAACGGACTCCAAGGTGCATTGCAGTTCCTAAAAGTAATACAAAGGACAAGATAGCAAGCAAGCCACAGTGTCAGCTGTGTGACGTCTTCGTAGGCAAAGATGTGAAACTGAAACTCAGCTGCCTTCTCAGAAAGAACTTGCCCATGCAAGGGAGGAATTGCAATGGGGGAGTGTCATAAGGATGTCATTAGCCTCTGGTTTGGGTTAGGGGAAGAAGAGAGAAGAAGACAAGACAGAAGTATTGCTGTTTCTTACAGCTGTTAGGATGCAAGGCAAAGAGAGCGCAGGTTGAACCCATGGTAAGAGCCTGTCCTAGGATACAGAATCTCAGATCCCCAGGGAGGAACTGGATAATTTAGGGTGAGGGAAGGGTGGAAGACCTTAGGTCTGACCTCTATGAGTGGTCTGACCGTGAAGAGAGGAAGAGAGAACCCTTGACCCCATATGCAGACAGGGCATTAGTAATGACTGAGTACGGGAAGCTACGGTGCGCACAGAACAGTCAGCACACGAACAGCTTGGGAAAGACTTTTACACTGAGAGCTTCCAACTGCCTTGCTTTGTGTGGCTGTAGAACAGAGGCAGACGGGATTAATCCGAGTGGAGATGGAGAAACAGTATCATAGCAGCTCATCCCTTCTTGAGACAAAAGCTTCGTAACTGGAGGCAAAACAGGGAAAATCAATCCCCGATGAAATGGCTCGTATGAGCCAACAGGGACACTTAGTTCCCATAAATACCAGGGCCTTAAAGGCAACAGGATGGAGAAGGTGTGGCTGGAAGGGACCAGGAGTAAGAGAGGCAACACTGATACCCAGTTCATCAAGTCAGATAAACGTGTGCTCCCGGGAAAGCTGAGAAAGAGATCTGCAGTCAGATATCTTTAATCCTGGTGCTCAAGAAGCAGAGGCAGGTGGATCTCTGTGAGTTTTGGGTTAGTCTGATCTATATAGCAAGCTCTAGGTCAGCCAGAGCTTCGGTGGCTTGCTGGGACCCAGGACGGGATGTGGTCTTCACAAGTCAGGACCTCTGTGAACTCAGAATGACTCTGAACAGCACGTAAACCATCTTTGTAAAACGCAGAAGCAGTTGAGAGGGAATGAGAGAAAGGCAAGGCAGCACAAAGGATCTGTTCTGGTCACGCAAAGGAGAATGTGCTGATATTCGTGTGCAGACAACTCCTATGGGGAAAATTAATAGAATGCCAAGCGCTGCGCTAGTGAGCTCCTGACAGGTTTTACTCCTGAGCAGCAGTCCACAGAAGACAGGAATGATGGGATAGTGCAGTTTAAAAGGTTAAACTCAGGGGCTGGAGAGATGGCTCAGTGGTTAAGCGCACTGACTACTCTTCCAGAGGTCCTGAGTTCAATTCCCAGCAACCCCATGGTGGCTCACAACCATCTGTAATGGGATCTGATGCTCTCTTCTGGTATGTCTGAAGACAGCGACAGTGTACTCACATAAAATAAATAAATGAATCTTAAAAAACAAAACAAAACAAAAAAACACGAGCTGGGCTGTGGTGGCACATGCCTTTAATCCCAGCACTCGGGAGGCAGAGGCAGGTGGATTTCTGAGTTCGAGACCAGCCTGGTCTACAGAGTGAGTTCCAGGACAGCCAGGGCTACACAGAGAAACCCTGTCTCGAAAAACCAAAAAAAAAAAAAAAAAAAAAAACCCACGAAAAAACACCCCCCCCCCCCAAACCAAACAACCAACCAAATCACATCAGCCCATGTTGCTGATGGTCAGGGGCTTGTCAGAACTGGGGACCCAGTGCCAATGGCAGGCATGGTAGGCTAGAGTACAGCTATAGGTCTGAGTCAAAGTACAAAGTATAGGTCAAGTACAAAGAGATACAGAGTGGTCCTTAACTTATGACTTTCCTGTTCTTCAGCTGCTAGCAACAGCAATTAATCATGGAAGGAAACGTATTCTTGCAATTAGAGGTGGACTGGTGAAATCACTGTTGCTGTGCCATACTCAGCAACAGATGGGAAAAATAACGAAGCATTTCTATCCCCTACTCCCAAGGCTCAGAGAACACTGCAGAAAAGTGTGTGTGTGTGTGTGTGTGTGTGTGTGTGTGTGTGTGTGTGTGTGTGTGTGTGTGTGTGTGTAGGGGGGAGGAAATGTAAAAGCCAGAGGAAGGAACATAGTATTGTGTAGCTATTTCCTCAGAACTGAAGCATTCCCTATCATAGGAAAGCTCATTAGAATTCAGGAAGTAGTCAGCTGTAGTGCGTGGGCCTTTGATTCTAGTACTTGAGAGGCAGAGGCAGTCAGATCTCCGTGAGTTCCAAGTAAAGCTTGTCTATATAGTGAGTTCCAGGACAGCCACGGCTATGTAGAGAGACCTTTTCTCAAAAACAAATCAAAGCAAAGCATCCAGAAAGAAAATAAAAGCTTACTCTAGAAGTAAAGAAAATGCACAAGTCTCAGGAAGCTCCTGAAACTTACAAAACTCAGTCTGTCCCAACATTAGCTAAATAGTAGCAATTACTTTCAGGAGGGATGGAGAAAGCTCCAAGGATGGATCTTTTGTGAGTGATTATCCACCTGGAGTTTGGCTTTTATGTAATACACCTGCATTTGGATCACCCATTTTTCTGCAAGTAATCCCTCACCCAAACTCTTATGAGTAACCTACTGTTCAGATGTTGGACTTGTGTGGAATATCTTGTTTGTTGTCAGTGTCCTAGCTAGATATATATCCCTAGGAAAAGTGAAGACTCATACAGCCTTGCTGCTGTGAGAATAAGTGTTACCACAAAGATGGTAGAAAAGGGAATAAAAGTGGGTCATCTATGGGGCTGGAGAATTGGCTCAGGGATTAAGAGCACTTGAAAATTGGCTCAGGAATTAAGAGCACTTGCTGGTCTTGCAAAGGACCTGGGTTCGATTCCCAGCATCCACATGGAGGCTCACCACTTCCTCAAGCACACATGTGGTGCACAGACATATGTGTAGGCAAAACACTCATATGAGTAAAAGAAATTGTATCTGACATTCACTCACCAGTCACGCCCACGGTGGACACGGGGCCCACACGCTGCCCCTCATGGAATCCATACAGGTTCATCTTGTACTTGCGCCCAGGATCCAGGTCTCTCACGATGGCCTCCCTCTCCTGGCCCCCGACACGCACCACCTGGGGCCGCCCATCACTGTCCTTGTACTGAACAGTGAAGGAGTCAAAGTGTCCCTGGGGGACGGTCCAGGAGAGGCTCAGGGAGTCTGGGGAGGCTCCTGTCACTGTCAGCTCTCCCAGGAGTGGCTCCTCGGTGGGCTCTGGGGTCTCAGTGGGCTCTGGGGCCTCTGTGCTGGGCTCTGGGCTGGGGGTCTCTTCCTCTGCAGCTGAGAAGGAGACAGAGAGGGTGAGGCAGAATCCCTAGCATTCCTAAGCTCCTATGTCCCTGCTGAGGGGACCTGGACAGCCACCAGCACGGCAAAGGTCTGTATGGCCCTGCTGCCCAGGGAGACTGGCCAGCAGCAGGGGAGCGCACTCAGCCTTAGTCACAGTAGGCTTGTGGTATTGAATAGTCCTTGGTCACTGATTTCTTACCCACTAGTCACCAAAGAACAGTAGGTTCCGCTTCTTTATGGGTCCCACCCTGGGCTCCCACAGTCCACTCACCTGTCACCCCTGTGACAGACACGGGGCCCACACGCTGACCACTGTGGATACCATACAGGTTCATCTTGTACTTGTGGTCTGGCTCCAGGCTGGAGATGGTGACCTGGTCCTCGTGCCCTGGCACCCGCACCACCTTGGGCTGCCCATCCCCATTCTTGTACTGGATCACGAATTGGTCAAACTGTCCCTCGGGAACTGTCCAGGAGAGGCTCAGGGAGTCAGGGGTGGCGTCTGTCACAGTCAGCTCTCCCAGCTGTGGCTTCTTAGGAGGGGGCTCAGGAGTTGTGGTGGGCACCGCCTGTGTGGTCGGAGCTTCCTCTTCTAGAGCTGGACACATACAGGGACGAGTTAGGTCTTTTCTGTCCTCAGTCCCCACAGAAAAGGACATTTATAAAAACAAAGCCCTTATGGGTGTGGCACCACAGGCTATTAACCCCAGGACTAAGTAGAAGCAGACTGATCTTTGTGAGTTCAAGGCTAACCTGAGTTTCAGGCCAGGCAGGGCTACAAAATGTAGCCCTGTCTCCAAAAATAATAACAACTAAGAAAATAAAAAGAAAAATTTAAAAGAAAACAGACTAAAAGCTTTCAACGCCCTGGAAAGCAGGGTAAACTTGGCCAGGGCAGCTTCTCCCCACACTGCTGCCCCTCCATCTGCCAGCAACCACTTACATCAGCATCCGCCTTTTCTGTGTAGCCCCGGCTGTCCTGGAACTCACTCTGTAGACCAGGCTGGCCTCGAACTCAGAAATCTGCCTGCCTCTGCCTCCCAAGTGCTGGGATTAAAGGCGTGCGCCACCACTGCCCGGCGAGACTGTCCTATCTATACCTCTGAGGCTGTCACACAAAACCTGGCCCCTTCCGGACCATGCTTTTCTGGCCTGCTGCTCTCTGCACAAGTTTGGACTCAGTCTTTCTAAAGCTGTCCCCACGCTCGTGCCTGTTAGACTTTGGTCTCAGTGGTTCTCTGGGAGCAGGCTAGCTTCGGGTGACCCTTCCAGGTCCTTTCTTGTCCCCAGCTTCCCTATCATGTTTGGTATGACTATAAACCCGTTGCTCAGGAACCTGGCAGTCTTCCAGGCCCGAGGCTCGCCATTAGATGCAGTCTGCACCTGGATCCATCACCTGTAACTTGTTGATACACTGGGTGTACAGTTAAGTAAGACTATATCCCAGCACCCCCTTCACTGTGTCCATGGTGACAGAGCCTCGGTGAGGGCTCATGGGTCACATATTCCCAAGGAGTGCCAGCATCCCTGTTGTCAGGAGCTGTGTTATTCACGGCTCAGCTGTGCACTGACCTCACAGTCAGGATCATCTGACCCTCAGATGCCTACTCGCTAAATAATTGGTCCTTAGGGTGATGGGGCAGAAACAGGGCCCTTTAAGAGGTGTGGCCTGGTAGACAGGTTGCTTAGGATGTGCTGTTGAAAAGGACAGGGAGAGCCGGGCAATGGTGGTGCACACCTTTAATCCCAGTATTCGGGAGGGAGAGGCAGGTGGATTTCTGAGTTCGAGGCCAGCCTGGTCTACAGAGTGAGTTCCAGGACAGCCAGGGCTACACAGAGAAACCCTGTCTCGAAAAACCAAAAAAATAAAAAAATTAAAAAATTAAAAAAAATTAAATTAAAAAAAGGAAAGGACAGGGAGATTGAGCTTCCTCTTTTTTTCTGGTCTGCTTTGAGGTGTTTGCTAATCCATAACAGGTTCTGAAGGAACAGAGCCAGCCCATCAAAACCCAAGACAAAGCAGAACTCTTGTCTGGTACTTATCACCAGAATGAGGCCGACACCATATCTTGATAGGAATGCAGAGAGACTCTAGGTGGACCTATTACATCCTGACCTGCTCTGTGGTTTGACCCAGGCAGCAGAAAGTGCTTGCTGGCTAAGAACAAATGCTTCCAGGTGTCTGGATACAAGGGGACAGCTTCTGAGTCCAGGTTGGATGTGCCCATGATGGACACAGTGGGGTTCAAGGCCCCAAACAGACCATACAGGCACATTCTGAACACCCCTAGCCTTGTAAAGTCAAAGTGACCATCCTGGGGAGTCTGGGAAGGATGGGGAGGTTCCTGTCATTACTGGATCCTCCAGGAGTGGCTTCTCTGGGGGTTCTGTGCAAGGATCTCCTCCTCAGGGTCCTCTGACCTGAGAGAATCAGGACCCCAAAGGACACCCGGGAGCTAAAGCTCCTCAGGCAGAAGCCTTGGGGACTCAGGTGGCCTCACAGAGGCTGGAGAGGACTGAGCCAGCCTTGCTGTCCTGTCCGATAGTCAGACTGCCCTCCCTGTTCCACATCCTCAGAAGGCAACTGGAGCAGTGCGTCAGGAGCCAAGGCACTGCTCATTTCCTTTGACCCAAGAGTCTCAGTTCTGGGCATTTATCCTAAGAAAATTATTAAAAGCAGGAGAAAGTTACAGCATGGAAGGATTCATAACGAGATTATTCATGACAGCAAAATGTGTCAGGACCCAAATGACCCACAATGGATGATTAGTTTTCCTACCAGCCTTTCACCAGAAAGCATCAAATAACCATTAAAATGTGTGATTAGGGCAAACTGTGTGGTCACAAGGTAAATGACTAGTATCCAACCGGTACCCAGAAAAGTAAGAGACAGACGCATGGGAGCACAGTCAGCTGTAAAGGAGCACGACCAGCTGTAAGGGAGCACGGCCAGATACAAGGGAGCACGGCCAGATGCAAGGGAGCACGGCCAGATACAAGGGAGCACGGCCAGATGCAAGGGAGCACGGCCAGATACAAGGGAGCACAACCAGATGCAAGGGAGCACCCAGGCTGCAGATTTAAAGTGCATGGCCCGAGAGTGCAGAGCAGGAGGCTCACTTACAGCTTACACCTCAGCCTCTTTGGGTTTGGTGGTGGTAGTGTGGGTGGCAGGAATGGAGCCCAGGGCCTCATGGGATAGTCCCACACTCAGAGTTGCTAATGGTGGTTATTGCTCAAACGCTAGACCAAGCTTCTCACTTGCTGGTTTTGAAGCTTTGCATATCCTGCCATGTTCCTCACACTACAAAAATACAGACTTGAAAAGAGATTGTTGAATCATAATATCAGTAAGTGGGGGTGGGGGGGTGGGAACGGACAGTGAGGAGGATGGGAAAGTGGGTGAGGGACATGGGGGCGGGGATATAGGAAATCAGGGGACATGGGTCCCTTATGGGCCATTCCTCTTGCTGTGAGTTGAGAATGGCCATTATGAGGAATGACAAGAGTTAAAGAGACAGGAAACTGAGCTGTGGGTGAGAACTAACAGTTTACCCCCAGCTGCAGACTCTAGCTTTCCCCAGTTCTCCTCATGTCCCACAAGCCTTCAGTCCGCTGAAAGCAGGAGCAGGAACAAGACCTGTCAAGCCAGGGCCTGTGAAATATGATTCCTCTGCCTAGACGGTCAGTAGGCACAGAGACCCACAGGCTGCCCGCTCTGTGGCTGAGCGGCTTGGCCTGCCCCACACAGTGATCCTGAGGACGGGCCTGTCCACCTCTGGTCTGCTCTTGACATCCCTGGGAAGCAGGCCGTGTGACTAAGACCCAGGGACCCAAGCGCGCATGTGATTTGTTCCCTCGCTGCTTAGGGACTAGCAAATTTAATTTTCTCATAATTAGAAATGAGCCATGTTGCCAGGGTGACAGGAAGACAGATGGGGTGCTAAGGAAGAGACACTGCATTTTTCTGTTTTGTTTTTTTTTTTTTTTCTTTCTGTGATTATAAAAGGAATGCCTGGCGGAGAAGGAGAAATGTTTGCCATGTTGGAACATCCACACAGTGCAGAACAGACTAAACCAGAAAAAGGCAGCCCCGCAGTGCCCAGAACAACACCGCGTTCTGTCTCACAAAGCACTGCCGTGGGCGCCGTGGGCGCCGTGGGCGCTTGCTTCCTCCGGCTCCCTGCCATGCCAGCTTCTCGGCTGGTTGTGATTAGCACGCTTACAGGGCTCTCGGCCTGTGCTCCCTCTTCTCTTCCTCCTCTTGCTTTTTACTTTTTGACTCACACTTTCAGAAGTGCGGGCCCACTGTGATGGGGAGGAGGGTGTGGTGGAGCAGAGCGGTTCACGTCATGGTGACCAGGAAGGAGAGAAAAGAAATCCAGGAGGGTTCAGGCCAAGAGACAAGTCCAAGAAAATGTCCCCCGTGAGCTACTTTCCCCTCCAAGTGTCTGTCCTCCCTCCCATTAGCACCTAACCATGCCACAGAGCACTAGTCCATCAAGGCACTGGAGTGGTGTGTGTGTGTATGAGTGTGTGTGTGCATGTGTGTATAAGTGTGTGTGTGTTCACATGTGCGGATATCCACGTGTGTGTACATGTGTGTGCACATGCGTGTGTATCTGCATGTGTGTGTATGCATATATGCATGTGTGTGTGTCTGTGCACGTGCATATGTATCCTTATTTATATATGTGTGTGTGTGCATGTGTGTATCTGTGTGTGCTTTGTGTGTGCATGTGTGTGTACATGTGTGTGCATGTCTCTGTGTACACATATGTGAGTATGTATGTGCGTGTGCGTGTGTGTACTGGCTAGTTTTGTGTGTCAACCTGACACAAGCTGGAGTTATCACAGAGAAAGAAGTTTCAGTTGAGAAAATGCCTCCATGAGATCCAGCTGTAAGGCATTTTCTCAATTAGTGATCAAGCGGGGAGGGCCCCTTGTGGGTGGTACCATCCCTGGGCTGGTAGTCTTGGGCTCTATAAGAAAGCAGGCTGAGCAAGCCAGGGAAAGGAAACCAGTAAGTGACATCCCTCCATGGCCCTGCATCGGCTCCTGCTTCCTGACCTGAGTTCCAGTCCTGACTTCCTTTCATGATGAACAGCAATGTGGAAGTGTAAGCTGAATAAACCCTTTCCTCCCCAACTTGCATCTTGGTCATGATGCTTGTGCAGAAATAGAAACCCTGATTAAGACAGTGTGCATGTGTGTATCTGTGTGTGCTTTGTGTGTGCCGTGTGTGTACATGTGTGTATGACTATATGTGTGCATGTCTCTGTGTATACATATGTGAGTATGTATGTGTGTGTGTGTGTGATAGTGTCTGTGTGTGCATGTGTGTGGGCATGGGTGTGCGTGCATGTCTGTGTTCACACCAGAGTGAGGCAGAGGCAGTTGCCGAACAAAGGCCAAGGCTATGAAGGGAAACTCAATCTTAGCCTTGTGGGATTGGGGAAACAACAGAGAAAGTCACCACACACCCCCGAGGAAGGAGACACACTAAAGCCCCAGTCCTCACTCACCGGTCATGCCCACGGTGGACACGGGGCCCACACGCTGCCCCTCATGGAGCCCATACAGGTTCATCTTGTACTTGCGCCCAGGATCCAGGTCTCTCACGATGGCCTCTCTCTCCTGGCCCCCGACACGCACCACCTGGGGCCGCCCATTACTGTCCTTGTACTGGACAGTGAAGGAGTCAAAGTGTCCCTGGGGGACGGTCCAGGAGAGGCTCAGGGAGTCTGGGGAGGCTCCTGTCACTGTCAGCTCTCCCAGGAGCGGCTCCTCCTCGGTGGGCTCTGGGGTCTCTGTGAGCTCTGGGGCCTCTGTGCTGGGCTCTGTGGGGCTGGGGGGCTCTTCCTCTGCAGCTGAGAAGGAGACAGGGAGGTGAGCAGGGTCCCCAGGAATTGAGAATTACAGAGAAAGCATAATTATCAAGGGGGTCCTCAGCTCAGCTCAGAGAAGTCCCCCTTGTGGTCCTGTTCAGTTGACAGCTGACCACCATGTTCAAGCTCCTGGGTCAGCTGAGGGGACATAGAGCTCAGCAAAGGTCTCTATGGTCATCCTGCCAGGGGAGACTAGCCAATCCCAGGGGAAAGTACACAAAGACACACAGAGTACTAATAGTACCCAGCCATTGATCCCTACCCATTTGTCACCAAAATGGTGACACTTTTTTTTTTTTTTTGGAGGTCCACCTTCTAATGTGTCTAACCTGGGGTCTCCCAGCATCCACTCACCCGTCACCCCTGTGACAGACACGGGGCCCACACGCTGACCACTGTGGATACCATACAGGTTCATCTTGTACTTGTGGTCTGGCTCCAGGCCTGAGATGGTGACCTGGTCCTCGTGCCCTGGCACCCGCACCACCTTGGGCTGCCCATCCCCGTTCTTGTACTGGATCACGAATTGGTCAAACTGCCCTTCGGGGACTGTCCAGGAGAGGCTCAGGGAGTCAGGGGTGGCGTCTGTCACAGTCAGCTCCTCCAGGCGGGGTTTCAGGGGAGGGGCATCAGTAGGCTCCTCTTTGGGGTCTGGGGAGACATAAAACAGAATCTTTGGTGTTTGTGGAAGGAGTTCCCAAGTCCCAACTCTCCTTAAATATGGGTCAGAAGGAGGCTGTGCTTAGGCCTGGTCAAGGTCTCTTCCTGTTTATAGTCACCAAAGCTTCTCCATGGTCTTCCTGGGAAATCAGGCAGGCTAGGCCACCTTCTGTCTCAAGGTCTTGGCATATCATAGCTCACACTTCCTTTAAGCCTTTTCTTTCTTATTTATTTATTTATTTATTTATTTATTTATTTATTTATTTATTTATTTATTTAGGTTTTTTGAGACAGGGTTTCTCTGTGTAGCCCTGGCTGTCCTGGAACTCACTCTGTAGACCAGGCCGGCCTCGAACTCAGAAATCCGCCTGCCTCTGCCTCCCAAGTCTGGGATTAAAGGCGTGCACCACCACTGCCCGGCCATTTTTATTTTTTTAAAGACTGGGCTGCATATAAGCTAAGGTGATCTTGAGCTGAAGAGACACAGAATAGGCTTTACTCCTGATCCTCCTGCCTCTCTCTGCTGTCCAAGGGCAAGGATTACATGTGTGTGTGTCACCACGCCTGACCAGATCCAAAGCTTCTTTTGGGGGTGTCAAAAAAAAAAAAAGTCCTGAAATTAGACTGTGTATGTGAGTGTGTTACCGGTGCACCTCACACAGGTTACTTTTATGGCACCTAAGTTGGGTCAAAATACAACTGTTAATGAGGGACTTTCCTTTGGTGGGGGAGATGGCAGGACACAGGCCAGTGAGTACCTGACTGAAATAGTCATGGACACACAGGCCTCATTATCTCCTCTCTCCTGTATATACCTCTGAACTTAAAAAAAGAAACAAACCAAACCTTTTTATAAGATTTACTCCTCTTATTTTATGGGAATGTTTTGCCTGCCTGTCTGTTTGTGCATCACGTGTGTGCTTGGCACCCTTGCAGGCCAGAAGAGGGAGCCAGATTCCCTGGGCCTGGAGTTAAGACTGATTGTGAGCCAGCCACCACACGATGCTAAGAACTGAGCCTGAATCCTAAGCAAGAGCAACCAGTACTCTGAACCACTGAGCCCTCTCTTTAGCCCCAACCTTTCGGAATCTTAAGCAATTATTTGAGGATGGGATTTGAGGATGGAATTTGTTTTCTCTAGAGTCCCTGTGGGAAAGCACAGTCTAAAGCATGCTTCAGAGGTGTCAGTACCCAACAGCCTGCGCCAGGCCTGGCCTGATCCTAAAAGGCAGTCCTGGCCCCATATCCCATCTGACCTTAGGCATGGGAGGTCAGGGATGAGGTAGAGTCTGAGGAGTTTTGTGGTCCTGAGTGTCTGCTGTGGCAAATATGAAGGGCTCTACTTTCGGAGAAGGCACACACACTCACCGGTCACGCCCACGGTGGACACAGGGCCCACACGCTGCCCCTCATGGAGCCCATACAGGTTCATCTTGTACTTGCGCCCAGGATCCAGGTCTCTCACGATGGCCTCCCTCTCCTGGCCCCCGACACGCATCACCTGGGGCCGCCCATTACTGTCCTTGTACTGGACAGTGAAGGAGTCAAAGTGTCCCTGGGGGACGGTCCAGGAGAGGCTCAGGGAGTCTGGGGAGGCCCCAGTCACTGTCAGCTCTCCCAGGAGCGGCTCCTCCTCGGTGGGCTCTGGGGCCTCTGTGAGCTCTGGGGCCTCTGTGCTGGGCTCTGTGGGGCTGGGAGTCTCTTCCTCTGCAGCTGAGAAGGAGACAGAGAGGTGAGCAGGGTCCCCAGGAATTGAGAATTACAGAGAAAGCATAATTATCAAGGGGGTCCTCAGCTCAGCTCAGAGAAGTCCCCCTTGTGGTCCTGTTCATTTGACAGCTGACCACCATGTTCAAGCTCCTAGGTCAACTGAGGGGACATAGAGCTCAGCAAAGGTCTCTATGGTCATGCTGCCCAGGGAGACTAGCCAATCCCAGGGGAAAGTACACAAAGACACACAGAGTACTAATAGTACCCAGCCATTGATCCCTACCCATTTGTCACCAAAATGGTGACACTTTTTTTTTTTTTTTGGAGGTCCACCTTCTAATGTGTCCAACCTGGGGTCTCTCAGCATCCACTCACCCGTCACCCCTGTGACAGACACGGGGCCCACACGCTGACCACTGTGGATACCATACAGGTTCATCTTGTACTTGTGGTCTGGCTCCAGGCCGGAGATGGTGACCTGGTCCTCGTGCCCTGGCACCCGCACCACCTTGGGCTGCCCATCCCCGTTCTTGTACTGGATCACGAATTGGTCAAACTGCCCTTCGGGGACTGTCCAGGAGAGGCTCAGGGAGTCAGGGGTGGCGTCTGTCACAGTCAGCTCTCCTAGGTGTGGCTTGGGCTCAGGAGTCGTGGTGGGTGGTTCTGTGGACTCCTCCTCCTCTTCTTCCTTCCATGGCACTGAACATGGAGAGAGGAACATGGCCATGGGGGACGTTGTCACCCTCTGGACCTCTGCAGCTGTTTAGAAGGTCAGAGTTAAGAGTTTCTCTCACTTACTTGTCAGGGCCTCAATTTGAGCAGGGCCTACACGCTGCCCGTCATGGAGGCCATAGAGGGTTACCAGGTATCTGTGGTCAGATTCCAGGCCAGTAAGGGTGATGTCACTCTGGTCACCCTCTGTACTGACCACTCTGAGTCGTCCGTCTCCGTCAGTGTACTGAACCTCAAAGGAGTTAAATTCTCCCTCGGTCACCACCCAGGAGAGATGCAGGCTGTGAGGCGTGGCTTCCACCACTCTCAGCTCCTCCAGGCGGGGTGCAGCTGCAGGAGCTGAAGTTGTGGGGACCTCTGTCCAGGCTTCTGTTGTTTCTCTGGGGCCTGGTTCAGAGAGACATGGAGAGAAGGTGGCTGCTTTGTTGCTCAACTGATGATGGGTGAAGGGCAGGAGGAGGAAGGGTGGGGGTGGGGTGGGGGGGAGGCAGAGGCCAGAGGGTTGGCAAAAGCATTTGAAGTAGTATAGTTCCGAAAACAGATGCAGAGAGGCAAACCCTGGAGGACAGAAGCAGCTCCGGGCTCCCAGGGCCTGGGGATGTGAGGGCAAAGAGGACCTCGTAAGCTCCTAGCAGAAATGAAGCCATCCCAGTGGGACCTTGTGCCCATCCAGTGGACCATCAGCCCATGTCAAGTTACAAAGGCGTCCCATTCTGGGAGAGGGGAGGGGCTAAAACTGGTACCAGTCAGAGGGGAAACATGTCTCCTGGAAAGAGATTTCACAGGACTGTGAGACTACGACAATTTGAGAGCCCACCTTGCAGGAGAGCAGAGCTGACGGGTGGGACCGCCTCTTGCCTGGGGCTGCTTACATATATCTATATCATCAATATCAATATCTATATCTATATCCATTTAAACCTAAACCACATGCCAAGACTTCAGAGATGGACTTGAGGGGTTCACTCTTTGCTTCTCTTCCCAAAATGGCCACAGTGGATAAATCTCTTTTTTTTCTGACTTGTCTCTTTCTTTGGCCTACTGAGGTAGCCAGGCCCCTAACTGACCATGGATACAGGGGTGAGGGAAACTAACTTCTTTGTGCTTTCCTGAGCGATTGTTCTGTGACTTACACATTCGCCAAAGCCCGTTTGGTACTATATGTAAATTATGCCTCAGTAAAGGCTCCTCCAAAAAGAGGTGGACCTGTTGGGTGGCCTGTTGTACTCACCGGTCACAGCAATGACGGAAAGGGGACCCACACGCTTGCTGTCTCGAAGGCCATAGAGTAGCAGCTTGTATCTTCGACCTGGGTCTAGACCAGAGACTCTGACCTCTCTATGGCTACCGTCCACGGGCACCACCTGGGACTGTCCATCTCTGTCCTTGTACTGGACCACAAAGGAGTCAAACTGGCCCTCGGAGACTGTCCAGGAGAGGTCCACGGAGTTTTGGGTCACACTAGTCACCCACAGTTCCTCTCCCAGTCGAGGTTTTGTGGGGTGCTTTTCTCCAGTGTGGTCCACAGCATTCATGGGCTCTGAGATGGAGACAGAGGCAAGACACAGCTCAGCTGGTCATGGCTGTGACCTCAAAGGGCAGGGCAGGAAAGGGAGAGGTAGTAGCCACAACAATGGCCTTCTGCCCTTCACCCTGCCAGGAAGACCTCACCTGTGGTGCCCTCTGCGGTGAGGGGGCCAAAGCGCTTCTTTCCCAGAAGCCCATAGAGGAGGAATCTGTATTTGCGGCCAGCATCCAGGACTGTGATGGTGGCTGTGCGTTCTTGGCCCTTTACGGGTACCACCTGGGGCCCACTTTTGTCCTTGTACTGGACCACAAAGGAGTCAAACTGGCCCTCGGGGACTGTCCAGGAGAGGCGCAGAGAGTCCATGGTAGGATCCGTCACCCACAGCTCCCCAAGGCGGGGAGGGGCCCCTGGGCTGGCGTCCTCTCCGGCAGCTGACACAGAGAAATGTTCTTGTGTTTATTTTTTTTCCAAAAACGATTCTTTGACCACCTCCCACCAGCACTGGAAAAATCCAGAGTGGCCCAAGTGGTCAGTGCCTTCCCAGATATTTCCCTCACCCGCCGGTCCACTCCCTCATCCAGCCAGAGTCTCCTTCACTTGACCCCTGTGGGGATGGGTCTTCTGTCCTGACTCAACCCTGTCAACGCACACCCCAACTTTCTTCCTCATCTTATCCTCGCTGACAAGGGGCTCTCTCTCCCTTAGTGACTTCTCTTTCCACAGGAGACAGCTCATTGTGACGATTGTCTCTGTCTAGTTTTCTTCTCAGAAGCCCCAGCTTAGTGACCTGACTGGTCTCTGGGGAATTCCTAGAGGGTAGAGGCTCATGGTGGGAGACGAGCAAGTGGGGGAGGCAGGATGCTATGGGGGTTAAGTGTGGTCCAGCTTCCTGTTTTCTTTCTCCTCTGACTCAGAACATGGACTCCACACGGCTTGGAGGAGGTATGGGCCTGACTGCGCTGTTACATGCTGTGGGGATGAGGGTTGGGGGTAACACATAAGAACACTCAAACAGAGAAGGAATCCCATGACTGCCAAAGGAGTCAACTTGGGAAGGCTCTGGCCCGCTGCCTGCCTGGATAGCAAAGCCACTGACGGAATTGTTATTGTGAGAGACTTCTGGCAATGGGGAGCCCCAAGGGGCAGAAGAGGGCCTGGACCAAGCCCCAAGAAAGGGCCCAGCTGGGTAGGCTTTCTCTGGTTTCCATTTTCCCAGGCTCCAAGAAGTCAGGAGAGGAAGGTGAGTCTCTACTGGAGGTGGATGTGGGGGCAGAGGGATAGAGTCAGGGTGAGAGCTAGAAAGACAAGCAACAGTCTCAGGCTGGGACGGTCTCAACTGGGGTGGTAGGAGAGGCTACTGGTTAGTTTCATTCCTCCCCAAGAGGGCCCAGGTCCCCACAGCCCATCTCCCAGTGAAGACCCAGCATGCAAAACAAACGGAGGGAAGAGAGAAGATTTGAGAACCCGCCCTTGCTGGGTCTCTAACTGCTTTGGACTGGAGCGGGCAAACAGAAAGGGTGGTCAGCAGGAAGTTCAAACACTTCAGGGAAGGCCGGGGCCTCAGGTGGGGCTCAAGCTTGATCTCACATGATCCTCACCCGTCTTTGCCTCAACAGAGACCTGGCTGCGTCGTTTCCCACGTTGGACCCCAAAGAGCAGGAACTTGTACTTGCGGGAGGGTTCCAGGCCTGGGATGGTGACCTCCCGAAGGTCTGCGGCCACAGACATCACCTGGGGCTGGCCATCCCTGCCCTTGTACTGGACCGTGAAGGAGTCAAATTCACCCTCAGGCACAGTCCACAAGAGGCCCACAGAGTCCGGGGTCACATCTGTCACTGTTAGTTCCCCCAAGCGAGGCTCCGGGGGCAACTTGGAGGCCTCAGTGGCTGGAGCTGGTGCTGCTGGGAGGGGGTCTAGGATGAGAAGAGAGATCACGTCTGAGCTCCTGGAGGGGAGACCTGGCTCTGCCTGTCTTGGGGGCTACCGCTGACATAGCTGTAACAGCCTGGTCTTCCATGAGCAGCATGGTGTCAGCAGCACTTGGGAGTGTTAGCAACAGAAAGGCGGCGTGCTTTCTCACGGCCTGAGAGTGGTTCAGAAACATTAAAGCATTGTTTGCACTCATCAACTTTATGTGAGCTGACAAAGAGGTCCAGGTATGGCCAAGTCATAAGTCAGACAATGAATGCTTTGATAACGGCCCACTGGTCTCTCGGTATTCATAGCATGCCTCCGAGGGTCCCAAGCCCAAGGGTGCTCAACCCTGTCATATGGGATGACAGTCTCTGCATGTCCTGAGAACTTTAAATCCTCTCCAAATAACTTATGCCCCAAGCAAGGCAAATACAATGAAATGGGTTGATAACTACAGGTGGTTATATGTGCACACGCTCACGTGTGGGTGAGTAAGCCAGCACATATGTGTCCATGTTCATGTGTGTGCAGGTGAGCCTGCATGTATGTGTCGGTGTTCACGGGTGCACAGGTGAGCGCGTGTGTGTGTGTGTGTGTGTGTGTGTGTGTGTGTGTGTGTGTAGGTCTTTGGAGCTGTCCACCTCATTTTCTTCTGAGACACAGTCCCTCACTGTTCTGCAGCTTGCTGTTTAGGCAAGGCTGGCTCACCAGGGAGTCCTGAGGATTCTCCTATTTCTGCCCCCAACCCACCCCCACCCAGTACTGGGATTACAAGCACTCTCCACCATGCCCAGCACCTTCCATAGCTTCTGAGGGTCTGACCTCAGGCCCTCATGTCGGTGCTATGACCAACCGAGCTATCTCCCTGGTCCCGAGAAAGGATATTTTCTCTGGGTTTGGAGAAATGGCTCAGTGGGTGAAGGCACAAGGCACTGATCGTGACAATCTGACTTCAGTACCTGAGACTCAAATGGCAGGTGGGAACTGACGGCCATCAAGCTGTTCTCCGACTTCCAGTGACTGTGAGCATCTACACATATAAGTGTGCTTGTACACGTGGACACACATGTAAAAAGTTTATCTATATCTATATCTATATCTATATCTATATCTATATCTATATCTATATCTATATCTATATCTATATCTATATCTATATCTATATCTATATCTATATCTATATCTATAATCTTCTGCCTACAGCCACATGTGAACCCTGAAGGTGTGGAGTGCTGGCTATATTCGTATGAGCATGGTCCTTCATGATCATAGAAATTCTATTTTCTAGGTTTTAATGCAGTAGTGTTCTGAGAGAGGTTAGGGGTTCCTCCAGATGCCTGGAAGAAATGAAAGGAAGAGGGAGAGGGAGGCAGAGCTCAGGGAGGGGTGGCTTCCCCGAGGGGAGCAGTGGGGTTGGGCCAGAAGGGGCTGTGACTTGGACAGGCACCCTGAACCTTGGAGGGGTTCTGCTGCTTGACCCCAGTGAAGAACAGGAATGGATGGCAATTGTGCTCAAGTCACAGTTGGGCTGTCAAGAGAAGGGGAGGAAAAACAAAACAGCTGTGCCCAGTCAAAGAGAGGAGGGAGAAGAGGGGAGGGAGAGAGGGAGGAAGGCAGAGTGGGAGGCAGGGTCAGGGCTGGAGTGCAGATAGGGAAGCCACTGAGGGTGGGAGCCTTGAGGAGAAACCAAAGGTTTGGAGACTTGGATGTCTGTGAGTCTGGAGCAAGGCCTGTAGGGTCACTGATACAGAGACTGAGGGGTGACGGATACAAGTCCCAGGCAAGGCCAGGACAAGGATTTTGAGGAAGAACTACGGATATCCAAGAATGGGGACTGCCCGGCTCTGTCACTCACCTGTCATTGCTGACACAGAGAGGGGGCCCACATGTTGTCTGCCATGTAGCCCGTAGAAATTCATCGTGTATATTCTTGCAGGGTCCAAGTCAGGGATGGTGACCTCACGCTGCTCCGCTGCCACAGGCACCTCCTGGGGCTGCCCATCTCTGTCCCGATACTGGACCACGAAGGAGTCGAACTGGCCCTCGGGAACTATCCATGAGAGGCTCACGGAATTGGGGGTCACACCAGTCACTGTCAACTCCTCCAGGCGGGGCTCACGGGGGGCCTTTTCTTCTGGTTGTGGGTCTGAGACAGAAATGGTCTGCTAGAAAAGGGTCCTAGGAGTGTAGTGCTCAAAACTCCATCAGTCAGCAACATCCATCTGCCAAGAAGATTCACCGGCAAGCTGGTGAATGCGGCACCAGCAAGATGGCTCAGCGGATAAAGTCTTTCAAGCAAGACCGAGAACCCAAGTTCCGTCCCAGAACTCATGAAAAGAGAGAACCAGACCCACAGAGCTGTCCTGTGTACATGTGCCATGACACACACCTCAAATACAAGAGCCACAACATATATGCATATCTGAGTTTACCAAGTCCTTGACAGCTGTTAGGGTGGGCTTATGGGAAGGGGTTTACAACAAAGCTGAGCCTTGGTGACTTGCTCTGTCTAGGCCTTCCCACGACTGCTCCACAGCTAGATAGCCTCTGGCCAGGAGGCATGGGACTTGGCAGGAAGGGGGAACAGAAACAGATCCCAGCCACACTCACCCGTCACGCCCACGGTGGACACGGGGCCCACACGCTGCCCCTCATGGAGCCCATACAGGTTCATCTTGTACTTGCGCCCAGGATCCAGGTCTCTCACGATGGCCTCTCTCTCCTGGCCCCCGACACGCATCACCTGGGGCCGCCCATTACTGTCCTTGTACTGGACAGTGAAGGAGTCAAAGTGTCCCTGGGGGACGGTCCAGGAGAGGCTCAGGGAGTCTGGGGAGGCCCCGGTCACTGTCAGCTCTCCCAGGAGCGGCTCCTCCTCGGTGGGCTCTGGGGCCTCTGTGCTGGGCTCTGGGGTCTCTGTGCTGGGCTCTGGGGTACTGGGGGGCTCTTCCTCTGCATCTGAAAAGGAGACCGAGAGGTGAGCAGGGTCTCAGGCCTTGGGAAGGAGTCAGAAACAGTAGCTACCAGGGGTCCTGGGCTCTACCCAGAAACAGTAGCTACCAACATAGCCATGGACTCTACAGCCCTCCTGCCCGGAGAGACAGGTCAGCTCGGGGGTGGGGTGGGGCGCACACAATAGTCTGCCATTGCTTCAGCCAAATAGACCTGTGGATCTGACCAATCCTTGGCCACTATTTCCCAGTCACTACTCTCCAAAGAACAGTAGGTTCTGCTTCTTTATGGGTCCCACCCTGGGCTCCCACAGTCCACTCACCCGTCACCCCGACAACAGACATGGGGCCCACACGCTGACCACTGTGGATACCATACAGGTTCATCTTGTACTTGTGGTCTGGCTCCAGGCCGGAGATGGTGACCTGGTCCTCGTGCCCTGGCACCCGCACCACCTTGGGCTGCCCATCCCCGTTCTTGTACTGGATGACGAATTGGTCAAACTGTCCCTCGGGGACTGTCCAGGAGAGGCTCAGGGAGTTGGGTGCGGTGTCTGTCACAGTCAGCTCTCCAAGGTGTGGCTTCTCAGGGGGCTCTGGGGCCTCTGTGCTGGTCTCTGTGGGGCTGGGAGGCTGGTCCACAATGTCTGGCGGGGCTGAGAGAAGAGATCAGAGTCTCAGGCTTTAAGGGTGACTGGCTCATCAATGGGGACACCAAAGTGTATCACTATGAGTATCCTCCATTGAAGGCTTAGCGCTCCTGTGGCCTTGGCATTCACCATCCAGTCCCCGATCCATCATAAACTGAGCCACTGCTGCCAAAGGGGTTGAGAACAAGAAGAGAACATGGCCCACAGAGCCCAAAAAGCAGGGCTCACAAAGACTGCAGCGGCGATCAGGGAGCCTGCATGAGTCGGCCTTAGGTTCTCTGAAGAGATGTGTGGTTGCTTAGCTTGGCGTTTTTGTGGGACTCCTAACAGTGGGAGTAGGGGTATCTGTGGCTCTTTTGCCTGCTCTTGGGACCCTTTTCTTCCTGTCAGGTTGCCTCGTCCAGGGTTTGTGCCTGGCCTTATTGTAACTTGTTAAGCTGTGTTTGGTTGAGATCCCTGGAAAGCCTGCTCTTTGCTGAAGGGAAATGGAGGAGGAGGAGATCTGGGGAGAGCGGAAGCAGGGGGTGCTGGGAGAAGTGGAGGGAGGGGAAACTGTGGTCAGGATGTAACTCGTGAGAAGAATAAATAACAAATAATAATAGCACAATAAAAAACATATAAGCTCCTGGGGGCCTTTGGGTAGCCTGCTCCCTCTGTGCACCAAACCTTTTAATCTCTAAAGTAAGCATCACTGAGGCAGAGCCCCTGCCTAGACTGCAAAGAAAGTGGGGTCAGGTAGGTGGGCGGGGCCAAGCCCTGCTCCTTCCTAGGTGGCTCCGGATTTACAGCTCACAGGGCCCCCACCTGCTGATGCCTGCAGTGGGTCTCTGCAGGGTTCCATGGAGGGACTATGGTAGAAGGGGCAGGGACCCTGGGGGTGGTTGGAGAGGGAGCAGACAAGAGGCAACCTGTGACAATGGTGTTAGGTGGGGGAAGTGAGGAGCAAAGAGAGGGTGCGGGGGGGGGGGGCAGGAGTGCTGCACCCACCCCAGCAGTTTGCACACAGATGATCTGAGCAGGAGCCAGCTCTAGTTGTTTATTCAGTTGTAGGCAAGGTCTTACTGTACAGCCCAGGCTATCTTGGAACTCAACAATCCTCCTGCCTCAGCTGTGATTATGGGCATGTCTTACAATGCCTGTCTTTAAGTTGAGTATACTAACAGCTCTATGGGGTGTCTCTATCAGGACCCCCACTTGGCAGAAGGGAAGGTGGGGACAGTGGGGTTAAGTGACTGGCCCAAGGTCCTATGGGCTTTGAGTTATGAAGCCAGCACTGAGAGCCAGCCAATTGCCTCCAAAGTACACACTCTGCTCAGTAGCAGTACAGGACCCGCAGAAGGTGAGGGGTCCCTGGTCCCCTGCATCTGATGCCCTTGCACAGAACAGCCACCTTGGTATGGGTGCAGGGGTGGCTATCAGAAACACCAGGAACTGAATCCGGCCCAGAAGGAGTTTAGTACAAGCCACTGTGGCTGAAGGAGAGAGCATCTCGGGAGGTCGTGGAGTGTAGAAGAGGGGGAAATGAACTCGAAGCAGTCTGAGGAGCTGGCACCTGGGTGAGGAGTCCTGGGATGTGGAGACGGAAGAACTGCTGGGGAGGAGGGAGGCAGAGGCCTCCACAGAAAGGGAAGGTGGGGCTGGGACAGGCTCTGGGTGAGGCCAGCAGTGAAGGGAGCCATGTGGGGTTCTGACTCACCCGTTTTGGCCACTACAGACACTGGCCCCACACGCTGCCTGCCACGAAGCCCGTAGAGGTTCATCTTATATTTCCTGTTGGACTCCAGGCCGGGGACAGTGACCTCATTCCCATCCCCCTCGATGGGCACGCTCTGGGGCTGGCCCTGTGCATCCTTGTAAAGGATCACGAAGGAGTCAAAGGGACCCCGGGCCACTGTCCAGGACAGGCGCAGGGAGTCTGGGGTCACACCAGTCACTGTGAGTTCGCCGAGACGGGGCGGCTCCGAGGACTCCTCCTCTTTCATCTCTGCTGCTGTAAGTAATGGAGAGGCATGAGCCAGGTGCAGAACCAGCAACCTGGAACTGGGGTTCAGATTTGGACCTGGGGGTCAGCAGTCTTAACCGTGAGTGCTAAGTCCCTGGGAAGTGGGGCACAGCCAGACTATGACACACCTCCTGGGCTTTAGAGAGCACACTGAATGGGATGAAAGGGGCCTAGCTGTGCAGGGGAAAGCTGGCTGCCCCTCAGCCTGGGAACAGTGCCAAGGTGTTGGGATCAGCCATTTTGCTGGGAGATTCAGCTGGCTGCTGGCTGAGGGTGTGTGTGTGTGTGGAGCAAGAAGAGATCACATGAGAGAGGGTTTAGGTGGCAGTCACTCACCAGTAGTGCCATCAGCAGTAAGGGGTCCATACCGCTTCTTATCGGCAATCCCAAACAGAGTGAACCTGTACTTGTGATTGGGGTCCAGGGGGGAGATCACCACTGAGCGGTCAGGCCCCTCCACAGGTACCACACGGGGCTGGCCTTCCTTGTCTCTGTACTGGACCATGAAGGAGTCAAACTGGCCTCCGAGAACAGTCCAGGAGAGGCGCAGGGAGTGTGGGGTGGGGTCTGTCACCCATAGCTCTCCTAGGCGGGGTGGGGATCCTGGGTCGGGGTCACTCTGAAGCACTAGGAAGAGTGAGCAGAGAAAGGAGGTCACGGGGGAGGGGGGAGAGGAAGTCCTGTGCAGAGGGTGTGCTCTGCCCGGCTGTGAGCTCCATCAGGCTGTGCCTGGTTACAGGAAGCAGCGATACCTTCTAAATGGCCCAGCTCTGTAGTGTTGCAGCGGCTACTCCCAGCCAAGGGAAAGAGGCTCCAAAAGGGGAGGGGTATCACTGTTCCCCCTTCCCACATCTGTGCAGCCAAGGAAATTTCCCTGAGGCAGCCTCCCTGCTTCCAACTTAACTTCTAGCCAGTTTCTCCTCCAAGACAGAACATCCGTGGGGTGTGTCAATGTGGGAACTGGGTCCTGAGCTGGGTCCTCCTCTTTAGGGTACCCATCCACCTGCTCTGCTCTGTCCCTGGCTATATCCACTTTCTGAGTGGATCTGTCTCCATCTCCCATCTTGGCGTAGTTCCCAGAGGATTCCATCATTTTCTGTAACCCCATAACCTCCACCAGACAGCTCCGGGTAACCTGCCATTGCTAAGTCCTGTGAACGCTTGAGAGTTCTAACTCACTCCTGTGGACTCTGACTCACCGGCCACACCCTGTTTCCTAGCATCCGGGACACCACCCTGCTGTTTCTCTACCTCTCTCTGCTCCCCACAGCTACCGGGACTCAGGCTAAGCCTGAGGTCTGCCAATCTCTGTTAGGCACCTTCTGCCTGTCCCTCAGCTCTTCTTGCCTGGGACATAGCAGTGCCACTCATGGCTGCTGTAAGGATCTGTGTTGGTTCAAGAATGCCCTGAGCACAGCTCTGAGCCCACTGGCTCCGGAAACACACGGAAGGTACTTCCCTGAGTGTCTCAACCTCCATTGCTCCCCACCTGCTGCTGCTTAGGGGACAGAAGTGGCTGGCCCAGGGATGTGGGGCTAGCCTGGACCTCCAGGCTCTCCTCCAGGCCAGCATCAGCCATCAGTCTCACCAGTTGTTGTCTCTCTTCCCTAGCATGCCCCTGCAGCAGACACTAGTGAGGTCATTGTCTCACTATTGCTCTTAAAGACTCTCAGAGGTTCCTTGGGGTTCCCAAATGAGGCTGAGGTCATCTCACACAGAACTCAGGGACTGAGCCCTTCAGCACCCCATGTGTTCTGCTCTCTAGCCCAAAGAGTGCTGTGCAGTCTCTGGGAATCCACCCCCTCTGCCTCACCTACTCCCTTGCCTCCGCTGCCCACCAATGCTTTCCCCTCAGGATTTAACACAGCTGCCGTGGGCCACAGACAATCTCCTCGGACCCCAAGACTCTGGGCACCCTGCTTCAGCACGGTAGAGTGTGGGGCTGGGTGCCTGCTGTCACTCACAGATCTTGGCTTCAGCCATCAAGGGTCCATGTCTCTTCTTGCCAACGAGTCCATACAGGATAAATTTGTACTTGCGTCCTGGTTCCAAGGCTGTGACTGGGGCCGAACGCTGGGGTCCCTCCACGGGTATCACCCGGGGCCTGTCTTTGTCCTTGTACTGGATCACGAAGGAGTCAAACTCCCCTTCTGGGACAGTCCAGTGCAGGAGCAGGGAGTCCGAGGTCAGGCCTGTCACTGTCAGCTCACCCAGGCGTGGTGGGACGGATGGCTTCCCAGGCTGCTCCTCAGCCCTGTCTAGGGTTTGGGGACAAAAGCAAAGCATGCTGGACCAACCATCCCCCTTCACCCTGTCTCTACCCTCTGCTCGGTCTCATTCAACCTATCCCTGCCTCTCCTGGAAAGGAGACATTTTTTCTAAGTCTCTGTTCCCTCTTCATGTCCCTACCCCGGTCCCCTAAGACTTTAAGGAGAGTTTTGAGTCCCCTGTGGTACTGCTTGAGAGTTTCTAACCTCCCCACTGCTGCTGCAGAGCAGTCTTCAGGATCCCTAGCCCCCTGAGCTGCCCTCTCCCTATGGTCAACTTGTTCTACAACTCTGGGCCAAGAGTCAACTACTAGTCCCACAGCAGAACCAAAGCAGGATGTAATGGTTAGGTAACCCAGGCCTTGTCGTTTCCTACCCATATCTAAAGTCTTGATGGCAGTGGGTATCCTGGACACGGACACACACACACACCAGAAGACTTTATCCCCACCCCGGGGGGGGGGGGGACAGACAGACTGACCAATGTAACCACAGAAGAAAATACAGCTGAGGGTCCCATGCTGGGACCAGAGCTTCATCTACCTTGGACTTTACAGCCCAGGGCAGAGCAGAGGGAAAACCAGGAAGTGAGGCCCACATAGACCCTCCTGGATGGGTCACCATCCCACCTCAGTCTCTTCTCTGATGGCAGACTGCCATTGTGGTACCTCCTCCCCTCTGAACTCTCTCAGTTTTTTCTTTCTTGTTTGCTTTCTCTTATCTTCCAGTCGGGCCTGCCCTTCACTGGCCCCGTATGTCCTATCCTACCTCTAGAGTCCTGAGATGGCCCCAGCTCCTCCCTCAGTCTCAGGACACAGCAATGAGCACAGTCCAGAATGTACCCATAATGCCTTGGTAGGTGATAGGAACTGAGGGCTTGCCCTCAGGGGTGATCCCATGGAGGAATAGCTTGTAGGGGGCTCCAGGAGGGGGTGGGGGCACCAGAGCCTGGTGGACGTCTCCTGGTAGCAGTTCTTCGTGCTCCCAAGGCCCCTCAGCCACCTGCATGCGGAGCTGGAAGTGGGCAAAGCTGTCGGGCTGGGCAGTCCAGGCCACACGGAGGCGCCCTGCCCTGTCTCTGCCCAGCACCTTCAACTCTCCGAGTGGATGGTGCTCCAGGATCAGGATAGGGGCCTGGGCCCCTTGGGTTGTAGAGGGGCCCGAGGGAGGAGGCTCATCAGTAGCCTCCAAGAGGCCAGAGGGTAAGGACCCTGGGAAGGAGCAAAGTGGGTAAGAAAAAAAAAAACAGGAGAGTGGAGCATGAGATCAGGAAGGGCACCCCCAGTCCCCAAGAGTGTCCTCCAGCCTCTGAGGGCTAGAAGGCTTTCCTCCCCTCTCTCCCAGGCTGCTCCTTCTTCCCATATTTGTCCAAGTCCTCCAAATGGAGTCCTCCCCATGGAGCAGCCAGGCCCGGCTTAGGACAGGCAGTGACAGATAAAACCTGCTATCCCTCCCTGCTAGAGACTTCCACGACCTCAAGCTCCAAAAGTCGCCCCGCCCCGCCCTGCCCCCCACTGGTGTCTCTCCACCTTCCGTTAGTGCTGTAGTGAGAAGCCTGGAAGAAAGGGGGCTGTGTTGTTAAGAGGGAAGGGGTGGAGCGCAAACAGGGTGCGAGGGCAGACAGAGGTCCCGTTCCTGTGGCATCTGGGCCCTAGGGAGGAAGAACAGGTCCACCCCGACCCTGCAGCCACAAAGCACCCTGTCCCTGGGCCAGGCATCAGTCCTGTGGGAGAAACCAGCTGGAGGGGAGCCAAGTGTGGGAAAGCGGTTCAGGGAACCCCGTGGTTTCACCTCCCACCGTCCACATGCGGCCTCGATGGCTTTCAAGGCCACCCTCGAGCCATTCTGCTGTATCCCAGTCAAGGTCAAAGCCAACTTGTGGGACATAACCACAGACCACAGGCATCAGGCATCCTCACCGCAGTGAGTCAGAGTGGGAATCTCTGCTTTCAATCCCACCCACCGAAACTGCAGCGGCCACAGCGGGGGGCCTTCCATCACCTGCATGGGAGGCGTCCTAACTGCAGGTCAGCTCCGAGTGCAGCCGTACCCAAAACTCTAAACTTGCTCTAAACATTATGAAGTGGTGCTTTTGTGGTTTTAGGGTTTTTTTTCCCCTTCAATTAGAAGAAAAAAAAAAAAAACCCAAACAAACTGAAGTGGAAGGTTCTTGAGTATGAACTTTGCAGACGATATTGTGTCACTATGTCAAGATGCTGGACTCGCCTAGCAATAGCAGGCATTGCCGAAGAGCTTGGGAACCCAGATGTGAGTCCGGGAACCTCACAAACCGGGTCTATTTGGCTTTGATTATCCTCAGGAGGATGCCGGGACCCTGGGATGGGGTGGGGTTTTTTTTTGTTTTTTTTTTTTGTTTTGTTTTGTTTTGTTTTGTTTTGTTTTGTTTTTTGTGACAGTGGAGAGAAACTTTCTGTGGAAGTGTCCTGCAGCCTGGGCCAGGTAGGCTGGGAGGTGGAAAGGCACAGTGAGGGGCAGAGGTCTAAGCGGTGAGGTAGCAGGAATAAGCAGTGGCAGTCCTAAAGGCAGGTGACGCTGGACAGGGGGTGGGCAGTCCAGGGCCCCAGCCCACACTACCTGTGGTGGTGATGAAGGCGTAGGATTTGGAAGTCTGTCCTGCCCGTACCCCATGGACCTCCACGTGGTAAGTAGTGCCGGGCCTGAGGTTGGGTAAGCGGACAGTGCGTTCCGAACCATCCACAGTCAGCACCCCGTTGGGGCCCTCGGCCGGTGGCAGTGGCCGCCAGCGCAACACCACACGCTCGAACTGACCCCGGAGTCCGTCCAGGGACACAATCAGCGAGCCGTCGGCTGCACTGCCCAGCACCTCGGGTTTCGGGTGGCGTGTTGCAGTCACCAGGTGTGCACCATCGGATGCTGGGCCCACGGCACCCTGGTCCGAGTCCCGCTTCCTGGTGCTCTGGGTGGGACTAGTGGTGGGGTGGGGGTGACGTGGCTGGGATGCCGGGGCACCCGCTGTTTGATGGCGCTTCAGGAACTCATGGATGTGGCGCGCCACGGACGCGTAAGTCTGGTTGGCGCGCAGTGGGTAGCCGTGGGTTCGCAAGTGACGCTCCAAGTCCTGTACTGTGCCGCGGAAGCGACCCAGTTCAGCCGTCAGGTTACCCCACGGCCGTCGGGGAGGCTGGGGCAGGCTGGGCCGGAGATGCCGCTCCTTTTCGCCCCCCTCTGAGGGCGGCAAGGGCCGGGAGGGGGGCCGCGGGGGCCGGGGACGGGGCTTAGGGGGCGGGGCTGGGGGGTGCACCTCCGGATAACTGTAGTGGCCTGGTGCTGCCGAGCAAGAAAGGGGGAGGGGACAGCAGGTCAGTGTCAGGTTTCCCCACCGCGCCGCTCTGCTCCTCGACACCTCGGCTCCTCCCCCTTCCCCCAACTGGGGACGAAGCCTCTTCCCTGAGCCCCAGTCCCACCTAGAAAGAGAAATTAGTGTCCCCAAGCCCCACCCACTCCTTTGACTTCCAAGCCTGCCATTCTTGGTGCCCTAGAAAGAAAGAAACAAACAAAAAAAGCCAGCAGGTGGGGCGTGTTTCTGATGGAGAGAACAGGAAAGGGGAATGAAAATGTGAGCTACTCCGAAGAGGTTGTCGCCATGTCCCAGGAAAAGCAAAGAAAGATCCATCTGGGTGTCTGTTAAGAAACCTTGAGTATTGGTGGAAAAATGATTGCTTTGAGACCCAACCCCAGACAAGCCCAACAGTCCCCCACAGTCCAAAAGTCAGCAGGACCGTGACCTATGACTTGCTCTAGTACCCACATCAAACTGCCCACTTCGTACCTGGGTGGATCACAACATCTTCTATATACTGCTTCCCTCCCAGGGGCGGTCCCTCCCACAGTCTAACCTGCAAGCCTCCTATATAGGACTCCAAGCACCTAATGGCTGTTTCCCGGGTGCCTTCAGAACAGAGCAAGGCTGTAAGCAGGTGTTCTGGGACTGCTACAGCTATCTGTGACCCTCCAGCCTGGGTACCCAAGGAAAGGACCCCCAGTCTCAGAAACCAGGCTCTTCCCTAACACCCGGAATGCCAGAACCACCGTACCTGTATTTGCCCTTATGGAAGCTGGGTAGCTGACTGCATGGCCTCTTTCTGCAGTGACAGTCACCACATACTCCACACCTGGCATCAGGTCGGTTAACTGAGTCCTGTCTGCCTCAGGGGGAACTTCCAGTCGAACCCTTTGGTTGCCAGCACTGACATAGGACACCACAAATCGGTCCACTTCAGCCTGGGGGCGCAGCCAGCTGAGATCCAGTGTGGTCGGGGTCACAGCTACCACCCGGAGGTCCTGAGGACCATCGATCACTAGTGGGGTCAGACAGAAGAGGGTTCAGTAGTGATTCCTCTTTGCTCTGGTATAGCCGCCACCCCAGCTGCCGGTCAAATCCAGAAATCCCGCCCCCACAGCCCCAGCTCTTACTGGTAGTGATGGTCTTAGAGGTAGGAGGACCCCAGCTGGTCCCTCGTAGAGCACGAACAGTGACCTGGTAGTCCTGACCAGGAGCCAGTCCTCGCTGGTCGTAGGCTGAGGCAGAGCTGGGCACCCGAGCTGTGAATGGTGGACTCACCCCCTCAGTCTGCAAGAGAGTACCAGATGTTTCAACTCGGTTACTTGCTCCTCAGTCTCTTTTTAACAATTCCAAACGGTGTCAGCGTAGGACTGTGTGGGACTTGACCTTCTATACAAGCAGGAGAGCTAAGACGACTAGAGTCCTGCTCTGGCCAGCAGCTCTTCTCTGTGGTTTATGTCTGTTAGCTCACTCGGTGATAGATGGGGACTCAGAAGGAGCCCTCGTGACAGGTTGCACAGCAGGAGAGTAGAAGAGGTAGTTTACTGCTCTTGGCAGAGGAACTAAGCTCCCAGCACCCACATGGGGCAGCTCATAACCACGTGGAACTAGCTCCCACCACTGGACTCCTCGGATGCCTGTACTCATGTACACACACCCATACACAAACACACAGAGACACATTGTGATACATAGAATCATTTTCTTAAGAAAGCTGGGGCCGAGCTGGGTGTAGTGGCTCACACCTTTAATCCCAGCACTCAGGAGGCAGAAGCAAGTGGATCTCTGAGTTCGAGGCCAGCCTGGTCTACAGAGTGAGTTCCCGGACAGCCAGGGCTACATAGAAAAATTCTGTCTTGAAAAACAGAAGCAAAACAAAACAGAAGAAGAAAAAGAAGAAGAGGAGGAGGAAGAAGAAGAGGAGGAGGAGGAGGAGGAGGAGGAGGAGGAGGAGGAAGAGGAAGAGGAAGAGGAAGAGGAGGAAGAAGAAGAGGAGGAGGAGGAAGAGGAAGAGGAAGAGGAGGAAGTGGAGGAGGAGGAGCAGCAGCAGCAGCAATAGCAACTACTCCTACCACCACCAGAGTTGAGTTCTCCGCACCCACACGAGGTTGTTCACAACTGCCTGTAACTCTAGCACCAAGGCATCTGATGCCCTTTTCTGGCCTCATTGGACACCTAGTCACGCATGTGCCTATGTATTTGTACATACACAGACAAAATAAATCTTTTTTGTTGTTGATTTGATTTGTTTTGTTTTTTTGAGACAGGGTCTCACTATGTAGCCCTGGCTGTCCTAGAACTCACTCTATAAACCAGGCTGGCCTTGAACTCACAGAGATCTGTCTGCCTCTACCTCTGCTTCCCAAGTTCTGGGTTTACAGGCATGCACCACCACACCAGGAAAATAAATCTTTAAAAATATAAGAAACCAGAGAGAGGCTACAGTGTGTCCCCAGACTCTCCTCTCATGGGCAATCCCTGCTCATTTGTCAGATTTCCACCTGACCCAGGGTCCCTCTGGTTCCCTTCGTGACCCCAGATACCTAAACATGTTCTTTCAGAACAGATGGGGCACAGCAGAGACGTCCTGCATCCCCACTCTTCCCACGCCTGCTTAGCTGGCTCTTGCAACGGGAGCAGGGCTGCCTGTGTGTGACTTGGGTGTCCCCTTAGACATTTTTCTTGTCTCTTCAGTGGCCTCGTATACCCCTTAAATCAAGGCTCAAAGCTCCATGAGTACATTTCCTGGGTGCTGTTACACTTGGCACCATGCCGTGTGTTGGAGACGTAAACAATAAGATAGTATTCCTGTCCGTCCCTGGGTTGGGCATAACGAGGTAGCCAAATGTAGACCTCTCCTCCCCAATCTGGGCGTGTGTTTGAAGTTATGAGATTATGTAGGGTGGCCCTGCAGGCTCCTAGAGGTCCAGCTGCTGGGGAGGTGGGAAGGCTGGATGCCTGTGAGCTTTCTAACAACGCTACATCTCATGGGGCTGCTTAGCAAGGGCAGCCGCTGCTGAGGACACTCTGTACTGCTTAGCTATGTTGGCCATGGTCAGGGACACCTCCATTCAGCCAGATGGGACTGGAAAATGTGAAAGGCGCTGTCCTAAACTAAGGAAGCATAGTAAATAGCAAAGTACAAATCCAGATGAGAAGCCACGTGGAGATTTTTGGGTGAGGATGATCTACAGCTCTGTCACTGTTTTCTGGGTGGAAAAGCTCCCCTGGGTACAGAGAATCGCGTCCTCTCTGGGAGGCCTTGGGGCATCCTTAACCCAGCACACAGGATACCCTCCTACCTCCTGGAGCCATCCCTTCTAATCTGTCTCCCCTGTTACATGCCCACAAAGTCTAGATCTTTCACCTCGACAAACCCATGCTGAATTCTTCTTTCTTTGTGTCAGCCTTTATATCTTGGTTCTTCCCACAACACACTCGATAGCAGAGCCTTGGAAGTCCCCCTGCCAGCCTCACCCACACTGCCAAGCCCCATCATGCCAGTGTGAAGCAGGCGCTCTGGCCAGATGCTGGCGGCTGGCACTGCTCCCTGGTAAAGTCTGGCCTCCTCACTGATTGTTACTGGCAACCTTTAACTTGATTCTCAATATCAGCCTCGTGGCCCCACAGGCAAAGTCCAGCTTGGATGGTTCCCTGGTCCCCAGCGAGGACCTTGTTTTCATCTCTCCTTTCACAGGAGACCCAAGAAAAAGTCCTCCAAGGCCCAGGTCTGTGTTCCAGTGAGCACTTGGTACAGCTCATTCCCAGGCTGCCGAGAACACTCTGACAAGAAACACCCAAATGTCTCTAATTCAGTGTTCAGGTCCCTAGGACTCTCTCACATCTCGTAGAAGGGGGGGGGGGGCGTCGGAACTTGAGGCCATGAGCGAGCATGAATTTTTGTCCCAATGGGTTCCTGCCCCACCCCCACCCCCAGAGCCTTCATTCAGACCTTCAGGTGGAGGAATCATCTGAAAACCACCAAGTCACCATGATGATCCTCACACACAGGTGGGGAAGGCTAGCCCTAAATTCTGAAAAGTGTGCACTTGGCCAGGAATAGCAGAGTCTGGTTCTGAGAGAGAAGTGTTTCTGTGGGGTGGGGTGGGGGGGAGCTGGCAGGAACAAGGGAGCGACAGGCTTAGAGGAAGAAGGCAGGGGTGACAATGAGCTATAGAGAGTCACAACAGAGCTAATTAAGCAGGGTGAAGACCGAGCATGGGTTGGGTGTCTGATTAACACACGGCCTCACAGAGGACCTGGAAGGGTCCCATACTAGAGCAGAGGTGAGGGTGGGGGTGAGGCTCGGCCTGGCAAACAACACTGTACACCACCCTGTTCAGAGCAAGGGCAAAAGCCACCACACCCCTCGATGACACCCAAAGATGTGTGTGTTTGGAGCGGGAGACAGCAGCGCCTGAGAGCTTCTCTTATCTCAACTGTTTATTTTATTTCTCCTTCCCCTGAAGGTTCATAGGAAAATTCCTTCTGAAAGTCCCACCCTCCCGATTAGAGCTATGTAAATAATGTACGCGCATACATACCCCAGAGTGGAAGAACACTCCATAAAGTGTCAGGGCACTTGTGCTCCTGTCACGGGGCCAGCCAGCAGTTCTCTCTCCTCCACTTGCCAAATTCTTGTCTCCCGATTAAATTATTTTTATATGAAAAATTTAAACAGGAGAAGGGGGGCTATCTTGGTTGTGCCACCAAGTAGGGACTGGGACTTGGGATACAGCTGGAGACCTTCCCGTGGGACCTACCCTGGGGTAAGGATGGCAGCCAACATCTTGGCACTTGCCTCTGTCCCAGCACTGAGGGCCTAGGGCCAGGGAGTGTGTCTGTCTGGACTGATGGATACAAGTGTGGCCTTGCCCACCGTTTGCGGGACCGTGTGGCCAGATGACTGAGAAGTGGGAGAAAGGACAGGCAGTGACAGACTGTGTCCGGGCGGTCCCCCAGGGAGAGGCCACAGCTTCATCCTCATCCTCACTGAGCTCACAGAGAACAAGTTAGAGGCAGGGGAAGAAAGTTGGGAGAAACATGGGACTGGGGTTGGGAAAACAAGTTCACAGGCTCAGAGTTATTGCTACGCCCAGACAGCTTGGTCTAAACCAAGACCGGTAACACTGAACAGAGCCTAAGGCAAGCCTATATATAGATCAGAGGGAGGGACAGGCGCTGCCGACTGCTGGCCACCTTTCTTCCCTCCCTCTCTCCTTCTCTCCTTCTTTCCCTCCTTATTTTTTGCTTATCTGTATTTTTCTTTTTTCTTTTTTGGTTTTTCGAGACAGGGTTTCTCTGTGTAGCCCTGGCTGTCCTGGAACTTGCTCTGTAGACCAGGCTGGCCTCGAACTCAGAAATCCACTGCCTCTGCCTCCCAAGTGCTGGGATCAAAGGTGTGCACCACCACTGCCAGGCTGCTTATCTGTACTTTTTTTTTTTTTTCTTGTCTTTTTTTTTCCCCTGGAGGGGTGTTATTTACTTGTTTTGGGGGTATTTGTTTGTTTGTTTGTTTTTGAGACAGAGTTTCTTTGCATAGCACTGGCTTGTCCTGGAACTAGTTATGTAGACCAGGCTACCCTCAAACTCAAAGATCCACAAGCCTCTGCCTCCCAAGTGCTGGGATTAAAGGCGTGCTTGTCTATGATTTTTAAATGTTTTGCTTTGGGCTTCTGTGAGATTTACAATAAAAAAAAAAAAAAAGAAAGAAAGAAACATGATCAAAACCTAGGAGAGTTTGTGTTGAGTGCAGGTTAATATATAGAAACGGAGAAACTGTCCTGAGGCCATAGTCAGCCCGTGGATCTCCCTGTCTCGGGAGCATGTCAACCAACAGCAGGGCTGGAGAGGTGGCTCAGCGGTCAAGAGCACTGGCTGCTCTTCCAGAGGTCCTGAGATCAATTCCCAGCACCCACATGGTGGCTCACAACCATCTGTAATGGGATACGGTGCCCTCTTCTGGTGTGTGTCTGAAGAAATTGATGGTGTACTCATACATAAAATAAATAAATAAATCAAACAAACAAAAAAAACCCAACAATGGCCGCCATACACTAAGCAGCCAGGAGTAGTAAGCTCCCCATTACTATCAATACCCTAGTTATCATAGACCAATGTTCAGGCCTCTGTGCCAGGCTGAGGCACGGTAAGAAGGCATTTGGAGCAGACTCAGGTACCAGTCATCTGGAGTCTCATGAGTCTCTTGCATGAGGCGAGCCCCCCACCCCCCAATGCTGCCCATTCTCCTCACCGTGGGGATAAACTGGATTTCATAGGCATCCACAGGACCCGGAGCCCGTGTCCACTCTGTCCGGACTGTCGTCTCCTCTAGCAGATGTATCCTCATGTTCTGGATGGCTGGTATCTCTGCCCAGGATGGAACAGGACAAGCTGATTAGCCAGGAGCGGCATCCCCATGGCTCTCCCCGGCACTCAGGGCCACAAAAGGGATACATCCTTGCTCCCACTGCCCAAACGCAGGTCCCTCAGTTTCCCCCATGTCCTGAACATAAAAACTTAAAGACAACCCTCTCCCCAGAGATCTAAAGGTCAGACTTTCCAATGTGGTTCCACTGTCCTCGGTGGTCGGAGTCCTTCTGACTGATCCCTCCCTCAGTGTACAGGGAACAACTCCCCCCATTCTTCCTCTAGGTCCCTAGGCCTCAGGCTCCTGCTACCAGAACCCCTGTTTCTGCCCCAGCGTATTGGAAAAGGCACCTGGCTCACCTTCCCCGCAGTCGTCCCCAGCATAGCCATCTTGGCAGACGCATTTGCCCTGGATACACTCTCCCCTGCTGCGACAGTCACCTGGGCATGTCTGGATGGCACAGTCTGGGCCTCGAAAGCCCTCAACACACACGCATTGTCCTGCGCGGCACAGTTCCCGGGGCCCACAGCCCCCAGGGCAGGCACTGGCAGGAGGCTCTTCCTGCCCACAGTCCTCACCGCTGTAGCCAGCGTAGCACACACACACTCCCTGCACACAGCGCCCTCGGCCACGACAATCAGCTGGGCAGGTGCGGGTGGCACACGCGGGCCCGGTGTAGCCCGGGTTGCACACACAGCGACCGTCCTCACAGCGACCACGCCGGTGACAGTCAGCCGGGCAGGTGCGAATGCTGCAGTCTTCGCCCGCGTAGCCCACGTGGCACACGCACAAGCCATCCTGGCACACGCCATGCTGGCTGCAGTCGCGCGGACACCGTCTTACACCACAGTCCTCACCCGAGTAGCCTTCGTCGCACACGCAGAGCCCGTCCAGGCACCGGCCGCGGCCGCTGCAGCCGCTGGGACAGCTGCGCGTGCTGCAGTCGTCGCCGGAGTAGCCCACGGAGCACACGCACACGCCGTTCTCGCAGTGGCCGTGTCCGCGACAGTCCCCAGGGCACCGACGGCTCCCACAGTCCTCGCCAGTGAAGCCCGGATTGCATACACAGCGGCCGTCCACGCAGCGCCCGCGTCCACGACAGTCACCGGGGCAGGCACGCGTGCCACAGTCTCGGCCTGTGTACCCTGGCCAGCACACGCAGCGGCCGTTCTCGCAGCTCCCACGGCCGCGACAGTCCCCGGGACAGCTGCGCACCCCGCAGTCCTCTCCACTGTAGCCCGCGTGACACACGCACACGCCATCCTCGCAGCGTCCGCGGCCCCTGCAGTCCCGTGGGCAGGCGCGCGTGCTGCAGTCCGCTCCGGTATACCCGGGCCAGCACACGCAGCGACCGTCCTCACAATGGCCCCTTTGGTTACAGTCCCCTGGGCAGCTCCGCACACCGCAGTCGTCGCCACTGTAGCCTGCATCACAGATACATTCCCCGTCCTCGCAGCGGCCCCGGCCACGGCAGTCACGCGGGCACGTCCGCGTGCTACAGTCTTCGCCCGAATACCCGGGCCAGCACACGCAGCGGCCATCCACGCAGCGCCCTCCGTCGCCACAGTCCCACCGGCAGCTCCTCACGCCGCAGTCTTCGCCACTGTAGCCGGGATCACACACACAGTGCCCTTCCTCGCAGCGACCCCTCTGGCTGCAGCCCCTGGGACAGCTCCGCACCCCACAGTCCTCGCCAGAGTAGCCGGGGTTGCACACGCAGCGGCCGTTCTCACAGCGGCCCCTTTGGCTGCAGCCCCTGGGACAGCTCCGCACCCCACAGTCCTCACCGGAGTAGCCGGGATCACACACGCAGCGTCCTTCCTCGCAGCGTCCTCTCTGGTTACAGTTGCGAGGACAGGAGCGCTGGCTGCAGTCAGGGCCCGAGAAGCCCGCGCGACACACACACACACCCTGCACGCAGCGCCCGCGCCCCTGACAATCTCCAGGGCAAGAAGGCCAGCCACAGCTGGGGCCACTGTAGCCAGGGAAGCACACGCAGCGTCCTCGGACACAGCGGCCCTGGTCGTTGCAGTCTTCGGGACAGGTCCTGGAGGCTGAGGGCGGGGACGAGGTGGGCGTCTTGGTGTCCGTAGGGTCTGAGCAGGTGGGTCCACCCCAGCCAGGCTCACAGGAACAGGCGCAGCGGCTCAGGTCAAAGACACCATGGAGGCTGCAGAGGCTGCGCACGTCCGTCTGGCCTGGAGCAGTAAGGAGAAGTGAGACCCAGCCCGTTTGAGTAGACTATGGACAGGCTATTTTCAGGTCATTTTAGCTCCGAGTTGCTTAGCAGCTCTCCCATCTCCACCCTCTTCTCCCCTCCTCTGTGCCCTCACCCTAGCCCACCCCATCAGAGGCTCACCTGTGCCAGCCTGGGCAGCTGTGGGACAGCACGCTCCCGAGCAGTGTTCCTTAAGTCCCTTGACTAGCTCCTCCAGGATCTCCAGCCGGACCCTCAGGGCCTGCACCTCTGAAGCGGGCACCGGGGGTTCAGAGCCCGGGGGGCAGCCACAGCCAGCTGACGGGGGCAGGTTAATGCGGTGGGTGAACACCACCTGCTTCTCCCCTCCTTCCACAGTATGTTCGTACAGCTGAGAGGAAGGGCCACCGGGCTGGGGAGGGGGCCGTGGGGCCGGAAGCGTCGCATTGGACCGAGGAGGGAAAGGGCCCGCTCTGGCTGAGCCGAGCAACACCAGGACAGTCAGAATAGACGGGGTGCGCTGGGCTGCCATGGTTCAGGAGGCTGCGGGGTGGGGGGGGAACACAACGTGAGAACTGACTCAGCAAGGGGTCGGAATCCTTCCCCTCATCTCCAGTGCACATCAGCAGACAACTACTAGCAACAAACTCAACTCATACACAGATGAAAATCCAAACCTAAAGGAGGGCCCCTCTGGGCAGATCTAGTCTGTGTTTCTTTCTGATGTCATCTGCTCACCTTATGCTCTTCCTTAGGTAACCAGGTTCCTCTCCCCCATCCTGTGCCCCACACCGGTCTTCTGTTTGCTCTGCAAACACTACCCTAAGACCCTCTGTGCTTTGTCCCCTAGGTCTAGAATGCTCTTTTTGACTCCTACAAACTGACATCTTACAGTTCTACCCTTACCTGGCATACCTCAGGCCGTCCTCTTGTTGAGCAGAGCAGCCTGTCCCCACCCTCCCAATCACAGGGGCCTGCTCACACTCTACACAGCATTTCGCGAGAACAGACACCTCCTCTGACCTGGCTCTGCTGCAGGTACTTAGCATGAAGTACTTAGCATAGATACACTCCTCTGTGCCAAGGGAATTTGGCAGATGAGTACGGAGGCCCAGGTCTTCTTCCCCAGATACCTGGACCAGCTCCCCAGTGCCCAGTGCCCAGCCTGATAGACTCAAGGGCAGGAGTTCTCCCCACTTCGTTCTCTCCCCTCCCCCTCCTTCTTCTCCTTCTCCTTCTCCTTCTTCTCTTCCTCCTCCTCCTCCTCCTCTTCCTCCTCCTCCTTCTCTTTTTTATTGCAGGTCTCCTGTAGCTCAGGCTGGCCTCAAATCCACTATGCAACCAAGGATGGCCTTGAACACTTGATTTTTCCTGTCTCTCCCTCCACAAAGCCAGGCTGACCAGCAGACACTACTCTGCTTGGCTCCCCTTCACTTTTTTGTTTGTTGGTTTGGTTTTTGGTTTTTCAAGACAAGGTTTCTCAGCCGGGCAGTGGTGGCGCACGCCTTTGATCCCAGCACTTGGGAGGCAGAGGCAGGTGGATTTCTGAGTTCGAGGCCAGCCTGGTCTACAGAGTGAGTTCCAGGACAGCCAGGGCTACACAGAGAAACCCTGTCTCAAAAAACCAAACCAAAACAAAAAACAAAACCAAAAAAAACCCAAAACAATAAAGACAGGGTTTCTCTGTATGACTTCAAACTCAGAGACTCCCCTGCCTCTGCCTCCCCCTGAGTACTGGGATTAAAGGTGTGCACCGTCCTTTTAATTTTTTAAAAATTTCTTCTCTTATACATTTCAGCCAATCCACAGCCTCCCTTCCCTCCACTCCTCCCCGTTCCCCCTCCCTACCTCCCCTCTCCCCCAGATCTACTCTTCCTCCATTTCCCTTGAGAAAAGAGCAGACATCCCAGGGATACAAACCGAATGTGGCATAAGAAGTTACAGTAAGACTAGGCACAAACTCTCATATCAAAGATGGATGAGGCAACCCAATAGGAAGAAAGGGGTTCCAGTGTATCACCTTTTTAAGGTTTTTATGAGCTCAAATGTCTCCCATTAAATCCACACCTCTCTGTACTGTGGCCACTTTAGGCTTATCCCCGACTAGCTTACAAATAAATGAGACACAGAGAGGAGAGCCGGAAGCAGCTATGAGGGAGATGAAGGATGAGTTTTTGACCAGGAGAAACAGCAAGTACCTGGGGTGCAGCCCTAGGGAGGTAGCCAGGCCAGCAGTTAGAGCAGTGGATTAGGGGTGACCCCCCTAGGGAGTGTCAAAGTCAAATAAAATACCCAATACCCATAGTCTGCAGCTCAGTTATTGTAGGCTAGTGGGGGTAAGCCTAACATGGTTGTACTCAACCCTTTCTCAGAGAGTCTGTCAAATACCAAGGCTTACAATACTGGGGGACTTAGAGTGGAATGAGTAGACTAGGATTAAAAATATAGCCTATGTATGTGGTCAGTTATTAACAACTAAGATACTATGGAAATTAAAAGGAGAAAGGGTGGGGCTGGAGAGATGGCTAGGGCCTTAAGAGCATTTAATGCTCTTGTAGGGGACCCGGGTTCAGTTCCCTGCACCCACATGGTGGCTCACAATCAACTGTAAGTCCAGTTCCAGAGGATCTGATGCCCTCTTCTGACCTCAGCAGGCACTGAACACAAGTGGTGTGCAGACATACATGCAGGCAAAACACTCAGGCACATAAAGATGAGGCAGTTACTAAATTAAATAAGTAAATAGTGTTGCATTGATTGAAGATCCATGGGGGTGGGGTGTAGAAGAATTGGTCTCTATCTTATATGCAAATACAGAAACTTCTGTGAGATTGATCGTGGTCCTAAACACAAAAGGGACAGCAACAGTTTCTGTAGTGAACAGATAACCTCTCTCCCAGACGGACTTCCTCCGTGCTGGGGATGGGATATGCTGGGCAAGGACTCTACCCCGGGGGCTGCATGTCTAGCTCAAGAATTGAAAACATCTGGTCATCAAATGACATCAGTAAGAAAATAAGACACACTCCACAGGCTGGGAGAAAATGATGTGTTAGGTAAACATGAGGGGGGGTATCAGAAGGAGGGAGGCTGTGGTGATGCATCTGTTGGTACAGTAGCCATGAGCATTAGGGCACTGTGAAGCCCCCGTGTGAAAGCCAGGAGCTATGTGCATGCTGTAAGCCCATTTCGCAGGAGCTGGAGGCAGGATGGCAAGTCTAGCCCAACGGGTGAGCTCCAGGTTCAGGAACCTTGTCTCAAAGAATAAGGTGGAGAGAAACTGGAAATCAGTGTGGCGGACCCTCAGAAAAATGGACATAATACTACCTGAGGACCCAGCTATACCTCTCCTGGGTATATACCCAGAAGATGCTCCAACATGTAATAAAGACACATGCTCCACTATGTTCATAGCAGCCATTTT